>CM035118.1:110767942-111967942 GCA_020205555.1 Panax stipuleanatus
GCGCTGCGGCGTCGAGGCAGTTTTCTGCTGTTCAGACTGCAGCGAAAACCGACCCAAAACCTCCCATTTCATCGATTTCAACATACCCAGACATTAGACTTGTTTAACTTACTAACACATACATATATGCTTATATAACAGTCAATAGCAATTATCAATTCCCAATTTCATGAACTCTAACTAATTTACGAATTTCATGTATTTACAGAAATTGAAGAGGAACAATGGAAATGAAAGACTATTCAGTGGTTCCATCATATGTGTATGTTCATATAACAACAATATAAGGGTTCTACAAACCAATCATGAACCAATTTGGCATAATCAAGAATTTCAACAAAACTCAGAGAACAACAATGGAGTTCTTTGGACAGAAAATGAAAATGAAGACACGAAGAGGATTTATACCTCTGTTATGGAGTAAGCTTGCTGATGCTACTATAGAAATTCCTTCTGAACTAAATAGACAATCACAGTATACTCTCTTCTCTTAGAAATATTTCAGCAATGAAATGAAGGTGCAGGGAGTTCCTTTATATAGAAGAATAAGTACACCGTCCAAGCTTCTAACTCCCAAATCAAACTAACGGATTGTCAAATTGCATGAAGGTTATAGAATGGTAGGTATTTAGTTGTTAGAATCCATCATTAAAACCACTCCCTTGCTCATCATTGCTACAAGGCTATGGAAATTTACTGAGTTTAAGGAGAAGCAATAGGCTTAGGCCATAATGGCTGTGCACGTGAATGAGGGAAAGGAGAGTGACTATTATATTGGGACAAGCCAAGCAAATCTCAGCATTCTTACAAATGGACTATATGCTACACTTATGTTATATATTATATGTACTCTTAGGTTATAATTACAATGTTCTCCCCATAATGTAATAAATGCAATTTGAATACATATAATCTATGTACATTTTATTTTACCGATATAATCCAATCGTTATATCATATATTATTAAATTGTATTACTCAACAATTATTTATAATAGATCCATGATACATTATTTTAATGTATATCCACACATCATTTGTCACCTACACATATCATAACATATAGTTACTATACATTTAATTCGCATGCTTGCACATATAATTTCTCATCTTATAAATTGAATATTAATTAATAATATACACATATCCTACATCAATCAATATAATTGTTAACCTCCATAACAATTTAATTAACCTTTATATGATTAACTATCACTTTGATATAAATCTTATTATATTTATAAACACGTTGCTCATTATTATTATGTTTCTTGCAATAATAATCACATATTATTAATCAATCCTCATTAGTATTTTGTAACAGTTAATTAATATTCTTCGATTACAATTAATATAGATTAATTGTTCGCTTAAATTAATATAATCATTCTTATATTACGTCACTGTGCCACACAAGGCAATCAACGAGTTTATCACAAACTCCACCAATTTCTCAATTATTATAATTATTCAATTATATATAATTGAATTAATTCATCTCATAACACAAAATCATTTATATTCAAATAAATTCTCATTTCCATTAATATATTTATTTAATAATATATGGAAATTCTCGGGTATTACAGAATGAAATTAGAACAAATTAGAAAGGAGTTTCTAATTTGCATTATTTGGAGTTGTGCATTTTTTAATCGAAATACATATAATTAAATAAAATAAGACTTGACAGTAATTCCATATCTTATATTTAATTGGGATATTGTATGGTGGAAGGATTGAATTGTACCGTAATTATTAACTCAAGGATTCTTTTTTAATTAATTTTGAAATCTATATTATCTAGAAAGTAGTTGATCGCTAGGGAGACTTATCCTTGTTATAAAATAAATATTATTTATTTAAATAGATTATTAGTTTAATTTATTTATTAAAATAAGATTAGAATTGTTCTAATTGATTTATTCACAACCGGTTTAATATGGAGAACCTGAAGGGTCACATCATAAAAGGAAGAATAATTATTTAAGAAGGTAATGACATAATCATAATAATGCATTAAGTGTAATTAATTTAATCTATGGTGATAGAATAAATTAAATAGCTTAATGTTTATTATTTAATATTTTGGAAATATTAAATATAAATTAATAAGAAGAGTCTTATTAATATTATTACAATTATTATTATTTTAATTTCTAAAGGAGTTTAGGAATTAATTTAATATTAGTACTCTCACATATTCCTAATAAGATTAGGAGGCAAATTAATTAAAGGAGTTTAATTAATTAATCCCAATATGTTGGGAAACCTAATTAATTAAAGGAGTTTAATTAATTAAATGAATCCCTTTATCTAATAGGATTAGAAGGGTTGACCAATATCTGTATAAGAGGGGTCTTATAATAGATATCAGTTAATGCAATTCCAATTGTTGGAGAGTACTTGATAAGTGGTTTTTATGACCACTTATTCAGGTATTATCTCGTTTGTTTTATTGCTTAAATTCAAGAAGTTTTATGTTTTTCATGCATTTTTACTTTCTTTTGCAGATTTCTGTATTTGGAACTCTCGTGGTGCATTTTGAGCGTAAAAGGATGAAAAAGTGCAAAAAAGAAGCAAAGCAGAGAACAAGGTTGTGGCATGATGTGGACAGAACAAGAATGGAACAAGAAGCAGTGCAATGGATGATGGACAGAGGCTATGAGCAGCAAGAATCAAGAAAGGAGTCAGAAAAGAAAGCAGGAGCAATGCAGCAGAAAAGAAGGAGGAAACCAGAATCTGGCAGTGGTACTTCTTTGCAGTTGACTTTTATTTTTAAGCTGGTCGCTTGGATTTTGTGTGGGGCAGCAAGGCAGACTCGGTTGGAGGCTATTTAGGGCTCATTTTGGCATACATTAGAGACATACTCCCCTTAAGGGATGGCTTAGCCCTAGCTCTCTCTTTCTCTTCTCTTTTTACATTTCTTGTCTAGATTAGGAGTAGATTAGTGCTAGTTTAAAGTAGGTAGTTTCCTAGGGTTTGATTAGACTTGATGGTTGAAACATTTGGAGAGCATCAAGGATTTATATTTTGATCAAGAGGAATCAGATTTGCTTTTTCTATCCTTATTTTCTCTTTGATTCTCATTTGTATTCTTATGATGCTTATTCAATATGTGGATGGTATATCTAATTCTTGTATGAGTTAGCTTATATTTTGAGGTGTCAATGGAACCTAATGAGTAGTCTATATTGATTTTCTTCCATATTGGTCTTGTTTATCATTATGTGATTGTCTATTACGATTTGTACTCCATTGCTTAATTGATTCGCGACTAATTACTATGATAATTTGTACGGACTTGAAAGACGACGTATAAATTTAGATCTAATCGTAGTAGCGGGCGATTGTATGTTTACATGGCGTTGAATGTATGATTTGTGCTTAGGATAGACATATACCGAAGCGCCGCTCGTAGTCACTAGAGAACTTGGACTTTAACCCTAATTCTTTGTAAATCACATAGACATATAGGGGTTTAGATAATGTGGATGTTCATGTGCGTTCTATCATTTGTGGATTGCATGTGATATGGATTAGGTGCATCGAAAGATGACCTTCTCCAACTTTCGTGTTCTCGGCTAACAAACTTTGACGATAAGTTTGACCTAATTAGAAGTTTATTGATTTAGATGAATCATTAGGGAAAATTGGGATCTCATGCCTTCATTATCTAATTTTACTCTAGGATTAATTAGTTTAAGTTTAATTACGTGCCTATTTAATTTAGTTTTTAATTAAAATACTTTACCGCTCGTTTAAATAAGGCTAAAATGGTTATGTGCTAGTGGTTTTGGCGACCTTTTCTCTGTTAATTCACCGTGAGAACGATATCTGTACTTACTGATTATTACTTGTTGACCGCGTATACTTGCGCATAATTGTCATACCCATTCGGGGACAACAAGTTTTTGGCGCCGCTGCCTGGGACTTAATTGGATAACCGTTTGCCAACATTAGTTTCAATCAAATTAGTCTTAATTTAAACATTTTTATTTTTTTTTAATTCTCTTCATATATTCTCTATTCAGGAACAATGGATCTAAATTTTTATCCATGGTGTTACACAAGGAAAGAGCAACTAAGGGAAACAGGGAATGATGGACTCGACCCAATTGCTACACTTTCAGCATAGTTAGAGGTTCTCTCGAGGAAGTTGGACAGTGTTACAGCCCAACAGAGTCGAGAGCTAGGAAGTACTTATGATTATGGTGCTGGAAACTACATGAGCCATGAAGATCCCATCAGTTATGGACAAGAGCAGTATGGGGGTGATTACTCCTACAATGAGGCTTATCCCAATTATCAGTACTCCTTTTTTATAGAGGATAGAAAACTAGGGTTTAGATAACCACCCTCTTTCTTGAATAATTCATATTCCTTGGTGGATCACCTCTAGAGGCCAAACACTTGGGTGGCTAACGTTGATCAAAGGAAGGAATCTAACCCGGATATTCAAGGAGATTGTGAAGAAAAAGGGGTTGAACTTGTACCTGTGGAAGCCACGTTCTACAAAGGTATGAATTTTATAACTTATTGTTTATCGTTTTAAATTAATAATATGCATAAAGGATGATCCGGGTAATGGTTTTGTAGAAATTTTTAAACTCTGATATACTATACTTCTGCTAATTTTTGCAATTTGATTGCGCCATGATTTCGTACAAACCCAACAGTGGCATCAGAGCAAAACCTTTATGCAATTATTAATTGTTTTGATTCCATATATGTATGAGTATGTATTTAGAATAATTTATTGGGCATAATTTTATTGTATAAAATTATTTTTTATGAAAAAAGGCAAGTTCACGAAAGTTTTTTTTTTTTTGGGTTAGTCACGATTTTTTTTCGTTGTGCTGTGATTGCTTTAAAAAACAAAAGTGACGTCTGGTGAATCAGAAAGGATTTCAACAAGGTTACATAAATGACGTTATTATATTATATATATATATATATAAGGTGACAAGGAAGCAAAGTGTGACCAAGAATTCTCTAGCCTGTTTAACACACACACACACACACACACACACACACACATATATATATATATATATATATATATATATATAATATTCTTAATGAATCCATTAGCCTGTTTAACACACACACACACACACATACATATATATATATATATATATATATATATATATATATATATATATACGTAACTGTTATGTATTTTATATATACACGGTTATTATTATTATTATTATTATTCTTATTATATATAATATTTTTAATATTTTTATAATTAAAATAAATAGTTTATTTTAATCTTGAAATTGGATTTCATGCAATTTAAAATTGCCCATTAAATGATACTCATATATATATGGAATGTTTTAATTCATGAGATGAATATTTATTTATTGATGCATATGGTGATATGTATTATAATAAATAGGATTAATTACGGGACTATTAACCAATGTGATTGGATTTTATTTTAGTTGGATGCTTGAATGTATGAGTTTTATTAAATGGGGTCTGCGTACCTCGTCTTCTCTAATTTTTTCTTGATGTAAAATTTTATCTCCCTCCTATGTACTTTTCCTTGACTGCTGATCAAAGTTTCTATTTAAATTAAATAGTTTATGTAATAGGACTAGTAATGATTATCTTGAAGAAATTGGAGACCAATGAGCAAGGAGCGCATGAAGACCCGTTTTGTAATGCAGTCCAAGTTTAAATGTAATAGTTACGTTTAAATTTAAATTCTTGCACTCCTAGGTTTGACCTTTTGGTTCACTTGGTCGCTTTAGTGAACCAAACTAGAATAATAGTCCATAAACAATCCGGGTAGAATATAGTATTCTATATGTGCATGCTATTATTATATATATTATATTTTATGCAAACATGTTTCGCATGTTTTAATAAAATGACGCGTATTTTATATATATATGTGTTCATGCGCTCTAAACAAGATGAGACAAATAATAACAAACTCCTCAAAGAAATTATATTAAGTCTAAAACGTTCAATGATATTTGGAATATCGAACGTCGCCTTCTAGCTTGATGAATTATTAGAGTATTAAATATCTAATATGAGTTTGTTGTGCACACACAAGGCAAATATTAAGTATTTAAGATATTAATGTAATCATATTTGATGCTTATAAAGAAAATTAAACAATATTGTTTTGTTGTGCACACACAAGGATAATATTTTTCTTTTTTGAATATATGGAGTGCTAGGTTGGACTTAGCTTAAATCATTTTAGTTCGGATGTGCATACACTTGACCATTATGATCTAAGAGGCAGAATATAATGAGTTATATGTTGATGTAATTGACAAGAGTTGTCTACCTATTTATTTATATATGGTTTGTTGTGCACACACAAGGCTATATACATTTGAAATGAGATCTTTAGTCTCACTAGCAAATCTTTAATTAGATTTTGTCGAACTATATATATGAGGGTAATATAGTTTGAAAAAAATAGTGGGAGATACCAATTTAAAATAAGACCTAATTTATTTTGGTATATAAAATTAATTAAATGAATATTTGCTAAAATGTTGTCTTTTCACATACAAAAATTTAAAAATGTCGAAATCGCTAATTTCACTGCGTAGCATACTTAATGATAACAAACTGACCAGACCGAATTACACAGACTGGTTAAGGAATCTAAGAATAGTTATCACTACTGAAAAGATTTCTTATGTCCTAAATTCACCTATCCCTAGAACTGTTATAGAATTAGCCTCTAAGGAAGATATTGCCACCATAACAAAGTGGCAAGATGATGCATATGTGGCTCAATGCATCATGCTCGCATCCATAAATAACAAGCTTCAGCGTTAGCATGAAAACATGGATGCTCCTACTATGCTGCTTCACCTCAAGGAGTTGTATGGTGAACAAAGTAGGACTGCTAGATATGAGATATCTAACGAGCTATTCCGATCTCGAATGACCGAGGGTACTGCCGTTGAGACTCATATCCTAACGGTGATCAATCTGATTGAACGCCTTGGACAGCTTTGGTTCGTCATGGATGGGAAGATGAGTCAAGACTTGGTCTTACAGTCACTCCCTGAGACCTTCTCGCAGTTCGTTATAAATTTTCACATGAATAAGTTAGATGTCAGCTTGCCTAAATTACTTAACATATTGGAAACTGCAGAAGGTCACTTTCCATCCAAGAAGAACCATGTCTTAATGGTGGATTCCTTGAAGAAAAGGAAGAGGCCCAAGGTATCTTCTGAAAAGAAGAAATCTAAAAAGGCTAAGGGCAAGGTGAACATGAAGGAACAAAAGAAACCTGATCCAGCTAGCAAAGGAATGTGCTTCCATTGCAACGAGCCGGGTCATTTGAAAAGGAACTGCAAGAAGTTTCTAGCAGAGAAGAAGCTTGGTGAAGCTTGGTGAAGCTTCGACTTCAAATTATGGTTTGTTCATGATTGAAATTAATTTTTCTGAAAGTCAAAATTTTACTTGGGTATTGGATACCGGCTGTGGTTCTCACATATATAATACTGTGAAGGGACTGGTCAGAAGTAGAAAGCTAAACAAGGATGAGGTTGTCCTACGAGTGGGAAATGGAGCAAAGGTTGCTGAATTAGCTGTAGGCACTTATTGATTAGCGCTGCCTACGGGCAAGTCAATTTATTTAAATAATTGTTATTTTGTTCTAAATATCATTAGAAACATTATTTCTATTTTCGTATTAGATATGGATAGATTTGAAATTATAATAAAGAACAACAGTTGTTCTATTTATAAAAATAATGTTTTATATGGTGTTAGTAATTTGCAAAATGAACGTTACATACTTGACTTGCATGAAAATATATTTCAAATAGAACAAACTAAGAAAAGGAAAAGAGATAATGTTAATTATACCTATATGTGGCACTGTAGACTCGGTCATATCAATGAAATAAGATTATTCAAGTTTCATAAGGATGGGCTCTTAGAGCTATCTGATTATGAATCATATTCAACTTGTGAATCTTGTCTCATAGGTAAAATGACTTAATCTCTTTTTAGTGGAAAAGGAGAAATAGTTACAGAGTTGTTAGCGTTGGTTCACACAGACGTTTGTGGACCTATGACAACGATTACACGGGGAGGGTATTCTAATTTTATTACTTTCACTGATGATCACTCAAGATTTGGATATGTGTATTTAATAAAATACAAATTTGAATCATTTGAAAAGTTCAAAGAGTTCAAAAGTGAAGTAGAGAAACAAACTGGTCAGAGTATTAAGATTCTTCGATCAGATCGAGGTGGAGAATACTTAAGAGGTGAGTTTCTCAATTGTCTCATATAAAAATGGTATAATCTCACAATGGACTCCACTAGGTACACCACAGTTAAATGGAGTATCTGAAAATAGAAATCGAACATTGTTGGACATGGTTTGTTCCAAGATGAGTTCTGCCGTTCTTCTAGTATCATTCTGGGATTATACCCTAGAAGCGACTGCATATCTACTAAATAAGGTCCCCTCGAAATTCATCCCCAAGACTCCATATGAGATGTGGACAGGGAGGAAATCTGGTCTTAAGCATATTAAGATTTGGGGATGTCCAGCTTATGTGAAAAGGTTTCAAAATGATAAGCTTGGGACAAGATCTGATAAGTGCACGTTTGTGGGATATCCTAAAGAAAGTTTGGGATACTATTTCTAAAATCCTAATAAGCAAAAGGTGTTTGTTACGAAACACGTTGCCTTCTTGAAAAAGGAGTTTATCCTTGAAGGTGTTAATGGGAGGAAAAATAGATCTTGAAGAAATTCAAGAACCACAAAATACTACAGATCAATTGGATGAACCTGTCCAAGTAGAACACCTACTGTACAACACCCTATTCGTAAATCTAGAAGAGTACCAAAGATACCTGAAAGGTATGGATTCGTCATAGAGGATGATGTTGGGTAAAATCTAGTTACGCACAACACGCAAGTATACGTGGTCAACAAGTAATAAAGTGAAAGTAAAGTATCGTTCCCACTAAGAACTATTTAATAACTAACACCAAATACTAACCCGTAACCAACTTAATCTTATTTAAACGAATGAATTAGTATTTTGAATTAACAATATCTAATTAAACTAATTCTAACTACCCCTAGAATGAAATAGAATATGAAAACTTGATACTATAATTTCACCTATTGTTTCATTTAAATCAATACACTTTTCGTTAAATCAAATTAATTATCTCGGATTGTTAATCAAGAACACTAAGGTAAAATATGACCATCTCTCGATGGACCATACCTATATCAATTTAAATCCACAAATGATAGAACTAAGTAGAACACCCTAATTAACTAATCGACCATATCTCTATGTGAATTACAATTAAAGAGAGTTTATGCACAAGTTCTTATCAGATTATATGTGGTGTAAATGTATATATCTATCCTAAACACAAATCATGAATTCCAACGCCGTGCAAAAAACACAATCACATGCTATTATGATCAGATCTAAACCAATAATCCGTCTCTCGATTTCATATAGATTATCACGGTAATTGATAGCTAGGCAATTAAGCAATTATTCATAAATCATAATAGACAAACCAATAATAATGGACAAGACTAACAAGGAAGCATATTAAAGTAAACTACGCAACAAGATCCATTATAATCTCAAAATAGAGTTTAGCTCATGAGTAAGTCAAAATCCGTAATCCACAATTGTTTATACATTGAAAGATAAAAAGATAGAAGTAAAGAGAAGTTAGGAATTGAGCTATACAAATCTGAATTTCTCTTGCTCTACTCTGAATCTCCAATGATCTTTAATTGCTTCAATCTTCAAAACTAATGAAAACTAGTGTTTTTCTAATCTAATCTAATATAATCTATTGGAATGGAAAATCTAATGGAATGGAATCTAGCATATATCATCCCTAATCCTTGTGAATACTCTCCTTTTATAGCCCTCTCTATGTGTCTTTTAGTCATCCTTAAAGTTCTTGAACCAATCAGTCAAACAAATCCTTCTCTGAGTCAACTTTTGAAAATTCCTTCTTTTCTTCCAGACATCTGCGCCTAGGCGCAAATTTTACACTATAGAAACTTGCCGGGGCTAGTGAACAGTAACCCAAAATTACAAAAATGCCATTAAGCTCCATTTTTCATGTTTTGACCCTCCGAAGCCATTTCCTACAACACAAACATAAAAACAAGTAAAGTAACTCTAAAAATACTTAAAGTTAACAAAGAATCAAGTCTAAACGGTGACCAATTTGTAGGTATAAAACCCACAAATCAGATGACGATGAGGTACGCGTCGTAAATGATAATGATCTATTGTATTACGAACAGGCTATGAGTAATTAAGACTCAGAGAAATGATAGTTGACCATAAAATCTAAAATAAATCTTCAAAGTAATGCACAAGATCATTTGGATTTTACTTGCAATTGCAGCTTATTATTACTAGATCTGGCAAACTGGACGTGGGGACGCCCTTCCTCAAATATAAATTATTAGAGGAGAATGTATGTATGATACAGCCAGATGGATTTGTTTCAATAGTTGAAGCAATTCATGTATATGAGCTACAACAATCCTTTTATGGATTGAAGCAAACTTCTCATAGATGGAACATTCGTTTTGATAAAACAATCAAAGAGTTTGATTTTATCAAAAACGAGGATGAACCATGTGTGTACAAGAATGTTAGTGGGAGCGTTGTTTCATTCCTTGTATTATATGTTGATGATTTATTACTGATAGGAAATGACATTTCTATTCTACAATCGATCAAAATAAAGTTGTCTAAACATTCCTCCATGAATGATTTGTGTAGAACATCCTACATTGGGGATATAAATCTGAATAGATAGATTTAAAAGGATGTTCGACTTAACCCAAGGAACATATATTCATTAGATGCTAAAGGCATTTAGCATGGAAAACTCCAAAAAGTGTCTCATGATGATGAGTCATGGAGTGTATCTCTCTATAATTGTCCTCAATAAAAGAGAGATGCGTGAGTTAATATCATGTAAGCAATAAAATATACGAGACTTGATGTTGATAAGTCCTATTCTGTAGAAGATCACCGTAAGACAGTGATAAACATCTTAAAGTACTTAACTGACACTAAGGATGTCATCATGACACATAATGGGTTTGAATTAAACTAGAGGACTAAACAGACTCAAGTTTTTAGATTGACCAAGACGACAACAAATCTATTTTAGGGTAAGACGTTGCCTAGAAAGGTGGTGCAGTGAATTGGAAAGGTTCCAAATAGCAAAAGGTTCATGGTTTAGTGACAAAGACAAAGTATATAACTGTAAGTACAGCTACAAATTGATGTTTCGGATAAAAGTTCATTAAAGAACTAGAAATAGTTCATAAGTCTCAACTTGAATCCAAACATGCGTTGCGGCACTATGATTAAAGAAATCATTGAAAGAGGAGACGTCACCTTAGAGCGTGTAGACTCTCAAGACAACATTGCAGATCCATTACTAAAGCTTTAATACAACATCAGTTTGATCGTCACTTAGAGAAGATGGGTATGAGATACCATGGCGATTGAATTTAGTGCAAGTGGGAGATTGAAATTAGTATGCATGCAAGCCAATCATGTATGATGATAAAGTATATACTTTGGAGAAGATCTTATTTATTTATTAATAAAAGTATTCATTTATTAAAGGCATTTAATTATCTACATGATGCTGTTTTTATAATATGTAAATAACCCATAGTTTTAAGCAATACTTTTAGAATCGTGATGTTGATCATGTTAATGAGATCTAAATTCTTAGAAAGCTTAAAACTAAAATAGTTTCCAATCGTTGGATTAATAAAAAGGGAATTATTAAATCCGGATAGATTAGTACATATGTTGCTTGCTCATTGGATGAGGATGATTGATCTCATGATCATTTATGTGGAGACACTATAGTAAGTATGTAGGTGCTTATTGGAGAATAAGTTCACTGAACGTGACTCGCTATGGAATACCTAAAGGAGTTTTACTTTCTTGTCAATAGGAATTCCTAATGTGATAGTAGTACAAGTGATCCTTGGACTTGAGACCATCATAGTATCTTGTATGTAAAGAATTATACTTTGACTTACTCCTTAAGACCTTTAGGGTATATCAAAGGGTATGCTTGGGTGTAATAAGTTACATATGGAGATAATGAATTGTCAATAAAGAATTTACCACTTCTAGTAAAAGAAGAAATACGTCCTATGTGATTCGTTAAATGACAACTCAGTAGTCATTGGCCAAGGCAGAATGAAATTAGAAAGTAGTTTCTAATTTGCATTATTGGGATTGTGCATTTTCTAATCGAAATACATATAATTAAACAAAATAAGACTTGACAATAATTTCATATCTTATATTTAATTGGGACATTGTATGGTGGAATGATTGAATTGTACGGTAACTATTTACTCACAGGTTCTTTTATGATTAATGTTGAAATCTATATTATCTGAAAAATCGTTGATCGCTGGGGAAGCTTATCTCTATTGTAGAATAAATAATATTTATTTAAATAGATTATTAGTTTAATTTATTTATTTAAAAAAGATTAGAATTGTTCTAATTGATTTATTCACAACCGCCATAAAAGGAAGAATAATTATTTAAGAAGGTAATGACATAATCGTAATAATGCATTAAGTGTAATTAATTTAATCTATGGTGATAGAATAAATTAAATTGCTTAATGTTTATTATTTAATATTTTGGAAATATTAAATATAAATTAATAAGAGGAGTCTAATTAAATATTATTACAATTATTATTATTTTAATTTCTAAAGGAGTTTAAAAATTAATTTAATATTAGTACTCTCACATATTCCTAATAAGATTAGGAGGCAAATTAATTAAAGGAGTTTAATTAATTAATCCCAATATGTTGGGAAACCTAATTAATTAAAGGAGTTTAATTAATTAAATGAAACCCTTTGTCTAATAGGATTAGAAGGGTTGACCAATATTTATATAAGATGAGTCTTATTTTAGATATCAGTTGATGCAATTTCAATTGTTGGAGAGTACTTCTTTTCTATAGAGGATGGAAAACTAGGGTTTAGCCAACCACCCTCTTTCTTGAATAATTCTTATTCCTTTGTGAATCACCTTTAAAGGCCAAACACTTGGGTGGCTAACGTTGATCAAAGGAAGGAATCTAACCCGGGTATTCAAGGAGATCGCGAAGAACACGGAGTTGATCTTGTTCCAGTGGAAGCTACGTTCTACAAGGGTATGAATTCCATAACTTCTTATTTATCGTTTTAAATTAATAATATACACATGGATGTAACGATTGAGATTTTACATATTGAAATTTAAATATTTATTGAGTAAATAAATATTTTATGTAATTTATTTATTAAATTAAATAAATAAATTATGTGATTTTGTGGAGTGATTTAATTAAGAGTTATATATTAATTAAATGAATATTTTATATTTAATTTAATTGATGTATATTGATTTTATAGTATAATTCTAATTTAATTGAGATAATTAAATTAGATGATTTATGTGGTGAGTGTTGCATGAAATTATAATTAGCGAGTAATTATAATTGTTATGTGATTAATTGATGTTAGATTTTTATTAATTAAATTAGAATGTAAAGATTTAATTAATTAAAGTGTAACAATAAAGTATGTGTTAAAAGAATTTATTAAATAAAAAAAAAAGTTTTAAAAGATCTTTGCCAAACGAGACCCTTGCACCTCTTTTGATCTTATTTTTCCAAACAAGGTCTTAAGCTCAAAAAGTTAGTTTTTTAAAATAATGCGGTTTTACCCAAACATGGCCTTATGGCTATTCAAATTCAAATTCAAATTTTTGTAACTTATATAATTATTAGTAGTTAATATAGTAATTAGTATAATACTTATTAATATTATAGGTTACATATATATGATATATGTATATGTATATTATATCTATAATATAATACACGTTAAAAGATTAGTCAGTTAGTTTTAGAAGAACAAAGAAAGAAAAACAGAGAAGAGAGTTAGAGAGAATACTCAGAGAAGAAGGAGAGGAAGAAGAGAAAAGAAGAAGAAGCTTTGAGAAAGCAAAAATGAAGCAAGCCCCGTCATCATCTCCATCTCTTCTCCTAATCCAAACTAGAAAGGGTATAATCCTAGAACTTTATGAATTTTATTATGTTCTTCAATATTTTAATAGTTTAAAACTTCTCTGTAAAAGTTTTTTGAGTACATTATTTGATCATGATATATATATATATATGATGTATATATATATATATATATATATTGATGATTATATATGAGTTATATTGTTGTTTCAGCAATTTAATCCATGTAATTTCGTTAAATAAAAGAAATCATGTATACAGTATTTTACTAAGAACTAAGTTTGAAGAATAGCCTTTTAAACTGTCAAAATTGGTATGTGTTTGTCAATTATTGTTTAAATTAATCATGGGATATGTTAATATGTTAAAATTAGAGTTATTGCAATTGGAATTACATGAATGGATTGAAAAACGAATTCATAATAGCAATTTTTATCAAGAACGCTTGATATTGTGTTTTTCTTCAAAAATGATAAAAACTTAGTTTTGATTATGTGTTGTAAGGATTTTATATGTTATAATAATGTTAAAGAGTCCAAAATTTTGTTGTTATCAAGTTTCATGTTCATCATGTTGAGAAAAATTGGATTTTGGTGTGAAGAAATAAGATAAATTGGCTTATTTCTCTGCCGTTCGTGAGCTGGGGGAACCCACCAGTAATGGGCCCCGCCCCTGCGGGGCTTTTAGCCTTAGGGGACCCGCCCTAGTGGGTTAACCTGTTGTTCGTGTTTTTGTTTTTTGTTTCGTTGAGTTTTCGTGCGGTGTTTGTTTAGCTAACGTATTTTCATGATTTGTTAAGTGTAATAGATAACGAGATAACCTACTTTTGATGTGTTTAAGATAATTTGAAGCCTTATATGAATGTGTTACATGTGTATGGGTGTATTACTTTCATAAGGTACACATAATGATCTAAAGCGTTATAAGCTTGTGAAATGTATGTCGTGAGTATAGACTCACGTATGTGACTAGTTAGCAACCTATGTTGTAAACAACGTTGTGAGTTGAACTTGAGTGTGAAGTTCAACGGTTGGAACGTTATAGTTAGGTACTGATAGATGTTTTGAACATAATGTAATGTGTAGGGTAATTGTGGAAATGATTATAATTATTAAAGTGTAACTTGCGCTTGAGGCAAGTTCTCTAATCCTTATTCTTTTACGTTAAGCAAGTCTCTATTTCTAAACTTGTTATTTATTTTGTGCAAGCTTTCTAAACCATTCTTGTACGCTATGCAAGCTTTATCATTGTATCTTTTCATTGTGCAAGTTCTCTAAGCCTTGCTCAATATATCATAAAAGTTCATTTTCGTTTCTTAACTTGTTATGTATTGTACAAGTTATACTGTATTCAAATATTCGTAAAGCATAAGTATTGAAGTATTATTTAAGTAATGTGATCTTGACTTAGTTATTCAAGCAAGATCTATGTGATCTATCGAATGATTTAAGTTATTTCCAAAGCATGCCTAGTTATCATGAAATCTATTGTTGTATCTTACATTTGATTCATAATTCTTATGTTATCAAACTGTTAAAGCATTGTGAGTCGATTCAACTACTCCTAGTTGATGATAGTTGAAACTCTAAAGTTCCTTTATCTATCCAAACCAAACTTTCTTTGGTGTGGACTTGTATTCAAATACTGAAAATGAACAACCCTATTTATTAGGGGACATTTATGCGAAAACGTTAAGATGGTTGTGCATAATATATGGTATGAAGGGTTGATCCCCCTAAGTACGAGTTAAAGGTCCATATTCTCAATGACTGTTAAAGGTTTTAAATATAAATATTTATAACCTAAGACATAGTTCAAGGTCGTATGACCCTTATATAAATTCTATACTCGAATTTTAAATATGATGAAAGAATTATTATTCAATTCTTTATTTTGATAAAAGTAAAGTCATTAAAACCTTTCGAAGTTATTCAGTTATGTCATATCACTGTTGTATTTCAAGTGAGCTTTTGTTTGCTCACTCTTGCATATTTTATAACCCTTTGCAATTAAGGTCGAGAATGTTGACGTACCGTCAACAAGTAAAGGAAAAGAAAAGATGAGCAACTGAAGTCTTGTTGTCTTCAATATCTGATTGTAATAAGACTTAGTTAATGATGTTTTATTTTTGCATTTATTTGATTGATGTTAAGGTTTAGTTAACCATGGGATTTTATATTGGACAAGTTGTAATCCTTTTTCAAAAAGATTTTATTTAAGTATTTGTGAAGGTTGTAATTTATTTTGTAATTCTTTACTATTGGGTAGATGTATGTTTCATATAGATAGTGAACACCAAATCTTGTGGAAACGAAGTACCCGGATTTGGGGGTGTCACAAAGAATGATCTAGGTATTGGTTTTGTAGAAATTTTTAAACTCTGATATACAATGCTTTCGCTAATTTTTACAATTTGATTGCACCATTATTTCGTACAAACCCAACACTATCATCCAACTGATCAAAAGGTGTTTGTTGCGAAACATGCTGCCTTCTTGGAAAATGAGTTTATCCATGAAGGGGTCAGTGGGAGTAAGATATATCTTCAAGAAGTTCAAGAACCACAAATACTATGGATCAAAGTCAAGTACCTGACTAAGTGGATGAACCTACTGTACAACACCCTATTCGTAAATTTGGAAGAGTACCGAAGATACCTGATAGGTATGGATTCGTCATAGAGGATGACGATGAGGTACACATCATGATTGATGATGATTCATTGAATTACGAACAGGCTATGAGTAATAAAGACTCAGGGAAATGGCTAGAAGCCATGAAATTCGAGATGGATTCCATGGATGAGAACCAAGTATAAACGTTAGTTTCACCACCTAAAGGCATTAAGCCTATTGGGTGTAAATAGGTCTTTAAAAGAAAGACTGGAGTGGACGGCAAGGTAGAGACCTATAAGGCCCGACTAGTTGCAAAAGGTTTTAACAAAGACAAAGAGTTGACTATGATGAAACCTTCTCACCAGTAGCTATGCTTAAGTCCATTCGGATTTTGCTTGCGATTGCAGCTTATTAAGACTATGAGATCTGGCAGATGGACGTGAAAACGACCTTTCTCAATGGGAAACTTGAGGAGGATGTGTATATGACACAACCAAAGGAATTTGTTTAAAAGGTTTGAACAAATCAAGTCCGTAAGCTGCAACAATCCATTTATGGATTGAAACAAGCTTTTCGTAGATGGAACATTCGTTTTGATGAGACAATCAAAGTGTTTGATTTTACAAAAAACAAGGATGAACCATGTGTGTACAAGAAGGTTAGTGGGAGCGCTGTTTCATTCCTTGTATTATATGTTGATGATATATTACTGATAAGGAATGATATTCATATGTTACAATCAATCAAAATCTGGTTATCTAAACACTTCTCCATAAAGGACTTGGGAGAAATATCCTATATTTTAGGGATAAAGATCTATAGAGATAGATCTAAAAGGATGCTTGGCTTATCCCAAGGAACGTATATTGACTCGATGCTAAAGAGATTTAGCATGGAAGATTCCAAAAGAGGTCTCATGCCGATGAGCCATAGAATAAGTCTCTCCAAGAAACAGGCCCCCAAGACACCTGAGGAGAGAGACCGTGTAATAACCAAGAATTTCAAGTCGCATTGTAAATAGATATATTAATTAAATATTAATGATATTGAAAACTTTGTGATATACGGTAATTGAATAAGTGATTAAGTAACAAGTATGTTATGATTATTTTATAGGAAGTCCCACTAATGAAATAATTAAATTAGTGGACTAACCTAAGTATTCTAATAATCAAGGAAATTGATTAAGATGATGAACCCTAATTAAATATTCAATTTACTTGTATATGGCAAGTCTAATTGGGTTATATAAATAAAGTATTATTATTGATTTATGGGAATGTGTAATAGTCCAAGAAGTAAATAATACTAGTGGACTAGCCCAATTGGATTAATAATGAAGCCCACTTATTTTAGTGCAGGTGGACTTGAATGTCATTAGTTAAATTAATTAACTAAGCCCAACATGTAGAATGAATAAATAGTAGCCCAAATATTGTATAAATGAACTTGACTACTAGTGGCCTAAATTAATTAAATATGAGCCCAAACATTAATTAAAAGGGCCCAAACCTTGGTCCATGAAAGGAAGGACTTTTAATCATTAGAGTAAGTGTATAATACATTACAAATAAATCTATAATGGGAGAAAAGGGAGCACATGGCCGCCCCTATGGGGGTAATATAGGGAGAAATGGCAATTTTGTTAAGCTTGTCAAAAATCTTGGTTAAAATCTACTAAATCTACAAAATCCACCCACTAAGCCATGTGTCACACTCTTAGATGTACAACACTTATGGGTAAGTGAGCAAGCAACCATTAGAATGATTAAGAGAGAGAATTAGTGGAAGAGAATACTTGCACTTTTAATTATACTTACTCTACTCACTTCATTTGAATCCTTACACTTCCAAGCTCCTTAGTTAGAGAAAAAGAAAATATAGAGAGAGAAAGGGAGAGCATATTTCGGCCATCAAGGAGGAAAAAGAGGAGCTTTGATCTTAATGCATGCTAAGTATCTAAGCTACTTTGGAAGAATAAGAAGAATAGCAAGAAGAACTATGTAATGATTCTCAAAAATTTGAAGTTTAGATTACTTATTTTGTTAGATTTTGATGAAACAAGGAGCCTTATATTTGATCTTTAAAAAAAACTTCATCTATATGATTATAAATGTTTTATAAGAGGATCAAAACATTTTTAAAGTTGAAAGTTAGATCAAAAGAGAGATTTGTAGAAAAATGGGTAAAGAAAAGCTTATGCATGCATGCACTAGATAACTTTATGTTAGATTCTTGAGATGCATGTTGTATATAGTTAATATCATGTTAGAATGTTAGATCTTGAGTTTAATAAGTGAAACTTGTGGATTTATATGAGTTCATATGATAAAGTTTGGAAAAAGGAAGTTAGATGGATTTTTGAGAAAATTTTTATTTAATTAGTGTGCTATAACTTGTGCATGTTGAAATCTACAAGTGATATTTGAGGATTTCTTTCTTGTTATGCTAGATACATGAGTTAAGGGCAAAAATCCTTTGGAATCACTCAAATATGTTTAAAAATGAACAATTTATGAATTTAATCCCAAACTACCCAACTGTTGTAATCATGCTACTTATCAGTCACTTCTGGGCAGTTTTCGATAACCAAAAAAGACTCCAATTTATTGTTTGATATATGGAAAATTTTGTTCGGAAAAATACAAATCCAACGATACCAAATGGACCAAAATTCGATATGTGGATCTCGAGATACAAGCGTTTCCGTAAAGGACCCCAAATCTGAAAAACAAACCAACTGTTGTGAACATACTTTTTGATCAGTCAATTTAACCATGATTTTCGGAACCTAGACTGACCATAATTTGATGTTTAATAAATGAAAACTGTAGTTCAGGAAGATACGAATCCAACGCCTCTGACAGAGCATAATTCTGAGTTGTAGATTTCGTTTTACAAGCGTTTCCGTAAAGGACCCCAAATCTGAAATTTGGACGAAAATTATAGTAAGAATAGAGATTGAATGGAAAATGAATTATTATAATAAATAACTTTTAAAGCCACTAATGGGCTAGTAAACTAATTACATATAAAGTGAAATATAATTAACTATTTAATTATTATTTAAATAATATTAAGTAATAATTAAGTAGAGTTAGTGTTAATAAATAACTAGTTATTATTTAATTAAGATTAAATAATAATTAGAGTTAAATAATTAATTAATTAATATTAAATAATAATTAAAGAATGTTTAAGTAAGATTAAATAATAATAAAGTAATTACTTACTTATATTGGCATGAAAGTTTATAGAATTAATTATTTATTATTTAAAAAATAAATAAGGATGAATATTAATTAATTATTCTTTCAATAATAATAAGGAATAATTAAAGACTAATGAAGTGAATAAATTAATTATTTATTTATTAAAGGATAAAGAATTAATTAATTATCCATTATTTAATTAACATTAAATAATGAGGAGCTATAATTGGTTATTATTTATAATTAAATATTAACTAAAGGTAATTAATTAATTACTATTTAATTAATATTAAATAGTAATCAAATGAAGAGGGAGTTAACAATTAAAGAAAATTTAAATAACTCTTTAATTAAACAATTATAATAAATTATTTAAGGATCTAATAAGTGTTTATCACTTAAGGAAAGCCTTATTAATTATTAAATCCTTAACCTAAGATCAATTAAATATCTTATAGGATTAATGATAATACATTATATATATGTACCTTGTGATTGTATTATTGGTTAGATAATAATACGAGTAAGCGTATTGATGAACAAATTATACGCAGTACTAATTGATAGTTCTACATTATTAATGTTAGGTCACTCAAAGAGGTTTAATTAGAGCTAGTAAGCCGTAGCTCGTCGAACAGGCAAGTTCTCTAACTCAAACTCAAGTTATTATTTTTTAAGCATGTTGGTGGATAAATATTGTTGATTATTCCACATCCTGATGAATTATTGTAAATCGCACTTTGTGCACTTGAATTCCTATTCTACTATTTATTGAACCGTGAATGGATTAAAGTTCTTTTATTCATGAACTGTTTATGAGATGGATCTATGCTAGTTGTATCAGCTAGATCAAGCATGTTTAAAATTGGCTAACTCAAATTCGTTTTAAAGAGCTGGTTCCTAATCAATTGATTTGATAAGGACTTTTGACTGAGAAAAGAATGTTATTAAAGCATCATATTGAAAAATAATTGTTGCTCGTTTATTAAGTGTTTATGCATAATACACTGGGTATGAAAGGCTGATCCTCTGATTACCAAATTCATTAAAAGGACCAGTTTAAATATTGACAACCTTAGCAGATGTTCATGGTCACTATAGACCACTCAGTATCTATTATTCAAATATTCGAATAATAACTTATTGAAATGTAATTCATGTTCTTCTACAATCAATTCCATTGTTGAACATTGAATGATAAATTCCTTTCTAATCATGATATATCTCCTTGTATATAAACATGCTAAGAAAACTAGTTGCTTTCCCTTGCTATATCATGACGTTTATTTCAGCTAAGCCAGGACCGTCTAAGAAAAACAAAGGAAAGGGTAAGGTTCAAGAGTAGTTTGTTATGAACTAATTAAGTATTTGATGTAATTATTTAAGTAAACCTTTTGTAATCGTAAGGGTATGTTTATGTTAAGGTATGAGACCATGGGATTATGATGTAAGACTTTCTTTTAATGAACAATGTATGTTTATTATTCCACAATAGTTTATAAAATGCTTATGATGATGATGTATCGTGAGCACCAAACCCGAGGTTAGAGAACCCGGATTTGGGGGCGTCACAGGTTGGTATCAAAGTTGTAGGTTATAAACTTTAGGAATGCGAAACCTAGGTTATAACCTTAGAAGAAAACTCGTATAGAGTATGTTAAGTGATGAATTATGGAAATTCATCATAGTTTTGGTTGTACTTAATAAAATATCATTCCATTTGATCAATGAATATAGTTTAGTGTAGTACTGATGTTGTTATTATTGCTTTGGATTATAGAATGTCAGAGGAGAGTCATGACAGCCGTACAGTAGATCAGCCGGTAGAGCATGAGGTAGTAGAGGATTCCACCCAGGATATTCTCATTGGAGACCTACTAGGAAAGAATGCAGAACTAGAGGCTAGAGTACCAGAGCTGGAGGTGAAGAATCACACTTTCCAGAATATCGAACAGCAGTATAAGGATGCCACTTATCAGGCATTAGGAGACTTGGATGAGATGAAAGCTAAAGTGGAGTTATTAGAGTTTCAGCTGGGTGAGAGGACATTAGAGAATCAGGTGTTGAAGTTTGAGTTTAATCTGGAGATTGCAGATAAGATCAGAATTGAGGAGGCATGGATTGGAGCAGCCAAGATGGTGGACTAGTTGGAGTTACGTCTGGAGGAGAAGGAAGTCAGATTAGGCATGGATTGGAGCAGCCACTGAGGTGTTGGTTGGTTGTAATGACTATAAGATGCAATAGTACCCTTTTTGTTTAGCAGGGCTAGATTAAGTATGATGTAAACCTCTAGCTGTGAGAGGTTGTATGTAAAAATGATGTACCCCCATCTTAGTTGTGTAGGGGAGCATACCTTTTGATGGATCCTGTGACACTCCCAAATTCGGACAGCCACTTGGTCACTCAAATTCGGTTTGTCACGTTCTAATATCTGACACCACAATAAATATTACGACTAAATGTCGCATCGCACAGCGGAATAATACACAACTAATATCGAATAAATTACATTTAATTAATATAATTTATTCATGTCCCAAGGTCTCGTAACTTAAACATCGATTACATAGCTTAAATATACCTTAAGCATATATAAACCTAACTAATATATAATAACATAAGTTCTTGTTACATCAGAAATCCTACATAAATAAAGCTACTCAGTAGCCTTTCCCTTGCCCTTGTTTGTGCTCGAGGGTCCGCACTGCTCTGCCTTAACTAAAATGTTTTAGGGAAAGTAAGAATGAGCAACAAGTTTGCTCAGTAAGTAATATAACAATAAGGGTGTGTAATATAGTTCTCGAATCTCAATAAGAGTATAACAAGGTATGATATTTCAAGGGTAACAAGAAATATCAACAGTGTTCAATAACAGTCGCTAAGGATAGAATAATATCAATATGATTCAATAATAATTCAATTTAAGAAGTCAAGATAACTGAGTACTGAGCAGTCACTAAGGACTGTGAACTTCTACTAGAATTAACAGTATTAAACTGATAACCCAATCAAAAATAAGTATAACAGGTGATTAGCCTAAAGTACCCTACGGTATGCATATTGTTCAATCGTACTAAAGTGTGCGCACGCCGGTCTACCGACAAATAAAACTTCCCTTCAAAGAAGGTTGTTCATCTCAGTCAAACACATGATCCAGCACCAATCAATTGGTTTGGTTCGCTCTTCAACAATATAAGTCTAGCCGAATCAAATGGCATAGATCACGACAATTATAAGTTCAATCTCAAGATTTAAAGTTCGAAGAATATAAATCGACTTTTATCTTAACTGTGAAGTCTATAGTTATAATACATAAATTGCAAATTCCAAAAGTTTACTTGCACGATAATAATGGCACAAGATTAATGAACTCTCAATAAAGAGTAAGGTTAGGAACTTGTTACAACGTTCCTCGAATAAAGTAAAGACAAGGATAAGATACTTGCCTTATGCGTAGTTTATCCACGAAAAGCTAATCAACACTTTCAAATTCCTATCGTAATATAGTTATGTATATATGATATTTGTGACGCCCAATGATTTATTATAATTATTCCCCCAAGTCTCGCAACCTACAGTACTTAATAGATTACATAATAATATCAATTAACGACTTATTACATAACCTAACTTAAGCTTAAACATAATCAAAACCAGTCTTACTACATCATCTTAATACAACATTAAAATATTTAAAACATATAAGAGACAAGCTAATTGGTAGCCTTGCCCTTGCCCTTATCAACGCCCAAAGATTCGCCATGCTCTGCCTTAACTGAAATATTTTAGGGAAAGCAAGAATGAGCACAAATTGCCCAGCAAGTAATATATAATAAGGGTAAGTGATATAATTCTTAATTCTTGAAAGGGTATAAGAAGGTTTGATAGTTCAAGGATAACAAGAATATCAACAGTCTTCAATAATAGTCGCTATGGACAGAATAATATCAATATGATTCAATAATAAGTCAATTCAAGATTTCAAATAACTGAATACTGAGCAGTCACTAAGGACTATGAACTTCTACTAGAATTGACAGTAATAAACTGAAAATCCAATAAAAACAGGTACAACAGGTGATCAGCCTAAAGTACCATCGTTATGCATAACAATCAATCATACTTAAGTGTGCACGTCGGTTCTCCGACAATTATATATTCCCTTCAAAGAAGGTTGTTCTTCTCAGTCAAATACAAGATCCCGCACCAATCAATTAGTTTGGGTCATTTTTCAATAACATAAGTCTAGCCGAATCAAATGGCATAAACACTTTCACAATATTCAAGAACAATACTAAGTTCAACATGAATAATAGCTTTAATGAAATAAGAGTTCAAGTATGCTAATTCAATTCAAACGATTAAGTAGGAAACTAGTTCGCAATATACAAAGATAGAATACTTGTATCCAAAGAGATAAGGTTTAGATACTCGCTTATGATATCCGTTGAATAAAATAATGCAAGGGTTTAGGATACTTGCTTACGATATTCGTTGAATAAAATAATGCAAGGGTTTAGGATACTTGCCTTATGCGTAGTTTACTCACGTAAAGCTAGCCAACACTTTGGAATCCTATTTATAATGTATTACATGTATAGGATTTTCATTAGTTAACACATCCGTTACACAACTTATTACTCAATATACATACATGTTACTATCTTAGTCACATGTCATACTTATTCTCATATGACATGAAATCAGATTATATATTATTACGAATCAAGTACATAGTTATAACATAAATGATATTATAGCAACTCATCATGTTCAAGTAGCTATGATCCTTTGACCCATGGGCTTCCATTCTTGTTACTTAATCATCACCTATGTACACATATCAGTAGGGTGTAAACCATTTCTAGCAATGTAGGCATCATATAAGCTATCTGTCCAAAAATCAGATTGTCAAATTGCATGGCTTCTGATTCCAGGCCGGCGCAGCTGCGCCATGGCTAAGCCTAGGGCCAGCGCAGCTGCGCAGCCTTCTGGCCAAGCCAAGGCTGAGCTGTGCCTTATGGTTTCTGTCCGGTCATGCAAGCCAACAACACCACATAGCATATAAACATATTAAAATATACTTTTATGTTTGTACAACCTTTTCTCGTTTCAAATATATATGATATGGATTCTAAGTCAATACTTTCAATAACTTAAAGCCATTCAAGGATACGAACTCATAACGTCTAACATGCTCTCTTTTTAAACACTTAAATTATTCACATAACTTGCATTAAACATGTTCATGAGTTTTCATATCACATATATGCAACTATCATTATCATTAGTTTGAAAACATGCTTTATTTACGCAAATTTGGTTTCACTACATGTAACATAGTAGGAAAACATGAATGATACCTTAGCAAGTTTACAAGTTCTATCAAACATGTTCATAAGTATCGAAATTCAAATCTCAATGTAACATGTCGACGTTCACGTTCAACACTTATACTTTCATTAATAAAGTTTGCTAATACGCTCTAACACGTTTATGCTACATTATGAAATTTATATACGTAAGTTAATGTGTCCGACATGTATGTCAAGGCCATATAAACATACCCGAAAATCAGAATATATATATGATCTTTATATGTCAAGGTTTGCCTTTAAAAACTTATATTTTCGCTCGAAATGTTTACTGATCGAGGTTTAGCATGCTCACGTCATACTATGAAACACGTATATACAAGTCAACATTCATTTCATGTGTTTCTAGATGGTACTAACGTGTCTCGAAAGTTAGAATATTAACATGCGTCATATATGTTTAACGTCCGTTTATAAACCTTATGTTCCCTTCGAAAACTTTAAGTGTGTTTCCAAACTACATGTTGTTTTGTTAACCATGCATGCTAATATACTAAAACATGCTTACATTGCCTCATTATGTTTATATATATATGTTACACAAGCTAGCATGCTGGTTTAAGCCATATCAATTACTTAACACACAACAGGATTTAAATAGATTGCAGAAAACTGGAGCAGGGTGCCGGCGCAGCTGCGCCGCATCCCAGGCTTAAACCGGCGCAGCTGCGCCACTACTGGTTCGCACCAGACAGCAGGCAGCTACGGCAGTTTCTAGCCAAACTCACAAAATGGCTTCACGAAAACAGTTTTTAAACAACTACATTCCAGTTCAAACATGTATATAAGCCATATAGCAACTAAACAAACTTCCTTCAATCCAATTATAGTCCAATTTGGCATAATCAGAAATTGAAATTTTTGACAGAAAAATGAAAATGAAGAACATGAATCATGTAATTATACCTTTGCTATGAATTAAGCTTGATGCTATCTCAATAACACTGATATATATATATATATGCTCTCTATTCTCACTTAGCCAAAATGCTCAGCAAAAGAAATATGAAGAAACATGGCTACTATTTATAGACGAATTATTACACAGACAATGCAATTATATTGCAATTCAAACTAACAGATGAATGGATTGCATGCTAGATAAGAGGGAGTTGGTAAATGGTTGGTAAATCTCATCATCAAAACCACTCCCCATTGATCATTGCTAGCTAAGCTTGGGAGAAGAATGGGGAGAATAGGCCTTAGCCTTTTTGCCATACACGTGAAGGAGAAGGAGAGTGACTATTATATTGGGACAAGGCCATATATCAGCATTCTAGAATTTGTATATATACACAACACTTATGCCAAAATATGTTACATGTATATATACTATATAATTAGGCCACAATTATAGTTACAATGTAATTCTAATGATACTAACATGGATTCACATAATGTAGTAAGTGTGAATTGTACACATATAATTCATGTACATTTTTATCATACTGGTATAATTTAATCGGATTACATTATCTCATGTATTATTAAATTGTTCACCATATATTCATGATGTCTCACTTTATTAAAATTAATAGTTTACAATATGTTCAATATATATTATACAGTGTATACCAACATTTATTGTCACATAAGTATTATCATGCATTCATAACATATAGTTTTAACATGTACATAATATAATCACATTATGCTTCATGTTAGAATACGGTTTCTATGTGTAATATATTCACATTGCATTATATAACATAGCTTATGTATATACATACATGGTCACACTTAAGTGTCTCTCTACACTATATAATATAGTTGTATTCCATATACTATATATATTCAAGTATTGCACATTTGCACATATCAATTAATATAATCTTATTATATTAATAACTCACTTATTTGTCAAATAAATAAATCATTTATCTCATTGATTAATTAATGATAGTATTAATTAATCCATTCCTCATTGATTATTAATTTATATGATTAAATATCATACATTGCTTATTATTATTATTATATTTCTTGCAATAATAATAATCACGTATTATTAATCATTCACAGTTAATATTCCATAACCATCAACTAATATTTTACAATAGCAATTAACAATTAATATAGATTAATTGTTTACTTAATAATTCATTCGTTAATTAATATAATCATTAATAATTCTCAATAATTAATTAATATTCTACAATAACAATTAATATAGATTAATTGTTCGCTTAAATTAATATAATCATTCTTATATTACGTCACTATGCCACACAAGGCATTTCATCGAGTTTATCGTAAACTCCATCAATTTCTCAATTATTATAATTATTCAATTTAATATAATTGAATTAATCATTCTCATAACACAAAATCATTATATTCAAATAAATTCTCATTCCCATTAATATATTTATTTAATAATATTAGGAAATTCTCGGGTATTACATCCTTCCCCCCTTATAAAAATTCCGTCCTGGAATTGCTACAAGGTTACACAAACAAATTGGGATAATCCCTCATTATCCTATCTTCTAATTCCCACGTTGCCTCCTCGACATCGTGGTTACGCCAAAGTACTTTTACAGACGAAATAATTTTATTTCTCAAGGTTTGCTCTTTCCTATCTAATATCTGGACATGAATTTCTTCATACGCCAAGTTCTTCTCCACTTGAATGGGCTCGTAAGAAATCACGTGCTTGTAGTCGGCCTTGTACGGTCGCAACACGGAAATGTGGAACACATTGTGGATGTGCTCCAACCCAGGTGGTAACGCAACTTTGTATGCCACTTCGCCCACTCGCTTCAGTATTTCGAACGGTCCTATAAATCTTGGACTCAGTTTTCCTTTCTTGCGAAAACGGATCTTTCCTTTCCATGGAGATACTTTCAAGAATACAAAACTGCCGACTTTGAAGTCTCGGTCCTGCCGATGCAATTCTGCGTATTTCTTCTGGCGATCTTGAGCTGCTACTAATCTTGCTCTTATCACTGTCACCACGTCTGTGGTTTGTTGTACTAGCTCTGGTCCGAGTATTCGTCGTTCTCCTGCTTCGTCCCAACATAATGGCGTTCTGTACTTTCTTCCGTAAAGAGCTTCGTACGGTGGCATGCCGATACTCGCATGGTAGCTATTATTATATGAGAATTCTACTAAGGGTAGGTGGTCGTCCCAATTTCCTTTAAAATCCATCACGCAAGTCCTAAGCATGTCCTCCAGCATTTGTATTGTTCGCTCACTCTGTCCGTCTGTCTGAGGATGGTAAGCTGTACTCAACCTCAACTGCGTTCCCATTCTTTCTTGCAAACTCTTCCAAAACTTGGACGTGAAGCGCGGATCTCGATCAGAGACAATTGATACCAGCACTCCATGTCGTGAAACAATCTCTTTTACATACAGACTCGCTAATTGGTTCAAACTGTAGCGGATCTTGATTGGTAGAAAATGTGCGGTCTTGGTTAGTCGATCCACGATAACCCAAATGGCATCATAACCTTTCTGTGTAACTGGAAGTCCTACCACGAAGTCCATGGTAATATGCTCCAATTTCCACTCTGGTATTTCTAACGGTCGTAGTAAACCACTCGGCCGTTGATGCTCTACTTTAACGCGTTGGCAAGTCAAACATCTACTGATGCACTCTGCGACTTCCCGTTTCAAATTAGGCCACCAAAAATGTTGTCTTAGATCTCGGTACATCTTTGTGCCTCCCGGATGAACGGAATATGTCGTATTGTGTGCCTCGTGCAAAACCTCTTCCCTCAACTCGGTTACCGCTGGTACCCATACTCTTTCTTCAAATCTCAAGATACCGTCTTTATCTATTCGAAAGTTCTCTTCTTCATTTTCTGTGATCCTCTTTCGGATTTTCTCACACTCTTCATCCTTTTCCTGAGCTTCCTTTACTCTGTCCAACAATGTCGGATGAGCTTCCATTACAGATAACTTCTCTCCAAGCTTCTCTGGTTCTTTCACTTCTATTTCCAATTTCTCCATCTCTCTTATCAATTCTTCTTGAGTCGTCAAATTAAACAACTTCTCCCTTCCTTTCCTGCTCAGAGCGTCGGCAACCACATTCGCCTTCCCCGGGTGATAAAGAATATCGCAATCATAGTCTTTGATTAATTCTAACCACCTCCTCTGCCGCATGTTCAACTCCTTCTGTGTGAAGATATACTTCAGAATTTTATGGTCCGTGTATATCTCACATTTTTCTCCGTACAAATAATGCCTCCATATCTTTAACGCAAAAACTACTGCCGCTAACTCTAAGTCGTGAGTAGGGTATCGTTTTTCGTAATCCTTTAATTGTCGTGATGTATATGCAATGACCTTGCCGTGCTGCATAAGCACACAGCCAAGTCCCTTGTGCGATGCATCACTATACACCACAAAATTTCCCGCATCATCTGGTAATGATAATACAGGTGCTTCGCTCAATCTCTTCTTCAACTCCTGAAAACTCTCTTCACATTTGTCGGTCCATACAAATTTCACCGTCTTTCTAGTCAAATTGGTCAACGGGGTTGCTATCTTAGAAAAATCTTACATAAATGACATTCAATTATTTATAAATTAGTTTGACCAACTTATAAGTCATTTCCAAACACCCTCTAATTCAATATATAAAATGAAATTAATATATGATTATAAAAAAAATTTACAAGTCGAGAACAGAGGAGAATCTGAAAAAGAAGAGTTAAAAAGGAACTTACACACCAATGGTGCAACTTAATTGGTTAATGTCGGAACCATTGGAGCAACTTAATTGGTGCGGTTTGATCGATTTTTGGTGTAATTTTGGGAGCGATTTTGATTCCTTGCTCAGCTCTTGTTAAAATGTATATATGTAAAATAACGAGTTATAAAAAAAATTCATATAAATTATTTAGAAATTAATTATATATATTTTTTCCAAAATTATAAGTGAACGAATATGATCATTATAAACTACATTCAATTGACTATAAACTCTAATTTTTGTAAATTAAAAAATATATCTATATGTGCTCAATTTTAATTTCAAAAATTATAACTTTGAAAAAAAATAATTAAAACTTGGCATTTATTTTGAGACAAAGGGAGTGAAACATTTGACAGTATAAAATTGCGTTCAAATAAATAAAAAATTTTAAGTGCAAAATGATGCGTTTTGGGAGAAAAAAGAGGTCAAAACATTTCTATTGAGTTTGCTTACTTTTGGGCAACAATTTACTAATCGTTGCAAAAAAATCTATAAAATACGCAACGAAAAAAAATCGTTGACAATGAATGTGGCCTATATTAGGCAACGAAATATAGCAACAAAAAAGTTTTCGTTGCCGACGTTGAGGAGAAATCTCATCGGCAACAAAAATTGTAAATAGGCGGGGATTTTTTTCCCCCCAATGATTTGGCAACGAAATTTTGCAACGACCTATGAATTTCGTTACGAAAAATAAAAGCCTATCACAAACTGCAACGAATGACAAATTTCGTTGCTAAACATGCATTTTTGGCAACGACTTTATAAGTCGTTGCCCGAAAAATCGTTGCCAAATGTCCATTTTTTTGTAGTGTGGGGGAAAAACCTTAGGTAGTAGCCTTATGGTATGATCGAAAAGATAGTGGTGATAGGTAAAGATAATAAATTACTTTATGTGCTATGTATTTACATTTAGGTATTCGAAGAGTGACGACTCGATATCACGTAATAATAAACTTTAAAATTCTTTTGTCAGGATGACGAACGTTGGAGAACCCAGTCAGGCTAGAGAGGATATACCTCAGGTACCTAGAGAGGGAGAGCCCGAGACATCCATGTTGTCTGGGAGCAGCTGGTTAGAAGAGATCCATCTCCAGTGATCACCGTAGCTGGTCGGGAGCGTGAGCTGACACCTATTCTAGAGGAAGAGGACGAGGACGAGTCTGAAGAAAAGGAAGAGGAGGAAAAGGATCCCGAAAAGGAATTCCCACCTCACTCTGTTACTGCTGAGAGGTACGAAGCAGTCTACGACAGTAATGTAGAGCTACATGGTCGAGTCGGAGATCTCGAAGAAACCATCCAGTAGCGGGACGAGACTATCGAAGAGATAGCTAGTGACCTAGGAGAAGCGCAGTAGAAGCTAATCCACGTAGAGAATGATAGAGACGCGGCTTGAGCCGAGCTAGCAAAGCTGAAACAAGACATCTAGGAAGAGTCAACAAAGCGTGCCCGAGCTTAGGAAACAAATTTGAGGGCTACTCAACGAGTCGATCGAGCTGAGAACGAGGCTAAAACCAAGAGAGCCAAGCTAAGGGAGACAGAATATACTTTCCATACGGCCATAGATAGGGCCCAGGACCGTATCTTCTATTACTCAGCTCAATTCCAAGGTTTACCCTGGTATGTGGTGGACCGAAGGACAGAATTTCTGGTGATGGAGGAAGAACGTAGAGAGGCTGTTAGACGTCTTAATATGCCTAGACATTAGAGCTTTTAAATTATGTGTTTCTTTTTGTAATAATAAATGTAAATCCCATAGTTTGAGATAATAATGGGATAAAATGATGATGTAGTCCTGTAACTTGTTCTAGTTCAGGAAAGATGATATAAATAGCAGGAATACTATCTATCCTATGTTTTTAAAACTACGAGTAATGAATAAAAGAAGTTTATTGACGTGCTATGTGTTCATATATGAATTGAGTTATTTAATTGTTTAAGTTTAACTTGAATACTTGAGAATTGAATAAAGGAGCTAATAATAATTTTCTTAACAGAAAATGCCTCCTAGAAGAAGACTTATACGTCAAAACCCCGAGGATTTTATGAATAACAACAACAATAACGATGGAACAAACCCTAACTCGATTTAGCAGTTAGTGAACTTGCTGACAGGAGAGATGACAAATCAACCGCAAGTGCAGGCCACGACGTTAAAAGAGTTTAAGGCAGTAGGACCGCCGGAGTTTAAGGGATCGACAAACCCAATAGATGCACAGACGTGTGGGTTATGGAAATGGAGAAGGTCTTTGACGTGGCTAGGGTCGGTGAAGACCAAAAAATGGCATTTGCAACTTTCATGTTGAAGTCAGATGCTAGCTTCTGGTGGCAGGCGAATAAGACCAGAGAGGGAGAAGGAGTTATAACGTGGGAACGTTTCAAGGAAATGTTCTACGAAATGTACTTCCCTGTGAGTTCGCAAGACCAGATGGAGGTCCAATTCCTAGAGCTGAAGCAGGGAGGGATGACTGTGTCTGAATAAACTGCAAAGTTCAACGAGTTGGCCAGGTTCACTACTTAGCAGGTCAGCACGGACGCTAGGAAGGCGAGAAGGTTTGAGCGGGGACTGAAACCCTAGCTCTACAGCAAGGTCTCTATGTTCCAGCTGAACACGTTTGCAGCTGTGTTGGAAAAGGCCATTCTAACTGAAGGAGGGAGCGAAGCCGTGATTAAATTCAACCAGGATAAGAAAAAGAAGAATGAGATAAAAAACAAGGCTGGTGGTAGCGGGGCTATCCATCAGAAAAAGAAGTGGAATGATAGTACCTCTGCTGGGAGTCAGCAGGGAGGCCAGCAGAAGAAGAAGCTCGAAGCATGTGCTACATGCGGAAGACTCACACTGGAGTGTACATAAAAGGGAATGGGTGTGCTACAACTGTGGTCAGGAGGGCCACATCGGGCCAAATTTCCAAAACCCGAAGAAGGGAGCTTGCTATACATGTGGATCCAAGGATCACATGGCTTGCAACTGCCCTAAGAAGCCAGCGGCAGGTCAACAAGAAATGGCAGCGGCAGCACTCTGACTATTGCCGAACCGTCGCCACTGTAAGCTGTTGGCCCACTGCCCGTACGTGTTCAACATTACGGTGCAGGATGCCGTGCAATCAAAGGATGTGGTGGCAGGTATTATTCCGATCAATAGTATAAATGCATGTATTATTTGATTCAGGTGCTACTTGTTCATTCATATCTGATGATTTTGCTAAAATCCTAGACTTGCCTATAGAGGAGTTAGCTTACCCTTTGAACATAGAAATTGCAAATAGGGAAGTCATTCCTGTTAGGTCAGTATACAAGAACTATAGATTGGACATTAAGGGTCAGGAGCTGAGGGTAGATTTGATTCCGATAAAACTTGGGGAATTTGATGTCATATTGGGAATGGACTGGTTGTTCAACCATGAGGAGGTAATCGACTGTCAGAAGAAGTCGGTAAACCTTACGACTCCGTTAAAAGTAGTGTTTTATGGTAGTAAATCGCCTAGACAAGCGAGCTGTCTGACGGTGATGCAAGCCAAGAAACTCTTGACGCAAGGCTGTGTAGGATATCTAACCTACATCATAGATACGCGTAAGGAGAGCCCGAAGATAGAAGAGATACCAGTGGTTAAGGAGTTTGTGGACGTTTTTCCTAGCGATTTGCCATGACTTCCGCCACATAGGGAGATAAAGTTCGTGATCGACTTAGCGCCGGGAACTGGTCCAATTTCGAAAGCTCCGTACCAAATGGCTCCAGTCGAGATGAAGGAACACACTGAACACTTAAGGCTAACCTTAGAATCGCTGAGACGAGAAAAACTTTATGTGAAATTCTTGAAGTGCGAATTCTGGTTGGGTCGTGTGCAATTTCTTGGCCACGTGATCGACAAGGATGGTATTTTGGTGGATCCGTCGAAGGTTGAAGTGGTAATGAATTGGGATCAGCTGAAAACGCCGTCTGAGGTGAAGATTTTCTTGGGATTAGCAGGTTATTACTGGAGATTTATCCAAGATTTTTCCAAGATCGTAACTCATTTAACGAATTTGACTCGTAAAATAGTTAAGTTTGTTTGGACGGAAAAGTGTGAGGAAAGTTTTCAGGAATTGAAGAAGAGGTTGAGTACTGCGCCAGTGTTGTCTTTACCGGATAGTTAGGGGAATTTCGTGTTATATAGTGATGCCTCACATAAGGGTTTAGGCTGCGTGTTGATGCAAAGCGGTAAGGTCATTGCCTATGCGTCACGTCTACTGAAGGATTACGAGAAGGGGTATCCGACTCATGACTTAAAATTGGCGGCAGTAGTGTTTGCTCTTAAGATTTGGAGACACTACCTATATGGAGAGAAGTGTGAAATATACACAGATCACAAGAGTCTGAAGTATATTTTTACCCAGAAGGATTTGAACATGCGCCAAAGGAGATGGTTGGAACTGATTAAAGACTACGACTGCGAAATACTTTACCATCCGGGTAAAGCTAACATTGTCGCCGACGCTTTGAGTAGAAAAGGTCGGGAGAAGCTGAATATGTTAACTGATCAGGATCAGTTGATAAAACAGATAGCTAGATTAGAGCTGGAAGTGAAGTTTCCAAAGGAATCGGATGAGAAGTTGTTTCACATAACTACTTGTTCTACTCTGGTAAACAAGGTGAAAGAAGCACAACTTCACGATGAAGAATGCGAAAAGATTCGAAAAAAGAATAGCGGATGGTGAAGAGTTCAAATTCAAGATTGACAGTGAGGGACTGCTACTATTTGAAGGTAGAATCTGGGTACCGCCAGTACCAGAAGTTAAGGAGGAGATTTTGAGTGAAGCTCACAGTTCGAAATATTCAATTCACCTTGGGAGTACGAAGATGTACCAGGATCTTAGGCATTATTTCTAGTGGCCGAATATGAAGAGGAGTGTTTCTGAGTGTGTTGCGAAATGTTTAACTCGCCAAAACGTTAAGGCAGAACACCAGAGACCTGGCGGATTGCTACAACCATTATAAATTCCAGAATGGAAGTGGGAGCATATCACAATGGATTTCGTGGTTGGTCTTCCAGCGACTCAGAAGGGATTTGACGCAATTTGGGTGATTGTAGATCGACTGACGAAGTCAGCCCACTTTCTACCAATCTGGATTAAGTACAACTTGGAACAATTGGCGAAGCTGTACGTTAAGGAAATTGTTTATCGATACGGTGTTCCGGTGTCGATTGTGTCCGACAGAGATCCGCGGTTTACGTCGAATTTCTGGAAGCGTTTGCAAGAGTGTCTGGGAACGCAATTGCGAAATAGTACAACATACAATCCTCAGACTGATGGCCGAGCGAGAGAACGATTCAGACGCTTGAGGATATGCTGAGAGCTTGGGTGATGGATTTCAAGGGAAGCTGGGATGATCATCTACCATTGGTGGAGTTTGCCTACAACAATAGTTACCACGCGAGTATCGGCATACCTCCTTACGAAGAGTTATACGGCAGGAAATGCAGAACTCCTTTGTGCTGGGATGAAGTCGGTGAACGTCAACTATTGGGACCGAAATTGATACAACAAACTGCCGAAATAGTGAAGCTGATCAGAACTAGATTGGTTACTGCTTAAGACAGACAGAAGAAATATGCCGATCAACATCGACAGAACAGAGAATTCTTACCAGGGAGTTTCGTTTTCCTGAAAGTATCTCCCTGGAAGGGGAAGATTCGATTCTGCAAGAAGGGGAAACTGAGTCCCCGATTTATTGGACCTTTCGAGGTACTATGAAAGGTGGGCGAGGTTGCTTACGAGGTAGCATTACCTCCAGAGCTTGAGAATATACACAACGTATTCCATATTTCCGTGTTACGACCTTACAAACATGACTATAAACATGTAATAGAATACGAGCCTTTACAATTTGATAAAGACTTAACTTATGAAGAGGTTCCTGTTCAAATAGTTGACAGAAAGGAACAAGTACTTAGGAATAAAGTGATACATTCTGTTAAGGTAATCTGGAGGAACAACAGTGCTGAAGAAGCCACGTGGGAACTTGAGGATGTAATGAGGAAATCATATCCTCAATTATTTGCTTAATTGATTTGTGTAACCCCTTATATATCGATTCTGGGGACAGAATCCTTTTAAGTCCTCTAACTGTTAGACTCCTTCAAGAGCAATACAATAAAGTGTTTTGAATTGATAAAAGTTCCGCATCAATAGCCTCAAGCACTTAATGTCAGTTCCGTAATAAATTCGTCAAGTAAACACACCACACTTGTTTCGGAATGAACCACTTAGGAGTGTTAATTCCGTAAATATCAGCATGTATATTCCAAAGCAACTTCCCAGGATAATCATGATAAATAGAGTTTTGAGATATAAACATTTAAACCAGTAATTTATAGTAATCATTATCCAGCTGTTACAAAACACTTTCCAAGATATCATTATCACATTAAATCACTTCACACGTGTAGCAAATTAATTTAGGATTCTTTCAAATATCTTAGCACATATATCTCTGAATCCACATTATTTTGCTAACAAACATATTTTGCAAAACACGGAACATTAGCATGCATAAAATAAAATGCTTATCATATAAAATGCACATAAAAATATCCTAGAGCCTTGTATTGAAAAATTAAATATTTGCCATAACCTTACATAACATCTTAGGACACAAAGTCTTCAAAGCCTTTGATCTAATCATCAATGATACTTTTATCAATTTCCTGAAATTTCATAGTAAATGATTTAGTACCAAAAATCAAATCATCATCAAAACATTAAGGTTAGAATATGAACAAGTCAACATTCTCCCCCTTTTTGACGATGACAACACCAAAAAATAATTATAGCTCCCCCCTAAATCCATGCATATATTAAAAATACTGCATTGTAGGACATTTACAAAATCAAAATACCATCATTGCTTTCTGTTAAGTAATATCCATAACCTGCAAATAGATTAGTATAGCATATAACAGATTTTAAACAAAAAATATTCAATATTCAACAACCAAAAAAAAATTATCCCAAAGTCTGGTGCAGTGCAGTGTAGAAAAATAAATTAGTTTCCTAACACAAGCCTTAGCACAAAAAAAAAACTTAAACTTCCCAAATCTTCCAAAACTTCCCAAATCTTCCAACCAGCAGCAGCATCATCAGTCCCAAAAACTCTCCCCCTTTGTCATCATACAAAAAGATCAGTTAATCAATATCATCAATATTCACAAACACGGGAGGACGAGTAGTGAAATAAGGACGATGAAGAATACGATGGAGTCGTTCTTCAAGAGACAAAGTATCTGCAAAATGAGGGGGGCGAGGAATAAAAGTAGAATTTGGGAGAGGAAGATCCATAAAGTCTCCAACATACTCAGCCATCCAATTGCAATGAGGCCATTCAGGAATCGTTGAGTACATAGTCTGAAAGTGCAACTTCTGGCCAACCGAATTAAACCTTGATGCCACAAAATCTATAAATTCCCCAAGTTGATAACTGATAAATTTCATCTCTTGACTTAACTGCCATGAATTGCGATTGATCTTTTGTTGTAAAGCTTCAACCATCGCAGCAGTTTGCAATTCAAATCCAGCCTGCAAATCAATGAATTCATCTTCCATCCGAGTAAGACATTATTGTAAATCATTGGCCCATATAGGCAACTTGCCTTTTTCCAGAATATTAAGCCTATGCTTAATTTCAACAATGTCAACCTGCATGGTTTCCTGATTCTGAAGAATAGTGTTCAACAGATTCAAGATCTCAGGAGAGGGGTCAGAGAGATTCGGCAGAGTTAAAGAAGAGGAAGGAGTAGGAGACGTTGGAATAGGATCATGAATAAAACGAACGAACAGACCATTAACGAGAGACAGATGAGATTGTTTTAAATATGCAGAATCTATAAACTCATTGTGAGATACAATCACTTCATCCTCAAGATAGATATTAAAATGTTGAAACACTTTGGTTAGAAAACAACCATAGGGGAGACATTTTTTAGATTGAAGGATGCAACTTAACATATAAGACAACATCATAAGAAAGAAATTAAACGAAAGGCTTTTAAGAATCATAGCCACAACTACCAAATCTTGATATGTAAAATCTGAACCACCACCAAGGCGGGGAAACAGATTGTAACGAACCAACTTACGAATAACACTAGCAGTAGGACAAACATCAATTATTTTTGGAGTAAACAGAGTAGTGAGAGTAGAATTATTCATAACAATTTGAAGTTGTTCGAGAGGTGGAAAAGGAGTATTAGCAGCACCTTTTAAAGTAAATGGACTTGGTCCAGAAGAAGGAATACTCAGAATACTACCAAAGTCCACAACAGTAAAGAACAACGATTTTCCTTTGACAAACGAAGTGTAACAATCACTATGACACTCAAGATTGGTATAGAACTGTTGAACCAACCTTGGGTAAAACTTAGGAGGAAAAAATATAGATGTTAAACCACAAGATTAAAAAGTTGTCCAAGTGGAGAATTTTTAACATAGAACAGATCTAATATCTTCTCATAAACAAACTATTTTGTAGTAATTGAAGTTTTAAAGCGTTCTTCGAAAACATAACTTCTAAAGAAATTATCTGGTAAATTAAAAAATGAAGAACCAGAGTTTACTAGAACAGAAGGATCAAGTTGTGACGAAGGATTGGCCATGTCTGGAGAATGGTTCGCCTTTTGTTGTTCTGAGGACTTCAAGAAGGAAAAATTAGAATAAAAACCATCGAAGATAGTGACATCATCAGAAGATACATGCACGGACGTCTGCCGTTGCAATCGCTTGGTCTTCTTCTTCATTTTTACATTAAACGGAGATCGAGTCTGTGGACCGTCGTTGATGGTAATACCAGACAATCGTTTACCGACTCTCATTTTTATATTTGCAAAGATTTAAGAAAGTGAAGCAAGAGAAAACAGAGGGTTTACAAAAATAATAGTGTATTGGTAAAGTAAGAGAGAAGAAGAAGATTTAATATGGAGGAGTTAGGAACCGAGAAAGTGTCTTGAGAAGATAACTTTCTTCTGCTGTCCCGTCTTTTCAAATCTCAAAGATCATTATGATATCCAAAAGACTGTTGAGATAATACCGAGAATTAAGGCAATTTGTAACACAAAAATGGTATATATCCCAGTAACATATTTTGGTTAGTATTTCAAATACATGAACAAATAAGGAATATCAAACAGATATATTAATAACATGCAGATATACTATTCTATATTTAAGTACGTGAGCACAGATTATACCATGCACAGTCCAAGTTCCCTTCTTAACATACAAAATCTTTCTTCACTTAAAGGTTTAGTAAAGATATCAGCTAACTGGTTTTCGGTAGGAATAAAAATTAATTTAATCAAACCTTTTGAAATATTATCCCTTAAAAAATAATGTCTTACCTCTATATGTTTTGTACACGAATGCAAAACAGGATTTTTAGAAATATCTATTGCACTAGAGTTATCACAATATATGGGCACATTATCACATAGAATATCAAAATCACATAAAATTTGTCTCATCCACAAAATTTGAGAGCAACAACTTCATGCACCTAGGTATTCACCCTCAGTAGTAGAAAGTGCCACTGAAGTTTACTTTTTACTATGCCATGATACAAGACTTTGTCCCAAAAATGTACAAGCACCACTCGTACTTTTTCTATCGATTTGACATCCTACATAGTCAGCATCTGAGTAGCCAATTAGTTCAAAATGATTACAAATTGGATAAAACAAACCCAAATTGATAGTACCACTTAAATACTTGAGTATTTTTTTAACAGCTTGTAAGTGGGATTCTTTAGGTTTTGCTTAAAATCGGGCACAAAGACATACACTATACATTATGTCAGGTCTAGATGTAGTTAAATATAATAAACAACTGATCATACCTCGGTATTTGGTTAAGTCTACATCTATACCTTTTTCGTCAGAAATAAGCTTTATTGATGTACTCATTGGTGTAGCCTTTGAAGTTGTTCCTTCAAAACCAAATCTTTTGAGTAGCTCTTTTGTGTACTTGGTTTGATGGATGTAGATTCCCTCCTTTGTTTGCTTAATTTGGAGTCCCAGAAAGTAATTTAGTTCTCCCATCAAGCTCATATCAAACTCTTTATGCATACACTTTGAAAACCACTCACAAAGAAAATCATTAGTAGCACCAAATATTATGTCATCTACATATATTTGGACAATAATATTATCTTTATTTGCATGCTTAATAAATAATGTAGAATCAATTTTACCTCTAGAAAAGCCATTTAAAAGAAGGTACTTACTCAACCTCTCGTACCAAAGCCCTTAGAGCTTGTTTGAGACCATAGAGAGCTTTCTTTAGCTTATAGACATGATTTGGATATTTCTCATGTTCAAATCCAGGAGGTTGCTTTACGTATACCTCTTCATTGATGTATCTGTTGAGGAAGGTGCTTTTTACGTCCATTTGATGAAGCTTAAATTTCTTGTAACATGCAAATGCTAACAAGATACGAATAGACTCTAGTCTTGCAACTGGGGCATAAGTTTCATCGTAGTCGATTCCTTCTTGCTGATTGTATCCTTGAGCTACCAATCTAGCTTTGTTGCGAGTGATTGTCCCATGCTCAGGTCGTTCTATGACCTAGAAGATGTGAATGTGGTTAGGATTCTGGCTACGTGCTAGAATTAAATCATATGAATTTCCAAAACAAAAATAAAAGTTTTTCGAGGAATTTTCGTAAAATTACTATTCATCCATTTCTGCTAGGGAATTAGTTTTGAATTTCTGAGAAACGCATAATGATAGGATTTAAAGACAAGATGGAATATCTAATAATATTTCATTTACAGCTCATGAAGTTTTTACGTGAGGACTTAAAACCCTAAGGGTTAGGAAAAGTAAAACTTAATAATAAATTGGTTATGTATAATAATAATGATTATTATACGAAATGAATACGAGTATAATACTAGATATTATACGAGTATTATATGAAGAGGATACAAGAATTAATACGGTGTATAATACAAATTTTATACGAGGTAAATAGATTTAATTTGAATTAAATTTAATAACCAAATATGTGGATCAAACCGATGGGTTAACGAGTGGGTTAAACCTATGGGATAACCCATGGGCAACCCATGAGCACATGGGAGACATAGGTGGACATGTGGGGTGCATGTGCCAGCACACACTAGCATATGGGATTCACAAGGCAAGAGGAGGTTTGCCTAAATGATTAAAGAACCCTTGGTCTTGCAAAACCTATAAATAGAGAGCATTGGTTGGTCACTTGATGGTTTATAAAATTTGATCAACTAACATATTGAAACAGAAGAGAGAGAGCTAAGAGAAAGTGAAGTTACAAGAAGTAAAGTTATCTTCATAACTTAAGGACCAACTCAAGAACAACCAAGAACACAAAGAGGTATACACATTTAAACTCTAATCCCCATCTTCCTTCAATATGTATTGATAGAGAAGTGTGATTGGTGAAGCATGAGTTATAAGAAGAGATAAGGTGGTTATTAGTGAGCTAAGGTGGTTATTAGTGGACTAGAGACCATTAACAACCAAGAACTATTAAAACCATGATTTAATGGTGAAGAACTTAAAGAAGAAAGCTTTGAAAACTATTGATAATGAACAATTGAAATCATTAAAACTTAGATGGTTAGAATGATTATAATCATCAATGAATAACCGATGGATTGATTCTATATGGTTTGAAGTTGAAATTTCAAGTAACGAAGTTATGGCAAAATTCACGCGATGAGACGTTAAGCGTCGAAATTGTGAATTTTTTGGGAATAGAAGTCAAAAGTCATCATTTGATTTGAAAACCTTGGTTTTTGATGGCGTAATGTATAATTAGGTAAATAAGACTTGCGAGAGCTAGAACAAACGAATTCGGACTTAAAACGAAGAATTGATCGTCGAACGTTTAACGAACGCGTAAAAATGAACTAATCAGCAAATTTCTTGCCAACAGATTCAGAAATGAATTCCAACTGGACAAAATTGTAGAACATAGGATATGTGAACTTTTGGCTTTGGAATGAGCCAATTCTGAGTTTTAACGATCCTGTTACGAGCTCGTGAATATCAATTTTTGGAAAAAATTTATGAGGAACAGGGTCGGCGCCGCAACGCTGCCCAGGTATTGTTACTCAGTGCCCCAGCGCCAGGCTGGGTAGGAGTTCCCTGCATGGTCAGTGCCACAACGCGGGTAAGTAGAGTAAACCTGGTGCTGCAGCACCGGGCCAGGGGTTACTTGCTGCAAACAGACGGACTGCGAACCATAATGTCAAAGAACCATCATATGTGGTTCTTTAGGGGTAGTGCCATTTTATTATACGTGTGGTTTATGACACACTTGAGACCCATTGGCACTTTTAGACATCATAGGTATTGTTTACTCATGAGATAGCCATATCCTACTCCTTTCAACCTGATGAGTGTATAGATGCGGCATCGTAGTTGGCCTTTCTGACGGCAATCGAGCATCCATTTGTGATCTTGCCCTGTTTAGGGCTCAGCTCTCCTTATAGCTTCATTACTCGTGCAGTTGGCATGGATTATCTATCCTTGGCGGGTTTGAGAGGGGTGACCACATATCATCTACTGGCTGTCATGGGACAGTTTGATCAGTTTCAAGATATTCACCACTTTGAGAGGGCTTTAGATCAGCGACTATCAGCTTCGTCTTTGTCATCAGCTGACTTGACCAGGATTTATGATTGTTGGACTCGTCGCGAGAGAACAAATTTTTCAACTAGTCATCCAGGTCAGTTTTTAGAGTACTTTGCATAGCTAGAGGCAGACATTGCATCAGATGAGGTTGTTTACTCAGCTCTGAGTATTAATTCTGATGAGGAGGAGCCTATGGAGGACCCTGATTCTCCCACCGAGGATGAGTTATTTGCTGGTTTGACAACAACTTTGGTTAATGACACCCCGAGCACTCCTATTACTGCGGATCCATCTCTTATAGATTCATTAGCTCGGATCACCTTTGAGAGGGATCAGGCGAGAGCACTGATGTTGACAACCCTTTCTGGCAGGGATGCTGCTTTTGTCGAGAAGGACGATGCTCGAGCCACTCGGGACGCAGCTTTTGTTGAGAGAGATGAGGCTTTAGTTGCCCGGGATGCTACTTTTGTTAAGTGGGATGAGGCTCTAGCTACCCGGGATGCTTACATCACTGATAGTACTGCACTTAGATCTTATACGCATAGCATTGTTGCATATATGAGTACATTGATAGATGATCATGGTAGCACTATACAGATGGTTGTGGATCTTCTAGCTCGCATGAAGACCTTAGGGCAAGATCTTACAAATGCACCTCCATCTCCTAAGAGGGATGCCATGTTGGACTTGCTATCACGTTTATCAGCGAGTTTATAGACTAGCTTTCATTTTCTTGCATAGACTAGGTTAGCCATTTTTGTCAAGTACAGGATACATTGTATATACTAAACAGTATTATATAGTAGAGAAATATATTTTGATTCACTTCCCTTATGGATATGTATTGTCATTGCTGAATGATTATCACTTTTTTCATGACTTGCTGTCTTGATGTATCATGAACGTTTCCTTGATGGATTGACATTGAGATGTCATAGAGTACCTCAAAAGGGCCTGTTGGTCAGGGAGGCTTGAATAGTATTTGGGTTTTATTTAAGTTTTGGTGTTTTGGGACTTGTTTACAATAGGGTTTTGCTTGTGTTTTTTCTTGAAGGTTAGACTGCACCATAAATGGCTGCCTACGTAGTCCTATGGATTGGGGAGATTAGGTCATTAATAGTTCAGGGTTGGCCTGGACGGTTGAAAAGTGTTTATTTTGATTAAAGCTTGGTTTGATGGATTTTTGGATATTTTTTTTGGTTTGACCGCACCATAGATGGCTGGCTACGTACTCCCGATTTAGGGGAGATTAGGTCTTTCGTAGTTTAGGCTCCTAGTGAAAACCTGAATTGATTCGATCTTTTCTGCTCTCTCTTTTTTCACAAGGACCAGGATGATGGCTTGCATGTGCTTTAGACATAGTACCTCTTCACGGTGTCTGAATTGATGAGCTGGGGAAACTCTTTCCCATCCATTTCTTATAATCTGATGGCTTCTCCTATCAACACTTCTTTGACAATGAAAGAGCCTTCCCAATTTGGGCCAAACTTTCCTTTGGCTTCATCTTGATTGGCAAGGACTTTCTTCAGCACCAAGTCATTTTCTTTAAATTGCCGAAGCCAAACTTTCTTGTTGTATGACCGAGCAATTCTTTGCTGATATAATTACTCGTGAATAAGGGTGTAAACGAGTCGAATCGAAGCGAACAGAGAGCTACTCGGATTCGATTTGAAATGATAAATTCGTACTCAAATTCGATTCGAATTCGAATTGTATTTTAAAAATTCTACTCAGATTCGACTCGACTCGAATATTTACTACTCGAATTCGATCCGACTCGGCTCGAATTATAATCAAACTACTCGCGAGCTTCAAATTCAAGCTCGAATTCGAATCTCTACATAATAACTAGTTTTATAATACATATAATTATAAATTGAATTTATTATTTTACTTAGAAATAAGAAAATATATTTACTATTACACTTTACAAATATAAAATCACAATTAAAATTTAAAACAAATAATAATAATTAATTATTCTAATTTAATTTAAATTTGTATATATTATAAGAGAATGTATCGAGTATCTAATCGAATTTGTATCAATCGAGCATGTATCGAATCACACTCAAGAATTCGAGTAGTTTAAATCTTAAACGAGTCGAGTATAACCTTGCTCAAATTCTACTCATATTTTTATTCGAACTATTTTTAATACTCAGATTTGGATCATATTATTAACGAATCCGAGTCTCGCTCATATTTTTTTTAGTCGAGCCCGAATCGAGCCCGAACCGTTTGGCTCGTTTACAGCCTTACTCGTGAAATATGGTTGTAGCCCTTTTTTCATCTATCAGGGATAACTGGTGGTATCTCTCTTGCAACCACTGGTCTTCTTACATGTGAGCATCTATTAACACCCTCAATGATTCTATTTCTATTTCTATGGGGAGTACTTCTTCTATGCCATAGACTAATGAGTAGGGGGTAGCCCCAATAGAAGTGCGCATTGACATTTTGTAGGCTAGCAGAGTCAGAGGCAATAAGTCAGGCCATCCCTTGTGATTGGCGGACATTTTTTGCATGATTTTCTTGATATTTTTATTGGCCGCTTCGATAGCACCATTCATCTTATGACGATAGATGACGGAATTGAGATGCTTGATCTGAAACTTGCTGCATAATTCTTTCATCATCTGGTTATTTAGATTCTTGGCATTTTCAGACACGATCACCTCTAGTTGTCCATATCGACAGATTACATTGTTTCTAATGAAACCAATGATTACCTCTTTGGTGACTTTGGGAACATATGTAGCTTCAACCCATTTGGTTAAGTAATCAATCATGGTGAAGATGAATCAATGACCATTGCTGGATTTGGGTTCTATTGGCCTAATCACGTTCATTCCCCACATAAAAAAGGGCCATGGAGAAATCATATTATGCAATTCTTTCGGAGGAGCGTGGATGGCATTTCCATGGACTTGGCATTGGTAGCATCTTCTGACGTGATCATCATAGTCAGCTTTGAGAGAGATCCAGTAATGCCCCGTTCTTAATATTTTCCTGGAAAGTAAAGGACCGCTCATGTGTGGACCACAGACTCCACCGTGGACTTCATCCATCAGTCTTTGGGCTTGATCCTTATCCAGACATCTTAAAATGCCTATTCCAGCATCCATTTTATAGAGTATGTCTCCGCTCAGATAGAATTATATAGCCATCTTATGAATCCACTTCCTTTCAGCTTGACTTGCCCCGGTAGGCGTAGGTCCATCTTGAAGATATTCTTTTATATCTTGGTACCAAGGCTGTTTGTTAGGAGGTAGTTCATCTGATATTTCTCCAATTTAATTCCCATATGATGGGGCCTTTTGGCAGGTAAATTTGATGTCGGGAATTCCCATCCTATCAGATATGTGGATAAAGGAAGCCAATGTTGCCAATGCATCCGCAAAGTCATTCCTACCTTGAGGGATATGGATGAAAGTTATTTCTTCAAACTCCATGGCTATCTTGATAACTTGCCGATGATAGGGCAGCAAATGCAATTCTTTGGTATGATATGCCCCGATGGTTTATTTGATAACCAACTCAGAATCCCCAAAGACCAGTAACTGTTTGATATCCATGGATTGGGCTAGTTTCAACCCCATTATATAGCCCTCATATTAAGCTGTGTTGTTGGTGTTGACAAGCTGTAACTTGATGGCTATAGGATATTGTTCTCCTGTAAGAGATATAAGAACTGCCCCTGCTCCAACACCTTCCATGTTCATGGCTCCATCAAAATACAATTTACAACATTGGACTGTATCTTCTTGAGGTATTTGTTAAATTTTCATTATCCCATCATCCAAAAAATAACTTTCTAAAGGTTAAAAATCCCCTGATGGTGCTTCAGCCAATTGATCTGCAATTCCTTGACCTTTGGCAGACTTTTGAGTCCCACAAATTATATCAAATTGTTGGAGGATCAACTGCCATTTGGATAATCGACAATTCAACATGGGTTTGCTGAATACGTTCTTTAGAGGATCCATACGGGATATGAGATAGGTCATGTGCCCATGAAGATAATGTTGTAATCTCATGGCAGCCCATGCTAACGCACAGCAGGTTTTTCAATCAAAGTGTACTTCTGTTCTCCGCTACTGAATCTTTTGCTGAGGTAATAGATAGCTCTCCCCTTGCTTCTATCATCTTTTTGTCCTAGCATGCAACCCATGGAGTTGGCATTGACTGACAGGTATATAAAGAAGGGAACCTCATCTCTTGGGGGTACTAAGACAGGGCTTCGATCAATTGCTTCTTGATGGAAAGGAAGGCTTTTTGACAATCTTCATTCCATTTCATGGAGGAATTTTTCCTTAGCATCTTAAAGATGGGTTCACACGTTGCCGTGAGTTGAGAGATGAATCTACTTATGAAATTGATTCTCCCCAGAAATCCCCGTATTTCCTTTTTTGTTCGGGGAACGGGCATCTCGGTGATGTCTTTAATCTTAGCGGGATCTAGCTTAATGCCTCTATTGCTCTCTAGAAATCCTAACAGTTTTCCTGATTTGACACCAAAAGCACATTTGGCAGGATTCAGCTTTAGGTTGTACTTGCGCAATCAGTTGAAAAGCTTTTTGAGATGGCTGATGTGGTTATGCTCCTTCTGGGATTTGACGATGATATCATCCATATAGACCTCTATTTCTTTGTGCATCATGCCATAAAAAGGGCCATCATGGCTCGCTGATAAGTGGCCCCGGCATTGATAAGGCCGAAAGACAAACGTCTATAACAAAAGGTTCCCCAGGGAGTGATGAAGGTTGTTTTCTCCCTGTCCTCTTCAGCAACCATGATTTGATGGTATCCGATAAAACAGTCAACAAAAGAATACATGCCATATCGCGTCGTGCTGTCTATCAGTATGTGGATAAAAGGTACTGGGAAGTTATCCTTGAGACAAGCCTTGTTCAAATCCCAGTAATCCACATATACTCGTACTTTCCCTCCTGGCTTAGGCACGGGAACTATATTGGATAACCACTCATAATGATGCCACTTTGAATTTTTTGACAATTTCTTCCTTTACTTTCAGACTTCACTCAGGTTTCAATCGCCTGAGCTTCTGCTTGACTGGCTTGAATCCATCTTTAATGGACAGCCGATGAATAACAATGTTAGTAGACAAACCAATCATGTCTTCATGTGACTATGCAAACACATCTTGGAACTGAATTAAGATTTCAATCAGGTCTTTTCTTTGGTTTTGTGTAAGGTCCATGCCTATCTGGATTTCTTTAAGGTTTTCTGAGGTTCTGATATTGACAGTGATGGTTTGATCGAGGTTTGGTTTGGGTTTGTCTTCGACCCATTCTTTGATCTCCTCAGGCACCTCATAGTTATCTATCTCCTCTTGATCAATCCCCATCAAGTCGAAGTCCAGTTCTACATCAAAGTTGTAGTCACTGTGAAAATTTGGCATCTCATTAGCAAGGCTAAACAAATCCAACTCTGGAGTCCTGAAAACAAATTGCTTTCACTTTAATATATGAAACTGTTTGATCATACAAAGCATTTAGAAAAAGCATGACAAAAGTAGCTGCTATCGCTGTGCAACAAAAATAAGCAGGAAATAAAACCACGCTTCAGGGAAGATGGACTTTCTGCCCTTTTACCTTTTTGACTGATGCACGGAGTGCTGCTCCAATTGTCTAGAGTCAAGTCCTCATGAACAGGGAGGATAAAGGAGTTAATGCCGTATGTCTCCTCTTTGATGATGACTAAGACAGCATTTCCATCAAATTCGACATTCCTCTTTGTGGTACTCACTTCAGCTCGGTCCATATAAAGGATTAGGAGTTGATCTTCTGCATGATCATCATCTGGGATATCATTGTTCATTCCCTCAATGTGCACCAAAAAATACATTTTTGCAAAAGGATCTCATCCTCCCAACAAGAACTTTTCCTTCCCTTTTTTGTTTTTGTAACGATTGAGATTTTAATAGTTAATTTTAAATATTTATTGAGTTAAATAAATATTTTATGTGATTTATTTATTGAGTGAAATAAATAAATTACGTGAATTATGAGACTGATTTAATTAAGTGTTACATATTAATTTAATGAATGTTATTTAATTGATGTGTATATATTAATTTTAAATTATAGTTCTAATTTAATTGAGAGAATTAAATTAGATGAAATGTATGTTGTTACATGAATTGTAATTAGCGAGTAATTATAGTTATGTGACAAATTATTTTATGTGGTTAATTGATTTTATTTGATTAAATAAGAATGTTCAATATTTAGTTAATTAAAATGTAACATTTAAAATATGTGTAAACTGAATTATTCAAATAAAGAAAAAGAATTTTAAATAATTTTTACCAAACAAGGCCCTTGCTTTTGTTTTAAAGGACTGTTGCCAAACAGGGCCCTTACACTAGCCTAACCTTAAATTACCTAAACTATGTTTGGATTTAATAAAGCTAGTTCTAATTTTCTTGTAGCCAAACAAGCCAAGTTGGCTTTTAAATTTTGTAACTTACCTAATTAATAAGAGTTAGTATATATAATTATTATTAGGAGTTATATATTTTATATAATATATGTATTATATGTATATTGTATATACTACAACTACGTTAGATTTACAAACTAAGAAAAACAAAGAAAGAAAAGAGTAGAGGAAAAAGAAGAACAGAGAAGAAGGGAAGAAGAAGAGAAAGAAAGGGGAAAGAGACCTTGAAAAAATTCTCGCTAAGCCATCATCTTCTTCTCCTAAGCCTAATCAACGGGTATAACTTCTAAATTTAGTTTTAATAATGTGTTTTATGTTGTGGAACTTCTCTATAAAAACGTTTTTCATGAAAGTTAGTAATTTTGTTGAACATATGTTTGAATTTTGTTGATATATTGTTTATAAATTTAATTAGATGCCATAAACAATGATTTTCAAAAATCAAATTGATTATAGAAATATGTTTTAATAGAAAAGTTATGTTCATATGAGTTCATATGAGTTTTAGATATTATGGTTGAATTTAGTTTGAAGAAATTGATGAATTGGATTATGCTAGCATGCTTATTAGGAAATTGGTTGATGTTATCTTCAATTACGTATATAATGCATGTATATAAAGTGGAATTGATGGAGAAATTTATTATAGTGGGTTATTTTGGAAAAGATATGAGTTTTCATGAAAATGGCCAAATTGAATTTTTAAAACTCTTGATTCTCATTGTTTAAATGATTTTATGTTTTGGAAGCATGTTAGATATATGTATTATAGCGTATATATGATTTACAGTGTCTATGTTACTGTATTTTTCTGTTTGTTGGCTTGTATGGGTTGTTCGGTAAAGCAGAGAGCCGTGGCTATCTGCGTCTGGCCGAGTTGTCACGCAGCTGCGCCGGCAGCAAGGCCAGGAGCAGCGCAGCTGCGCCGCTTGCCCTTTCCTGATTCATCCCCTGCGCAGCTGCGCTGGTTTTAAGGCAGCTGGCTGCGCAGCTGTGCCATGTTCAAAACAAGGGCAGCAAAATTTAAGTGTTGTGCAGTTTATTTTTTTTTAAGTCATGGTTTAATTATTCCTTGATAGTGGACATGTATCTAAATAATATAACATGTTGTTATAGAAATGTGACAAATTCACAATTTTGAAAAAAAAAGGAATTCTGAAAACCTTAATTAGATTATAAATGTTTGATTGTAAATGAGGTACTTAATTATAATTTGAGTAATTATAATTAAGAATAAGTGTTTAATTTAAAGTATAATATTGTTAAATTATAATGTATAGAAATTGATTTATTTTAATCAATTAGATGTTAATTTAAATTATAATTTAAGTAATTATAATTTAATAAATGCATGTTTAGTTATGGATTTTAAGTTTATAATCGCATGATTAATTATAATTTGTGTAATTATAATGCATGATATAGTTTAATTGATTATAAATTATAATTTGTTTATAATTTAAAAGGTAATTATAATTTAAGTAATTATAATTTGATTAAATGTTTGAATTATAATTATTTAATTATAATACATAATTAATTTAATTATGTGAATATGTAAGTGATGTAATTAACTATATGATGGTTGATTATTATTATTTATTTAGTTAGAGTGAGTTAACCATGAGGGTTAGCCACTTATGTGAATTAGTTACGTGTTAACTAATTTAGGTTATTGTGATTGAATATATATGTATATAGGAAGTGTTAAAGTACGTGATTGAGTTAAGTAGCTTGCGCTTAAGGCAAGTCTTCTAAACCCTAAACTCGCTATTTCTACGCAAGTTCTTTAAGTTCATATATTCATTGTTGAGAATGTCCTTTTCATTTCTGTACTGGACAATTATTTACTTAACCGAAGAGATCTTGACTTATTGTTCAAGTAAGATCCAGTTTATTATTTTAAATGCTTTAAGTTTACTTCTAAAGCATATGTTAATTCATAATTCTTTTATTTATGAATTATTGAAAGTCGATTCAACTAATCCTTAGTTGATGAACGTGAATTATAAATTATCCTTTGTAAGCTTATCCAAACCAAACTTTCTTTGGTGTGGACTTGAATTCAAATTACTGAGTTGAACAACCCTAATTATTAAGGGAGGTTACTACGCATAGCGTTAAGATGTTTGTGCACAATACATGGTACAAAGGGCTGATCCCCCTAAGTACGAGTTAAGGCCCATAGTCTTATTGACTGTTAAAGGTTTAAATAGAAATATTTATAACCTAGGACACGAGTTCAAAGGTCTTATGACCCTCAGATAAATTCTATATTCGAATTTTAATGTTGATAGAGAATTATTATTCAATTCTTTATTGTTGAAGTAAGCTAAGTTATTCAGATCTTTTTAAAGATATCCTTTCATGTATTTATTATTGTTAAACTCAAGTGAGCTGTTGTTTGCTCACTCTTGCATTAAATAACAATTGCAGTTAAGGTTGATAACGTTGATGCCCCGCCTACGAGTAATGGTAAGGGAAAGATGAACAAGTGAAGACTTCTTTAATTATTTTGAAATGATTGTAATAAGACTTTTATGTCATATTTTTGTTCCGCACTTTATTGTTTATGTCAAGGTTAGAGTAACCCTGGGATTGTTTTTTTTAAGGTTGTAACCGTTGTTTTAAGGGAGATTTTATATAAAGATTGTAATTTATTTTGAGATATATTGGGTAGATATTTGTTATAGTTAGAAAGTGAACACCAAATCATGTGAAAACGAAGTACCCGAATTTGGGGGTGTCACAGGTTGGTATCAAAGCTATAGGTTATGAAACCTTAGGTGGGGAAAAACCTTAGGTAGTAGCCTTATGGTAAGATCAAAAAGATAGTGATGCTAGGTAAAGATAATAAACTACCTTATGTGCCTATGTGTTTACGTTTTAGTATTCGAAGAGTGTCGATTCGATGTCACATAATAATGAACTTTAAAATTCTTTTGTCAGGATATCGAACGTTGGAGAACCTAGTCAGGCTAGCGAGGAAGTACCTCATGTGCCTAGAGAGGAGGAGCCCCGTGACATACATATTGTCTGAGGGCAGCTGGTTAGGAGAGAGCCATCTCCAGTGATCACCATAGCTGGTCGGGAGCGTGAGCTGACACCTATTCCAGAGAAGAGGACGAGGACAAGTCTGAAGAGGAGGAGGAGGAGGAAGAGAATCCCGAAGAGGAATTCTCACCTCACTCTACTAGTGTTGAGATGTACGAGACAGTCTACGACAGCAACATGGAGCTTCATAGACGAGTAGGAGATCTCGAGGAAACTGTCCAGCAGCGAGACGAGACGATCGAGGAAATGGCAAGTGACCTAGGAGATGCACAGTGGAACCTGATACATATGGAGGTTGATAGAGATGCTGCTCGATTTGAACTAGCAAAGCAAAAGCGAGATATCCAGGAGGGGTCGAGGAAGCGTGTTAGAGTTGAAGAGTCAAGCTTGAGGGCTAATCAACGAGCCAATCAAGCTGAAGGTGAAGCTGAAGCCATAAGGGACAAGTTGAGGGAAACAGAGTATGCTTTCCATACAGCTATAGAAATAGCTCAGGACCGTGTTTTCTACTACCCAGCTGAGTTCCAAGGTTTACCGTGGTATATAGTGGACCGAAGAACGGCATTTCGGGTAATGGAAGAGGAACGCAGAGAGGCTGTGCGACGTATTAATATGCCTAGGCAGTAGTAGTAGAGCTTTTGTTTATGTGTTGCCTTTTATAATAAATAAAGTAAATCCCATAATTTGAGATAAGAATGGGATAAGTTAATAATGTAATCCTATAACTTTTTCAGTTCAGGAAGGATGATGTAAATGGCAGAAATGCTATCTGTTTGATGTTTTTAAACTACGAGTAATTAATAAAAGAAGTTTATTTGACGTGTTATGTGTTCCATGTGAACTGAATTGTTTAAAATGTTAAGTATGAACTTGAATACTTAATAGTTGAATAGAGGGTCTAATAATAATATTTTCTTAACAGAAAATGCCTCCTAGAAGAAGACTAACACGTCAAAATCCCGAGGGTTCGACGAACAACAACAATAACGATGGGACAAATCCCAACTCGATTCAGCAGTTGGTGAACTTGTTGACCGGAGCTCTTGCGAATCGGCCGCAAGTGAAGGGAACAACGTTCAAGGAATTCAAGGCAGTAGGACCGCCTGAGTTTAAAGGATCGACTAACCCTATCGAAGCTCAGACATGGGTTATGGAAATGGAGAAGGTATTTGACGTGGCTAGGGTAGGGGAAGACCAGAAGACAGCGTTCGCGGCTTTCATGTTGAAGTCGGATGCTAGCTTTTGGTGGCAGACTAATAAGACCCAGGAGGGAGAAGGAGTCATAACGTGGGAACGTTTCAAGGAAATGTTCTACGAAATGTACTTCCCAGTGAGTTCATAGGACCAGATGGAGGTCCAGTATATAGAGCTTAAGCAAGGAAGGATGACGGTGTCCGAGTATGCCGCTAAGTTTAACGAGTTGGCCAGGTTCGCTACCTACCAGGTCAGCACGGATGCTAGGAAAACGAGGAGGTTTGAGCGGGGACTGAAGCCCTAGCTCTATAACAAGGTTTCCATGTTCCAGCTGAACACATTTGCGGCTGTGCTAGAGAAGGCCATACTAGCTGAAGGAGGAAGCGAAGCGGTGATGAAGTTCAACCAAGATAAGAAGAAGGAGAATGAGATAGAAACCAAGGCTGAGGGTAGCAGCGCTGTGAACCAGAAGAGGAAATGGAATGACAACACCTCTGCTGGGAGTCAGCAAGGAAGCCAGCAGAAGAGGAAGTTCGAAGCATGTGCTACATGTGGTAAGAATCACAGTGGCGTGTGCATGAAGGGGAAGCGGTGTGCTTCAACTGTGGTCAAGAAGGCCACATCGCGCCTAATTACCCAAACTCGAAGAAGGGAGCTTGCTTTACATGTGGATCCAAGGATCACATGGCTCGCAACTGCCCTAAGAAGCTGACGGCAGGGTCAACAAGGAGCGGAGGGAATGGAAACGGTAGTACCGTTACTATCGCTGCACCATTGCAAGCTGTTCAACCCACTGCACGGACATTCAATATGACGGTGCAAGATGCTGTGCAATCAAAAGACGTGGTGTCGGTTATTATTTCGATCAATAGTATAAATGTATATATATTATTTAATTCAGGTGCTACTTGTTCATTCATATCTGATGATTTTGCTAAAACCCTAGACTTACCTGTAGAAGAGTTAGTTTACCCCTTGAACATAGAGATTGCGAATAGGAAAGTTATTCCTGTAAGGTGTGTTTATAAGAACTGTAGACTGGACATTAAGGGTTAGGAGCTGAGAGTAGATTTGATTCCGATAAAACTTGGGGAATTCGATGTCATACTGGGTATGGATTGGTTGTTCAACCATGGGGCGATAATCGACTGTCAGAAGAAGTCGGTAAACCTTACGACTCTGTTGAAGTTAGTGTTCTATGGTATAAAATCGCCTAGACAAGCGAGTTATCTGACTGTTAAGCAAGCCAAGAAACTTCTGACGCAAGGCTGTGTAGGATGTGTAGGATATATAGTAGATACGCGTAAGGAAAGTCCAAAGGTGGAGGAGATATCGGTAGTTAAGGAGTTTGTAGACGTATTTCTGAGCGACTTGCCAGGACTTCTGCCAGATAGGGAGACAGAGTTTGTGATCGACTTAGCGCTGAGAACTGCTCCGATTTCGAAGGTTCCGTACCGAATGGCTCCAGTTGAGATGAAGGAACTGATGGTTCAACTGCAAGAATTGCTAGACAAGAAGTATATTCAACCGAGCATTTCGCCGTGGGGAGCACCTATTTTATTCGTGAAGAAGAAGGATGGATCGATGCGTCTTTGCATTGATTATAGGGAGTTGAATAAAGTTACGATCAAGAATAGGTATCCTTTACCTAGGATCGATGACTTATTTGATCAACTGAAGGGTGTGAAGTACTTCTCGAAAATCGATTTGAGAAGCGGGTATCATCAGTTGAAGGTGAGAAGAGAAGATATACCGAAGACAGCTTTTAGGACTCGATATGGTCATTATGAGTTCTTAGTGATGTCATTTGGTCTCACGAATGCCCCAGCTGCATTTATGGACCTAATGAATAGGGTTTTTAAGCCATTTCTGGACAAATTTGTGGTAGTGTTCATAGATGACATCCTGGTTTATTCCAAGACCGAGGAGGAACATGCTGAACACTTACGACTAACCTTAGAATCACTGAGACGTGAGAAGCTTTATGCTAAATTCTCGAAATACGAATTCTGGTTGGAACGTGTGCAATTTCTTGGCCACGTAATCGACAAGGATGGTATTTCGGTAGATCCGTCGAAGGTTAAAGAGGTAATAAATTGGGATCAGCCGAAGACGCCGTCTGAAGTGAGGAGTTTCTTGGGATTGGCAGGTTATTATCGAAGATTTATCCAAGACATTTCTAGAATCGCAACTCCGTTGACTAATTTAACTCGTAAAACGGTTAAATTTGTTTGGACGGAGAAATGCAAGGAAAGTTTTCAAGAGCTGAAGAAGAGGTTGAGTACTGCGCCTGAATTGTCTTTACCGGATAGTACGGGGAATTTCGTAGTATATAGCGATGCCTCACATAAAGGATTAGGCTGTGTGTTGATGCAGAGCGGCAAAGTCATTGCCTATGCGTCACGTCAGCTGAAGGATTATGAGAAGGGGTATCCGACCCATGATCTAGAATTGACGACAGTAGTGTTTGCCCTAAAGATTTGGAGACACTACTTATATGGAGAGAAGTGTGAAATATACACAAATCACAAGAGTCTGAAATATATTTTCACCCAGAAGGATTTGAACATGCGCCAAAGAAGATGGTTGGAACTGATTAAAGACTACGACTGCGAGATACGGCAGAAAATACAGAACTCCTTTGTGCTGGGATGAAGTCAGTGAATGTCAACTGTTGGGACCAGAACTGGTACAACAAACCACCAAAATTGTGAAGCTGATCATAACAAGATTAGTTGCTGCCCAAGACAGACAGAAGAAGTATGCCGATTTACATCGACAGAACCGAGAATTCTTACCAGGAAGTTTCATTTTCCTGAAGGTATCTCCCTGAAAAGGGAAGATTAGATTTGGTAAGAAGGGAAAACAAAGTCCCAAATTTATTGGACCTTTTGAGGTACTACGAAAGGTGGGCGAGGTTGCTTACGAGATTGCATTACCTCCGTAGCTCGAGAATATATATAACGTTTTTCATATTTCTGTGTTAAGACCTTATAAGCATGATTATAAACATGTAATAGAATATGAACCTTTACAATTTGATAAGGACTTAACATATGAAGAAGTGCATGTTCAAATAGTTGATAGAAAGGAACAAGTACTTAGGAATAAAGTGATACCTTCTGTTAAGGTAATCTGGAGGAACCACAGTGCTAAAGAAGCTACGTGGAAACTCAAAGATGTTATGATGAAATCTTATCCGCATTTATTTGCTTAGTTTTGTATAACCACTTATGTACTGATTCTGGGGACAGAATCTTTTTAAGGAGGGAAGAATGTAATAGACGAGATTTTTTTTACGTGTGATTCTGGGGACAGAATCCTTTTAAGGAGGGAAGATTGTAACGATTGAGATTTTAATAGTTAATTTTAAATATTTATTGAGTTAAATAAATGTTTTATGTGATTTATTTATTGAGTGAAATAAATAAATTACGTGAATTATGAGACTGATTTAATTAAGTGTTACATATTAATTTAATGAATGTTATTTAATTGATGTGTATATATTAATTTTATATTATAGTTCTAATTTAATTGAGACAATTAAATTAGATGAAATTTATGTTGTTACATGAATTGTAACTAGCGAGTAATTATAATTATGTGACAAATTATTTTATGTGGTTAATTGATTTTATTTGATTAAATAAGAATGTTCAATATTTAGTTAATTAAAATGTGACATTTAAAATGTGTAAATGAATTATTCAAATAAAGAAAAAGAATTTTAAATAATTTTTACCAAACAAGGCCCTTGCTTTTGTTTTAAAGGACTATTGCCAAACAGGGCCCTTACACTAGCCTAACCCTAAATTACCTAAACTATGTTTGGATTTAATAAAGCTAGTTCTAATTTTCTTGTAGCCAAACAAGCCAAGTTGGCTTTTGAATTTTGTAACTTACCTAATTAATAAGAGTTAGTATATATAATTATTATTAGGAGTTACATGTTTTATGTAATATATATATTATATGTATATTGTATATACTACAACTACGTTAGTTTTACAAACTAAGAAAAACAAAGAAAGAAAAGAGTAGAGGAAAAAGAAGAACAGAGAAGAAGGGAAGAAGAAGAGAAAGAAAGGGGAAAGAGACTTTGAAAGAATTCTCGCAAAGCCATCATCTTCTTCTCCTAAGCCTAATCAACGGGTATAACTTCTAAATTTAGTTTTAATAATATGTTTTATGTTGTGGAACTTCTCTGTAAAAACATTTTTCATGAAAGTTAGTAATTTTGTTGAACATATGTTGGAATTTTGTTGATATACTGTTTATAAATTTAATCAGATGTCATAAATAATGATTTTTAGAAATCAAATTGATTGTAGAAACATGTTTTAATAGAAAAGTTATATTCATATGAGTTCATATGAGTTTTAGATATATGGTTGATTTTAGTTTGAAGAAATTGATGAATTAGAATATGCTAGCATTCTTATTAGGAAAATGGTTGATGTTATCTTCAATTACGTATATAATGCATGTATATAAAGTGGAATTGATGGAGAAATTTATTATAGTGGGTTATTTTGGAAAAGATATGAGTTTTCATGAAAATGGCCAAATTGAATTTTTAAAACTCTTGATTCTCGTTGTTTAAATGATTTTATGTTTTGGAAGCATGTTAGATATATGTTTTACAGCGTATATATGATTTACAGTGTCTATGTTACTGTATTTTTCTGTTTGTTGGTTTGTATGGATTGTTCGGTAAAGCAGAGAGCCGTGGCTGTCTGCGTCTAGCCGAGTTGCTGCGCAGCTGCGCCGGCAGAAAGGCCAGGAGCAGAGCAGCTGCGCTGCTTGCCCTTCTCTGATTCATCCCTTGCGCAGCTGTGCCGGTTTTAAGGCAGCTGGCTGCGCAGCTGCGCCATGTTCAAAACAGGGGCAGCGAAATTTAAGTGTTGTGCATTTTATTTTTTTTAAGTCATGGTTTAATTATTTCTTGATAGTGGACATGTATCTAAATAATATAACATGTTGTTATAGAAATGTGACAAATTCACAATTTTGAAAATAAAAAGGAATTCTGAAAACCTTAATTAGATTATAAATGTTTGATTGTAAATGAGTTACTTAATTATAATTTGAGTAATTATAATTAAGAATAAGTGTTTAATTTAAAGTATAATATTGTTAAATTATAATGTATAGAAATTGATTTATTTTAATCAATTAGATGTTAATTTAAATTATAATTTAAGTAATTGTAATTTAATAAATGCATGTTTAGTTATGGATTTTAAGTTTATAATCGCATGATTAATTATAATTTGTGTAATTATAATGCATGATATAGTTTAATTGATTATAAATTATAATTTGTTTATAATTTAAAAGGTAATTATAATTTAAGTAATTATAATTTGATTAAGTGTTTGAATTATAATTATTTAATTATAATACATAATTAATTTAATTATGTGAATATGTAAGTGATGTAATAAACTATATGATGGTTGATTATTTAATTATGATGGTTGATTATAATACATATTTATTTAGTTAGAGTGAGTTAACTATGAGGGTTAACCACTTATGTGAATTAGTTACGTGTTAACTAATTTAGGTTATTGTGATTGAATATGTATGTATGTAGAAAGTGTTAAAGTACGTGATTGAGTTAAGTAGCTTGCGCTTAAGGCAAGTCTTCTAAACCCTAAACTCGCTATTTCTACGCAAGTTCTTTGAGTTCATATATTCATTGTTGAGAATGTACTTTTCATTTCTGTACTGGACAATTATTTACTTAACCGAAGAGATCTTGACTTATTGTTCAAATAAGATCCAGTTTATTATTTTAAATACTTTAAGTTTACTTCTAAAGCATATGTTAATTCATAATTCTTTTATTTATGAATTATTGAAAGTTGATCCAACTAATCCTTAGTTGATGTACGTGAATTCTAAATTACCCTTGTAAGCTTATCCAAACCAAACTTTCTTTGGTGCGGACTTGAATTCAAATTACTGAGTTGAACAACCCTAATTATTAGGGGAGGATACTATGCATAGCGTTAAGATGTTTGTGCACAATATATGGTAAAAAGGGCTGAACCCCCTAAGTACGAGTTAAGGTCCATAGTCTTATTGACTGTTAAAGGTTTAAATAGAAATATTTATAACATAGGACAAGAGTTCAAAGGTCTTATGACCCTCAGATAAATTCTATATTCGAATTTTAATGTTGATAGAGAATTATTATTCAATTCTTTATTATTGAAGTAAGCTAAGTTATTCAGATCTTTTTAAAGATATCCTTTCATGTATTTATTATTTTTAAACTCCAGTGAGCTGTTGTTTGCTCACTCTTGCATTAAATAACAATTGCAGTTAAAGTTGATGACGTTGATTGCCTGATAAGTACACAATATTCATGATTTTTTATTCCTTTACATTTGGTTTTATTACATGTTTCATGTGTATATGAGCTTAATAAGTTTTTTATTATTTTCAGGTGAACTAAAGCTAAAAGGATGAAAACAAGTTGATTTGGAGTTGAATTGAAGAGGAGTTTGACCAGCAGTTGATTTCTCAATATTTGGAGATTCCTACATGTAATTGGATTGATATTACTATTAGAATTAGGACTTCTTTGGACTGAGATTTTATTTCCTTATTAGATTCTATTTCTTTATGGAAACTAGTTATAATTGTAATTCCTTTTAGGATTTGGATTCCTAGTTCTTATAGGATTTAGGCCCTTGTCTAGCACTATAAATAGAGGATGATAGTTAAGGTTTTATTCATTCAATCTTCTACCAACTATCATACCTCATTGAAGTGCAGACTTGGAGCATGTCAGGCTAGTTTCTTTATTCAGTTCTAAAGGGAGGTGGAACCTTGTTACAAGTAATTGATTAATTAAGTATTATTATTTATTCTTTCTTGTATGAAATTTCTTCTGATAATCTATTTTCATTGATTGCATGCTAATTGATCTAATTAATTTGATATGGCCAATTGAGTTAATTTAATCATTATCATATGCTAGATTAAGATTGGTATTACATGTAATTGATATCTGTCTTCATCACAAGTAGTAAATTAGTGATACTAATTGTGGACAAGCTTTTGTGTATTGCTAAGATTATCAGAAAACAAGTTAAACAAATCGAGCTTATGTGTTTGTTGCTTGGATTAGCCTAATTCTCTATTTCTTAATGCTTCTATCATATTAAATCTAGAGAGCTTGTTCTAGGTTATATGCTAGTTGAATCTGGTGAAGAGCTTATTTCATACAGTGAATATCTAAGGAGAATTTCGGATAGCAGAGCTTATTGTTATCTAGGGTTAATAGTTTCATTGAAGGGTAAAGAATAATAACTTGATTAATTGATTGCTGTGCTTGGTGAAACTGAACTACAGAATTGAAGTTTTTACATATTTGGTTAATCACTTTATTTAAATTCTGTTTTTCTTAGTTTAAAAAAAAATTCAAAAATCCCCCATCTTTATTTTCTGTTAAAATAGTAGAATAAATCTAAAACAAACTTACTCTCTATGGGATCGATCATTGCTTACTACTGTGCTAATTATTTAAATTCGTGAAGTGAAAGTGAGGTTAATTCAGGAGTGTAAACGACAGCTCCCAAATTTTGGAGCCGTTGCCGGGGAGTGTTATTTGTTTTTGTTTATTCTTTGTTTTCGTTTATTTTTATTATTTTCTTTTTGTTTTATGACTCAATCCTCTCACTCTAATTTTGATCAAGAGATAGAGAAAATTGCAGATACAAAAGAAGCTCTTGTTCCAATACTTAAAAAGAAAAAGATGGTGGTGCCGAACAACAACCGGACTTTAAAAGAACTGGCTACTCCAGACCTTGATCAGCCATCCCTGTGTATCCTACCTTAGATGTTGCTTTTGAACTTAACTACGGACTAATTCGCTTTTTGCCTATTTTTCGTGGTCTAACAGGTGAAAATCCATATACGCATCTAAAGGAGTTCCATGTGGTGTGTTCCACGATGAAATCACAAGGAGTGTCAAAGGAGCAGATCAAACTTAGACTTTTTCCTTTCTCATTAGCAGATTTGGCTAAAGACTGGTTATACTATATACCTTCAGGATCGATACGATCATGGACTGATATGCAAAGGCTATTCTTGGAGAAGTATTTTCCTGCATCAAGAGTTGCCAATTCAAGGAAGGAGATATGTGGAATCAGTCAGTTCAATGGAGAAACTCTCTACGAGTATTGGGAAAGGTTCAAGAAGTTGTGTTCCAGCTGCCCTCCCCACCAAATTGATGAGCAACACTTGATTCAGTACTTCTACGAGGGACTGATACCAACGAAAAGAAGTATGATCGATGCGGCTAGTGGAGGAGCATTAGTAAACAAGACACCGGAGGCTGCAAGAAATTTGATTGCAAACATGGCCACTAACTCACAACAATACGATCATGCTCCACAAAGGGTGAGTGAGGTAAGCACGAGTGAATTGGCACAACAGATTTCTAACTTAACTGCTGTCGTGCAACAATTAACAACAGGAAACGTACCGGTTGTAAAAGTATGTGGAATTTACTCAAAATCAGGGCATACAACAAATGATTGTCCCATAGTGCAAGAGGATGTAATTGTTCATCAAGTTAATGCTGTGGGGACATTCTTCGGACAAAATCCACATCAATGTGATCCTTGGGCAGAAACTCACAATTTCGGATGGAGAGATCATCCCGACTTGAGCTATGAAGGTACTAGGCCACCAATGCAACCTGTCCTTTCAAGTATGCAGGAAGATCTTCAGCAGACTCAACCTCAGTACCACACAGAAAACCAAGAAGTACCTGTCAATTCTGGGACATCTATGGAGGATATGTTCAAGGCATTCATGAGCCGAACACTACAGTTCATGAGTCAGACACAGCAGTTCCAACAGGAGACAAGAACTTCTGTTCAAGATCTGAGGGATCAAGTTGGTCAGCTTGCAACCACAGTAGGAAGGTTAGAATTTCAAGGCTTCGGGGAGTTATCTCCTCCATTTGTTGAGAACTTTAGTACAATGGGATTTGACGAAAAGGAGCAGGAGGATTCAGGGCTTACTCTAGGAACGGACTGTAATATGGAATTTGACGAAGAGAATGAACAAGAGGAAGAAGAGAATAATTTGATAAATTCTGCAGATCTCGACAAGAAAGACGTGGATTCATCTCCATCAGTACAACTAACAGAAACAAGGAGTGCTACACACCATCGTACCTTTACCATGGAATTGGACAATGCAAAGTTCTAGTTCAACGCAGATCAGGCTAAAAGGTATCTTGATAATATTAAATCTATTTTTGTTATTGATGTTGTGGATTATTTAGTGCAAGAATCTTTTGATCGAATACAATTATACGAGGAGGATTTGGTGGATGGAAAGGAGCAAAATCATGAAGTACACAATGTTCCTCAATTAAGGAAGAAACTGTTACCAATCCACTTGAAGTTCACAACTCCAATTACATAGAACGAGAGGGAAGATGTCAAGTCAATGACAATAAACAAGGGCAGCTGCTTGGGAGGCAACCCAAAAAATCAGATTTGATTTTTCTATCCCTTTACTAGTTAGTTTTTTTTTTTATTATTTTATTTTTGCATGTAGTTCTTTCTTCTTTGCATGATTTTCTTACATTGGGGACAATGTAAGGTTTGAGTGTGGGGGGAGAGATTTAGGTTTTTTATTTTTTTATTTTAGTGATATTAATCTGCTGATTTTGATAGGAAATAGGACCATCTAGATGCCTTTGAAAATTTTTGAAAAAAATTGGATTCCATGATTCTATTTGCCTATGTGTTCGAAGGTTAAGATCAACAAATGAGAATCAATGTTAAAAATTCAAAATCTGTTTAATGCTTAATTGGTTAATGATTGAGAAAAACTAAGTCATGATCCATAGTAATTGATTTAAATTGAATTTGTGTCTCATGAGCACTTGAACATGTGATATATGCTTAGTTGGCTAAGTTATCTGTGGAGTTGTCTATGTGCACTAATCTCATGCTCTAGAACTATTGAACTGCTTAAGCTTTTTGCAGGACCATGTGAAAAAAAAAATAAGAAAAATTGGAAACCAGTGAAATTGTTGAAAAAGAAACACAAGAGAAGTCATATGGTGGGATGAGATGGAGCGTAAAACGCACTCTCCCATAAACACGTGCGGATAAGTGAGATGGAGCATAAAATGCACTCACTTACAAAAGAATGATTGAGGAAGATGAAACGAAGCATAAAATGCATTCACCGAAAATAAAAAAAATTAATTAAAATGAAAAGATTCTGATAAAAAATAAAGCAGAAAAAGTATGTTTTGAGTTTTTGAGTGGTGTGCACGATTTTTGCTCCATGGTAACTAAGTTGAGTAAGTATGTGGATTATAGACAAGGGCTTATGTGGTTACAATTTAACTTAATAAAACTCATTGGTGAAGTGGTGAGGTACTTATCTTGAGTTGATTGATGAAGCGTTGATCATGTTTTTGTGGGTTTAGTGTTGATAATCATGATTTGATCTTAAAATCTTTTAACGTTATGGTTGAGTAGAGTTTCTGAAAATTAAACTTTTAGTTTACACGAGGACATGTAAAAGACTAAGTGTGGGGAAATTTGATAAGTACACAATATTCATAATTTTTTATTCCTTTACATTTGGTTTTATTACATGTTTCATGTGTATATGAGCTTAATAAGTTGTTTATTATTTTCAGGTGAATTAAAGCTAACAGGATGGAAACAAGTTGATTTGGAGTTAAATTGAAGAGGAGTTTGACCAGCAGTTGACTTTCTCAATATTTGGAGATTCCTACATAGAATTGGATTGATATTACTATTAGAATTAGGACTTCTTTGGATTGAGATTTTATTTCCTTATTAGATTCTATTTCTTTATGGAAACTAGTTATAATTGTAATTCCTTTTAGAATTTGGATTCCTAGTTCTTATAGGATTTAGGCCTTTGTCTAGCACTATAAATAGAGGATGATAGTTAAGGTTTTATTCATTCAATCTTCTACCAACTATCATACCTCATTGAAGTGTAGACTTGGAGCATGTCAGGCTAGTTTCTTTATTCAGTTCTAAAGGGAGGTGGAACCTTGTTACAAGTAATTGATTAATTAAGTATTATTATATATTCTTTCTTGTATGAAATTTCTTCTGATAATCTATTTTCATTGATTGCATACTAATTGATCTAATTAATTTGATATGGCCAATTGAGTTAATTTAATCATTATCATATGCTAGATTAAGATTGGTATTACGTGTAATTGATATCCGTCTTCATCACAAATAGTAAATTAGTGATACTAATTGTGGACAAGCTTTTGTGTATTGCTAAGATTATCAGAAAACAAGTTAAACAAATCGAGCTTATGTGTTTGTTGCTTGGATTAGCCTAATTCTCTATTTCTTAATGCTTCTATCATATTAAATCTAGAGAGCTTGTTCTAGGTTATATGTTAGTTGAATCTGGTGAAGAGCTTGTTTCATACAGTGAATATCTAAGGAGAATTTCGGATAGCAGAGCTTATTGTTATCTAGGGTTAATAGTTTCATTGAAGGGTAAAGAATAATAACTTGATTAATTGATTGATGTGCTTGGTGAAACTGAACTACAGAACTGAAGTTTTTACATATTTGGTTAATCTCTTTATTTAAATTCTGTTTTTCTTAGTTTAAAAAAATTTCAAAAATCCCCCATCTTTATTTTCTGTTAAAATAGTAGAATAAATCTAAAACAAACTTACTCTCTATGGGATCGATCCTTGCTTACTACTGTGCTAATTATTTAAATTCGTGAAGTGAAAGTGAGGTTAATTTAGGAGTGTAAACGACAGCTCCCAATGCCCCGTCTACGAGTAGAGGCAAGGGAATGATTAACAAGTGAAGACTTGTTTAATTATTTTGAAATGATTGTAATAAGACTTTTATGTCATGTTTTTGTTCCGCACTTTATTGTTTATGTCAAGGTTAGAGTAACCCTGGGATTGTTTTTTTTAAGTTGTAATCCTTGTTTTAATGGAGATTTTATATAAAGATTGTAATTTATTTTGAGATATATTGGGTAGATGTTTGTTATAGTTAGAAAGTGAACACAAAATCATGTGAAAACGAAGTACCCGGATTTGGGGGTGTCATAGTTTTCCCAATCAAGCTTCGGGACTTCTTTTTCAATGATCGGTTTAGGCATCAGCATACTAGCGATGGCAACAGGAATTTTCCTCATAGGCTTCACAAATCCTGTATTAATGAGGTTTGGTAATAGTATGCTAGAGGCAGAAATCGGTGGATACTTATGCGGGTTCTGGTGGTTTGATCCAGAGGAATAGCCTAATCCAGCCTTTCTTATCTGGCTAGGGATTTGAACTAGACTTCTAATTCCTTGCTAATTTTTCCTTAACCCTTTTCCAGGGCAAAAACTCAAGGATATCATTTCTTGACCGACCATCATTACTTCGGTTGAAACTCTTGGCTTTAAGGCTGGTGCCTCAATAGGTAGGTATTGAGTATTGCTCACTTCAAGTGCTTGAAAACTGACAGGCTCAACCCCCTCGTCGAGACTGATCATAGGCATATCGCTTTGTATATAGACAGGATACTCTGGCTCGACATTTATAGTTATCAGATTGCCATCAATGATGTATTTGAGTTGTTGCTGAAGGGTGGCCGGAACTGCTCCTGCCATATGTATTCACGGTCTTCCCAACAGTGAATTATATCTTGTGGTAATGTTTAGTACCTTGAAGGATATGTAGAAAGTATGGGGACCAATCTCCAATGGAAGCTCGATTTCTCCCATAGCCTCTCGGCGAGATCCATCAAAAACCCTTATGACTACATGACTAGTCCGAATTCGGTTTGGATTAATCTTCATTCTTTCCAATGTGTCGTACGGACAAATATTCAGGGATGATCCTCCATCTATCAGCACACCTCCGATCACATATCCTGATGACATTACCGCTATGTGCAAGGATTTATGATGACCAGTCCCTTCCGCTGGTATATCATCGTCAGTGAAAGATATCACATTATTGTTGAAAATGTGCTCTATCACTTGATGAAACTTCTCAGTATCTACCGTCTTCGGCAAATGCGCTTCCCCCTAGTACTTTCACTAGAATCTTGCGATGATCTTCCGAAAATAAGACCAAATCCAGAATAGATATCTATTGGGGTGCCTCTTTTAATATTTGCACCACTTTGACTTCATTATACCCCATCTTGCCAAGGAATTCTTCAATTTTCTCCTCAGACACTCTTCCCTTGGCTTTAATGACTAAGTTGATTACTCGTTGAGGCAGGTACAAGCTGGTTTTCCTTTGATATAATAGCTATGTGGTTTGATGTTGATCCTTCATCTTTCCTATAATTCCATGGGACTTTCTTGAATCTGACTATAGAATATTGCGGTCTGAATGGCAATATTAGAGGTTTGGGTGCAGCCACTTTCTTAGGATTCTTTCCTTCTTGGGCCCCTTTTCCCTGATGTATCAGGGGCGTTATGGCTAGATCCTTCTCACAGAAAATGATAGCCACTAATTCTTTCAAATTCCATGTCATGGGAGGAAAGATTGATCCCTCAGTAGGATAACCATAATCTTAATTTGCTTTTAGCAGTTCACCGCTTTCAATCAGATTTTGAATTAAATGATGAAGTCCCCAAAAATCCTCTGTGTCATAACCAGGCATGTTGGAATGATATTGACAGATCCTATCAGGTTTGAACTTCCTGGATCTAGGGTCTACTAGGGGTAACAATTCTGTGACTTTCCCCTTGTTGATCAATATTTGGAGAATTTCTTCCATAGGCTGATTTAAATGAGTAAAATTCCTTTTGAAGGCAAACTCCCTGTTAGCTCGAAACTTCTCTTCCTTAGCAACCTTATCAGCCCAGGGTTCATGCTCGTGGAACCGGTAATGATCCCTCCTAGAAATGGGGCTAATTTTAGGAGTAGGAAGATTTGCTTCACGTTAATTGGTCTAATTTATTAATTGTTACGTTATCTGATGTTGATAAACTACCAGCTCTGCCAATTGCCCAACCTGTTCCTTGATAGATTTTATTTCTTATTCTATCAAAAACTGCCTCTCTGAATATTCCCATTTGTTCAGCATATTCTTGTTTACTTGGGAAGAATCCCCGACGTACCGGAGATATTTGGATCCTTCTCTATTTCCTATGCTGATCATATTGATGCTCTCCTCATTGTGTTGAAGCAGAGGATTATCTTGAACATGCGGTTGTTCTGGTGTTATCACCACAATCTCCCCATTAGCTATCAAGTCTTGGATTTTGTGTTTAAGAGACCAATAATCTTGGGTATCGTAACCCGGTGCTCCAGAATTATATGCGCACTTCTTACTTGGGTCAAAATTTTGTCTGCTTGAATTGGCTGGCAGAAGGAGCTGTATAATCTTCTTTTGTGTTGTCAGAAGTTTCAGTACATTTTCCAGTGAGTCCCCTAAGGGTGTGAATGTTCTTCGACGTTTAACTTCTCTAATCTTTTGAAAGGGAGGATTCGAAGATTGTGCAGGAGTTTGAAAAGGGGAATAATTTCTCCTTTGAATGGGCAAGTTTAGATTGCCTCTTGGATTTTGTCCCTGAAGTATCAAGGACACGTCCTCCTCCTTCTTTTTGTGGACTCTCCGAGGATTATTCACATAGCTTCCAGCTTGAATATGCTCGGCCACTGCCTCCAAAGCAGTAAGGTCTTTGATCTTCCCAGACTTCAGTCCCATTTCAGCCATTTATCAATGTTTAATTATTTTTGAGAATGGTTTTCCTATACCTGCTAGGACCTTCTCATAATATGGAGCTTCCTGGATGTCTATGAAAGTTATTACTATCTCAGTCTCTGTCATAGGTGGGGTGACTTGTGCAGCCATCCATCTCCATCTTTGGACATACTCACGGAAAGACTCATTGCTTTGCTTTTTAACCTTGGTCACTTGATTTTGATCCGGAATCATCTAAGACTGGAAGCTATATTGATTTAAAAATGCATGGGCTAGCTCTTACCAACTATGGATCTTAGAATTGTCGAGTCAAGCTTACCAAGCTCAGGCTTTTCCAATAAGACTTTTTTGGAATACTGCATTCTGAGTTTTTCATCCTCTGCATAGGATCCGAGTTCTCCAATGAACACTTTTAAATGAGTGTAAGGATCTCCTAATCCGTCATACTTTTCAAAATTCGGGACTTAAAATTTGTCTAGATATCGAGCCCCTGGAAATATACAAAGATCTAAGTAGTTTACACTTCCAAATGCCCCAGTTCCTTTGATGGACCAGATTGTTTCTTCCATTTGCTAGACTTTTTTCCTAATATCACCAGTTTCCTGATCATTTTTGAGATTGGTGATTTCAGGGGTTTTGTTGGTTATATCATTGTTTTGAGGTTCAGGTATCTGAGTATCTTTCTTTTTGTCGGTATTCTGACTGCTACCTTGTGTGGATGACTCTATTTGAACGGGTTTATTATTTACCCTGAATACTTTTGCTTTGCTCTTTTAGGAAAACAACCAATTCAGCTATTTGATTTTTTAGTCCTTCAAACTCTTCCCGAGTGACAGGGGTGGATTCAGGTTGGGCACTTGAAGCTATGCCTAGAGATAGGCTTATTACCATTTTAGACTTTGATCTGGTAACGGGACTAATTTTTTCCAATAATAAAAGTAGGTATGTTAATTTTGATGTATAAATTAACAGGATGCATGCTATGTAATGCGTCATTTTTTTTGAAGTTTTTTAATCTTTTCCTGTAACACAAATGTCAGTTATTTTGATGACAGGATAGTATGACATGATTTGATAAAATTGACAGGGAATGGAATGCATATTACATTTATTTGATATTTACATACAATTTGAAATTTACATTGAATTGAAAGGGAAAATCATGAAGAGACTCCCTTTTAGATTTGGTTAATCAGAGGCTAACCTATCTTAGGCTAGTCTCGCGGCTTTTCGGCATGAAGGTCCCCCAGATCATCGCAATTTACTAGAGAGAAAATTAATCTGTTCTTTCAATTAAAGTGGATCTGAGTGGCGCCTTTCCTGAGCCTCGTAGGATTAGTCTCATTTGAGTCCAGTAATCAAACGCCGACGGGTTCGCCTCCTGGTGGAGGAATCACACAACATACATTCATATACAGCGTGTCTCACCGTATAAAATGATAATATTGTGCGAAGCACTAATATTTAAACCAGTAAAATATTTATTTACATCCATTCAATGTAAACATAGCATCCACACATATGCAGATAAAAAGGGAATTTTTGAAAAGATTGAAATGCGGCTTAAGCCCTCTAGCGTCCCCAGCGGAGTCGCCATCTGTCGACGTCTAAAAAAATCTTTGGCGATCTCTTTTCCTATGTGTTTCTACCCTTGATGCCCTCTATTTAATTTGTTTGATCTAAAGGGTGAATTTTTTAGGAAAAGGCCGACATATAATGTCAACGAGTTGAAAAGTTTGACTTTACAGAGTCGCTAGTTGTTATGTTTGAAATGGTTGTACCAACTCAATCGAGTTTTATTTGAAAATTTTTGCAAGTCGGTCCAATTACTGGACTCTGTTTAGAAACCGAGATTTATAGAGTTCGGGGGCTTGATTAAACGGGGGGAAGGTGTTAGGCACCCCCCGACTTCCTTGAAACACGGTTACCGCGTCTTTTTAATTTCCCTAATTTATTTGCAATGTGTGTGTGTGTGCTTGTGGTAATTGGGCCTAAGTGCTTTATTTGAAAGTACTGTTGTGCTTCGTTGGACCTATATACGAAGGGTTTGATTTAATGAAAAAGTCCATTTTTAGACATGATATAAAAGTGATGTTTTGAAAGATGGTTTTCAAACCCTTTCGCTAACATAGGAATTGAAGTCTTTTGATACTTTCATTTTATTCTGCATTCAGCTGATTTTGATTTTATTTCCGGGATGCGAAGCATCCTCGACCAAATAATATATATACAAGTGTCGGGCTCCTTATGGGAATGAAAGCTATCGAAGTGACCCGAGCACTACAAACCATGATTTACTAGGCTGAGACCTTAAATCCGGGTAACCGTTTTAAGGTCTCTCTGATTTACATTTACAAAAAGACAGGCAAGCCGTATTTACAGTTTAAATTTATCCATCGTGGGAATCGGATCTAGATCTATATGGTTAATCGTAGATCCCGTGATTCCTAGGCTCACAAAATATCATCAAAAAACTTGCACAGCAAATATATTGAAATAAAATGCAAATTAATATCTAAACGTCGCAAAACAAAGGATTCATTAGTTAAATTCTTACATACGCGTAGCCAAAGCTTCCCATTCCCTCTAAATACGGATCTAGGGTCTCGTAGTTTCTTTAATATTTACAAAACTAGAAAGAAAATTAGATTTAAATAAATCTTAGCCATTCTAGCTTAACGGTTTCAGCTTTACAGCTTTTGAACCAATTGAAAGTTAGATATGGCTAGATTTAGATAAATTGTAATACCCGAGAATTTCTTAATATTATTAACATAAAAATATTAATGAAAATGAGAATTTATTTGAATATAAATGATTTTGTGTTGTGAGAAGGATTGATTCAATTATATAAAATTGAATAATTATTATAATAATTGAGAAATTTATGGAGTTTGCGATAAACTCGTTGAATACCTTGTGTGGCACAGTGATGAGAAATATTAATGATTATATTAATTAACAAAGAAATCATTAAACAATTAATCTATATTAATTGTTGGTATGTTGAATTATTATTATTGTGAGTAATAGCATGGTAATAAGTATATTGGTTATAAATATAATAAGATTTATATTTATTTAACGTGATAATTAATTATGTAAATGTTAGTTAATTATTATAGAAATTAATAATCAATGAGGAATCGATTAATTAATATTATCGTTAATTAATCAATGAGATGAATAATTTATTTATTTGACATTATGAATAATGAAACAAATAAGTAAGTTATTAATATAATAAGGTTGTATTGATTGTTAATTGTTATGTGCAAGTATGCAATAATTAATTATATAAAGTATATGGGATACAACTATATTATATAGTGTAGTGCAATATTTATGTGATTATACTATACATAGAAACCATATATTAAGATTGATTTAAATATATAAGCTACATGATTTATGCGTATGTAACATTATGTATGTGAGTATATCTTAAATAATATATCATGGATATATTGTAAACAATGGTTGACTAATAGAATTTAATTGAATAATATCCAAGAAGATTATACTGGTATGATAAAATATACATGGATTATATGTGTGTAAATTACATTTACTACATTGAAATATTATTTATGTGAATTACATGATGACATTAAAATTATATCCTAAGCATGTATTATATGAATACAACTTAAGTATATAGTGTGTGTATTATAACATAAGTGTAGCATGTAGTTCATTGACCAATAGCTGAGCTTGTCTTTGTTGTCCCATAATAAGAGTCATAATTCTCCTACACGTGAAAGGCTAAAGCCTACCATTCTTCTTAAACTCAGCAAACTAGGATAGCTTCATAGCAATCATCAAGGGGGGAGTGGTTTTCATGATTGATTCCACCAACTAATTACCTACTCTTCCTTAACCAATATAAAACTCATCAATCCGTTAGTTTATTTTGAGAGTTAGAAGCTTGGACTATGTTTTGATTTTCCTATAAATGAAGCATCCCTCCTTCACATTTCAACTTGCTAAGAATTCTAAGTGAAGTTAGTATATTGTGATTACCTACTGAGTCGAGGGAGGATTCCTAAAGCAGCATTAGCAAGCAATATCATATCAACCAAGAAACAGAGGTAGCATTCTTGTTCTTCATTTCTTAGACTTCTAATTTCTTGAAATGGAGCATGATTTTGATGATAACATGATTGGGTAATGTTTGTTAGTTGAGATATAGTTGATATATTAGCTTATGAGCATGTTAGAACTACAATGTAATGGGTTTTCAATTGAATTCGTAAGGAATTTCTGTGATTGGCTTAAGTTTCTGTCGAAGTAGAAACTGCACTGTTGCTGGCTGAGACCCGGCACAGCTGCGCCATGTTTACACTGGGGCGCTGCGCAACTACGCCAGGCTCCTGTGGTAATTTTTCTGGTTCTGCTGCAAGCTGCTATGAGATATCATGTTCAAACTTGTTTAGACAGGAATGATGACTAGTCCAGCATATGTATTAGTATACCTAGACCTAAAGAGAACACATTTTATTATATTAGCATGCATGACCAAAGAAAACTTATAGTTTGAAATGAACTTATCATTTATAAACGGACCTTGATATATGCATGCCATGTTGATATTCTGATTTTAGTGAACATGCTTACACGATATAACTACACATGAAGTGTAATTCAAAGTTATATACATGTGCTATAATATAATTCCCATTTGGTTTAAAATAACTTTTCACAACAAGCTTGGATGTGTTATAATCTAATAAATATGGTGTGGTGCATATTCTGAACTTAGAACATGTGTGATTTATATTTCTTAAGTAGCCACACATATTATATACGTATGCTCATTGTAGTTAAACACATTAAAGGTTATTCAAACACGAGTTTAAACATGCTTTAAAAGTGATTAACGATGCTAGCTATGGACAAAAGATGTGAACACTTATAAGCATGCGTAGTACAGATTATGTGATCTCTTTATGTAAACATATGATTAATTAGTACTCATTGTAATTATATGACCCTATTGGCCTTAATTCCCGTGGTGATCCTAAACTAAGACTATTACATGTAAAAGTGAACTTAAGATGGTCATAAACTTATGAAAAGTCCTCTAGCATGAATGTATGTTAACTATAATTGCCTTAGTATGCTTATGTGTCGGATAGAAACAGCAGCAGTCCAACCCTGGTCTGGCCAGGGGGAAGCGCAGCTGCGCCGCCCCTAGGCCTAACCAGGGCGCAGCTGCGCCGGGCCAAAATGAAATCTGGGCAGTTTTGTTGATCTGACTTTTGGCAGATAACTCACCTCAATGCTATTGCTGCTAAACAAGACTAATTGCTACTGATATTTGATAGGAACATACCATGAAGATGTTTCAATTGAGAAAAGTAATTTCAAAGCTAATGAAAGCCTAATCGATTAAAAATGACATAATGCTATACGAATGTTATTTGAATTCATGGTAACTTATAATTTGATTTCATACCGAATGCGTATAAGTATGTAATGACGTGTGACTAAGGTAATTCAATGTGTGTATATTTAATTTGAGTAACAATCTTATGTACCGAATGTGTTAACTAATAAAAATCCTATACATGTAAAACATTATAAATAGGATTCGAAAGTGTTGGCTAGCTTTACGTGAGTAAACTACGCATAAGGCAAGTATCTAAACCTTATCTCTTTGGATGCAAGTTTCCTAACTTATACTCTTTCACAGTGCAAGTATTCTATCCTTGTATATTACGAACTAGTTTCTTTACTTAATCGTTTAAATTGAATTATCATACTTGAACTCTTATTTCATTAAAGCTATTATTCATGTTGAACTTGGTATTGTTCTTGAATATTGTGAAAGTTTCTATGCCATTTGATTCGGCTAGATTATATTATTGAAAAGTGACCCAAACCAATTGATTGGTGCGGGATCTTGTATTTGACCGAGAAGAACAACCTTCTTTGAAGGGAATATATAATTGTCGAAGAACCGACGTGCGCACTTGAGTATGATTGATTGTTGTGCATAACATAGGGTACTTTAGGCTGATCACCTACTGTACTTGTTTTTGATTTGGGTTATCAGTTTATTGCTGTTAATTCTAGTAGAAGTTCATAGTCTTTAGTGACTGCTCAGTATTTAGTTATCTTGAAATTTTGAATTGATTTATTATTGAATCACATTGATATTATTCTGTCCTTAGCTACTATTATTGAGAACTGTTGATATTCTTGTTATCCTTGAACTATCAAACCTTGCTATACCCTTTTGAGAATTGAGAATTATATTACTCACCCTTATTGTAATTACTTGCTGGGCAAATTGTGCTCATTCTTGCTTTCCCTAAAACATTTCAGTTAAGGCAGAGCAGTGCGGACCTTCGGGCACAGATAAGGTAAGGGAAAGGCTACTGAGTAGCTTTAATTATATAGGACTTATGATTGTAATAAAGAACTTATGATATTATATACTAGTTAAGGTTATTTATGCTTGAGATATGTCTAAGCTATGTAATCACTGTTTAAGTTACGAGACCTTGGGACATGAATAAATTATCTTATTTAAATGTAATCTATTCGGTAGTAGTCATGTATTATATTCCGCTGTGCGATGCGATATTTAGTCGTATTATTATTATGATTGTATTACCATGAGCACGTGACGAACCGAATTCGAGTGACCAAGTGGCGGTCCCGAATTTGGGGGCGTCACAGGTTGGTATCAGAGCTGTAGTTATAAACCTTAGGAACGAGTGTCCTTAGACTATAACTTAGGCGAACTTAGAAGTTAGGAAGGAGATAAAACTCATGTAGAGTTTTCTTTGAGAGACCTAGTCTGTTATGAAATATAACTTCATTTTATACAATGAACTTATGTTTTATTTAACATTCTAATGGAGTTGCTGTTTCTTGTCTATGTTTGTGATTATAGATGGCAGGTATGGGGGTACCTGCTAGAGTGGCTGAGGATGAGCCCAGGGATATTCATGTAGTGTACGAGGCACCCTTAGAGGCTGTGCCGGTACAGGCTGTGGCACCATCCGAGTCTGATGACAAGGATGAGATTGAGATTGAGATTGAGATTGAGATAGAGTCTGATCCAGAGAAGGAGCAGATGGAGGACGAGCCGGTTGAGGATGAGCCTTCAGAGGAAGAGCCCATGGAGGACCCCTACGAGCCTAACCTAGAGGAGTATATGCTAGGAGAGTATTTAGAATGGATTTTAGAGTTGGACTGCAGAGTCCATGAGTTAGAGACAGAGGCTCTAGAGAGAGAGTCGGAGTTCCTGAAACTACGGGATGAAGACCACTAAAGGATGCTGGCTATACAAGAGTTGGAAGTAGAAATTATTTATCGCAAAAAGACGGGAATCCAGATGGGAAACCTATTTCACAAGGCAGTGGCTAGGAACGTGGATATAGCAAGGAAGCTAGAAGAGGTTGAACAGAGGGAACTAAGTGAGAAGATGGAGAAGGAAGCACTCTGCACTCAGTTGGAATTAAAGGTGATGGATAGGATACACTTCGAGGAGAAGTGGGAGGTTGCCTATGAAAGAGCTGACGACCTGGAGGATGAGTTCCGATGTAAGAAGAGAAAAATGAACAAGATGGGGTACGTGTTCCGTTCGGCATTTGAGAGAGTGCTTGATGGTGTGTACCACTACCCGGCAAAGCAGGGACAGACTCTACACACTATGAGTCGAGAGCTGGTAGCTTATATAGCACAGTTAGGGTACAAGAGAGCTGTGGAGCTTGGCATGATGTGATGAGATGTCCTTAGATGGTCTAGTATTAGTTAGTAGCATTTATCTTTATGTGTTGTACATACTATATTGTAATCCCAATCTTTTGTGTAAGATGTGGGATAGTTATGTAAACCCCGTGTAAGCTTTTGTTAGAGGGGTAGTATGGTAGTATGATAGTGTTCCCCGTCTTTTGTGATATTAGGGGATACATGTGATAACATTTATAGAAATATGTTAGGGAAATCATGTAATGAAACAGTTGGCATATGAATATAAATGAGTTTATTTCAGAAATGTGTTATAAATTTATTCTTTTAGTATTAAAAGAAATACTTAAGTAATATACTTGAATAATAATAAAATGAAAATTTGTGATGCAGATAATGCCGCCCAGACGTAGATTGACTGCACCTGAGGAGTCAGTGAACAATGAGAGGGAACAAGTAGACCCGGTTCAGAAACTGGTATACCTATTAGGAAAGGCATTAAAGGGAAGGAACAATGAACCCGTTATCCCCAACCCTCAGGCTGTGCCAGTAACAAACTTTAAAGACTTTAAGAGTGTAGGACCCCCGGAGTTCAAGGGAACTACCGACCCAATCGTCGCATAAACGTGGATCAAGGAGATCAAAAAATCTTTCACTATAGCTCACGTAGGCGAAGATCAGAAGACGGTGTTTGCCACGTATATGATGAGGGGAGAAGCGAATTATTGGTGGGAAGCAAATCAGTAGAGAGCCAGAGAGGGGACGATAGCATGGGAAAGATTCAAAATGTTGTTCTTCGAGAACTACTTCCCGAAGAGCATGAAAAATCGAATGGAGGTGAAATTCCTAGAGTTAAAATAAGGGGAGATGACAGTGGCGCAATATGCGGCTAGGTTAAACAAACTAGCCCGATTTGTGGAGCACCAGGTAGGAGATGAAGAGAGGAAGGCTAGACGATTCGAATAAGGAATGAAGCCTTGGCTATTCAATAAGGTGCCAGTTCTTCAGATCGATTCTTTTGCAGCACTAATGGAAAAGGCTATTATCGCCAAGGGAGGAAGTGAAGCTTTGAGCTTGTATAACAAAGAGAAGAAAGGAAAGAACACTAGTAGCGAAAATCATGGAGGAAGCAGTGGCGGAGGGAGCAACTCGGGGAAGAGAAAGTGGGACAACAACAATAATAGCAGCAGAAACAATAATCAAGGTGAGAGTCACCCTGGAAATTTTAAGAAAAGGAGTGGAACTTGTAATAAGTGTGGGAAAAGTCACCAATGGGAGTGCTGGAAAGGAAAGGGCACGTGTTATAACTGCGGCCAAGAGGGGCACATATCGTCAAACTGTCCGAAGCCAAAGAAGATCCAAAGGTGTTTTGCTTGCGGCTCAACTAAGCACCGTATTAAGGATTGCCCGAAGAAGGGAAGTGGCGGAAGTGGTAGCCAACAAGGGGGAGGAAATAAGCTTATGATCAGCGGGCTGGCACAATCCAACCGCCCAACCGCCAGAACTTTTAACATGACCGTCCAGGATGCCGTGGCTGCGAAGGACGTGGTGTCAGGTATAATCCCAATCAATGATATAAATGCTTATGTACTATTTGATTCAGGTGCCACCTGTTCTTTTATATCTAAAGAATTTGCTAGTAAACTTAACACACCCCGAGAACGATTAGAAAATCCTTTGAACATAGAAGTTGCGAATAAGGAAATAATCCCTGTGGAATACGTTTATCAAGATTGTCATGCAAACATTAGAGAACATGAACTGAGCGTAGACTTGATTCCTATTAGACTGGGAGAATTTGATGTGATACTGGGAATGGATTGGTTGTATAACCATGCAGCGATAATTGATTGTCAGAATAAATGTGTGAACCTTCAGACTCCGAGTAAGTCTAAGGTAGTGTTTTATGGTAGCTCATCGCTTAAGCAATCGTGTTGCGTTACGATAATGCAGGCCAAGAAATTATTAAGGAAAGGATGTGTAGGTTATTTAGCTTACATCGTTGATACTCGGAAAAAGGGAGTAGAAATTAAGGATATATCTATAGTTAATGAATTTCAAGATGTGTTTCCGAACGATCTGCCTGGTCTTCCGCTAGACAGAGAAATCGAATTCGTAATAGACTTAGCACCGGGAACGACACCTATTTCGAAAGGTCCATATCATATGGCGCCAGTAGAAATGAAGGAATTGATGATACAACTGCAAGAGCTGTTGGATAAAGGTTACATTCGACTGAGTGTGTCTCCTTGGGGAGCACCAGTGTTATTCGTTAAGAAAAAGGACGGATCGATGAGGCTCGGTATCGATTATCGAGAATTGAACAGAGTAACGATCAAGAATCGATATCCGCTACCAAGGATAGACGACTTATTTGATCAACTGAAGGGAGCAAAGTGTTTCTCAAAAATTAACCTACGAACAGGATATCATCAACTGAAAGTGAGGGATGAGAACATACCAAAGACTGCGTTTCGAACCTGTTATGAACACTACGAGTTTTTGGTAATGTTATTTGGATTGACTAATGCTCCGACAGCATTTATGGACTTGATGAACCGAGTTTTCAAGCTATACTTGGATAAATTTCTAGTTGTTTTTATCGACGACATTTTGATCTACTCGAAGACAGAGGAAGAACATGCCGAACATTTGAAGATTGTTTTGGAGGCACTAAGGAAAGAGAAGATGTATGCAAAATTTTTAAAGTGCAAATTTTGGATGGAGAAGGTTTAATTCTTAGGCCACGTGGTGGATAAGAATGGAATCTCTGTAGACCCTGCGAAGGTAGAAGCAGTAAGTAATTGGGAACAACCAAGAACACCGACGGAGGTGAGAAGCTTTTTAGGGTTAGCTGGGTACTATCGAAGATTCATCCAAGCTTTTTCTAAGATAGCAACCCCGTTGACCAATTTGACTAGAAAGACGGTGAAATTTGTATGGACCGACAAATACAAAGAAAGTTTTTAAGTACTGAAAAGGAGATTGAGCGAAGCACCTGTGTTATCATTACCAGATGATGCGGAAAATTTTGTGGTGTATAGTGATGCATCGCACAAGGGACTTGGCTGTGTGCTTATGCAGTACGGCAAAGTCATTGCGTATACATCACGACAATTGAAGGATTACAAAAAATGATACCCTACTCATGACTTAGAGTTAGCGGCAGTACTTTTTGCGTTAAAAATATGGAGGCATTATTTATACCGAGAGAAATGTGAGATATACACGGACCACAAAAGTCTGAAATATATCTTCACATAGAAGGAGATGAATATGCGACAGAGAAGGTGGTTAGAATTAATCAAAGACTATGACTGCGATATTCTTTATCACCCGGGAAAGGCAAACGTGGTCGCTGACGATCTGAGCAGAAAAGGAAGGGAAAAGTTGTTTAATTTGACGACTCAGGAAGAGTTGATAAGAGAGTTGGAAAAATTGGAGATAGAAGTGAAAGAACCAGAGAAGCCTGGAGAGAAGTTGTTTGTAATGGAAGCTCATCCGACATTATTGGATAGAGTAAAGGAAGCACAAGAAAAAGATGAAGAGTGTGAGAAAATCCAAAAGAGGATCACAGAAAATGAGGAAGAGAAATTTTGAATGGATAAAGACGGTATTTTGAGATTTGAAGAAAGAGTATGGGTACCAGAGAATTTCCTAATATTATTAACATAAAAATATTAATGAAAATGAGAATTTATTTGAATATAAATGATTTTGTGTTGTGAGAAGGGTTGATTTAATTATATAAAATTGAATAATTATTATAATAATTGAAGAATTTATGGAGTTTGCGATAAACTCGTTGAATGCCTTGTGTGGCACAGTGATGAGAAATATTAATGATTATATTAATTAACAAAGAAATCATTAAATAATTAATCTATATTAATTGTTGGTATGTTGAATTATTATTATTGCGAGTAATAGCATGGTAATAAGTATATTGGTTATACATATAATAAGATTTATATTTATTTAACGATATAATTAATCATGTAAATGTTAGTTAATTATTATGGAAATTAATAATCAATGAGGAATGGATTAATTAATATTATCGTTAATTAATCAATGAGATGAATAATTTATTTATTTAACATTATGAATAATAAAACAAATAAGTAAGTTATTAATATAATAAGGTTGTATTGATTGTTAATTGTTATGTGCAAGTATGCAATAATTAATTATATAAAGTATATGGGATACAACTATATTATATAGTGTAGTGCAATATTTATGTGACTATACTATACATAGAAACCATATATTAAGATTGATTTAAATATATAAGCTACATAATTTATACGTATGTAACATTATGTATGTGAGTATACCTTAAAATAATATATCATGGATATATTGTAAACAATGGTTGACTAATAGAATTTAATTGAATAATATCCGAGAAGATTATACCGGTATGATAAAATATACATGGATTATATGTGTGTAAATTATATTTACTACATTGAAATATTATTTATGTGAATTACATGATGACATTAAAATTATATCCTAAGCATGTATTATATGAATACAACTTAAGTATATAGTGTGTGTATTATAACACAAGTGTAGCATGTAGTTCATTGACCAATAGCTGAGCTTGTATTTGTTGTCCCATAATAAGAGTCACAATTCTCCTACACACGTGAAAGGCTAAAGCCTACCATTCTTCTCAAACTCAGCAAACTAGGATAACTTCATAGCAATCATCAAGGGGGGAGTGGTTTTCATGATTGATTCCACCAACTAATTACCTACTCTTCCTTAACTAATATAAAACTCATCAATCCGTTAGTTTATTTTGAGAGTTAGAAGCTTGGACTATGTTTTGATTTTCCTATAAATGAAGCATCCCTCCTTCACATTTCAACTTGCTAAGAATTCTAAGTGAAGTTAGTATACTGTGATTACCTACTGAGTCGAGGGAGGATTCCTAAAGCAGCTGTGACAACCCGGATTTTCAAAAAAATTATTATAATAATAATTTAATAAATAAAATTCTTATTACGAAATGTTTTGAGTTTGAATATGTATATATGTGTTATATGTGGTGAAGTATATGATGTGGTGTGAATATAGAAGATATATATATATATTCATAGGTTGGAGGAATGAGGTTTAGTAGTTAATTTTTTTTAACTATTAAAGAAGGGAAACGAAATTGTTTGAAAAGGGAATTAAGTTAATTAAGTTGGAAGTTATATTATTGAATAATATAATTTGATTATTATGCCTTGTTGGCACTATAATTGTTATGAATTAAATTTCATAAATAATGAGAGTAATTCACTTAATAATTAACTAACATTTACACGATTAATGGTTAACAGATGTTGAGTTATAAAGTTTAAATTTTACCCGATGTATAAGGGTTATTGAACGTGGTTGTAAGTTCTAGTTTATAATAACTCTAACGAAGCGATTCATGAAATAAAGTTGAATCAAAGTTATGTAATGATAAAGGTTGAGATTCAGGGATAATAAAGAAGGAATAATATAAAAGTTTTAACTATTCCGTATTTTTAGTGATTGTATCATTGATTAATGATGTAAAGTCTGAATAAGGATGTATTGTTAACGACCGATGTCGAGAGTTGTATTGTATGAATTTTGGGGTCGTTACAGTTGGTATCAGAGCTGATAGGTTATACACCTTAGGTAAGAGTACCTTAGGCTATGACCTTAGAGAATGAGAAGTTAAGTTACGTATAACGAAAAGGTGATTCTTTTCACATACGTAGATGTATTGGATGAGTTAAGTCCTAGAAATATTATAAGAAGAAGGTAAGAATAACGAGGAATAAAACTCGAATAAAATGTTAAACTTTATGAACGAAGTTAGAAATTCTTAAAAGAAGAGATAATAAATAAACAATAAGATTCAAAGAAGAATCTTGAAGAGATATGAAGATGAGAATCAGGAGTTACCTAACTCCAATAATAAACATGCCGAATAAAGATGAATAGACAAAGTTTATAATATTGAAAGCGTGAAGGAAGTCATGATATAACATGATGAAAGGAAAAGATAAGAAGTTTTAAAACAAAACGATAATGAGATAAGAAAGAATCATATGGGAGATGATTATAGAATAAGGTCATGACGTGATCTTTTAAAGTTGAAAGACAGATGGTCTGTAATGATGGAATTGTTATAGTTTGATGCTATAACGAAAATGTACTATGATATAGTACGAGGTTAACTCACGAGGAGTTATAAATGATGAGATGCGGAAAATTTGTATAGAGTAAAAAGCAAGTTATGAGCAGGATAGAGTTAGGTGGGATTTCAATTGAAGAATAATGTGATGGCTGAGTTGTACAAACCTTTGAATGGGCGAGGGTTTTGTGCTTGCACTTAGTTTATCACATTGATAATCATTGGAATGTTGGTGTCGCGCTATCAATGTATATGTGGTGAAAAGGTAATTCTTTTCTCATGTGTATATTTGATAGTTAGAGACTATTAAGATTAGTAAGATGCTATTAGGATTAAGTGCGAGTTCTTAAAACTTATGCTTATGGTAAGTTCATGACTCATAATCATATGGTATGTTTGGAACTCCTCAGCGAATGGACGCCTATGGTCTGACTAGGAAGTTCTTAAACTCATATTATTGTGGAAAGTTCTTGACTTCCAAAGTGTGGAAAGTTTGATGAACTATACTGGGAATAGAAAGGTTATGGTGTGGGAAGCATTGATGTTATTTAAGGTTGATAGAATGATTAAGTAATGATAGAGTAAATATTTAATTGATGGAGAAAGTTTTATATTCTAAATCTCCTAGCTTTGCTAGATTTTCAAAATTTATTGACTTCGTGCTGATGTTGCACTTCTGTTTTCTTGGAAAACATTGGATCAAATGATGGAACCAATGAATTTTTTTTAAAAATAGTGCTATTATTCACATGTCTATGCTAATTGCTTCAGCTAGACAAAAATAATTTTAAATTTTCAAAATTTATTTTATGTGTTCTATGCACCATTTGATATGGTGTAGAGACAATAATCGAGGGAGTTATCAATGCAGTTAAACCTAGGGTTGGATGTGATCGTATGATCATCAGCCCACTATGGTATGATGTAGTATAACGACGTCATGTAATGACGAAATCCTCAACGTACCATTATTACGGTACGGTATCAGGATATTATGAAAAGATACATTTATTTTTAGTTTCCTTAAACTATAAAAAGAACAGGGGATTTATTTACTTTTAGTTTCTTTAAATGAAATATTTTGTTTTTTTTTGAGTTGGTTAAAGATATATATATTTTTATATATATATATATATATATATATATATATATATCTCGATTGATGTCCGGTTATTGTTAGAAGTCTATGCTACTTGATTCAGCTAGACGAATATTGGAAGATGTTCATGAAATTCAAGCGTTCTTTGTCAAACTATACTAAACCAAATTATTTTGGTGTGGATTCAAATGTTAAGAAGCTGAGGTGAACAACCCTGTAAAAGGGGACATGTTATCGGAGACAATGGTTCTGAAAGTAACGCATATAGTCGTTATGATGTTAAGATGTAATACGTTGTGCACGACGTAGGGGTACGATAGGCTGATCACCTAGAGTACTTGCCGAGAGTGTTTTCAGTCTATGTGATTGCTAAATATTCTGTTAAAGATGGTTTACAGCGGTGATGCACTATTAAACCTGGAGAAGAGTTCAAGGTCTTATGACCCCTCAGCATGAATTGAAATCTTTTAAATTCCTGTTATTCATATCGCTTCCCAATTATTCAGCAATTGTAGAAGATCCTTATTATTCTGAAGGTGAAGGTGGCAAGAATGATATTCCTTAGAAAGAAATAGTTGTACAACACAACAAGTTAGCGAATAAGATTAACTTAAAATCTACTTTGATAGATTGAATGAATGAAGATAAATGAAAATTTCGAGGACGAAATTCTTAGAAGAAGGGGTGAGTTTGATAACCCGAACACTTATAAGATAGTGCATTATGAAGTATATGAATTCGATGAGTAAGGTATATGGTAATAATCCTTGGAAAGAAAATGAACGGATTAAAGAATTTATAATACTCAAAATATAATTGAGTTCAAGTGAAAGGTATGAAATAAAACCTAGAATTTGTTGAAGAACTGAATGTAGTAGAATATATATGTATAACCTATATTAAGGTAATGTGTTGAAGTTATTCAACGATAAATGTTTTTAAAGAGATTTGAAGAAAACCTGAGTAAGGTAGGATTTCGGTGATTCCGAGGACGGAATCCTTATAAGGAGGGAAGGATGTGACAACCCGGATTTTCAAAAAATTATTATAATAAGAATTTAATAAATAAAATTCTTATTACAAAATGTTTTGAGTTTGGATATGTGTATATATGTGTTATATGTGGTGAAGTATATGATGTGGTGTGAATATAGAATATATATATAAATATTCATAGGTTGGAGGAATGAGGTTTAGTAGTTAATTTATTTTAACTATTAAAGAAGGGAAACGAAATTGTTTGAAAAGGGAATTAAGTTAATTAAGTTGGAAGTTATATTATTGAATAATATAATTTGATTATTATGCCTTGTTGGCACTATAATTGTTATGAATTAAATTTCATAAATAATGAGAGTAATTCACTTAATTAAAATAATGAATTAATATAAATATAATTGTTTTAATAAAATATGAAGGTAATATATTACATATAAGAGTAATACGTTTATGTAATGGCTTAATATATTATATTTAGCCAAGTGAATGTAAATAGGTATGAGAATGAGAAGAACCAATATAATTATAAATAAATATTGATGTTAGGATTAATGAATAAAATAAATATTCAATGGAAATTAGTATGGAATAATTTATTTAAGTATGACGGTATTAAATAAATTGATTAATATTTAAGTAGTGGTTAGATGTATGGATTAAATAAATTGTATTGAGACAATTTATGCGAGAAAAGGAATTAAATAATTATATATTATAATTATATAATTCATATGAGTTAATTAAAATAATTAGTGGAATAAATATTAACTATTTTAATGGAAATATTTATTCTAATAAGAGATGTTTATTGTAGTTACAAAGGTAATTTCATAATTTATAGTGTAGTAATCATACATGTTATAATTGCATAATTACTTAATGTGGCTAAATAGTTTAACAATAAAATGAAGTGCGACATATATATCATATAGTAAGGGAGTTGTTAGAATAAATGGATAAGGAGATTAGGAGTTCTAGCCAAACATGGCCTTGTGACCCTTTGCCTTTGTAACAGATGAGAGCCCTTGGTTTTTTTAACTGATAGACTAAATAAAAAATACGTTAGTTGTGCTAAGTCTAAGAAAGAAGAATAGAGCAGAGAAGAGAGAAAATTGAGAAGAGGGAGTTTAGAGAAAAAATTCTCTGTAATTGAAGAGGAGTTTCAGAATCAAAGAAAGGAGAAACAAGAAATTGTTCAAGCTTTATAGCAAATCAAAGGTAAAATTTCTAGGTTTCTAGTTTATGATTTTGTTTGCTAAATTCTCTGTAATTGAGTTTTGTTGATTGAATTTGTTGAGGTATGGTTTATATATGTTTTTAGATAGATACAATCTGTTAATAGTCATCTAGAAACTAATTTTGGAGTGTTCAAATTCATGAAAATCATGTTAAGGATGAAGAGTGTGAGTTTTGTTTAATATATGTATTTTGGGTCTGTTTTGAGACTAAAATTGGTTAGGAGTTTATGTCATAATTATAAAATTGGTGATGGATTGTGTTAATACGACAAGAAACGAAAAGAACTCAAGTTGAATGAGTCAAAACGGATGTAAAACGAATTTGTAGTGAATGAATTCGCTAAACATGTTAAAACATGAAAGTTTAGTATGAACATGGGTTTTGAGTCAAGATTCAGGTTAAATAATGGTTATGTAAATTATGGATTTCCTTGCTATGTTGTAGTTCTATGAATTACGAATCCATAGAGTCGAAAACGGACTCAATCGGATGTGTATAGCTTGATTTATGATGATTGGAAGGAGGAAAGGGTTAGAAAATTCGCCAGAACCACAAACTGGAAAATAATTTCGCGTAGCACGCTGCCAGGGGCGCAGCTGCGCTGCCCCCAAGGCTATTTGGGGCGCAGCTGCGCCGGGAGGAAAAGTCAGTCCGGGACTATTTTGACCTCCTGTGGTAAAACGGCTATAACTTTTTCATACAAACTCGGATTGAGGTGATTCAAGATGATCCGAAACGAGCACAAGTAGACCTACAACTTCTGTTCATTAAGTTTGTCAATTTGAGGTCGTTAGCTAGGGTAAAAATGGTCATGTTTGGGACTGATGTGTTTTTGGAGGCAATCGGGGGGCGTCGGGCATGCACGTAAGCACATGTAATGCTCCCGACCATGTAAAATGATGTTTTAACTTCCATAACATGACTATTAGGTATTATAATGATACTTAGCATTAACCCTTGAGTATTAGACAATTCGGTTGGGCGTGCTAAGCGTGCGCCAATGCGTGTCGTTTGGGCGTTCGAATAGACAAGTTTGGCGTACAGGACGTGCAAGCGTCTCAACGCCGTAACGAGTGTGTATGACCTTGTTTAATATTATATTTTTATAAGAGTGAAACATTATGGAGTAATGTAACCTAATATAGGAGCATGCAAAACACATGCAAAAGAGGCGAGTTAGGCGTGTGACGTATAAACGTCGTGTAACGTAGTAATACACTTAAATAGTGTCTCGATTCTAATGAAACGAACATTAGTATATATGAAATGTGGTTAATATAAAACTAAAAGGTAGTCCTAGCAGGACTTAAACACTTGAATGAATTACAATCAAATTGAACATTGTGTATAGATAATAGGAAGGTTTATGAGATATAGAGTAAAGTTTACATTACAACTAATATGCTTTGCTATGTGACTAATAGTTGATGTGCATGATTATATAATTGTGTAGGGCACGTGAAGTACAGATATCTGTAAGCTGTTAAACTGTTATTGGTAAACAACGATCAAGGCAAGTCTTTCAGTTCCTATTTTCTACGTGAACTTGATGATGAACTGTTTTAAATTATTTTTTAAAGAGCATGATATGTTGTATATATGTTGTAAGCATGAAATGTTAAAGTCAATTTATGACTACATTGATTGATTAAAGAATGTTGATTGAGTAAGGAACTCAATCTTTATATTTGTTATGTGAAGTAAAGCATGTATGCCATGTTACTTTAATTATTATGAGATGTATGTTGAGCATGTATTTATGTGCTATGTGATGCATGAAAGCTGTTAGATCTTGCTGAGCTGTTGAGCTCATTCTTGCAAATAATCACTTTTGCAGGTTAAGGATTCAAGGTAACGCTATGTGCTACTTGAAAGAAATGAATCAGATGTAATTCATGAAGATTTATATACTTTGGCTGAATTGTTATTATTTTGGACCCTGTTTAAGGTTTCAGATAATGTATTTGATACTGTATGATGGTTAACAGATGTTGAGTTATAAAGTTTAAATTTTACCCGATGTATAAGGGTTATTGAACGTGGTTGTAAGTTCTAGTTTATAATAACTCTAACGAAGCGATTCATGAAATAAAGTTGAATGAAAGTTATGTAATGATAAAGGTTGAGATTCAGGGATAATAAAGAAGGAATAATATAAAAGTTTTAACTATTCCGTATTTTTAGTGATTGTATCATTGATTAATGATGTAAAGTCTGAATAAGGATGTATTGTTAACGACCGATGTCGAGAGTTGTATTGCATGAATTTTGGGGTCGTTACAGTTGGTATCAGAGCTGATAGGTTATACACCTTAGGTAAGAGTACCTTAGGCTATGACCTTAGAGAATGAGAAGTTAAGTTACGTATAACGAAAAGGTGATTCTTTTCACATACGTAGATGTATTGGATGAGTTAAGTCCTAGAAATATTATAAGAAGAAGGTAAGAATAACGAGGAATAAAACTCGAATAAAATGTTGAACTTTATGAACGAAGTTAGAAATTCTTAAAAGAAGAGATAATAAATAAACAATAAGATTCAAAGAAGAATCTTGAAGAGATATGAAGATGAGAATCAAGAGTTACCTAACTCCAATAATAAACATGCCGAATAACGATGAATAGACAAAGTTTATAATATTGAAAGCGTAAAGGAAGTCATGATATAACATGATGAAAGGAAAAGATAAGAAATTTTAAAACAAAACGATAATGAGATAAGAAAGAATCATATGGGAGATGATTATAGAATAAGGTCATGACGTGATCTTTTAAAGTTGAAAGACAGATGGTCTGTAATGATGGAATTATTATAGTTTGATGCTATAACGAGAATGTACTATGATATAGTACGAGGTTAACTCACGAGGAGTTATAAATGATGAGATGCGGAAAATTTATATAGAGTAAAAAGCAAGTTATGAGCAGGATAGAGTTAGGTGGGATTTCAATTGAAGAATAATGTGATGACTGAGTTGTACAAACCTTTGAATGGGCGAGGGTTTTGTGCTTGCACTTAGTTTATCACATTGATAATCATTGGAATGTTGGTGTCGCGCTATCAATGTATATGTGGTGAAAAGGTAATTCTTTTCTCATGTGTATATTTGATAGTTAGAGACTATTAAGATTAGTAAGATGCTATTAGGATTAAGTGCGAGTTCTTAAAACTTATGCTTATGGTAAGTTCATGACTCATAATCATAAGGTATGTTTGGAACTCCTCAGCGAATGGACGCCTATGGTCTGACTAGGAAGTTCTTAAACTCATATTATTGTGGAAAGTTCCTGACTTTCAAAGTGTGGAAAGTTTGATGAACTATACTGGGAATAGAAAGGTTATGGTGTGGGAAGCATTGATGTTGTTTAAGGTTGATAGAATGATTAAGTAATGATGGAGTAAATATTTAATTGATGGAGAAAGTTTTATATTCTAAATCTCCTAGCTTTGCTAGATTTTCAAAATTTATTGACTTCGTGCTGATGTTGCACTTCTGTTTTCTTGAAAAACATTGGATCAAATGATGGAACCAATGAATTTTTTTTAAAATAGTGCTATTATTCACATGTCTATGCTAATTGCTTCAGCTAGACAAAAATAATTTTAAATTGTCAAAATGTATTTTATGTGTTCTATGCACCATTTGATATGGTGTAGAGACAATAATCGAGGGAGTTATCAATGCAGTTAAACCTAGTGTTGGATGTGATCGTATGATCATCAGCCCACTATGGTATGATGTAGTATAACGACGTCATGTAATGACGAAATTCTCAACGTACCATTATTACGGTACGATATCAGGATATTATGAAAAGATTCATTTATTTTAGTTTCCTTAAACTATAAAAAGAACAGGGGATTTATTTACTTTTAGTTTCTTTAAATAATATTTTTTGTTTTTTTTTGAGTTGGTTAAAGATATATATATATATATATCTCGATTGATGTCCGGTTATTGTTAGAAGTCTATGCTACTTGATTCAGCTAGACGAATATTGGAAGATGTTCATGAAATTCAAGCGTTCTTTGTCAAACTATACCAAACCAAATTATTTTGGTGTGGATTCTAATGTTAAGAAGCTAAGGTGAACAACCCTGTAAAAGGGGACATGTTATCGGAGACAATGGTTCCGAAAGTAACGCATATAGTCGTTATGATGTTAAGATGTAATACGTTGTGCACGACGTAGGGGTACGATAGGCTGATCACCTAGAGTACTTGCAGAGAGTGTTTTCAGTCTATGTGATTGCTAAATATTCTGTTAAAGATGGTTTACAGTGGTGATGCACTATTAAACCTAGAGAAGAGTTCAAGGTCTTATGACCCCTCAGCATGAATTGAAATCTTTTAAATTTCTGTTATTCATATCGCTTCCCAATTATTCAGCAATTGTGGAAGATCCTTATTATTCTGAAGGTGAAGGTGGCAAGAATGATATTCCTTAGAAAGAAATAGTTGTACAACACAACAAGTTAGTGAATAAGATTAACTTAAAATCAACTTTGATAGATTGAATGAATGAAGATAAATGAAAATTTCGAGGACGAAATTCTTAGAAGAATGGGTGAATGTGATAACCCGAACACTTATAAGATAGTGAATTATGAAGTATATGAATTCGATGAGTAAGGTATATGGTAATAATCCTTGGAAAGAAAATGAACGGATTAAAGAATTTATAATACTCAAAATATAATTGAGTTCAAGTGAAAGGTATGAAATAAAACCTAGAATTTGTTGAAGAACTGAATGTAGTAGAATATATATGTATAACCTATATTAAGGTAATGTGTTGAAGTTATTCAACGATAAATGTTTTTAAAGAGATTTGATGAAAACCTGAGTAAGGTAGGGTTTCGGTGATTCCGAGGACGGAATCCTTATAAGGAGGGAAGGATGTGACAACCCGGATTTTCAAAAAATTATTATAATAAGAATTTAATAAATAAAATTCTTATTACGAAATATTTTGAGTTTGGATATGTGTATATATGTGTTATATGTGGTGAAGTATATGATGTGGTGTGAATATAGAAGATATATAAATATATTCATAGGTTGGAGGAATGAGGTTTAGTAGTTAATTTATTTTAACTATTAAAGAAGGGAAACGAAATTGTTTGAAAAGGGAATTAAGTTAATTAAGTTGGAAGTTATAATATTGAATAATATAATTTGATTATGATGCCTTGTTGGCACTATAATTGTTATGAATTAAATTTCATAAATAATGAGAGTAATTCACTTAATTAAAATAGTGAATTAATATAAATATAATTATTTTAATAAAATATGAAGGTAATATATTACATGTAAGAGTAATACGTTTATGTAATGGCTTAATATATTATATTTAGCCAAGTGAATGTAAATAGGTATGAGAATGAGAAGAACCAATATAATTATAAATAAATATTGATGTTAGGATTAATGAATAAAATAAATATTCAATGGAAATTAGTATGGAATAATTTATTTAAGTATGACGGTATTAAATAAATTGATTAATATTTAAGTAGTGGTTAGATGTATGGATTAAATAAATTGTATTGAGACAATTTATGCGAGAAAAGGAATTAAATAATTATATATTATAATTATATAATTCATGTGAGTTAATTAAAATAATTAGTGGAATAAATATTAACTATTTTAATGGAAATATTTATTCTAATAAGAGATGTTTATTGTAGTTACAAAGGTAATTTCATAATTTATAGTGTAGTAATCATACATGTTATAATTGCATAATTACTTAAAGTGGCTAAATAGTTTAACAATAAAATGAAGTGTGACATATATATCATATAGTAAGGGAGTTGTTAGAATAAATGGATAAGGAGATTAGGAGTTCTAGCCAAACATGGCCTTGTGACCCTTTGCCTTTGTAACAGATGAGAGCCCTTGGTTTTTTTAACTGATAGACTAAATAAAAAATACGTTAGTTGTGCTAAGTCTAAGAAAGAAGAATAGAGCAGAGAAGAGAGAAAATTGAGAAGAGGGAGTTTAGAGAAAAAATTCTCTGTAATTGAAGAGGAGTTTCAGAATCAAAGAAAGGAGAAACAAGAAATTGTTCAAGCTTTATAGCAAATCAAAGGTAAAATTTCTAGGTTTCTAGTTTATGATTTTGTTTGCTAAATTCTCTGTAATTGAGTTTTGTTGATTGAATTTGTTGAGGTATGGTTTATATATGTTTTTAGATAGATACAATCTGTTAATAGTCATCTAGAAACAATTTTGGAGTGTTCAAATTCATGAAAATCATGTTAAGGATGAAGAGTGTGAGTTTTGTTTAATATATGTATTTTGGGTCTATTTTGAGACTAAAATTGGTTAGGAGTTTATGTCATAATTATAAAATTGGTGATGGATTGTGTTAATACGACAAGAAACGAAAAGAACTCAAGTTGAATGAGTCAAAACGGATGTAAAACGAATTCGTAGTGAATGAATTCGCTAAACATGTTAAAACATGAAAGTTTAGTATGAACATGGGTTTTGAGTCAAGATTCAGGTTAAATAATGGTTATGTAAATTATGGATTTCCTTGCTATGTTGTAGTTCTATGAATTACGAAACCATAGAGTCGAAAACGGACTCAATCGGATGTGTATAGCTTGATTTATGATGATTGGAAGGAGAAAAGGGTTAGAAAATTCGCCAGAACCACAAACTGGAAAATAATTTCGCGTAGCACGCTGCCAGGGGCGCAGCTGCGCTGCCCCCAAGGCTATTTGGGGCGCAGCTGCGCCGGGAGGAAAAGTCAGTCCGGGACTATTTTGACCTCCTGTGGTAAAACAGCTATAACATTTTCATACGAACTCGGATTGAGGTGATTCAAGATGATCCGGAACGAGCACGAGTAGACCTACAACTTCTGTTCTTTAAGTTTGTCAATTTGAGGTAGTTAGCTAGGGTAAAAATGGCCATGTTTGGGACTGATGTGTTTTTAGAGGCAATCGGGGAGCGTCGGGCATGCACGTAAGCACATGTAATGCTCCCGACCATGTAAAATGATGTTTTAACTTCCATAACATGACTATTAGGTATTATAATGATACTTAGCATTAACCCTTGAGTATTAGACAATTCGGTTGGGCGTGCTAAGCGTGCGCCAATGCGTGTCATTTGGGCGTTCGAATAGACAAGTTTGGCGCACGGACGTGCAAGCGTCTCAACGCCGTAACGAGTGTATATGACCTTGTTTAATATTATATTTTTATAAGAGTGAAACATTATGGAGTAATGTAACCTAATATAGGAGCATGCAAAACACATGCAAAAGAGGCGAGTTAGGCATGTGACATATAAACGTCGTGTAACGTAGTAATACACTTAAATAGTGTCTCGATTCTAATGAAACGAACATTAGTATATATGAAATGTGGTTAATATAAAACCAAAAGGTAGTCCTAGCAGGACTTAAACACTTGAATGAATTATAATCAAATTGAACATTGTGTATAGATAATAGGAAGGTTTATGAGATATAGAGTAAAGTTTACATTACAACTAATATGCTTTGCTATGTGACTAATAGTTGATGTGCATGATTATATAATTGTGTAGGGCACGTCAAGTGCAGATATCTGTAAGCTGTTAAACTGTTATTGGTAAACAACGATCAAGGCAAGTCTTTCAGTTCCTATTTTCTACGTGAACTTGATGATGAACTGTTTTAAATTATTTTGTAAAGAGCATGATATGTTGTATATATACTGTAAGCATGAAATGTTAAAGTCAATTTATGACTACATTGATTGATTAAAGAATGTTGATTGAGTAAGAAACTCAATCAACATTCTTTATATATATATATATATATATATATATATATATATATATAAGTAACGTGTATATATATAATATAACATATATATTATATTATATATATAATAGTAAACTATTATATATATATATATATATAATATATAAGTAATAAGGTTACTTTATATATTAAACATGAATCAGTAATCAGATTTCCTTATATCATAGTAGGTCACACCCCTTTTTGAAATCCGCTTATGTTACCTTTTCTATTCATCACGTTAATACACGTAACTGATCCGCGTCCCAAAAAAAGAAACCAATTCGCTAAAAAAATAAAATAAAATTTAATCACAGTTCGCGAATTTTTCTTTCGGATTCACCTTTTTTTTCTTTCATAAAAAAAATAATTTTATACAATTAATTATGCTCAATAAATTATTCTAAATACATACCCATATGTATATGAAATCAAAACAATTAATAATTGCATAAAGATTTGGCTCTGATGCCATTGTTGGGTTTGTACGAAATCGTGACGCAATTAAATTGCAAAAATTAGCGGAAGCATGGTATATCAAAGTTTAAAAATATTTTACAAAATCATTACCCGAATCATCCTTTATGCAAATTATTAATTTAAAACGATAAATAAGAAGTTATGGAATCATACCATTGTAGAACGAAACTTCCACAGGTACGAGTTCAACTCCTTGTTCTTCGTGATCTTCTTGAATTTTTGGGTTAGATTCCTTCTTTTGATCAACGTTAGCCACTCAAGTGTTTGGCCTCTAGAAGTGATCTACCAAGGAAGATGAATTATCAAGAAGGAGGGTGGTTGGCTTAGTTTTCTATCCTCTATAGAAAATGATACTCTCCAACAATTGGAATTGCAACAACTGATATTTATTATAAGACTTCTCATATATAGATATTGGTCAACCCTTCTAATCCTATTAGACATGGGATTTCATTTAATTAATTAAACTCCTTTAATTAATTTAGGCTTCCCACCACATTTGAAATAATTAATTAAATTTATTTAATTAATTTGTCTCCTAATCTTATTAAGAATAAATGAGAGTACTAATATTAAATTAATTACTAAACTCCTTTAGAAATTAAAATAATAATAATTGTAATAATATTAATAAGACATCTCTAATTAATTTATATTTAATATTTCTAAAATATTAAATAATAAACATTAAGCTATTTAATTTATTATATCACCATAGATTAAATTAATTACTCTTAATGCATTATTACGATTATGTCATTACCTTCTTAAATAATTATTCTTCCTTTTATGGTGTGACCCTTTAGGTTCTCCATATTAAATCGGTTGTGAATAAATCAATTAGAACAATTCTAATCTTATTTAAACAAATAAATTAAACTTATAACCTATTTAAATAAATAATATTTATTCTACAATAGGGATAAGCTTCCTTAGCGATCAACGAGTTTTCAGATAATATAGATTTCAACATTAATCATAAAAAAATCTGTGAGTAAATAGTTACCGTACAATTCAATCCTTCCACCATACAATGTCCCAATTAAATATAAGACATAGATTTACTGTCAAGTATTATTATTTTAATTAATTAATGTATTTCGATTAGAAAATGCACAACTCCAAATAATGCAAATTAAAAACTCCTTTCTAATTTCATACCACCTTGGCCAAGGATTCCTGGGTTGTCATTTAACGAATCACATAGGACATATCTTCTCTTTTACTAGAGGTGGTAGATTCTTTATTGATCATTCATTATCTCCATATGTAACTCATTATACCCAAGTATACCCTTTTATATGCCCTAAAGGGCTTTAAGAAATAAGTCAAAGTATAATTCATTACATACAAGATACTATGATGATCTCAAGTCCAAGGATCACTTGTACTACTATCATATTAGGAATTCCTATTGACAGGCGAGTAAAACTCCATTAGGTATTCCATAGCGAGTCACGTTCAGTGAACTTATTCTCCAATAAGCACCTACATACTTGCTTTAGTGTCTTCACACAAATGATCATGAGATCAATCATCCTCATCCAATGAGCAAGCAACATATGTATCAATCTATCCGGATTTACTAATCCCTGTTTTTAGTAATCCCACGATTGGGAACTATTTTAGTTTTAAGCTTTCTAAGAATTTAAATCTCATTAGCATGATCAACATCATGATTCTAAAAGCATTGCTTAAAACTATGGGTTATTTACATATTATAAAAACAGCACCATGTAGATAATTAAATGTCTTTAACAAATGAATATTTTTATTAATAATTAAATAAGATTATCTCCAAAGTATATGCTTTATCATCATACATGATTGGCTTGTATGCATACTACTTTCACCACAGGTACGAGTTCAACTCCTTGTTCTTCGCGATCTCCTTGAATCTCTGGGACTGATTCTTTCCTTTGATCAACGTTAGTCACCCAAGTGTTTGGCCTCTTGAGGTGATCTACCAAGGAAGAGGAATTGTTCAAGAAGGAGAGTGATTGGCTAAACCCTAGTTTTTCGATTCTCTATAGAAAAAAAAGTACTCTCTCCAATAATTAGAATATCATCAACTGATATCTAACATAGGATTTCTCTTATATAGATATTTAGTCAACCCTTCTAATTCAATTAGAAATAGAGTTTTATTTAATTAATTAAACTCCTTTAATTAATTTGGCTTCCCAACACATTGAGCATAATTAATTAAATTTTTTTAATTAATTTGCCTCCTAATCTTATTAGGAATAAATGGGAGTACTAATATTAAATTAATTCCTAAACTCCTTTAAAAATTAAAATAATAATAATTGTAATAATATTAATAAGACTCCTCTTATTAATTTATATTTAATATTGCCAAAATATTAAATAATAAATATTAAGCTATTTATTTATTCTATCACCATAGATTAAATTAATTACACTTAACATATTATTAAGATTATGCCATTACCTTCTTAAATAATTATTCTTCCTTTTATGATGTGACCCTTTAGGTTCTCCATATTAACCGGTAGTGAATAAATTAATTAGAACAATTCTAATCCTACTTAAATAAATAAATTAAAATAATAATCTATTTAAATAAATAATATTTATTATACAATAGGAATAAACCTCCCTAGCGATCAACGACTTTTCAGATAATATAAATTTTAACATTAATCATAAAAACCCTTGAGTTAATAGTTACCGTACAATTCAATCTTTCCACCATATAATATCCTAATTAAATATAAGACATAGAATTACTATCAAGTCTTATTTTATTTAATTTTATGTATTTCGATCAGAAAATGCACAACTCCAAATAATGCAAATTAGAAACTCCTTTCTAATTTTATTCCACCTTGGCCAAGGATTCCTGGGTTGTTATTTATCGAATCATATATGACATATCTATTCTTTTAATAGAAGCGGTAGATTCTTTATTGATCATTCATTATCTCTATCTATTGTAGTGCCCCCAAATTCGGGTCCCCAGAACCTCAGACATGGTACGTTACGATACATCATTTCTATAACTACTGCGGAAAATATAAACATAAATTATTTATACAATAAACTTTTACACATAATTTCCAAGGTCGGTTAACCTTAACTGATTTCCTGCATTCAATATCCTATACGACATATAATGTCATTTTTGTCCAATACTATTACAATTTTAACTGTACAATAATCCAATCCTGGAACTTTTCTTTGCCTTTACCTGTGTCCGAAATTTCGTCTTAATCTAAAATGGTTATCATGATATAGCAAGGGTGAGCAACAATTTTTTCCAGCAAGTTTAAGTTCAAAAAAAGATATATCATGATTGAAAAGGAATAATAAGCTGACAAACTTTTAACAATATAAGAATTGTGAAAGAACATGAATCAATTTCCATAACTGAATGACTGAATCAATAATGCTGAATAGCCAATAATGAACATGAATAAATTCAATTGAACAATATGGTAATGAAAGTGATCAGCCTTTCATACCTGATGAACATATACAATATGTACAACGTGCGAATCAATAAATTATAGATGTGATATAATCAACAATAATTAATCACGAACATGCTTTACAATAACAACTCAAATTTGAGTTAGAGAATTTGCTCAATAAAAGAGTATAGGAACTTGCCTATATCGTTGATTACTGCTACGCAATATAATTTAATCGCTTTATTGAAAAGACCTATCAGTTATAAGATTGATCTTTCAATTAGTATAATATACTTATCTCATAATACTATTACTTTAAAAGTAATCTATCTATCACTTAACTACATAGTCAAATATTAGATAACCTTAACACCATACTTATTTACAAGTCTAAACCTAGCACACATCGAGTCTTTAATAGTATTTAATATAGTATACTGAGTGGTTTTTCACAAACAATCAACAAATTAGTTTTCGTCTCGTCTACACTGTTTTCACAGTGAGTTAGATCAGTTACTAATTCGTATATACATTTCCCATATGAAGGAATCGTTTAGCCCAGCTACTATACATCAATCATTAAATGGTACGATTGCACTACCTTAGTCTTAACACTTTATAAATTCTTATTATAACTTGATAAACTATTTATGAATTCAAGAGACTTAATATATCATTTCAGCAAACTGAAACCAAAATTTCTTCCCTTCCTAACCTTTTCAGTTTCTATTTCAGCAAGCTAAAACAAAACTGACTTCTCTTCTTGACATTTTAGTTTCCATTTCAGTATCCTGAATTGTTCATTTCAGGAAGTTGAAATACCCTTTTTAAAAAAATACCAAAACAGCATATTATTTTTGTATCCTTTGGCCAAACATATATACATATAATCCATACACAAAAATAATTTTTTTAGAATTTTTTAATTCCCTTAAGTATTTTTCAAAAATCCATTTCTAGTTAATACCTTAAGAAATTAGCTACATCATGCTTAACTCTAGAAATTCTCAAATCTTGGCGAGATCTTACACATGTTATCGTGGACATCCAGTTTAAATTTCGTGGTCATCGGAGTTATAGAACTTCGGTTATAGTGATTTTCGTTGAAAAAACGTAAATATTGAAATGGTCCTAACTTGCTAAATTTATTTCAGAATGAGCTCATTTTTTGACACAAGCTACTTTATAACATATATTTTAATTTTCCAAAAGATTGGAATTTATTTCAATAAATAAGTTGACAAAACTGCCCTTGGCAAAAAGTGACAACAGCTTTTGGCCTTTTTCAGTTTTGGCGTCCTTTGCTAAAAACAGTCCACATGAAAATCTATAAGGAATTTTTCAGTGATTCCACTTGAAAAAGTTAGAAGAGTTGTATATCTAACTCCATAAATTGACCACACTCAAAATTTCAAAATACAAAGAGAGATATGGTCGTTTGAATTTTACGTTGCGTTTTCCAAAAATCTGATTTTTTCATCTTTGATGATTTCTACGAAAACTTCCATATCTCACATAATAACCAACATAACCCATCATTAAAATATAAAAACACATACTAATATCTCATATACCCATGGATCTACTATGATCCATGATCTAATATCTCAAATAATTACCAAACACAAGATAAATACAATCAAGTCTAAGAAAAATTAAGTTTTCTACATTTTGAAAAATCTAATTTCTATTTCATACTTTAAATCTAACTTTTGATCCTCAAAATGGAAAGATCCACACATAACACACTCTAGATTATGTAGATCTAGAGTTTTGAAGTTTAAGAAAATAAATCCAAGTTTTGATTGAACATAACTAAAAATAACATAAACAAACGGTATTTATACTTTTGATCTCCATGCTCTCCTACTTCTATGGTTGATTATGGGGCTTGAAAGTATAAAATTTTCTCTTCCTCCTTCCTCAAAGTAGCCGCCCCTGTCCTCTCTCTCTTATCTCTCTCTAGTTATTAGGAGATGAAATAATAAGACAAGGAAACTTGTTTAGTAAATATGAGAGGGCTATTTATATTAGGAAAGATATATGCATATATCATATGTATACATATATAAAATCTCCTAACATATCTTGACATATCACACCAAATCTCTCCATATCTTTCCATATCTATCAAATATCTTTCCAAATCTATCCAATATCTTATCCATAAGATTTAATTCTCATGCTCCATTTCTTCCTAGCTTGGGCCGAAATGGGCCTCTTTTGGCCCAAGTTTTTTTTTCTTAATCCCTCATTTAACTTACTAAAGTCCATTAAGTCCCTTCTCCCATTGGGCTAAGCTTGGGCTTTGATTTAATTTCTTTTGGGCTTGGATCTTTCCTTAATTTACTTACTAGATAAAATGAACTTGGGCTTCCACCCATAATTAAATTGTGTCATTATAATACTTATTCCATACATGATATATTGGGCTAGTTTAATAATTTAATTGCTATTAAATCAATTTATCTACAAGTCCCGTGCTTAAATAAATAATTGGGCTTATTTAAATTACTTACCCTCCTTAGTTCATTAGATCTATTATCACTGGAACTAATGCTCAATATTTTTGATATATATATATTCTTAATTATCTTAAAATACAAAATAAATGTATACACATTATATAATGTATATTTATTTAGTTATACACATAATTCACATAAGTCATAACATACTTCACTAAGTGTATTAACTTAATAGTCCTAATTGACTTAATAAGTTATAAACACTCACATAATCATGCAAAATAATCTAATAGGTTGATACATATTTCATAAATCTCTTAGATTAGGTTACTAGTATATAATTAAAATACTAGGATAATTAAATAAAAATAATACTTGAGGTTATTTAATTCTAATACCTAATTTATATATTAGGTCACCACACTTTTTAGGTATCGTAGTACCTTATCCTTAATACTCCTTCAAGTACATTTTATTTCTAAGGTTTAGAAATCTTATAACCCATATTTTTTCTATTCCATTAAAATAGTAAATCATATAGGTTATTCTTAAAAAAAATTAAATTATTCCTCAAATTCCCATCTAGGTTTTTTCCTTTAACCTTTATTCTAATTATTTAAGATCTTATAAATTTTCTGGTTGTCACATATATAACTTATTACACCCAAGCATACCCTTTGATATACGTTAAGGGTCTTAAGGAATAAGTCAAAGTATAATTAATTATACACAAGATACTATGATGATCTCAAGTTTAATGATCACTTGTACTACTATCACATTACAAATTTCTATTGACAGGAGAGTAAAACTCCATTAGGTATTCCTTAGGAGTCTCGTTCAGTGTACTTATTCTCCAAAAAGCACCTACATACTTACTTTAGTGTCTCCACACAAATGATCATGAGATCAATCATCCTCATCCAATGAGCAAGCAATATATGTACCAATCTATCCGAATTCACTAATATCCTTTTTAGTAATCTAACGATTGAGAACTATTTTAGTTTTAAGCTTTCTAAGAATTTAGATCTCATTAGCATGATCAACATTATGAATCTAAAAGCATTGCTTAAAACTATGGGTTATTTACATATTATAAAAACAGCATCATGTAGACAATTAAATGCCTTTAATAAATGAATACTTTTATTAATAAATAAATAAGATCGTTTACAAAGTATATGCTTTATCATCATACATGATTGGCTTGTATGCATACTACTTTCAATCTCCCACTTGCACTAAAGTCAATCGCCATGGTATCTTATACCCATCTTCTCTAAGTGGCAATCAGACTGCTGTTGTGTTAAAGCTTAAGTAAATGGATCTGCAATGTTGTCTTGAGAGTCTACACACTCCAAGGTGACGTCTCCTCTTTCAATGATCTCCCTAATCAAATGAAACTGTCGCAACACGTGTTTGGATTTCTGATGAGACCTAGGTCCTTTAGACTGTGCAACAGCTCTGGTGTTGTCACAGTACAAGGGGACTGCTCCTCCAATGTTAGGAACCACACCAAGTTCGGTAATGAACTTTTTCATCCAAACAAGCTCCTTTGCAGCTTCACTTGCAGCTATGTACTCTGCCTCTATCACTGAATCAGTAACTGGTTGCTGCTTGAAACTCTTCCAACTCACTGCGCCTCCGTTCAAGGTAAATATATACCCCAAAATGAATTTACTGTCATCTTGGTCCGTTTAAAAACTTGAGTCTGTGAAACCCTCGGTTTTAATTCAGGCCCACCGTAGACAAGAAATACATCCTTAGTCCTTCGTAAGTACTTTAGGATATTTTTCACTGCCTTTCAGTGCTCTTCTCCTAGATTCAACTGATATCTTCTTGTTACACTAAGTGCATGAGCGACATCCGATCTAGTACATATCATACCATACATGATAAATCCTATTACTGAAGCATAAGGAATCTTACTCATACAGTCTCTCTCCTCAGGTGTCTTTGGGGCCTTTTTCTTGGAGAGATGTATTCCATGGCTCATCGGCATAAGACCTATTTTGGAATCTTCCATGCTAATCCTTTTTAGCATCGAGTCAATGTACGTTCCTTGGGATAAGCTAAGCATCCTTTTAGATCAATCTCTATAGATCTTTATCCCCAAAATATAGGATGCTTCCCCCAAGTCTTTCATGGAGAAGTGTTTAGATAACCAAATTTTGATTGATTGTAGCATAAGAATACCATTCCCTATCATTAATATATCATCAATATATAATACAAGGAATGAAATAGCCCTCCCACTAACCTTCTTGTATACACGTGGTTCATCCTCGTTTTTCATAAAATCAAACTCTTTAATTGTCTCATCAAAACGAATGTTCCATCTTCAAGAAGCTTGCTTTAATCCATAAATGGATCGTTGCAGCTTACAGACTTGATTTGTTCCAACCTTTGAAACAAATCCCTCTGGTTGTGTCATATACACATCCTCATTAAGTTTTCCTTTGACGAAGGCCGTTTTCACGTCCATCTGCCCGATCTCATAGTCATAATAAGTTGCAATCGCAAGCAAAATTCGAATGGACTTGAGCATAGCTACTGGTGAGAAGGTTTCATCCTAGTCAACTCCTTGTCTTTGTTTAAAACTTTTTGTAACCAGTCGGGCCTTATAGGTCTCTACCTTGTCGTCCGCTCCAGTCTTTCTTTTAAAGACCCATTTACACCCAATAGGCTTAATGCCTTCAGGTGGGGAAACCAAAGTCCATACTTGGTTCTCATTCATGGAGTCCATCTTGAATTTCATGACTTCTAGCTATTTCCTTGAGTCTTTAATACTCATAGCCTATTTGTAATTCAATAGATCATCATCATTCATGATGCGTACCTCATCTTCATCCTCTATGACGAATCCATACCTATCAGGTATCTTCGGTACTTTTTCAGATTTACAAATAGGGTGTTGTACAGTAGGTTCATCCACTTGGTAAGGTACCTGACTTTGATTCGTAGTAATTTGTGATTCTTGAACTTCTTCAAGATATATCTTACTCCCACTGACCTCTTCATGGATAAACTCCTTTTCCAAGAAAGCAGCATTTTTCGTAACAAACACCTTTTAAATAGTTGGATGATAGAAATAATACCCTCGTGTTTCTTTAAGGTATCCCACAAATCTACACTTGTCGAATTTAGTCTGTTGCTTATCATTATCAAACTTTTTGACATAAGCTGGATAGCCCCAAGTCTTAACATACTTAAGATTTAGTTTCCTTCCTTTCCACATCTTATATGGGGTCTTTGGGGTTGATTTGGTAGGTACCTTGTTAAGTAGGTATGCAGCCGTTTCTAGGGCATAACCCCAGAAGGAAATTAGAAGATCGGTAAGACTCATCATGGAACAAACCATGTCCAACAATGTTCGATTTCTCCTTTTAGATACTCCATTTAACTGTGGTGTACCTGGTGGAGTCCAATGGAGGATTATACCATTATCTTTGAGACAATTGAGAAACTCACCGCTTAGGTATTCTCCACCTCGATCTGATATAAAAATCTTAATAATTTTGCCAGTTTGTTTCTCTATTTCACTTCTGAACTCTTTGAACTTTTTAAATGATTCAAATTTGTATTTCATTAAATACACATATCCAAATCTTGAGTGATCATCAGTGAAAGTAATAAAATAAGAATACCATCTCCGTGCATTCGTTGTCATAGGTCCACAAACATTTGTTCGAACCAATGCTAACAACTCTGTAACTCCTTCTCCTTTTCCACTAAAAGGAGATTTAGTCATTTTACCCATGAGAGAAGATTCACAAGTTGTATATGATTCATAATCAGATAGCTCTAAGAGCCCATCCTTATGCAACTTGGATAATCTTGTTTCATTGATATGACCGAGTCTACAGTGCCACAAATAGGTATAATTAACATAATCTCTTTTTCTTATCTTAGTTTGTTCAATTTGAAATATATTTACATACAAGTTAAGTATGTAAAGTCCATTTCGCAAATTACCAGCACCATATAAAATATTGTTATTATAAATAGAATAACTGTTGTTCTTTATTATAATGTCATATCCATCCATATCTAATACGAAAATGGAAATAATATTTCTAATGATATTCGGAACAAAATAATAATTATTCAAATTAATGGACTTGCCCGTAGGTAGTGCTAAACATTAAGTGCCTCTAGCTAATATAGTAACCTTTGCTTCATTTCTCACTCGTAGGACAACCTCATTCTTATTTAGCTTTCTACTTCTGACCAGTCCCTGCATAGTATTACATATGTGAGAACCATAGCCAGTATCCAATACCCAAGTAAAATTTTGACTTTCTAAAAAATTTATTTCAATCATAAACAAACCTTGATTAGGATTTAAAGCTTCTCCAAGCTTCTTCTACTTTTGTTCTGCAAGGAAATCATTACAGTTCCTCTTCCAGTGACCCAGATTATTGCAATGGAAGCACATTCCTTTGCTATCTGGATCAGGTTTCTTATTATCATTTACATTCGCCTTGCCCTTAACCTTCTTAGATTTCTTCTTTTGAGAAGATACCTTAGGCCTCTTCCTTTTCTTGGAAGAATCATCCACCATTAAAACTTGGTTCTTCTTGGATGGGAAATGACCTTCTACTGTTTTTAAAATGTTAAGTAATTCAGGCAATCTGACGTCCAACTTATTCATGTGAAAATTCACAACAAATTATGAGAAGGTGTCAGAGAGTGACTGCAAGACTAAATCTTGACTCAACTATGTTGGGTTTGTACGAAATCGTGATGCAATCAAATTGCAAAAATTAGCGGAAGCATGGTATATCAGAGTTTAAAAAAAAATTACAAAACCATTACCCGGATCATCCTTTATGCAAATTATTAATTTAAAACGATAAATAAGAAGTTATGGAATCATACCCTTGTAAAACGAAGCTTCCACAGGTACGAGTTCAACTCCTTGTTCTTCGTGATCTCCTTGAATTTCCTAGTTAGATTCCTTCCTTTGATCAACCTTAGCCACCCAAGTGTTTGGCCTCTAGAGGTGATCCACCAAGGAAGATGAATTATCAAGAAGGAGGGTAGTTGGCTTAGTTTTCTATCCTCTATAGAAAAGGAGTACTCTCCAACAATTGAAATTACCTCAACTGATATCTATTATAAGACTCCTCTTATATAGATATTGGTCAACCCTTCTAATCCTATTAGACATGGGATTTCTTTTAATTAATTAAACTCCTTTAATTAATTTAGGCTTCCCACCACATGGGAAATAATTAATTAAATTTATTTAATTAATTTGTCTCCTAATCTTATTAGGAATAAATGAGAGTACTAATATTAAATTAATTACTAAACTCCTTTAGAAATTAAAATAATAATAATTGTAATAATATTAATAAGACTCCTCTTATTAATTTATATTTAATATTTCCAAAATATTAAATAATAAACATTAAGCTATTTAATTTATTCTATCACTATAGATTAAATTAATTACACTTAATACATTATTACGATTATGTCATTACCTTCTTAAATAATTATTCTTCCTTTTATGGTGTGACCCTTTAGGTTCTCTATATTAAACCGGTTGTGAATAAATCAATTAGAACAATTCTAATCTTATTTAAATAAATAAATTCAACTAATAATCTATTTAAATAAATAATATTTATTCTACAATAGGGATAAGCCTCCCTAGCGATCAACGAGTTTTCAGATAATATAGATTTCAACATTAATCATAAAAGAACCTGTGAGTAAATAGTTACCATACAATTCAATCCTTCCACCATACAATGTCCCAATTAAATATAAGACATGAATTTACTGTCAAGTCTTATTTTATTTAATTATATGTATTTCGATTAAAAAATGCACAACTCCAAATAATGCAAATTAGAAACTCCTTTCTAATTTCATTTTACCTTGGCCAAGGATTCCTGGGTTGTCATTTAACGAATCACATAGGACATATCTCCTCTTTTACTAGAGATGGTAGATTCTTTATTGATCATTCATTATCTCCATATGTAACTCATTATACCCAAGCATACCCTTTTATATACCCTAAAGGACTTTAAGGAATAAGTCAAAGTATAATTCATTACATACAAGATACTATGATGATCTCAAGTCCAAGGATCACTTGTACTACTATCACATTAGGAATTCCTATTGGCGGGCGAGTAAAACTCCATTAGGTATTCCATAGCGAGTCACGTTCAGTGAACTTATTCTCCAATAAGCACCTACATACTTGCTTTAGTGTCTCCACACAAATGATCATGAGATCAATCATCCTCATCCAATGAGCAAGCAACATATGTACCAATCTATCCGGATTTACTAATCCCCTTTTTAGTAATCCCACGATTGGGAACTATTTTAGTTTTAGAGCTTTCTAAGAATTTAGATCTCATTAGCATGATCATCATCATGATTCTAAAAGCATTGCTTAAAACTATGGGTTATTACATATTATAAAAATAGCACCATGTAGATAATTAAATGCCTTTAATAAATGAATATTTTATTAATAAATAAATAAGATCGTTTACAAAGTACGTGCTTTATCATCATACATAATTGGCTTGTATGCACACTACTATCAATCTCCCACTTGCACTAAAGCCAATCGCCATGGTATCTCATACCTATCTTCTCTAAGTGACGATCAAACTGTTGTTGTGTTAAAGCTTTAGTAAATGGATCTGCAATGTTATCTTGAGAGTCTACACGCTCCAAGGTGACGTCTCCTCTTTTCAATGATCTCCCTGATCAAGTGAAATCGCCGCAACACGTGTTTAAATTTTTGATGAGACCTTGGTTCCTTAGCCTGTGCAACTGCTCCTGTGTTGTCACAGTAAACGGGAACTGCTTCTCCAATGCTAGGAACCATACCAAGTTCAGTTATGAACTTCTTCATCAAAACAGCTTCCTTTGCAGCTTCACTTGCAGCTATATACTCTGCCTCTGTCACTGAATCAGCAACTGTTTGCTGCTTGGAACTCTTCCAACTCACTGCGCCTCCGTTCAAGGTAAAAATATTCCCCGAAACAGATTTACTGTCATCTTGGTCCGTTTGAAAACTTGAGTCTGTGAAGCCCTCGAGTTTTAATTTAGACCCACCGTAGACAAGAAAAATATCCTTAGTCCTTCTCAAGTATTTTAGGATATTCTTCACTGCCTTCCAGTGCTCTTCTCCTGTATTCGACTGGTATCTGCTCGTTACACTAAGTGCATGAGCAACATCCGGTCTAGTACATATCATACGGTACATGATAGATCCTATTGCAGAAGCATAAGGGATCTTACTCATACGGGCTCTCTCCTCAGGTGTCTTTGGGGCCTGTTTCTTGGAGAGATGTATTCCATGGCTCATCGGCATGAGACCTCTTTTGGAATCTTCCATGCTAAATCTCTTTAGCATTGCATGTACGTTCCTTGGGATAAACCAAGCATCCTTTTAGATCTATCTCTATAGATCTTTATCCCCAAAATATAGGATGCTTCTCCCAAGTCCTTCATGGAGAAGTGTTTAGATAACTATATTTTAATCGATTGTAGCATAGGAATGTCATTCCCTATCAGTAATATATCATCAACATATAATACAAGGAATGAAACTGCACTCCCACTAACCTTCTTGTACACACATGGTTCATCGTCGTTTTTGATAAAATCAAACTCTTTGATTGTCTCATCAAAACGAATGTTCCATCTACGAGAAGCTTGCTTCAATCCATAAATGGATCGTTGTAGCTTACAGACTTGATTTGTTCCAACTTTTGAAACAAATCCCTCTCGCTGCGTCATATACACATCCTCCTCAAGTTTCCCATTGAGGAAGGTCATTTTCACGTCCATCTGCCAGATCTCATAGTCGTCATAAGCTGCAATCGCAAGCAAAATCCGAATGGACTTGAGCATAGCTACTGATGAAAAGGTTTCATCATAGTCAACTCCTTGTCTTTGTTTGAAACCTTTTGCAACCAGTCGGGCCTTATAGGTCTCTACCTTGCCGTCCGCTCCAGTCTTTCTTTTAAAGACCCATTTACACCCAATAGGCTTAATGCCTCAGGTGGTGAAACCAAAGTCCATACTTTGTTTTCATACATGGAGTCCATTTCGGATTTCATAACTTCAAGCCATTTTCCTGAGTCTTTATTGCTCATAGCCTGTTCGTAATTCAATGGATCATCATCATTCATGATGTGTACCTCATCGTCATCCTCTATAATGAATCCATACCTCTCAGGTATCTTCGGTACTCTTCCAGATTTACGAACAGGGTGTGGTATAGTAGGTTCTTCTACTTGGTCAGGTACCTGACTTTGATCCGTGGTAATTTGTGGTTCTTAAACTTCTTCAAGATATATCTTACTCCCACTGCTTCATGGATAAACTCCTTTTCCAAGAAGGCAGCATGTTTCGCAACAAACACCTTTTGATCAGTTGGATGATAGAAATAATACCCTAAAGTTTCTTTAGGGTATCCCACAAATCTACACTTATCGGATTTAGTCTGTAGCTTATCATTTTCAAACTTTTTAACATAAGCTGGGCAACCCCAAGTCTTAACACGCTTAAGATTTGGTTTCCTCCCCTTTCACATCTCATATGGAGTCTTTGGGGCGGATTTGGTAGGTACCTTGTTAAGTAGGTATGCAGCCGTTTCTAGGGCATATCCCCAGAAAGAAATTGGAAGGTCGGTAAAACTCATCATGGATCGAACCATGTCCAACAGTGTTCGATTTCGCCTTTCAGATACTCCATTTAACCGTGGCGTACCTGGAGGAGTCCATTGTGAGATTATACCATTTTCTTTGAGACAATTGAGAAACTCACCGATTAAGTATTCTCCACCTTGATCTGATCGAAGTATCTTTATACTCTTGCCCGTTTGTTTCTCTACTTCACTTCTGAACTCTTTGAACTTTTCAAATGATTCTGACTTGTATTTCATTAAATACACATATCCAAATCTTGAGTGATCATCAGTGAAAGTAATAAAATAAGAATACCCACCCCGTGCACTTGTTGTCATAGGTCCACAAACGTATGTGTGAATCAATGCCAACAACTCTGTAACTCTTTCTCCTTTTCCACTAAAAGGAGATTTAGTCATTTTACCCATGAGACAAGATTCACAAGTTGGATATGATTCATAATCAGATAACTCAAGGAGCCCATCTTTATGCAACTTGGATAATCTTGTTTCATTGATATGACCGAGTCTACAGTGCCACATGTAGGTATAATTAATATCATCTCTTTTCCTTTTCTTAGTTTGTTCAATTTGAAAAATATTTTCTTGTAAGTCAAGTGTATAAAGTCCATTTCGCAAATTTTCAACACCATATAAAACATCGTCTTTATAAATAGAACAACTATTGTTCTTTATAACAACGTTAAATCCTTCCATATCCAATACAGAAATTGAAATAATATTTTTAATAATATTCGGAACATAATAACAATTATTAAGATAAATGGACTTGCCCGAAGGCATTGCTAAATAATAAGTTCCTACAGCTAATGCAGCAACCTTTGCTCTATTCCCCACTCGTAGGATCACCTCATCATTGTTCAGCTTTCTACTTCTGACCAGGCCCTTCACATTATTACATATGTGAGAACCACAGTCGGTATCCAATACCCAAGTAGAATTTTGACTTTCTGAAAAATTAATTTCAATCATGAACAAACCTTGATTGGAAGTCGAAGCTTCTCCAAGCTTCTTCTTTGCCATAAACTTCTTGCAGTTCCTCTTCCAATGACCCGGCTCGTTGCAATGGAAGCACATTCCTTTGCTCGCTGGATCAGATTTCTTTTGTTCCTTTATGTTCACTTTGCCCTTGGTCATCCGAGATCGGAAGAGCTCCTTAGATATCTCATATCTAGCAGTCCTACTTTGTTCACCATACAACTCCTTGAGGTGAATCAACATAGTAGGAGCATCCATGTTTTCGTGCTGACGCTGAAGCTCGTAATTCATGGATGCGAGCATGATGCATTGAGCCACAGATGCATCATCTAGCCACTTTACAATGGTGGCAATCTCTTCCTCAGAGGCTGTTTCTGGAACAGTTCAAGGGACAGGTGAGTTTAGGACATAAAAAATCTTTTCAGCAGTGAGAACTATTCTCAGATTTCTTAGTCAGTCCGTATAATTCGGCCCGATAAGCTTATTAGCATCAAGTATGCTTCGCAGTGAAATTAGTGATTTTGACATTTTTAAAATTCTGCATGTGAAAAATAACATTTTAGCAAACATTCATTTTATTAATTTTGCATACCAAAATAAATTTAGGTCTTTATTTTAAATTGGTATCTCCCACTATTTTTATCAAACTATATTACCCTCACTTATATAGTTCGGCAACATCTAATTAAAGATTTGCTAGTGAGAATAAGGATTCCATTTCAAATGTATATAACTTTGTGGATAGCACAACAAGAGATATACAAATAAATAGATAGACAATTCTTGTCAATTACATCACTATATAACTCCTTTTATTTTGCCTCTTAAATCATAATGGTCAAGTGTGTGCACATCCGAACTAAAATGATTTAAGTTAAGTCCAGCCTAGCACTTCCATAAATTCAAAAAAGAAAAATGTTCGTCCTTGTGGATAGCACAACAAGACTAGATCGTTCAATTTTCTTGATAAGCATCAAATGTGATTAATTAACATCTTAAATATGCAATACTCGCCTTGTGGATAGCACAACAAGCTCATATTAAATATTTAATACTCTATTAATTTATCATGCTAGAAGGCGACGTTCGATATTCCAAATATCATTTGAACGCTTCGGACTTAATATTATTTCTTTGAGGGGTTTGTTATTATTTGTTTCATCTTGTTTAGCGCTCATGCACATATATATATATATAAAATACGCATCATTTTATTAAACATGCGAAGCATGTTTGCATAAAATATAATATATATATATAATATTTAGCATGCAATATAGAATTCTATATTCTACCCGGATTGATTATGGACTTTTATTCTAGTTTGGTTCACTAGAGTCACCAAGTGAACCAAAAGGTCAAACCTAGGAGTGCAAGAATTTAAATTTAAATATAACTATTACATTTAAACCCGGGCTCCATACAAACGGGTCTTCACGCGCTCCTTGCTCCTTGGTCTCCAATTTTTTCAAGATAATTCTAACTATTTCTATTACATTAAACTATTTAATTTAAATTGAAACCTTGATCAGCAGGTCAAGGGGAAGTACATAGGAGGGAGATAGAATTTTACATCAAGAAGAAAAAAAATTAGAGAAGACAAGGTACACAGACCTCATTTAATAAAACCCATTCATTCAAGCATTCAACTAAAATAAAATCCAATCACATTGGTCAAATAGTCCATAATCAATCCCCATTTATTATCATACATATCACCATATATATCAATAAATAAATATTCATCTCATGAATTAAAACATTCCATATATATATGAGTATCATTTAATGGACAATTTTAAATTGCATGAAATCCAATTTCAAGATTAAAATAAACTCTTTATTTTAATTATAAAATTATTTAGAATATAATATATAAATATATCATATATATATATATATATATTTGATATTACCGTATATATTATATATATTTATATAACGAATCAGGTTATATATATATAATATAAATTCACATTTATTTTTTAAAAAGAAGTCACCTTCTTTTATTAAAAGAGTCCTGCAGGTTTATTAAAAGAGTCCTTTCCTGATGGGTCACCTTCTTTTTGGAGTAAGAAAGAGACAACACCTTTTCTTTGCAGAACCCCAAAAAAAAAAATTGTGATTCGTCCCAAAAAAAAACGTCATTTTTTTTTTCTTAAAAAAAATAATTTTATACAATAAAATTATGCCCAATAAATTATTTTAAATACATACCCATATGTATATGAAATCAAAAATAAATTAATAATTGCATAAAGGTTTGGCTCTGATGCCACTGTTGGGTTTGTACAAAATCGTGATGCAATCAAATTGCAAAAATTAGCGGAAGCATGGTATATCAGAGTTTAAAAAAATTTCTACAAAACCATTATCCGGATCATCCTTTATGCAAATTATTAATTTAAAACGATAAATAAGAAGTTATAGAATCATACCCTTGTAAAACGAAGCTTCCACAGGTACGAGTTCAACTTCTTGTTCTTCGTGATCTCCTTGAATTTCCGGATTAGATTCCTTCCTTTGATCAACGTTAGCCACCCAAGTGTTTGGCCTCTAGAGGTGATCCACCAAGGAAGATGAATTATCAAGAAGGAGGGTGGTTGGCTTAGTTTTCTATCCTCTATAGAAAAGGAGTACTCTCCAACAATTGCAATTGCCTCAACTGATATCTATTATAAGACTCCTCTTATATAGATATTGGTCAACCCTTCTAATCCTATTAGACATGGGATTTCTTTTAATTAATTAAACTCCTTTAATTAATTTAGGCTTCCCACCACATGGGGAATAATTAATTAAATTCATTTAATTAATTTGTCTCCTAATCTTATTAGGAATAAATGAGAGTACTAATATTAAATTAATTACTAAACTCCTTTAGAAATTAAAATAATAATAATTGTAATAATATTAATAAGACTCCTCTTATTAATTTATATTTAAAATTTTCAAAATATTAAATAATAAATATTAAGCTATTTAATTTATTCTATCACTATAGATTAAATTAATTACACTTAATGCATTATTACGATTATGCCATTACCTTCTTAAATAATTATTCTGCCTTTTATGGTGTGACCCTTTAGGTTCTCTATATTAAACCGGTTGTAAATAAATCAATTAGAACAATTCTAATCTTATTTAAATAAATAAATTAAACTAATAATATATTTAAATAAATAATATTTATTCTACAATAGGGATAAGCCTCCCTAGCGATCAACGACTTTCCAGATAATATAGATTTCAACATTAATCATAAAAGAACCTGTGAGTAAATAGTTACCATACAATTCAATCCTTCCACCATACAATGTCCCGATTAAATATAAGACATGAATTTACTGTCAAGTCTTATTTTATTTAATTATATGTATTTCGATTAGAAAATGCACAACTCCAAATAATGCAAATTAGAAACTAGGTTTTCAAAATTTATACAAACCCATTACCATGATCATTCTTGTGCATCAATTATCAGTGAATGAAGAAGGAGAAAAACAAAATTATACCTTTGAAGATACAAGCTTCCTCAGGTACAAGTTCTACTCCTTTGATTCCTTTGATTCCTCTATAGTGGCTCCTTCCCTTGATCAATGTCAGCCACCCAAATGTTTGGCCTCTAACGGTGATCCACCAAGGAAGATGAAGAACTCAGTAAGATGGGTTATTGGCTTAACCCTTGTTTCTATCTCTATAGAATATGTGTACTCCCAACTCTTGAAAAATTCACGTACCTTATTTCTGATATAAGACTCTCTTATATAGATATTAGGTTAACCCTCCTAATCCAATTAGAATAGGGTTTTATTTAATTAATTAATTAAATACTTTTAATTAATTTATATCCTAATCTTTATTAGGATTGAGAGAGAGTACTGATATTATATTAATTCTTAAACTCCTTTAGAATTAAAATAATAATAATAATAATAATATTAAATAGACTCCTCTTATTAATTTATATTTAATATTTCTAAAATATTAAATAATAAACATTAAGCTATTTAATTTATTCTATCATCATAGATTAAATTAATTATACTTAATGCATTATTACTATCATGCCATTTTCTTCTTAAATAATTCTTCTTCCTTTTATGGTGTGACCCTTTAGGTTCTCCATATTAAACCGGTTGTGAATAAATCAATTAGAATAATTCTAATCTTATTTAAATAAATAAATTAAACTAATAATATATTTAAATAAATAACATTTATTCTACAATAGGGATAAGCCTCCCTAGCGATCAACGACTTTTCAGATAATATAGATTTCAACATTAATCATAAAAGAACCTGTGAGTTAATATTTACCGTACAATTCAATCCTTCCACCATACAATGTCCCAATTAAATATAAGACATGGATTTACTGTCAAGTCTTAAGTTATTTAATCATATGTATTTCGATTAGAAAATGCACAATTCCAAATAATGCAAATTAGAAACCTCTTTCTAATTTTATTCTACCTTGGCCAAGGATTCCTGGGTTGTCATTTAACGAATCACATAGGACATATCTCCTCTTTTACTAGAGGTGGTAGATTCTTTATTGATCATTCATTATCTTCATATGTAACTCATTATACCCAAGCATACCCTTTTATATACCCTAAAGTACTTTAAGGAATAAGTCAAAGTATAATTCATTACATACAAGATACTATGATGATCTCAAGTCCAAGGATCACTTATACTACTATCACATTAGGAATTCCTATTGGCAGGCGAGTAAAACTCTATTAGGTATTTCATAGCGAGTCACGTTCAGTGAACTTATTCTCCAATAAGAACCTACATACTTGCTTTAGTGTCTCCACACAAATGATCATGAGATCAATCATCCTCATCCAATGAGCAAGCAACATATGTACCAATCTATCCGGATTTACTAATCCCCTTTTTAGTAATCCCACGATTAGGAACTATTTTAGTTTTAGAGCTTTCTAAGAATTTAGATCTCATTAGCATGATCATCATCATGATTCTAAAAGCATTGCTTAAAACTATGGGTTATTTACATATTATAAAAATAGCACCATGTAGATAATTAAATGCCTTTAATAAATGAATATTTTATTAATAAATAAATAAGATTGTTTACAAAGTACGTGCTTTATCATCATACATGATTGGCTTACTACTATCAAACTACCCATCCATGACCCAAGTTGTCCAAGGCGTTCAATCAGATTGATCACCCTTAGGACATGAGTCTCAACGGCAGTGCCCTTGGTTATCCGAGATCGAAATAGCTGCTTAGATATCTCATATCTAGCAGTCCTACTTTGTTCACCATACAACTCCTTGAGGTGAAGCAACATAGTAGGAGCATCCATGTTTTCATGATGACGCTGAATCTCGTTATTCATGGATGCGAGCATGATGCATTGAGTCACAGATGTATCATCTTGCCACTTTACTATAGTGGCAATTTCTTCCTCAGAGGCTGTTTTTGGAACAGTTTCAGGGACTAGCGAATTTAGGACATAAGAAATCTTTTCGGCAGTGAAAACTATTCTCAGATTCCTTAACCAGTCCGTGTAATTCGGTCCGATTAGTTTGTTAGCATCAAGTATGCTACGCAGTGAAATTAGTGATTTCGACATTTTTAAATTTATGCATGTGAAAAGACAACATTTTAGCAAACATTTATTTAATTAATTATACATACCAAAATAAATTAGGTCTTATTTTAGATTGGTATCTCCCACTATTTTTTTCAAACTATATTATCCTCACTTATATAGTTTGGCAAAATCTAATTAAAGATTTGCTAGTGAGAATAAGGATCCTATTTTAAATGTATATAGCCTTGTGGAAAGCACAATAAACCATATATAAATAAATAGGTAGACAACTCTTTGTCAATTACATTAACATATAACTCCTTTTATTTTGCCTTTCAGATTATTTTGATCAAGTGGTAGCACATCCGAATAAAAATTATCTGAGTTAAGTCCAACCTAGCACTTCCATATATTCAACAAAGAAAAATATTGTCCTTGTGAAAAGCACAACAAAACAATATTGTTCAATTTTTGTTATAAGCATAAAATGTGATAAATTAACATCTTAAATACTTAATACTTGCCTTGTGAAAAATATAACAAACTCATATTAAATATTTAATGCTCTATTAATTTAATCATGCTAGAAGGCGACGTTCGGTATTTCAAATATCTTTGAACACTTTAGACTTAAAATAATTTCTTTGAGGGGTTTGTTATTATTAGTCTCATCTTGTTTACTGCGCATGCACATATATATATAAAATACGCGTCATTCTATTAAAATATGTGAAGCATGTTTGCATAAAATATAATAAATATATATATATATATATATATTTATATATAATACTACCATGCATATATAGAATACTATATTCTACCCGGATTGATTATGGACTTTTATTCTAGTTTGGTTCACTAGAGCCATCAAGTGAACCAAAAGGTCAAACCTAAGAGTGCAAGAATTAAATTTAAATATAACTATTACATTTAAACCCAGGCTTCATACAAATAGGTCTTCACGCGCTCCTTATTCCTTGATTTCCAATTCTTCAAGATAATTCTAACTAGTTCTATTACATAAACTATTTAATTTAAATAGAAACCTTGATCAACAGTCAAGGGGAAGTACATAGGAGGGAGATAGAATTTTATATGAAAGAAAAATTAGAGAAGACGAGGTACGCAGACCCCATTTAATAAAACTCAATCATTCAAGCATTCAACTAAAATAAAATCCAATCACATTGGTCAATAGTCTATAATCAACCCCATTTATTTTCATACATATCACCATAAGCATCAATAAATTAAACATTTAATATATACATTGATATCGATTTAATGGACAATCCTAGTTAGTTTCGAAAACCAATTTCAACTCTAATTTGTTATCATAGAATCCAATTCCAACTCTAATTAGTTAGCATGAAATCCAATTCTAATTAAAATAAACATCTTTATTTTAATCCAATTCCAAATCTAATAAACTCCTTTATTAATCTGGAATTACATAAAAATATTTAATTTTAATTTTTAATTAAAATAAACCTTTTATCTTAATTTAAAAAAATAATAATAATTTTTATTTCTGGTGGGGTGGAGCTGCTAGTGAACTAGCATCTGACGCTACCGCTCCACGTCACCAAAAACAGAGACAGCTAGCGTTGTGGCGCCGCTGAAGTATTGGCTTCAGGCGCTATAGAGCCACGTCAACACCAGGGACACGGAGCCGGCGCTGCAGCGCGGCAGTCAAGCCTAGAACAGGCGTTGCGGCATCGCTGGGCAAAATCAGTTTCCCTGGTTCGCGAAATGTGCAGTTTTTCTCCAAAAACATGATTCCTAGCTAACTATTATGCCCAATTAAATTGTTCAAAAACACATATCAGTATATATATATCAAATCAAAAAAATTAATAACTCGCATAAAGGTTTGGCTTTGATGCCACTATTAGATTTGTATGAAATCATAGCACAATCAAATTACAAAAAATAGTGGAAGCATGTTAAAATCAGAGTTCAAAATTTTCTACAAACCAATTACCCGGATCATCCTTTATGCAAATTATTAATTTAAAACGATAAATAAGAAGTTATGGAATCATACCCTCGTAGAACTAAGCTTCCAAAGGTACGAGTTCAACTCCTTGTTCTTCGCGATCTCCTTGAATCTCCGGGAATGATTCATTCCTTTGATCAACGTTAGCCACCCAAGTGTTTGGCCTCTAGAGGTGATCCACTAAGGAGGAGGAATTGTTCAAAAAGGAGGGTGGTTGGCTAAACCTTAGTTTTTTATTCTCTATAGAAAAGGAGTACTCTCTCCAATAATTGGAATCTGATCAACTGATATCTAACATAGGATTTCTCTTATATAGATATTTAGTCAATCCTTCTAATCCAATTAGAAATAGGGTTTTATTTAATTAATTAAACTCCTTTAATTAATTAGGCTTCCCAACACATTGGGAATAATAAATTAAACTCTTTTAATTAATTTGCCTTCTAATCTTATTAGAAATAAATGAGAGTACTAATGTTAAATTAATTCCTAAACTCCTTTAGAAATTAAAATAATAATAATTGTAATAATATTAATAAGACTCCTCTTATTAATTTATATTTAATATTTCTAAAATATTAAATAATAAACATTAAGCTATTTAATTTATTCTATCACCATAGATTAAATTAATTACAATTAATATATTATTACGATTATGCCATTACCTTCTTAAATAATTATTCTTCCTTTTATGGTGTGACCCTTTAGGTTCTCCATATTAAATCGGTTGTGAATAAATTAATTAGAACTATTCTAATCTTATTTAAATAAATAAATTAAACTAATAATCTATTTAAATAAATAATATTTATTCTACAATAGGGATAAGCCTCCCTAGCGATCAACGACTTTCAAGATAATATAGATTTCAACATTAATCATAAAAGAACCCTTGAGTTAATAGTTACCATACAATTCAATCCTTCTACCATACAATATCCCAATTAAATATAAGACATGGAATTACTGTCAAGTCTTATTTTATTTTGTTTATGTATTTCGATTCCAAAATGCACAACTCCAAATAATGCAAATTAGAAACACTTTTCTAATTTCATTCCACCTTAGCCAAGGATTCCTGGGTTGTCACTTATCGAATCACAGAGGACATCTCTTATTTTACTAGAAGCGGTAGATTCTTTATTGATCATTCATTATCTCCATATATAACTTATTATACCCAAGCATACCCTTTGATATACGCTAAAGGTCTTAAGGAATAAGTCAAAGTATAATTCATTATACACAAGATACTATGATAATCTCAAGTCTAAGGATCACTTGTACTACTATCACATTAGAAATTTCTATTGACATGCAAGTAAAACTCCATTAGGTATTCCTTAGCGAGCCACGTTCAGTGAACTTATTTTCCAATAAGCACCTACATACTAGCTTTAGTGTCTCCACATAAATAATTATGAGATCAATTATCCTCATCCAATGAGCAAGTAACATATGTACCAATCTATCCGGATTCACTAATCCCCTTTTTAGTAATCCAATGATTGGGAACTATTTTAGTTTTAAGCTATCTAAGAATTTAGATCTCATTAGCATGATCATCATCATGATTCTAAAAGCATTGCTTAAAACTATGGGTTTATCATATATTATAAAAACAGCACCATGTAGATAAATAAATGCCTTTAATTAAATAATATTTTTATTAATAATAAGATTGTTACAAAGTAAATGCTTTATCATCAAACATGATTGGTTTGTGTGCATACTACTTTCATTATCATCATACATGATTAGCTTGTATTCATACTACTTTCAGTTAGGCCGCCAATGGATGAAGGCGAAATGGTAATGACTTTTATACACATCTAATAAGCCCCATATTACGAGCAAGTCCTAGCAGAAATAGGAAAATCTTTCTTTAAAATGATCAAACACGGAGAAATGGCTGAAATAGGATTGAAATCCAGCAAAATCGAGGACCTCACAGCCTTGGAGGCAGTGGCAGAGCATATACAGTCTGCCAACTATGCGAGCGCTCCTAAAATGGTACACAAGAAGAGCGATGATGATGTATCCTTTGTTTCACAGGGGAAATCTATGAGACTCGATAATAGTCCCTCTACATGGATAAAGGGAAGCAATCTGCCACAACAACAACAGGCTGCATTCAACCAAAGCCAGGACAAACCAAGGAAATTTGAAAGAACAGAAAATCTAGTTTCACTCTACTAAGCGACTCCATCAAGAACGTATTGGCGTTATTAATGGACCACGAGAAAATTACTTAATTGGCTCGACCTCTGGATCCAAAAATTAAAAGATTTGATCTAAGCAAGAAGTGTGCTTACCACTCAGGGTCTCCGGGACACGATACACAAGACTGTTGGTCCTTAAAGCATAAAATCTAAAATCTTTTCTAAAATGGCGATATTGTGATCAAACTACCTGACCAGCCAAATGTCAATACCAACCTTCTGTTGCAACACAATACGGAGGGAGTGAACATGATCGGGTCAAGAAGCACCGGAATGGATCCAAATCGCAAATACATACGAAGGATGGAGGAATACCCTCAAAGGAGCTGAGTAAATGTCCTAGGGTGGGAACGTCCGGAGGAATGTATGACAGTAAGAGAAAAAATAGAGATGATCCAGCATAAATAACTCTGCTAGCCAATCTGATAGTGTGCCAACATCAGGTTACAAGAGAGCTTTTCACTCAATTATCAAGAAACTAAGAGAAGGAAGAGGTTAGCCAGAATGCAAGCCTATATCCCACCAAGATGATCCAGCTGACTAAAGAAGATCAAAGCATGCTGAAAGGACAAGAAAAATAGAATGATAAAATTACTAGAAGATCTTACCAGCGGAAAAATCACCCGGAGGAATGCGAATTCTTAAAGAGGAAAGATTAAATAACATTCCAGACACATGTAAACCCCCGAAATCCTACGACACCGAGAGTTGGGGGAATAGGTGAAGAAGGGTATTCACACCTCTGAGGACTCGTTAGAAAATGTGTTAGCACTGTTGGTGGCGCAGAAAAAGATCACTGAGCCCGCTCCACCCGCTGATTCAAACGCAATATAATTTGATCCCAGAAAAAAGTGTGCTTATCATTCTATCTCACCTGGACATGCGACCGAGGATTGTTGGACCCTAAAACACCAAATTCAGAATCTCATTGAAAATGGAGAGCAGAAGACAGAAATCCCCATGACCAAAAAAGGTAAAAGGAAAATAAAGAGCTTAAGATTTCCACCTGAGACAGGCAGTTCAAAGGAAGTGATGGTTATAAGCACCAATCCTGGCAGAACACAAGGTGGACTGGTCATAATGCAGAGAGTGGAAGAGGAAATAAGAGAGTCCTTTAAGGAAATTCCTCCACCACCGTCAAACATCCAGTTGCCCAAAGTTAGCAACCACATTCCTGATTTTATCATCCTGGATGATGAGGAGGAAATACTGATCCTTTCCAAGGAAGAAAAAACCAAACAAGAAAGTCTCTTGCGAGAAATGCAACAACTGTTCGAGAGAACTTTCAAAGTTAAATCCTCCCAGGCCCATGGAAAAGATGAAGGAATAGATCAAGAAAAAGGAGGCGAGGGTGTCAGGAAAGTTAACCCATCAAGGAATCAAGAGATCATCCCTGTTTATAACGGTCCAATTTGAGCGTCCCCGAGGGATGTGCCGAATCAGGAGGTAATCAAGTTATGGCGGTGATTGAAGATGTTCCAGACAAGGAAGTAACCTCTGCTGCTATCATCGAAGGCAACCTGACTATTTGTAACTAGACTATCAAGCCTCATATATTTAGGAAAGTGTAGATCTAGAGGATACAATTGCGGGTCCCAAGAAGTGTGGGGGCGTTATCATTTGCTTAGCTTTATGTCTTATTTTATTTTTCATGCATTACTATGATATACTTTGTTTATGTAAAAAAATCAATCAATCCTTTGCGTGAACTACTTAAGACCTGATCTCCTTTCAAAGGAGTGTGTAGCAGCCAGTAAGGCGCGAACTAACCATTACAAAAGTCACAAAACCCTTTCAACAATTCAGCGATCACAAGATATAACTCTTCAACAACTCATCAACCCTAAAGTGCGAGAAGACTAGATCTCCTTTTGACCTACAGAAGTGTGTAGGCGACCATTGTGATAAAGTTTATCTCATACCTGATGACCATTTCTCTGAGGTAAAAGCCACAAATCAAACCTTACAGATCGAGCCAAGCCTGGTTGAAAGCGTCACATTATAAACTAAGTCGAGCTCTTAGATCCAAATCAGTGGATTCTGAAGGCCTCTCGACATCAATCATCAAAGTTGAAGCGATAGCATGAAATAAGAAACACAGCGATATATCAAGTATGATCATCAGCGAGGACAGATACAAACCAAGGCGATGCAAAATACAGGGAAGATTGCCATAAATAGTGATTCAACGAGGCGAAGTAACTATCTGATGACCTCGCATGACCCTCAAAGAGTTGACACCCTCAATCACAAGCATTCATCAAATCAGATGAAAGGGGTCATCAAACCCAAGTGCACCTACAAGTCAGAAGCTAGGATTGGGGCACCTCGAACGTCAAAGCTCAGTTTACTTAATCTCTATGTGGGTTATAAGGAAAAAGACTTTTGCGATCTCAACATCTTATCAGCCCATTCGTCAAACACAACGAAGCGACTGCCAAATCGACAAACAAGACTAGGGCAATTTCAGAAGCAACGATAACTCGACACTGGGGCATTCATCGACCATCTCAAAAAGAAAAATGCAAGTTGACGCCCATACTGCGATCCCATTAGCATTCAACGTCATCATCAAAGTTTATCTCATATATCATTTCACTGGCGATCCGGTACGATCACTTGGTATTTTCTAATCATAATTTTCTTAGAATACAATGATCCACATGCAAGGTACGACTCTTTCATCAATTTATTTGTTTTTTATCTCCATACATTAGCGATGATATGCATTTTAAGTATAGATAACTCTTCCATTAGAATCTTAGAAAGAGATTTTAAAAAGAGTAAATTTTATTTGGCTTCCTATGAATTGAATGAATTCTGATAAGCATCTATGGAGCAAAAATCCTGGGTACGATTAGAGAATTAAAATTATTTTGATTAGGCACAAAATCCTAGTTTAAAGCACTATTTGGAGCAGAATTGACCTCATATGCATGTTTGCACTTTGCAGTTGCCCTGACTCTTAATTGTGGGGTATGAAACTATGGCGACATCGATGATAATTAATGCAAAGATAGAAGATAAGTGATGGCAAAACTAATGTCTTGAATCGTGGTTTGGGTTAATCGAGTAATTAAGCCTGAGGGATGTCTTTACACCTAGTGCCCTAAAGTCGTCTAGTTTAGGAGTCGCCGGCCTAACGCTGGCTACATGGGTAACTTAGTGCCTAAGAAAATGAGAATTGCAAGGAGGTAAAAGGCGAGACCTGAGAAGATCCGAATAATGGCCTGGGTTACTTGAGTAATTAAACCTGAGGGGTGTTTTTACACCTGGTGCCCTACAGTCGTCTGGTTTGGGAGTCACCGGCCTAACACTCGTTACATGGGTAACTTAAGCCTAAGAAAATGAATCTTGCATAAGGTCAAGCAAAGAGCAAATAGATTAGACCGCCTGACTTATCTCGAAGTGTGGCCTTTATTACTCGAGCAAGTAAACCCGAAGGAGTGTCTTTACACCTAGTGCCCTAAAGCTGTTTGGTTTGGGAGTCATTGGTCCAAAACTAGTTAAATGGGTAACTCTAAATAGCCTAAGAAAACGAGACAAGTTAAGCGAAGAGAAAAAGAAAAAAAATTGAGTTAAGAAAAAATTTACGAGATCAGAACGAGATCCTCTAAAGTCATGGAAGAGAAACCCCTACTAAGGGTGGCGTTACTCATAGTGCACATGTAATATGACGTTAATTCTATGAAGAGTGGTGTCTAGAGCGAAAATAAACTATATTCGATAAAGGGAGATAAGTCTTTTGAATTTGATCTTACTCATGAACAATAATCATGGATGCTTAAAAGTTTTCTGGCGATTTCATAACTTGTTAAATGAAAAATTCCTTAAAAGGAAAGAAATAAAAAAATAATATCCTTGAAGTTAGCGATTCATAATTTACTTGGGAAAAATTCATTTTCATACTCAGTTTCAAGATCTTTAGCGATAAGATAAAAATACAGCGATTACAAGTTAAGTGGCAAACCCGATGAGCATTCAATTTCATGAACTTTAACTTCATATGCCTCATTGATGAGATTATAGACACTCGAAATTTTGCTTTCTTTATACTAATCTTGCAGAAGGGCAAAAGCATAATTTTACTTCGGAGACAACCCCGAGGTAGGGCAAAAGGATCTGGTCACCCCGGAGACAACATTGTGGATGATTTAAAGGGCCAATGATGTTCGAACATGACGCGCGAACCGAACGAGGATCGCAAAGCTGAGAAAGTGTCCGTAAGAAGTCACCTCAATAAACATCGAACTGTGTGCTATCAAGACGAGCCGATCGACGACCCTCAAGAGCCGGAAGATACTTTTCATATTACTGCATCATCTTCCCGGACTCCAATTTCGTCAAACTCGGCCTAATTTTAAAGCCTTCCGCAAGGACTTTTTGGAATTTTTGGGTGCGAAGCTCAACTTTCACCAAATCAAGACCTAAGGCATGCATTTCGAGGCAACCAGACACTGTGGGGCCCAGCCTTAAGTGTAGCTGCTTCAGCCGTAGGAACACTTGCTGCTGCCATAGTCAGTCTATATCAGTAGCCAGCAGCTCATAAACACAAAAAAGAGGAAGAAGATAGAGAAAGAAAGTCATTTACTAGAGAGAGAGAGGCTCGGGTCTAACATTTTCTTCCATATTTTAGTTGTGCAATCTTGTTTAACACCTGCTTTGAGTCCCGAGAGTGTTCGTAGTTGATCCCGGGTGATAAAACGCTTATTCACGCGTCCGTCCCCCAAGGTGAAAAAATGCTCTTTTTAGCCAATTTCTTTGTAAACCTTGTTTAATGTACTAGATTGATGTTATATATTGTTTAAATTGAGTTAAACTTGTTGTTTTTAAGTATATTGTGTAGTAGTTGGTAGATATTGTGACACCCCCAAATTCGGGTACTTCATTTCCACGGGATTTGGTGTTCACTATCTAAATAAAACATAACTACTGCCAATTAATAACGAATGTAAGATAAATTACAACCTTTATAAATAAATAAAATCTTCCTTATAAAAAGGATTACAACCTTGTCCAAAAACATTCCCAGGGTTATCTAACCTTAACATCAACAAATGCAAAAAATAAAATATCACATAATAAAATTTATGTCTTATTACAAATCATGTCATAAATATGAATAAGTCTTCACTTATTCATCTTGCTTTTTCCTTTACTAGTTGACGGTTCGTCAACTCTTTCGACTTTAGCTGCAATGGTTATATAAATGCGAGAGTGAGCAAACAAAAGCTCACTTGAAATAACAATCAATAGTGATGACATATTATTGAATAGCTTTAACTAAATTGAATATTATTTCATTCATCGATAACCAAGAATAAGATTTAGAATTCATCTGAGGGTCATAAGACCTTGAACTATGTCCTAGGTGGTAAGTATTTCTACTTAGACCTTTATCAGTTGTTAGACTATATGGATTCTTAACTCGTACTTAGGGGGATCAGCCCTTCGTACCATGTATTGTGCACAAACATCTTAACGCTTTTGTATAGTAATCCCCTAATAATAGGGTTGTTCATCTCAGTATTCATTAACGAGTCCGCACCAAAGAAAGTTTGGTTTAGATAAGCTCAAAGGGTAATTTAGAGTTCAACTATCATCAACTAAGGAGTAGTTGAATCAACTTATAATAAATAATAATTCAATAATAAAAGAATTACGAAATAGCAATGAGTCATAACAATAGACATCATATGCAACAGTCATGCTTTAGAAATAACTTAAAGCATTTGAAAGATAGAATAGACCTTACTTGAACAATTAAGTCAAGGTCTCATTATTTCAATAATGAACTTCAATAATATAATTGCTCAATGTGGAATTTAGAGAGTAAAATAAATTGCATAATTATAACAAGAAAGGATAGAAGAACTTGGTCAATAAAAGTAAAGTTTGAGTTTAGAACACTTGCCTCGCGCACAAGCTACAATTTACAATCAAGTTCCATAATTATCCTACATATTACATTACGTTTACAATATCGATTAGTTTTATAACCACTACGTTTAATCGTTGAACTTCTCACTTAAGTTCAACTTAACAACGTGGTTCGTAAACTTAACTTGCTAACAAGCCACATAACGTGAATCTAAACTCACAACATGCATAACACACGTGTCTAATCTTTTAAACCATCATAACCATACCTTACAACAATAATATCCAAATTCACACATAACTTGTTAATATGAGACTGCAATTTGACTTATACATGTCAACAATATGTGATATTATTGTTTTATATACTTAACATGTCATCAGGTTCATTACATTAAGTTAATTCCTCATGTTAGGGCTTAAACACACAAAATAAAATCTCGGACAGCAAGAAAGCCTGTCGGGGCGGGAAAAAAGCCCGCTGGGGCGGGTGTCCATGCTGGTGAAAAATCAGCTCGCGAACTTGTGCAGGAAAAAGCCCAATTTGGCTTATTTCCTCGCACCAAACTCAGAATTTAATAAATATAATGCATATAAAACTTTATAAAATCATAAATTTAAACTTGTAACATATTTTTAATATACATAAACACCACAACACATAATCAAAACCCTTAATTTTATGATTTTGAAGAAAACACCATGTTAAGTGTTCTTGAAGAAAATTAACACTTTGAGTTTATTTTTAAACCAAATCACATAATTCGAATCATATTGATTTTGTTTCTTAATATATTATTATAATCTAAACTTAATTTATATCACATATCACAATCAAACACAATTTTGATGTTTAAGAAACCATCTTTCAAAATAGTTCACTTTAAATTGCTATGAACATGATTTCTTCATGTTCATCATATTTACATGAATTAAACAACTTACACTATCATATAAATCATATATAATAGTTTATATATACAATTTAACATACACGAATCATATTACACAAATTCTCATGTAAACTTAAATCATAGAGAACTTAAAATTATTAAAACATGGAAGAATAAAGCTTAAACTAGATTATATATTTTTGTTATTAGGAGAAAAAGATGATGGTGATGATGATAATTCTCTCAAAGCTCTTCTTCCTCTTTCTTTTTTCTTCTCTCTTTTCTCTCTGACTCTCTTACTCTGTTCTTCTTCTAACTCTTATTTCTAACTTACGTATAATATAAAACTGATAATATAGATATAATACATATAGTTACATATAATATATAATTGACAAATACTTAATATACAATATTAATAATATATCAGTTACAATTTTTTAAAACTCAAAAGCCATAAGGCTTGTTTGGCAAAACCCCTTTATTTTTAAAATAGATTTTAGGAGCTAAGGCCTTGTTTGGTAAAACATAATTAAAAATCTTTTTGTTTTATTTTAATAACTCCTTTAACACATAGTTTCTAATGTCACACTTTATCTAATTAAATCTTACTATCCCAATTTAATTAAATTAAAACTAACATCAATTAACTAAATAAAATTGTCACATAACAATTATAATTACTCATTAATCATAATCTCATGTAACAAATACCACATAATATTCATCTAATTTAATTATCTCAATAAAATTAGAACTACACCACAAAATTATTACATATCAGTTTAATTAACATATAGCACTTAATTAAATTACTCTATACATAACCACATCAATTATTTATTTAACTTAATAAATTAATTAATTAAAATATTTATTTAATTTAATAAATATTTAAAATTAATATACAAAATTCTCGTTTGTTACAATCTTCCCTTCTTAAAAGGATTCTGTCCCCAGAATCACAACTAAAAAAAACTCATTCGTTACATTCTTCCCTCCTTAAAAAGATTCTGTCCCCAAAATCGTTATACAAGAAATTACATAAACAATTGGGGATAAGTTTTCATCATTACATCTTCGAGTTCCCACATAGCTTCTTCAGCACTGTGGTTCCTCCAAATTACCTTAACAGAAGGTATCACTTTATTTCTAAGTACTTGTTCTTTTCTGTCAACTATTTGAATAGGAACCTCTTCATATGTTAAGTCTTTATCAAACTGTAAAGGCTCGTACTCTATCACATGCTTGTAATTGTGTTTGTACAGTCGCAACACAGAAATATGGAATACGTTATAAATATGATTTAACTCCGGAGATAACGCAACCTCGTAAGCTACCTCGCTAATCTTTCACAGTATCTCAAAAGGTCCAATGAATCGGAGACTCAGTTTCCCCTTCTTGCCAAATCGAATCTTCCCTTTCCAGGGAGATACCTTCAGGAAAACGAAGCTTCCTACTTCAAACTCTCGATTCTAACAATTATAATCGGCATACTTCTTCTGTCTATCCTAAGCAGCTACCAATCTTATTCGTATCATCTTGACGATCCCAGCAGTTTGTTGCACCAAGTCCGGTCTCAACAGCTATCTTTCACCAACCTCATCCCAGCACAATGGAGTCCTGCATTTCTTGCCGTACAATGCTTCGTAAGGCGGTATGCCAATACTTGCATGGTAACTATTATTGTAGGCGAACTCCACCAATGGTAGATGATCATCCCAGCTTCCTTTGAAGTCCATAACACAAGCTCTCAGCATATCCTCTAGAGTATGAATTGTTCTCTCGCTCTAGACATCAGTTTGAGGATGGTACGCCGTACTCATTCGTAATTGCATTCCCAAACATTCTTGTAATCGCTTCCAAAATTTTGACGTGAAACGCGGATCCCTGTCTGACACAATTGACACTGGAACACCATGTCTAGAAATAATTTCCTTTACGTATAACTTCGCCAACTGATCCAAGTTGAATCTAATCTTGATCGGTAAGAAATGTGATGACTTCGTCAATCGATCCACTATAACCCATATCGCATCAAAACCTTTCTGAGTTGTTGGAAGACCAACCACGAAATACATCGTGATATGTTCTCACATCCATTTCGGAATCTCCAGTAGTTGTAGCAATCCACTTGGTCTCTGGTGTTCTGCTTTGACCTTCTAGCACGTTAAACATTTTGTAACGCATTCGGTAATGTCTCTTTTCATATTTGGCCACCAAAAATGTTGCCTGAGATCCTGGTACATCTTCGTACTCCCAGGGTGAATCGAATATCTCGAACTGTGAGCTTCACTCAAAATTTCCTCCTTGACTTCTGGTACTGACAATACCCAAATTCTCCCTTCAAATCGTAGCAGTCCATCATTATCAATTTTGAACTATATCTCTTCACCATCGGTTACTCTCTTCCAGATCTTCTCACATTCCTCATCATGTAGTTGTGCCTCTTTCACTCTGTCCACCAAAGTTGAATCAGTAGTTACTTGACATAATTTCTCATCCGACTCCTTCGGACACTTAACTTCCAACTCCAACTTAGCCATCTCTTCTATCAATTGATCCTGATCAGTTAATATCATTAACTTCTCCCGACCCTTCCTGCTTAAAGCGTAGACAACACGTTAGCTTTACCCGGATGGTAAAGAATCTCACAATCGTAGTCCTTGACTAGCTCCAACCATCTCCTTTGGCGCATATTCAAATTTTTTGTGTAAAGATGTACTTTAGACTCTTATGATCTGTGTATATCTCACACTTTTCTCTATATAGGTAGTGTCTCCATATCTTTAAAGCAAACACTATTGTTGCCAATTCCAAGTCATGGGTCGGATACCCTTTCTCATAGTTCTTCAGCTGATGTGATGCATAAGAAATGACTTTATCGTTCTGCATCAGCACACAGCCCAATCCTTTATGTGAAGCATCACTGAATACCATAAATTTTATGTACTATCAGACAATGACAACACAGGCGCAGTACTCAACCTCTTCTTTAGTTCCTGAAAACTTTCCTCACACTTTTCTATCCAAACAAGCTTAACTATTTTCTGAGTTAAATTCGTCAACGGAGTTGCGATTTTTGAAAAGTCTTGGATAAATCTTCTGTAGTAACCTGCCAATCCTAAGAAACTCCTCACTTCTGATGGTGTCTTCAGCTGATTCGAATCCATTACAGCTTCAACCTTCGACGGATCCACTAAAATCCCATCTTTGTTAATCATGTGGCCAAGAAATTGCACCCATTCTAACCAGAATTCGCACTTCGAGAATTTCTCATATAGCTTCTCTCGTCTCAGCGATTCCAATGTCAGCCTCAAATGTTCAGTGTGTTCCTCCTTAGTCTTGGAATAAACCAAAATGTCGTCTATCAACACCACTACAATCTCGTCTAGAAATGACTTAAACACCCTATTCATTAGGTCCATAAATGTTGTTGGTGCATTCGTTAGACCAAATGATATTACTAAAAACTCGTAATGTCCATACCGAGTTCTAAAAGCCGTCTTCAGTACATCTCTCTCCTTACCTTCAACTAATGATATCCACTTCTCAAATCTATCTTTGAGAAGTATCTAGCACCCTTCAGTTAATCAAACAAATCATCGATCCTAGGTAAAGGATACCTATTCTTGATCTTGACTTTGTTTAACTCTCTATAATCAAAGCATAGCCTCATTGATCCATCCTTTTTCTTGACGAATAATACCGGCGCTCCCCACGGTGATATGCTTGGCTGAATATACTTCTTGTCCAGCAATTCCTGCAATTGAACCATCAACTCTTCATCTCGACCGAAGCCATTCTATACGGGGCTTTCGATATCGGAGCAGTCCTCGGTGCTAAGTCGATCATGAACTTTATCTCTCTATTTGGCGGAAGTCCTGGAAAATCGCTCAGAAATACGTCTACAAACTCCCTAACCACTGATATCTCTTCTATCTTTGGACTCTCCTTACGAGTATCTACTATGTAGGCTAAATACCCTACACAGCCTTGCTTCAATAACTTCTTGGCTTGCATAATCGTCAGACAACTCGCTTGTCTAGGCGATTTGCTACCATAAAACACTACCTTCAACGGAGTTGTAAGGTTTACAGACTTCTTCTGGAAATCGATTACTGCCCCTTGGTTGTACAACTAATCCATACCCAGAATAACATCAAACTCCCCAAGTTTTATCGGAATTAACTCTATCATCAATTCCTGACCCTTAATGCCCAATCTATAGTCCTTGTGTACAAACCTAACAAGAGTAACCTCCCTATTCACAATTTTTATGTTCAAGGGGTAAACTAATTCCTATTTAGGTAAGTTTAAACTCTTAGCAAAGTCATCAGATATGAATGAACAAGTAGCACCTGAATCAAATAATACATAAGCATTAATACCATTGACCGAAATAATACCTGACACAACATCCTTTAACTGCACAGCATCCTGCACCGTCATGTTGAATGTTCTGGCAGTGGGTCGGCTCGCCTGCGGTGGTCCAGCGATAGCCAAAATGCTGCCACTACCATTTCCTCCACTTCCTGTTGACCCTCCTGCTGGCTTCCTTGGGTAACTTCGGGCCGTGTGATCCTTAGATCCACATGTATAGCAAGCTCCCTTCTTTGGGTTAGGACAATTCGACGCAATGTGGCCTTCCTGACCATAGTTTAAACATACTCGCATTCCCTTTAAGCACACTCCAGTGTGATTCTTTTTGCATATAGCACATGCTTCAATCCTCCTCTTCTGCTAGCTTCCCTGTTGACTCCTGGTAGAGGGGTTGTCGTTCCACTTTCTCTTATGGTTGATACCACTACCACCAGCCTTGTTCTCTGTCTCATTCTTCTTCTTTTGGTCCTAATTGTATTTGGTCAAGGCATCGCTCCCAGCTTCCACGATGATCGCCTTTTCCAATACCGCAGCAAATGTATTTAGCTGGAACATCGAGACCTTACTGTACAGCCAGGGCTTCAATCCTTGCTCGAATCTTCTTGCCTTTCTCTCGTCAGTACTGACCTGGTATGTTGCAAACCTTTCCAACTCGTTGAATTTTGCTGCGTACTCCGTCACCGTCATCGTTCCCTGCTTCAGCTCCAGAAACTGAACCTCCATCTGGTTCTGCGAGCTTATTGGGAAATACATTTCAAAGAACATCTCTTTGAATCTGTCCCACACTATCACTCCTTCTCCTTCCCTAGTCTTGTTGGCCTACCACCAGTAACTAGCTTCTGACTTCAGTATGAATGTCGCAAAAACCATTTTCTGGTCATTGCTAACTCTGACCACATCGAAGACCTTCTCCATCTCCATCACCCACGTCTGGGCCTCTATCGAATTCACCGATCCCTAGAATTCTGGCGGTCCTACTGCTTTGAATTCCTTGAACGTCGTAGCTTGAACTTGCGGCTGATTCGCAAGCGCTCCCGTCAGTAGGTTCGCCAGTTGTTGAACCGAATTGGCATTCGTCCCATCGTTGTTGTTATTATTAGTCGAACCCTCTGGTTGTTGACGTGTAGGTCTTCTTCTAGGAGGCATCTTTCTGTTAAGACATACTCTTATTAGATCCCTTACTCATCGCTTAAATATTCAAGTTCAACTTAAACATTTAAAATAGATTAATTCACACTTGAGCACATAGCACGTCAATAACTTTTTTATTTTATTCATTCGTAGTTTTTTAAAACATAGAATAGATAGCATCTCTGTTATTTACATCATCTTTCCTAAACTAAACAAGTTACAGGATAACCTCATCATCTTATCCCATTATTATCTCAAATTCTGATATTTACATTTATTTAATAAATAAGGAAACACATAGTATATACTCTATTATCTAGGCATGTTAAGACGTCGCACAGCCTCTCCAGATTCTTCTTCCATCACCCAGAACACTGTTCTGCAATCCACCATATACCACAGTAAATCCTTGAACTAAGCTAGGTAATAAAAGACACGATCCTGGGCCCTATCTATATCACGTCAATAACTTCGTTATTTTATTCATTCATAGTTTTTTAAAATATAGAATAGATAGCATCTCTGCTATTTACATCATCTTTCCTGAACTGAACAAGTTACAGGATAACCTCATCATCTTATCCCATTATTATCTCAAATTCTGATATTTACATTTATTTAATAAATAAGGAAACACATAGTATATACTCTATTATCTAGGCATGTTAAGACGTCGCACAGCCTCTTCACATTCTTCTTCCATCACCCGGAACACTGTTCTGCAATCCACCATATACCACGGTAAATCCTTGAACTGAGCTGGGTAATAAAAGACACGATCCTGGGCCCTATCTATAGCCAAATGAAAAGTATAGTCCGTCTCCTTCTGCTTGGCCTTCTTTTCCTTGAATCTTATCTTCAGCTCGATCTGCATGTTGAGTAGCCCTCAAGCAAGCATCCTCAGCTCTGGCACGCTTCACTGACTCCTCTTTCCTGTCGCTCTTCAGTTTCGCTAGTTTAGCTAATGCATCATCCGCTTCACTCTCCACGTGAACTAGATCCCACTTCACGTTCCTAAGATCATCGTCCAGCTCTTGAATAGTCTCCTCTCTCTGCTGTATGGTAGTCTGAATCTCATCTACCAATTCCTCCAGTTCTCCAACTCTACCGTGTAGCTCACTGTTGCGGTCGTAGACCTCCTCGTACATAACAGCGCTAATAGAGTTAGGTGGAAATACCTCTTCAGGATCCTCCTCCTCTTCCTATAACTCATCCTCGTCATCTCGGTCAAAGACTGGCTCATTCTTCTAACCCACTACGGTGATTAATGGAGATGGCTCTCTCTGAACCAACAGCTCCCAGACAGTATGGATGTCTCGGGGCTCTTCGTCCCTAGGCATCTGGGGTAACTCCTCTCTATCCTGACTAGACTCTCCAACATTCGTCATCCTGACAACAAAATTCTAAAGTTTAATTTTTATGTGTCATCGATCGATACTCATCGAATACTTAAACAGAAATACATAGCATGTACTGTAGTTTATTATCTTTAACTATCGTCACTATCTTTTCGATCTTCTATAAGGCTACTTTCTAAGGTTCCCCACCTAAGGTTCATAACCTAAAATACTGCTTTGATACCAACTTGTGACACCTCCAAATCTGGGTACTTCATTTCCACGGGATTTGTTGTTCACTATCTAAATAAAACATAACTACTACCCATAAATAAGGAATGTAAGATAAATTACAACCTTTATAAATAAATAAAATCTTTCTTATAAAAAGGACTACAACCTTGTCCAAAAACATTCCCAGGGTAATCTAACCTTAACACCAACATATGCAAAAAATAAAACATCACATAATAAAATTTATGTCTTATTACAAATCATGTCATAAATAGGAACAAGTCTTCACTTATTCATGTGAGGACCCAAAATTTTAAACAATTCAAATTTTACGAATAAATTTTTTTAGTATTGATTGTCAATATTATGCTGAGTATCTGTGATACGAGTTTAGTAAGATGGTCAAACTGAGTATTGACTGAGAAATATGAGTAGAGATATAGTTAACAGATATTGATAAATCCTAATTCAGTTGATGAAAATCCTAACCCTAATTACGGATAGAGATTTGATAGTTAATACAGTTATAATAATTATATCTATAATCGTGTGTGTGTGTGTATAGTAAGGGATTAACGATCAAATATTGATCAGATAAACCTTAGTAAACCCTAATAATAGATTAGAAACCCTAATCTGCAGTTAGGAAACCCTAATTTCTTATTCGAGAATTCTAAACCCTAATTTATAAACCTTAATGGTAATTAGCAAACCCTAATTTATTTATCAAATCCTAAGGGTTAAATTTTAAGGAAAACATAAGAAATGATCGAACTACCCTTAAAATTGTGTGGGAAAGTATTAGAATACCCTTTTGGAGGCAAAATGACCAAATTATCCTTAAAATTATATGTGAAATGATCAAAATACCCTCCAATTCATGTGAACTTAAATCAACCAATTAGAGAAGAGATGATGCAAGCATGACATCATCTTTAAGGAAACACAGATGATGCAAGCATGATATCAGCATTAAAGAAACACAAAAGATGATGTCATCATAATGATGTCACCTGGTGGATATTTTGGAAATGACTATTTTGTCCTAACAGAAAATTATTAATGACTTTTATGTCCTACGAAGAAAATTGCTAGAAAGTTTTCTAATAATAGGGAAATGACAATTTTACCCCAAGAGAGATTTGATAATGACCATGGCATCCTTGAAGGAAATTTCTAGAAAATTTCCTAAACGTAGTAAAATGACAATCTTGTCCCTAAAGAAAATTAATTATGACCAATATGTCCTATGAGGAAATTTCCAAGAAATTTTTTTGAGATGACTTAAAGACCATTTTGCCATTTCTTAGTGATGGTTAAAGACTATTTTGCCCTTGGTCTTAATTTTTATACTAACTAAACAAAACAAAAGAAAGAGAAAGAGAATTATCATTCTCTCTCACCACCATACCACCCGAATATGGAAGAGGAAATAAGAGAGAGAGAGGGTAGCCATGGATGATGGGAGAAGAGGAGGAGAGAAGAAGAAAAAGATGAAAAACCCAAGAGAAGTCAAGGTATAAATCCTTACTAAGTTTATATATATTATTTTGATTGTATTGAACCAAATCATGAATTTGTGATATTGAATACTAGAACCTTAGATATACATGTTTTATGATGTTTCATGTATAGATCTTACCATTTTAAGTATTGAAAAGCTTGGAAATTAAAAGAAAACCAAAACAGTTTTCTTGCTCAAAAATCTTGAAAATCAGTCCATTTTGAGGCTTTACCATTTAAAATCTACATATTATTTTTGTGATCCAGTCAAAGAGGTAAGTTATATACATGAGTTATCTGATGATCCCAAGTGGTAGAACTCAAAAATGTTAAATGAATCAACCTTAGTGTCATTTTTCGTAAAACACTTCCTGCCAACAAAAATCTAGAAAAATCAAATGAGTTTTCTGGCTATTTTTGGTGAAGGTTGTTTTGGCCAGTTTTCCTACTCTAAAAATTCAGGCCTTTTGTGGTATAAAACTATATCAAGTTAACTAGGTCCTGTCCAAAGATGGGAATTTTTCGATGTCTAGAAAGGGAGATATGGATTTTACAAGAAAGCGTAATTTTAAAAGTAAACTATAATAACTCAGTGAGTTGAACTTAGAAAAATGTGAACTTTTTACATAAAGCTCTGTTTAATAATATGTAGCTACCATATAAATTTCAGAATTTTTGGACAAAAGGATAATTTATGATAAATGTTGCTATTTTGGACTATTTTAACCTATTTAAAAATACCAAACGAATTTGGAAAATTACAAGAAAATTATTTTGTGACTAAAATCTCATATAATGATATTCCCTATAATATAAAAAATAATAAGTTGTTTTGATATTTTTCATGCCTATGAATGAGTTAAGAATAAACGAGAAAATTAAGTTATATTGAGTTAAAAAACTTGGAAATGTGATTTTAATAATTTAATAATCATTATATGATATAATAAGACTTTATAGGGGTATTTTGATTATTTTTTTAATAAAAAAATATACATGAATGGCATAATATGTGTGTTAAATAAATTAAATAGTAAGAGATAAATAATTAAATTAAATTATTTATTAAAGAATAAAACATTATTAAATAATTAATATTACTAAGTAATTAAAATATTATTAAAAGATTAATAATATTTGTAAATTATTAAGATATATTAAATGATTAATAATATTACTAATATTATTAAAGGATTAATAATATTTATAAATGATTAAGATGTTATTAAATGATTAATAATATTTGTAAAGGATTAAAGATATTATTAAATGGTTAATAATATTAAGAAGTAAATAAAATATTATTACATGATTAATAATATTAGACTAGTGTCTTAAGATAATGATTAAATAATTAAAATATTATCAAAGAATGATAATATTACTAATAAGTTAAGGAATTATATAATGTTTGATTATGTGACTAAATGTTAGATAACTTATTTGAAGATTAGTTGAGTTAAGATATGTTATGCTGATTGAAAGATCAATTTTATTAATGATAGGTCTTCTCTAAGAGATTAAATTAGATTGCTTAGCAGTAATCGTCAGAGCATGCAAGTTTTTCTAACTTCATTTAATTTCAATATTAAATGTAAGTCTTGTAAATTGATATATGAAATGGTTAGCAACATTATTCGTGATATCTGTGATTTGAAAAGGGTTATTGCTTATTGTTCAAGTATAACAAACCATATGAGTTGTTGTTTGCGTAAATATTGTTTGATTTGATATCAAAGCATAACATGTGGAAAAACCAGTATTGTTTGGTACATATATATACTGATACTTGTCCCGATATTATATTGGCAGTCATAGTACTGACCTTGGTTTACATTTATGGGTAGTTATAATATTGACCCTGGGTTTCAATTACAGGCAGTTAAAAAAATACTGACCTTGTTAAATTGGTAGGATGATATGCATACTCCTAGGATATGATTAGGCTGATCACCTATGAGATATCCAAACAGAACTCCTATAAGTCTTTATGACTCTTAGGAATGCGGTGCAGTTAACCGAATTAACTCGGGTGGCTAAGTCTTTATGACTGATAGTAGCTCGTGATGGTAAACGAACAGAACTCCTATAAGTCTTTATGAATCTTAGGAATGTGATGTGGGAAAAATACTTTGAACTATATGTTCATTCAATTCAGATTCAGTGTGAGTATAATATATCACTTGTTTAAAACTTGCTGAGCTTTCTGTAGCTCATCCTTGCAATTATTCTTTTCCTTTGCAGCTTTAGCTGACATATCCAATCATGTAGATGGAACAACTCGGTTAATATAAATTTTGGTTATATCATTCGGAACTCTGATGTAATAGTAAGTTTGGATTTATTGTAAACCAATTTAAGAATATGTAATATATTATTACCTTTTATCAATTGCTTAGTTTTTACCTTTCTAGAACACAGTAAGAAGTACAGTATCTATATGAACTATACATCTGAATGAGGGTATTGAATGATCTTGGAAGTTCTGTAAGCACTGAGGTCGCTCCTCAGTTCCAGGAACAATCTTATCATTTGTACTGTAAATGTCAGATAGATAGAAATTATTGATATGTAAGAAATATCTGTAAGATCATAAATCTATACAAGTAAGGGTATCCTGATATGATAATTGTTCTGACGAGAACTCTTAACTGATTGGGATACTGTGAATTTTAGATTTATAGAAGTTATTGTCTTATAGAATATTTATGTGAGCACCAAATCTGCTACAGGAAAGGTAGAGAATTTGGGGGCGTCACAATTTGGTATCAGAGCTGTAGGTTATAAACTTAGGTAGGGTTACCTTAGGCTATAACCTTGGAGGAATAGGAGTGGCAGAAAAGTTAGTAAAAACATAAACTCAAAAAGAGTTTATAGGATATGAATTGAGGAAATTCATCGTAAAATAAGATAAAAACTAACTTAAAGAAAACTATTATTTGCTATATGTACATAATGTATATTACGTGCTAGTCTAGTAATATAGTTGATCGATACTTTAGAATTTAAGGATGTTCACATAAGAGAGTGAGGAACTGGTCGTTCCGTTGGAACCGGTATCTAAACCAGAATCAGTTGGGCTAAAAGGGAATGATCCGTAGGGAAGGATACGAGGAGTGCCAATTGAAGTAGCTTATGGAATAGTATTGAAGCTATAGAAGATAAACCTATGGTAAATTTAAAAAGTGCTCATGAAGAGTACCAGAGTTGGAACTAAGAGGGAGACTTATATTCCATATAGAATTATATTAAGCAGAAGAGCATGACATGTTTAGGGAACTAGTTAAGAAGATGAGAGTTGAGTGGCAATGGGAAGGGAAGTATGGAATAGCAGTCACCTAGGAGGCTCATGAAGTAAACAAAGAAAGATAGAATAACTATGGAAAGATGCATGCAGATGTATATAGGAAAGGCAGAAGGTATTGCTATAATGAAAAGACAGGGTAAAGGAGTAGAACGATACAAGACGAAGATTGAGTATTAGTAATTTAGTAAGGGTAAGGAAGATAGGATAATACTTTATGAATGAAATTATATGTATATATATGAATATATCTCTGTGCGTAATGTGTAAATTCCAAACTTTGATATAAGTTAAGGAAAATATAATAGTAGATCCTAATTTTTCTAAAACGATAACAAAGGGATATATAAGATAGATAGCAGCAGCTAAGAGGTGAACTGTATCTTATGAATTTATAAGTTTTCCCAATGCGTTAGTTATAATATATATAAAACACTAGTCAAGTATGTGACGTACAAATTCTGTTCGTTTAATCGAATTATTGGTTGTACTTATATTTATACTTAGTTACAAGGCAACACACGCAAGATCACAATCAGAGATCGACGTGGAACAATTAGAGTCGAATTCAACCCAAAAGTTGGTAAATATTTTGTTAGGAGCTTTACAGGGGAGGTCTGAGAATCCACCACAAGCTGAATCCACTACTCTAAGGATTACCTTAGACTTTAAATTAACCGAACCACCTGAGGAAAAAAAAGCTGATAAACCAAAAAATGAAGGAATTAGGAAATGTCAAGCAAAGAGAAATAGCAAAAGGAAGTGGAATGCCACTCTTTCTAACAAAGCTAGTCAGAGGAATGAAGGTTGTACTATTTGTAAGAAAAAGCACGGAGGGGTATGTTATTTTAGTGGGACCAAGTGTTTTACTTGTGGAAGATATGGACATTACTCAAAAGGATGTCCCCAAAAGAGGAATGGTAATAAGAATGGAATCGCATGTTTTAAATGTGGGGTGGAGGGACACATTGCTAAGTTCTGTCCAAAGCCCAGAGATTCAAATAAAGGGGAAAACCAAAATTTCAAACCAGCAGTAGCCGGAGAGGTTGGTCAGAGTCGTTCAGAAGAGTTAGAACCTTTAATATAATAATGAGGGATGATGTTGCACAAGACGTAGTAACAGGTATTATCCCAAATCGATATTTAAAATATTCATGAAATATTTGACTCTAGTACGAAGTATTCATTCACATCTAGTGGTTTTTCTAAAAACATAGAAAATGTTAGGTGAAAATATGAATGTAAAAACTTTTCATAAAGAAAAAGTTTTGTTAAAATCATATAATTTTTTTATAGATGATATAAAGTTTCAGTTAAGAGAGTTTAATAAAATTTAGGGATAAATTAGTTAATTATAAGTTAAAAATTGACTGCAATTAGAAGAAATCAAAATTGTAAAATCCAAAAGTAGTGTGCAACGAGGATTGTTCACTAAAAATAACTATAGGGTATAACAGTTATCTAAACGAAAAAAATTCCTAGAAAAGCTACAAAAGTCTTTTGTCGAGGTGAAGGGATAGAAAAAAAATTTACTAAAAACTATATTAGTATTCCATTAATAATCAATATCATTATAGACATTTTAAAAGTTAAAAGAATCAAGAAAAGTTAGAAGTAATAATAAAACAACGAGGTACTCATAAAAGATTTTAATAAATTGGGATTTAGATAAGAGTTTCAACTAACTCTATCTAGGGATAATAGTCCAACTTTAACAGAGTCAAAGAAATACAGGAGGTGGTTAAAGATTTTTCAGAGTATAAGACAAGATAATTTATAAAATGAATATTGAATTCAGAATAGATAGAAATAAGACACTAAAATATAAAGAAAGTATTACATGGCATATAATTAACATTAATAGGAAAATTTTCAAATTGTGGAAATGGTGTTAGACCCAAGAGTTGCGACGATTTTTAGTGCAATAAGAGCCTAGGTATTGTTGCAGAAACTGTGAAACCAGTTCTCAAGGAACTTTTGAAACTATATAACAGAAACTAGGAGCTTATTGAAATAGATAACTATCACCATTATCATGAGGTGGGTAGTTTTATTTCTATAGGGTTAGATTCAAGGATATACGGTTTATTTCAAACTCTAGGAAATGAGTTATTAAATACATTTAGGGACTTAGTGAAGGGCAAGTACAGTATACCACCCATAAGCAGATGAACAAAGTAAGATAACCATTCAGGCCTTAAATAATAGATTAAGGACTTGTGATTCAGACTTCAAAGAAAATGAAAGCCTTTTGAGAAGTTGTATACCATGGTTATCATGCTAGCATAAGAATGATGCTTTGGACAGTATACAATATATAACACATCGGTAGTAGGATTTTATGTGGAAGATTTCAAACAGTTAAGACTCAATAGAAAACAATGAGAGGTTAAGGGAATTCTTAGAAGTGTTACCTTGGAAGTGTAAATATATTTTAATAAGAAAATGAAAGTAAGTACGTAAATTGTTGAACCATAGTAGTTAACAAAGAGGAAGTGGAGTGAGAATACCCAATATAGCAACAAGTCCGAAGAAGACACAATGTTGTTTTTCATGTGGATCAACAGATCATTTGGTTCGGAATTGTCCAAAGAAGAATGTGGATAAGGGAAGTATCAACAAGGGACCCAGTAGCGAAACCCTGACGATTAGAAGACCTGCTAAGCCGGGAAGACCAACAGCACGTACGTTTGATATGACGGTGCAAGACGCACTAGCTACACAGGAGATGGTGGCAGACAATTATTTCGTTCAGTAATTTAATTACGTGAGTGATATTGGATAGATATCGCTATGAGTTGTTCTTTTTACGAATACAAGTCATAGGTTAATATATGAGACACAAATTAATATTGTGTTGATAAGAATGAATTGATGATACAACTTTAAAAAAATTTAGAGAGTAAGAAAGTGGTGATTCCGAGGACGGAATCCTTATAAGGAGGGGAGAATGTGATGACCCAGAAATTTAAACAATTCAAATTTTACGAATAAATTTTTTTGGTATTGATTATCAATATTGTGCTGAATATCTGTGATACGAGTTTAGTAAGATGGTCAAACTAGGTATTGACTGAGAAATATGAGTAGAGATATAGTTAACAGATATTGATAAACCCTAATTCAGTTGATGAAAACCCTAACCCTAATTACGGATAGAGATTTGATAGTTAATACAGTTATTATAATTATATCTATGATCGTGTGTGTGTGTATAGTAAGGGATTAATGATCAAATATTGATCAAATAAACCTTAATAAACCCTAATGGTAGATTAGAAACCCTAATCTGTAGTTAGGAAACCCTAATTTCTTATTCAGGAATCCTAAACCCTAATTTGTAAACCTTAATGGTAATTAGCAAACCCTAATATTATTTATCAAATCCTAAGGGTTAACTTTTAAGAAAAACATGAGAAATGATCGAACTACCCTTAAAATTGTGTGGGAAAGTATTAGAATACCCTTTTAGAGGAAAAATGACCAAATTATCCTTAAAATTATATGTGAAATGACCAAAATACCCTCCAATCTAGGTGAACTTAAATCAACCAATCAGAGAAAAGATGATGCAAGCATGACATCATCTTTAAGGAAACACAGATGATGCAATCATGACATCAGCATTAAAGAAACACAAAAGATGATTTCATCATAATGATGTCACCTGGTGGATATTTTGGAAATGACTATTTTGTCCTAACAAAAAATTATTAATGACTTTTATGTCCTAGGAAGAAAATTGATAGAAAGTTTTTTAGTAATAGGGAAATAATAATTTTGCCCCAAGAGAGATTTGATAATGACCATGGCATCCTTGAAGGAAATTTCTAGCAAATTTCCTAAACGTAGTAAAATGACAATCTTGTCCCTAAAAAAAATTGATTATGACAAATATGTCCTATGAACAAATTTCCCAGAAATTTTCTTGAGATGACTTAAAGACCATTTTGCCATTTTCTAGTGATGGTTAAAGACTATTTTGCCCTTGATCTTAATTTTTATACTAACTAAACAAAACAAAAGAAAGAGAAAGAGAATTATCATTCTCTCTCACCACCATACCACCCGAATATGGAAGAAGAAATGAGAGAGAGAGAGAGAGAGGGTAGTCATAGATGATGGGAGAAGAGGAGGAGAGAAGAAGAAAAAGATGAAAAACCCAAGAGAAGTCAAGGTATAAATCCTTACTAAGTTTATATATATTATTTTGATTGTGTTGAACCAAATCATGAGTTTGTGATATTGAATCCTAGAACATTAGATATACATGTTTTATGATGTTTCATGTATAGATCTTACCATTTTAAGTGTTGAAAAGCTTGAAAATTAAAAGAAAACCAAAACAGTTTTCTGGCTCAAAAACCTTGAAAATCAGTCCACTTTGAGGCTTTACCATTTAAAATCTACATATTATTTTTGTGATCCGTCAAAGAGGTGAGTTATATACATGAGTTATCTAATGATCTCAAGTGGTAGAACTCAAAAATGTTAAATGAATCAACGGTAGTGTCATTGTTCGTAAAAAACATCCTGCCGACAAAAATCTAGAAAAATCAAATGAGTTTTCTGGCTATTTTTGGTGAAGGATGTTTCGGCTAGTTTTCTTACTCTGAAAATTCGGGCCTTTTGTGTAACAATACTATATCAAGTTAACTAGGTCCTGTCCAAATATGGGAATTTTTCGATCTCTAGAAAGAGAGATATGGATTTTACAAGAAAGTGTGATTTTAAAAGTAAACTATAATAACTCAGTGAGTTGAACTTTGAAAAATGATAAATTTTCACATAAGGCTCTGTTGAATAATATGTAGCTACCATATAAATTTCAGAAGTTTTGGACAAAAAGAATAATTTATGATAAATGTTGTTATTTTGGACTATTTTAACCTATTTAAAAATACCAAACGAATTTGGAAAATTGTAAGAAAATTATTTTGTTACTAAAATCTCATATAATGATATTCCCCATAATATAAAAAAATAATAAGTTGTTTTGATATTTTTTATGCCTATGAATGAGTTAAGAATAAACGAGAAAATTAAGTTATATTGAGTTATAAAACTTGGAAATGTGATTTTAATAATTTAATAATCATTATATGATATAATAAGACTTTATGGGGGTATTTTGATTATTTTTTTAATAAAAAAATATATATGAATGGCATATTATGTGTGTTAAATAAATTAAAAAGTAAGAGATAAATAATTAAATTAAATTGTTTATTAAAGAATAAAATATTATTAAATAATTAATAATATTACTAAGTAATTAATAATATTATTAAAGGATTAATAATATTTATAAATTATTAAGATATTATTAAATGATTAATAATATTACTAATATTATTAAAGGATTAATAATATTTATAAATGATTAAGATGTTATTAAATGATTAATAATATTTGTAAAGGATTAAAGATATTATTAAATGGTTAATAATATTAAGAAGTAAATAAAATATTATTACATGATTAATAATATTAGACTAGTGTCTTAAGATAAAGATTAAATAATTAAAATATTATCAAAGAATGATAATATTACTAATAAGTTAAGAAATTATATAATATTTGATTATGTGATTAAATGTTAGATAACTTATTTGAAGATTAGTTGAGTTAAGATATGTTATGCTGATTGAAAGTTCAATTTTATTAATGATAGGTCTTCTCTAAGAGATTAAATTAGATTGCTTAGCGGTAATCGTCAGAGCAGGCAAGTTTTTATAACTTCATTTAATTTCAATATTAAATGTAAGTCTTGTAAATTGATATATGAAATGGTTAGCAACATTATTCGTGATATCTGTGATTTGAAAAGGGTTATTGCTTATTGTTCAAGCATAACAAACCGTATGAACTGTTGTTTGCGTAAAAATTGTTTGATTTGATATCAAAGCATAACATGTGGAAACCAATATTGTTTGGTACATATATATACTGATACTTGTCTCGAGATTATAATGGCTGTCATAGTACTGACCTTGGTTTACATTTATGGGTAGTTATAATACTGACCCTGGGTTTCAATTACAGACAGTTAAAAAAATACTAACCTTGTTAAATTGGTAGGATGATATGCATACTCCTAGGATATGATTAGGCTGATCACCTATGAGATATCCGAACAGAACTCCTATAAGTTTTTATGACTCTTAGGAATGCGGTGTAGTTGACCGAATCAACTCGGGTGGCTAAGTCTTTATGACTGATAGTAGCTCGTGATGGTAAACGAACAGAACTCCTATAAGTCTTTATGAATCTTAGGAATGCGATGTGGGAAAAATACTCTGAACTATATGTTCATTCAATTCAGATTCAGTGTGAGTGTAATATATCACTTGTTTAAAACTTGCTGAGCTTTCTGTAGCTCATCCTTGCAATTATTCTTTTCCTTTGCAGCTTTAGCTGACCTATCCAAAGTTCCAGAGTTCAATCATATAGATGGAACAACTCGGTTAATATAAATTTTGGTTATATCCTTGGCAACTTTGATGTAATAGTAAGTTTGGATTTATTGTAAACCAATTTAAGAATATGTAATATATTATTACCTTTTATCAATTGCTTAGTTTTTACCTTTCTAGAACACAGGAAGAAGTACATTATCTATATGAACTATACATCTTAATGAGGGTATTGAATGATCTTGGAAGTTCTGTAAGCACTGAGGTCGCTCCTCAGTTCCAAGAACAATCTTATCATTTGTACTGTGAATGTCAGATAAATAGGAATTATTGATATGCAAGAAATATCTGTAAGATCATAAATCTATACATCCAAGTAAGGGTATCCATATATGATAATTGTTCTGACGAGAACTCTTAACTGTTTGGGATACTGTGAATTTTGGATTTATAGAAGTTATTGTCTTATAGAATATTAGCGTGAGTACCAGATCTGCTACAGGAAATGTAGAGAATTTGGGGGCGTCACAATTCATCTTGCTCTTTCCTTTACTAGTTAACGGTTCGTCAACTCTTTCGACTTTAGCTGCAATGGTTATATAAATGCAAGAGTGAGCAAACAAAAGCTCACTTGAAATAACAATCAATAGTGATGATGTAAGAACCCGAATTTTCAGAAATTATTAAATAAGGATTTTATAAATAAAATTCTTAAAGTGTGAGATGGGTTCGAATAAGAACATTTATGTGATACAAGTTATGTAATATTGTGTTACATAGGATAATATGAACTATGTAATATGTGATTAATAAATATACATTGTTATTTATCGTAGAGACAATTCAGTTGAGATAAAGGAATTGGATAAAAATTTCTATCGATATTAAATAATTTATAGAATATTTTATCATAGTAAGTTGGTGACATTAAATATCTTTAATGTATAATGTGACATCCCTGATTTTTAAGAATTTATAATTGAGAATTTAATAAATAAAATTCTTATTTTTAGATGTTTCGAGTATGAGTATGTGTATATGTGAGAAATATTGTGAAATGTGTGATTTGGTGTGAAGAGATTTTAAATATTAATTTAATATTTATTGAAGTAAACAAATATTTTAATTGAATTATTTATTGAGATTATGTGATTAATATGGAGTAATGTAATTAAGTGTATTATATTAATTAAATGAAGCAAATAAATACTTTATTGAATTTATTTGTTGAGTTAAATAAATTAAGTATGTGATGATGTGGATTGATTTAATTAAGTGCCATATATTTAATTTAATTGATATATTAGCAATGGTGTAGAATACTTCTAATTTAATAAGAATAATTGAATTAGATTTAATGTTATGTGCTATGTGTTAATAATAATTTGTTACATGCATTATATTTAATAAAAAAAATTATAATTGTGTAACAATTTAGTATTGTGTGTTTTTATTATTAAATGTGTGTTAGTTTTATTTAATTAGAATATGATAATTTAATTAAATAAGTATAGTAATTAAACTATGGAGTAAAAGATTTATTAAAATAATGGAAAAAAAATTTAAATAATTTTACCAAACAAGTCCCTTGTACTTGATTAACCTTATTTCTCCAAACAAGGCCTTAGCTAAAGAGTTGTTTTTAAAATAGCTTTGTTTTGCCAAACATGGCCTTATGACTTTTCAAATCCTATAACTTATGTAATTAGTAATACTTATTATTGTTATAAGTATTATATTTGTTATATATATGTTACATATATATTATATACTATATGTGTATGATTATATATGTCAGTTAGAAAACAAAGTACGTTAGTTTTTCTAAAAAGCCTAAGTCTAAGAGAAGAAGAAGAGAGTTAGAGTTCTCAGAGAAGAAGGAAGAAGAGGAAGAAGAAGGGGGAGCTCAAAGCAAGGCCCACTATCATCTTCATCTCTATATCTCACTTAATCAAAGACTAGCAAGGTTATAATTCTAACCCTAAATTCAATTAAGATGTTTTATTTGGGATTTTTGTAAAATTAGGTTTTCATGTGTATAAGATTATGTGTTTATATCATGTTCATATATTTTCATATATATAATTATGTGCCATGAAAAGAATTTCAGAACTCAATCGTCTTAAAAACAAGTTTCTCAAGCATGTGATTCTATATGTTCATAGTTTTGGAATTCTATGTAAAAATTTCTTTGTGAAACTTTATAATTTTGTTATGAGAATGGGATATGTATGTATACATACATGTATATATGTTTACATGAGAGTTTCATAGTTGTTTAAGAATTTCAATTCACAAGTATACGATGAACACCATGAAATTCATGTTCATAGTGTTAGATTATGAATTTATGTTGAAACTTTTTCTTAAATCCTTGATGTGAACATGAGATATGTGTAATATGTGATATAACATGATTATATACGAATTAGATGGTTGTATTAGCAATTCAAACCATGGATTTTTGATAAACAATAGGAATCGTGTTGATAGTGTTTTCTTTGAATTAATTTCTGAAAAATTGCTTTTAAAACATTCAAAATTGATGTTGATTATGAGTTATTGTTAAAATTGATCAAGTATTATGTTAGTATGTTAAGAATAGAAGTGATTACAATTGGAATCACTTGAATTGGATGAAAAATGAATTCGTAGTAGCAATTTTAGTCAAGAACGCTTAAAATTGTGTTTTTCTTCGAATTCCATGAAATCTTGGTTGTGATTATGTGTTTATATGAAATTTTTATGTTATGAGCATGTTAATAAGCTTAAAATATTGTTTGTCACATGTTTCATGTTTGTCATGTTGGGAAAATTCGAATTCGGTGTAACGGAATAAGCCAAATTAGCTTATTTCTCCACCAGTTCGCGAACCAGCCCCTCCACCAGCCCTTGGACCCGCCCCAGTGGGCGTTTAAGCCTTGGGGGACCCGCCCCAGCGGGTACACTTGCTGTCCGAGGTAGTTTAGTTGTCGTAATGCAAAACTATTTTGACCTCCGTTAGTAAAATGGCCATAACGTTTTCATACGAACTCCGATTGAGGAGATTCAAGATGATCCGGAACGAGCATGAGTAGACCTACAACTTTCGTTCTTTAACTTTTTTGATTTGAGGTCGTTAGAAAAGGTCAAAATGGTCATCTTTGTGACTGATGCGTATTCGGAGGCAATAGAAGGGCGTCGGTCATGCATATACGCAAGTATAGTGCAGTCGACGATATTAGATGTTGTTCTAAGTTATAAAACATGAATGTTAGTAAATATAATGATGTTTAACTTGAAATGTAATTTGATTGACGTTAGATGTAATTATAATTGGTTAATTATGTGAAATGTAATATGATTATGTGAGGTGATTAAATTACGTGGTGATTAATTATTAACTTATTAGTTAATGAGGAATGAGTTAATCTTAATTGGTTAACTAACGATGAAGATTAGCTATGTAATAATTAACTTATAGCGTTAATTATACATATGTTTTGACAGCGAGTGTCAAACGAGAAAATGGAAGAGAATTACGAAGTGTAAATTAGAATTTACTTAGACGTTTGATAAGTGTTGCTAAGTGACTAATAATTGATGCGTATGGTGATACGTTATGTAGGATCATGAAGCAGATTATATTAAGCAGTTTTTCGGTAATTGGTAATCCACGAGCCAGGCAAGTCTTTCGGCTCCTACTTGTCTACGTGAATTTGGTGAACTATTTTAAATTATATGATATGTTATATATGTTGTAAGCGAGCATGATACGTTATATATGTTGTAATCATGAAATGTCAAAGTCAATTTATGACTACATTGTTTGGTCAAATAATGTTGATTGAGTAAGGAACTCAATCTTTTTATTTGTTATGTGAATTAAAGAATGTATGCCATGTTACTTTAATTATTATGAGATTTATGTTGAGCATATTTATTATGTGATACGTGATGCATGAAAACTGTTAGAACTTGCTGAGCTGTCTAGCTCACTCTTGCAAATAACCATTTTTGCAGGTCAAGGATGCAAGGTAAAGATACGTGTTAAGTGATTTATAGAGATCAATGTTCAAAAATATTAGTTATGTTCAATTTCAAATTATAGTTAATATTTTGAATGAAATATGTCGCTGAGTTATAAATAGAGTTATCCAATGTAGATGGATATTGTTTTATTATGAAAGACTTTGTATAGTCATTTTGTTGTAACGATTCATGATATAGATTTGAATCGAAGAGATGTAATGTAAAGGTTGCGATTCAGGGCAATATAGAAAGAAAGTTTATAAAAGTTTTAAATATTCAGCATTTTTAGTGATTTTTAATATCGAATAAGGATGTAATGAGAGATTAAAGTTGTATTGTTAACGATCGCGAAGGAAAATATTATTGAAGAAATGAGTGAAGTATATATATGTGTAAAACTTTTTGCTAAGTTAACGTGTTGAAGTTATTCAACGATATTTATGAAGGGATTTTGTGAAAACCGAGTAAGGGAGTTTTCGTTGATTCCGAGGACGGAATCCTTATAAGGAGGGGAGGATGTGACATCCCTGATTTTTAAGAATTTATAAATGAGAATTTAATAAATAAAATTCTTATTTTTAGATGTTTCGAGTATGAGTATGTGTATATGTGAGAAATATTGTGAAATATGTGATTTGGTGTGAAGAGAATTTAAATATTAATTTAATATTTATTGAAGTAAACAAATATTTTGATTGAATTATTTATTGAGATTATGTGATTAATATGGAATAATGTAATTAAGTGTATTATATTAATTAAATGAAGTGAATAAATATTTTATTGAATTTATTTGTTGAGTTAAATAAATTAAGTATGTGATGATGTGGATTGATTTAATTAAGTGTCATATATTTAATTTAATTGATATATTAGCAATGGTGTAGAATAATTCTAATTTAATTAAGAATAATTGAATTATATTTAATGTTATGTGCTACGTGTTAATAATAATTTCTTGCATGTATTATATTTAATAAAAAAATTATAATTGTGTAACAATTTAGTATTGTGTATTTTTATTATTAAATGTGTGTTAGTTTTATTTAACTAGAATATGATAATTTAATTAAATAAGTATAGTAATTAAACTATGGAGTAAAAGATTTATTAAAATAATGGAAAAAGATTTTAAATGGTTTTACCAAACAAGTCCCTTGTACTTGATTAACCTTATTTCTCCAAACAAGGCCTTAGCTAAAGAGTTGTTTTTAAAATAGCTTTGTTTTGCCAAACATGGCCTTATGACTTTTCAAATCCTATAACTTATGTAATTAGTAATACTTATTATTGTTATAAGTATTATATTTATTATATATATGTTACATATATATTATATACTATATGTGTATGATTATATATGTCAGTTAGAAAACAAAGTACGTTAGTTTTTCTAAAAAGTCTAAGTCTAAGAGAAGAAGAAGAGAGTTAGAGTTCTCAGAGAAGAAGGAAGAAGAGGAAGAAGAAGTGGGAGCTCAAAGCAAGGCCCACTATCATCTTCATCTCTATATCTCTCTTAATCAAAGACTAGCAAGGTTATAATTCTAACCCTAAATTCAATCAAGATGTTTTATTTGGGATTTTTGTAAAATTAGGTTTTCATGTGTATAAGATTATGTGTTTATATCATGTTCATATATTTTCATATATATAATTATGTGCCATGAAAAGAATTTCAGAACTCAATCGTCTTAAAAACAAGTTTCTCAAGCATGTGATTCTATATGTTCATAGTTTTGGAATTCTATGTAAAAATCTCTTTGTGAAACTTTATAATTTTGTTATGAGAATGGGATATGTATGTATACATACATGTATATATGTTTACATGAGAGTTTCATAGTTGTTTAAGAATTTTAATTCACAAGTATATGATGAACACCATGAAATTCATGTTCATAGTGTTAGATTATGAATTTATGTTAAAACAAATTCTTAAATCCTTATTGTGAAAATGAGATATGTGTAATATATGATATAACATGATTATATATAAATTATATGGTTGTATTAGCAATTCAAACCATGGATTTTTTATAAACAATAGGAATTGTGTTCATAGTGTTTTCTTTGAATCAATTTCTGAAAAATTACTTTTAAAACATTCAAAATTGATGTTGATTATGAGTTATTGTTAAAATTGATCAAGTATTATGTTAGTATGTTAAGAATAGAAGTGATTACAATTGGAATCACTTGAATTAGATGAAAAATAAATTCATAGTAGCAATTTTAGTCAAGAACGCTTAAAATTATGTTTTTCTACGAATTCCATGAAATCTTGGTTGTGATTATGTGTTTATATGAAATTTTTATGTTATGAGCATGTTAATAAGCTTAAAATATTGTTTGTCACATGTTTCATGTTTGTCATGTTGGGAAAATTCGAGTTCAGTGTGACGAAATAAGCCAAATTGGCTTATTTCTCCACCAGTTCGCGAACCAGCCCCTCCACCAGCCCTTGGACCCGCCCCAGCGGGTGTTTAAGCCTTGGTGGACCAGCCCCAGCGGGTACACTTGCTGTCCGGGGTAGTTTAGTTGTCGTAATGCAAAACTATTTTGACCTCCGTTAGTAAAATGGCCATAACTTTTTCATACGAACTCCGATTGAGGAGATTCAAGATGATCCGGAACGAGCATGAGTATACCTACAACTTTTGTTCTTTAACTTTTTTGATTTGAGGTCGTTAGAAAAGGTCAAAATGTTCATTTTTTTGACTGATGCGTATTCGGAGACAATCGGAGGGCGTCGGTCATGCACATACGCAAGTATAGTGCTGTCGACGATATTAGATGTTGTTCTAAGTTATAAAACATGAATATTAGTAAATATAATGATGTTTAACTTGAAATATAATTTGATTGACGTAAGATGTAATTATAATTGGTTATGTGAAATGTAATATGATTATGTGAGGTGATTAAATTACGTGGTGATTAATTATTAACTTATTAGTTAATGAGGAATGAGTTAATCTTAATTGGTTAACTAACGATGAAGATTAGCTATGTAATAATTAACTTATATCGTTAATTATACATATTTTTTGACAGCGAGTGTCAAACGAGAGAATGGAAGAGAATTACGAAGTGTAAATTAGAATTTACTTAGACGTTTGATAAGTGTTTCTAAGTGACTAATAATTGATGCGTATAGTGATACGTTATGTAGGATCATGAAGCAGATTATATTAAGCAGTTTTTCGGTAATTGGTAATCCACGAGCCAGGCAAGTCTTTCGGTTCCTACTTTTCTACGTGAATTTGATGAACTATTTTAAATTATATGATATGTTATATATGTTGTAAGCGAGCATGATACGTTATACATGTTGTAATCATGAAATGTCAAAGTCAATTTATGACTATATTGTTTGGTCAAATAATGTTGATTGAGTAAGGAACTCAATCTTTATATTTGTTATGTGAATTAAATAATGTATGCCATGTTACTTTAATTATTATGAGATTTATGTTGAGCATGTTTATTATGTGATACGTGATGCATGAAAACTGTTAGAACTTGCTGAGCTATCGAGCTCACTCTTGCAAATAACTATTTTTGCAGGTCAAGGATGCAAGGTAAAGATACGTGTTAAGTGATTTATAGAGATCAATGTTCAAGAATATTAGTTATGTTCAATTTCAAATTATAGTTAATGTTTTGAATGAAATATGTCGCTGAGTTATAAATAGAGTTATCCAATGTAGATGGATATTGTTTTATTATGAAAGACTTTGTATAGTCATTTTGTTGTAACGATTCATGATATAGATTTGAATCGAAGAGATGTAATGTAAAGGTTGCGATTCAGGGCAATATAAAAAGAAAGTTTATAAAAGTTTTAAATATTCCACATTTTTAGTGATTTTTAATATCGAATAAGGATGTAATGAGAGATTAAAGTTATATTGTTAACGATCGAGAAGGAAAATATTATTGTATGAATTTTGGGGTCGTTACATATAATCACCATTTTCTTGTGTATGTATACTAATAAGTAGTATGTTGTAATATAGGTTATTGTTAGTACTTAAGCTATCTATGGATGGTGAAACATGAGTTAGATAAGGGAATTAACTATTAAGAATAAATATTGGTTAATTTAAATTGGAAGTTATATTATGGAATAATATAATTTGAATATTAAAGCCTTAATTAACTATGGTGATATAGTACAGGCTTTAATTTACTTAAGTAAAAGGTGGATTAATATATGTGTTGGATATAAAATTATAGTTGGTACTTTTATATATATTACTTAGAATGGTAATATGTGAGAAAATGTGTGAATAACGTTAATAAAGATATATACGTTATTAAAGGGAGATGAAAATCATTATTTTATTTAAATGAATATTTGATATTTGAAGAAATTATTTTGGGGATAATTTATAGAAAAGAAAGAGAAATAATTATTATATATTTCTAATAAAAGATATTAGAATAATTTCTAATATTGAATTATTTTAATAAAAGGAGGAAATGCTATTTCTGAATAATATTATTACCTTATATGTTTTATATGAGGTAATAGGTATAATTAATTAATATGGTAAATATATTAAAATATATTTGCTATATGTAAATAAATTGATGAAAATAATTTATTATAATAGAAAATAAACTTATTATCTATTTTTTATATATAATATATGTACATGTGCCGTACATGTAATTATTTGATATTATATCTTGAGACAATAAGTAAATTATTTTCTAATAATGAATGTCTTTATTTAGAGAAAACATAATATTTATGTTATGGTAAAATACATAATTTCTAATGTATTTTCAAGAGAGTTAATTAATGAAAGAAAACTAAGTTATTTTAATATATTAAATAACTTAAGTTATTATTTTATCATGGATGTTATCATTTAAATAATTAATAGAGTATATATTAATTATTATAAGCGTAAAGGTTATACTTATTATAAGTATAATTAATTGAGGTAGTTTAGCATCTTAATAGCTTACCGTAAAGGTTATAAAGAATATTTGAATATTTCCATTCACGATATATTTATATATGTGAACCTTGTGATTTAATAGTTCTAAGTAAATTGAACACGTGGTGGATAAGTAATATGGTGGAAGTGATAATAAGCATGAGATTGAGCTTGTGAGAAATGTCTTGTGTGGCACAATAATAGATTCGATGATGAATTAATTAATTCAAGGACGGAAGAATTATTAATTAAATAATTAATCTATATTAATTATTATTATAATAATATGTTGATTTATTATTATGGCTAGTGATAGTATAATAATAAGGAAATTGATTATAAATATAATCGAAATGGTATTGATGAGGGATGAGATATATTGTCTTATAATATTAATTTTTGTTATGAACAATGTACTAGTATCAAGTAATTATTTGATAATATGTTGATTAATGAGTAAATAATTTATAAATATAATAAGATTTATATTTATTTAATGTAAATGCTAACCAATTGTTATAGAGATTAATAATTGATTTACGAGGAAGGGATTAATTAATATTATTATTAATTAATTTATAAGATAAGTAATTTATCAATTCCTATGAGCAAGCATGCGATATTAAAAGTATATCGTATAGTAGTGTAAAGTGTAGTGTGACTATACATATTGAAACTATATGGAATACATCATACGGTTTATGTGACAATATGAGATGGGTGGATACATTAAGGTGTAGGTATGGGATAATAAATTATATGGGAATTATGGGTTGAGAATAATCAACTATTTTATATCTAGTCCAAATAAAATACTAATTCAATATACATGAGGTGCACGATTATATGTGTTGGTGTATATCTACAGTATGGATATGCTTAGGTGGGTGTACATATGCGTTTGTGTATATGTACATATGACTTATATTAATGTGTCAATATTAAGTAAGCATAATGTGAATTATAATATAACTTAAGTGTACAATTGTACATTGATGTAGGAATATATGTAATATACATATGTATGTTGCACAAAGGAATACAATGCTGAGTTTATTAAGCCTTGTCCCTAATTGAGAGTCTCATTCTCTTCACGTGATATACTCCAAGCTATCCTATTCCCTACATCCTCAGCAAACTAGATGGCAATGATCAATGGGGAGTGGTTTTCATGATTGATTTCAACTACCATCTACCAACTCCTTCTTAACTACCATGCAATTCATTCTCCCGTTGGTTCAATTTGATGGATTATTGCATTAACTGTATACTCATTCTTCTATAAATAAGCTTCTATTCTTCTATAATTCATTGCTGAGATTTTTGCTTAAGTGATATTGAGAGCATATTGAGAGTAAGATTGCATTAGTGATATAGCAGTATTTTGAGTTGAAGATTTCAGCAAGCTTGATACACATTAGCAAAGGTATAACACCTCATGTTCTTCAATTCATGTTTTCTACAATTTTTGAGATTTCATAGATTCTTGATTTTAATTGGAATTCATGATTTTGTGATTGGATAATGTTAATTGGTTGTTATATAAGCTTATACTTGTGTTAGTAAGGCAATGTAGTGGGTTTTCATTTGAATTCGTAGAGAGTTTCTGTGTTTGGGCTGCTAAACTGCTGAAGCAGGAAAACTGTCTGGTGCGAACCAGACACGGCGCAGCTGCGCCGGTTTATAACTGAGGCGCAGCACAGCTGCGCCGGTCTCTGGGACCAGTTTGTTGTTCTGCTACAAATCTGTCAAGAGGAAGTTAGCTAGTATGGTTTGAATAAGTATGCTAATAAGCTTGACATGCCAATATGAGTACATTGAGACAATGTAAACATGTTTTACTAAGATTGCACGCATGATTGATGAAAACTTATAGTTTTGAAATAACTAAAAGTTTTAAAAAGGAATTTTGATATGTTAGACTTATAGTTATATTCTGACTTTTGAGACATGTTCGTATAACCTAGAAACACATGAAATGCATGTTAACTTGCGTATATATGTTTTGTAATATAACATGAGCATGTTGAACCTCGTTAGTGAATAATTACTAACGAAAATGTAAGTTTTGAAAGTGAACCTTGGTATGTATATACCATATCTATATTCTGATTTTTACAAGCATGTTTATATGGTTGGTTAAGCATGAAAAGTTAGTCTAAGGTGTTATGATTACACTAGCATACATGAATGGTGTTTAAGGTGATTTCAAAAGCTAAAACTTGAAAGTTTTAGAAAACTAAAGTGCATGAATCAAAGTCATATGCTCTCATAGTTTGAGGGTGCTTTAAAAACATCACTAATATATCATGCATGTGCACACCCTATGTAAATACCATGAAAGATAGTTAAGCACAAGTGAAGCATGATTTAAGCTAGTAACAATACTAGCTATGTGTATATGAAATATAAACTTGCAAGCATGCCTAAATCAAGTATGTGATCACCTCATATGCTTCAAATGACAAATATGATAAGACTTATATGCCTCTAGTCATGATTGATAGGTGCACCTCACTAGTTAGCCATGATATGCACTATACGAACAAGATTTGAAGATGAACTATATGTAAATTGATTGACGTAATGATGATATAAAACCCGGAATTGATAAACTTTCCTAAGGGTTGCGAAACGTAAGAGTAATATAGATCATGTACCTATGAGTTTTACATATATGTCGAGTACATTTAGTTAAATGTGTGATACATGTATATGTAAGAATGGTAGTAAGTATGTATGGTTAAGTTAAACCTATACGTACATAGTTATTCTAAGAATACGATGAGCAAGTAAAACGAAGGTTCTAAGAACCAAGATAGAAAACAATGTAGTACTTATTATTATATTGAGAACGTATGAATGTATACTGATGGGTATAAATCCATGATTATATAACTGTGTAGGATTACACGAAGTGCAGATATCTTTAAGCAGTTAAGTCGTAGTTGTTAAACTACGAATCAAGCAAGTCTTTCAGTTCCTATTTGATATATAAATTCAATAACTGTTAGTTGAATTATATTCTGCTGTGATGATGTGAACTTATATATGAACTGTATATGAGGTATGTATGAGATTGAAAGTTGATCTTTGATGATATGCTTGTTATGTGAGAAGTAACATGCTTAGTAAATATAAATTGATTATAAATGCATGAACTGAGTATAATGTTATATGCTATGTGATGCATGAAAACTGTTAGAATTGCTGAGCTGTCGAGCTCACTCTTGCAAATAATCAATTTTACAGGTTAAGGACTCACGATAAGAGTAACGTGCTACGTGATAAAGTTCGAAGATTTCTGTTTATTTAGATATATGCTCTCGAACCATGTTTAGGTTCTAGGAGCTGTACTTGATAGTTGTTTACAATGTTTAGTACTTGTCGTATCGTAAAGATGTATTAGTTAATACATAGAAAATATCGAATTTAGATGTAAACATTTATACAATAATTCAGATATAGTGAATCATATATAGTGATTCAAGGATTTGTAATTGATTTAAGATTGTGAAATCAATAAAAGATTTTATTCAAGGAAGATTGAAAAAATTTAAGTTATTCCGCATTTTTTTATAATATCGAACATGATATAAAACAAGAATGGTAAATGACCAGGATTGTAACTTGTAAAAGTTTGGAGTCATTATACGAGATCCTGACAATGGAAAGAATTTATATTCTAAATTGTAATAAAGCAAGTTTTATTCTTTAAGTTATGAATAAAAGATGTAATAGTTCGACTATAGTAGTATCGTGACTGCACCGGATTTGAGGAAAGAGAGGAACCCGGATTTCGGGGCGTCACAGATGACATATTATTGAATAGATTTAACTAAATTGAATAATATTTCATTCATCGATAACCAAGAATAAGATTTAGAATTCATCTGAGGGTCATAAGACCTTGAACTATGTCCTAGGTGGTAAGTATTTCTACTTAGACCTTTATCAGTTGTTAGACTATATGGATTCTTAACTCGTACTTAGGGGGATCAGCCCTTCGTACCATGTATTGTGCACAAACATCTTAACGCTTTTGTATAGTAATCCCCTAATAATAGGGTTGTTCATCTCAGTATTCATTAACGAGTCCGCACCAAAGAAAGTTTGGTTTGGATAAGCTCAAAGGGTAATTTAGAGTTCAACTATCATCAACTAATGAGTAGTTGAATCAACTTAGAATAAATAATAATTCAATAATAAAAGAATTACGAAATAGCAATGAGTCATAACAATAGGACATCATATGCAACAGTCATGCTTTAGAAATAACTTAAAGCATTTGAAAGATAGAATAGACCTTACTTGAACAATTAAGTCAAGGTCTCATTATTTCAATAATGAACTTCAATAATATAATTGCTCAATGTGGAATTTAGAGAGTAAAATAAATTGCATAATTATAACAAGAAAGGATAGAAAAACTTGCACAATAAAAGTAAAGTTTGAGTTTAGAACACTTGCCTCGTGCACAAGCTACAATTTACAATCATGTTCTATAATTATCCTACATATTACATTACGTTTACAATATCAATTAATTCCATAACCACTATGTTTAACCGTTGAACTTCTCACTTAAGTTCAACTTAACAACGTGGTTCGTAAACTTAACTTGCAAACTAGCCACATAACGTGAATCTAAACTCACAACATGCATAACACACGTGTCTAATCTTTTAAACCATCATAACCATACCTTACAACAACAATATCTAAATTCACACGTAACTTGTTAATATGAGACTTCAATTTGTCTTATACATATCAATAATATGTGATATTATTATTTTATACACTTAACATGTCATCAGGTTCATTACATTAAGTTAATTCCTCATGTTAGGGCTTAAACACACAAAACAAAATTTCGGACAGCAAGGAAGCCCGCTGGGGCGGGTGTTCATGCTGGTGAAAAATCAGCTCGCTACTTGTGCAGGAAAAAGCTCAATTTGGCTTATTTTCTCACACCAAACTCAGAATTTAATACATATAATGCATATAAAACTTTATAAAATTATTACTTTAAACTTCTAACATGTTTTTAATATACATGAACACCACAACACATAATCAAAACACAAAATTTTATGATTTTGAAGAAAACACCATTGTTAAGTGTTGTTGAAGAAAATTAACACTATGAGTTTGTTTTTAAACCAAATCACATAATTTGAATCATATTGATTTTATTTATTAATATATTATTATAATTTAAACTTAATTTATATCACATATCACAATCAAACACAATTTTGATGTTTAAGAAACCATCTTTCAAAATAGTTCACTGTAAATTGCTCTGAACATGATTTCTTCAGTTCATCATATTTACATGAATTAAACAACTTACACTATCATATAAATCATATATAATAGTTTATATATACAATTTAACATACACGAATCATATTACACAAATTCTCATGAAAACTTAAATCACAGAGAACTTAAAATTATGAAAACATGGAAGAATAAAGCTTAAACTAGATTATACCTTTTGTTATTAGGAGAAGAAGATGATGGTGATGATGATAATTCTCTCAAAGCTCTTCTTCCTCTTTCTTTCTTCTTCTCTCTTTTCTCTCTCACTCTCTTACTCTGTTCTTCTTCTAACTCTTATTACTAACTTACGTATATTATAAAACTGACAATATAAATATAATACATATAATTACATATAATATATAACTGACAAATACTTAATATACAATATTAATAATATATCAGTTATAACTTTTTAAAACTCAAAAGCCACAAGGCTTGTTTGGCAAAACCTCTTTATTTTTAAAACAGATTTTTAGTAGCTAAGGCCTTGTTTGGTAAAACATAATTAAAACTCTTTTTGTTTTATTTTAATAACTCCTTTAACACATAGTTTCCAATGTCACACTTTATCTAATTAAATCTTACTATCCCAATTTAATTAAATTAAAACTAACATCAATTAACTAAATAAAATTAGTCACATAACAATTATAATTACTCGTTAATCATAATCTCATGTAACAAATACCACATAATATTTATCTAATTTAATTATCTCAATTAAATTACAACTACACCACAAATTATTACATATCAGTTTAATTAACATAAAGCACTTAATTAAATTACTCCATACATAACCACATCAATTATTTATTTAACTCAATAAAAAAATTAATTAAAATATTTATTTAATTCAATAATATTTAAAATTAATATACAAAATTCTCGTTTGTTACAGATATTGAGTTTTTACCTATTATATTGTGCATATTTGGTTGTAAATTAAGTCTGGAGGCTAGATCTAAGCCGGATCTAGCCTTTTAAGTGGTTATTAAGCATGAAGCTTTAACCCGTATGCTAGATCGGCTTAGATCCATGGTAGATCTACGTATTTACTACTTTTAATTGGTCCCGGTTATCCCGTATAGCCCTAGATCTATATCTAGAGGCAAAAGGAGTTCGAACTGGCTTAAACTGGTGATTTCAACTAATGAGATCATCTAATATCAAAGTCTAGGACATTGTACATATATATTAATGCATAATAATGTGAGCCTAGTAATCCCGGTGTCGAGATCCCATGAATGGATCCCGACTCGATTCCAACGATGGACCGGTTTTGTGATGTAATGTTTAAATAACGAAGAAAATCATTGTATATGTAATGTTTGGATCTTGAAGACGAACTCGAGGGGTTAGTCCTGAGAAGTTGGATTCAAGATCCCGTGATAGTGAAAATTTTGATTGTGGGTGTTCGGATTAATCGAGATGGCTTACATGCCCGATGATGATCCGACCCTTTTTGACGCTTTTTGCATGCACATCATCAAAATGGTTTCCAATAAAATCACAAAGAGCTTTCAATGACAATAAAGCGGTTTGGGGATAGACATTAGATCATAAATGGAAGTATCAAAAGACCACGATTCCTATTTGACGAAGGATTTGAAAACTTTGTTTTCAAAACATCATTGATATATATTGTGTTCTAAAATGAACTTTTATATAAATGAACTTTTATATAAATGATCAAATCCTTTGTGCATATGGTTAAAGAGGTACAGCACTACTTTTGTAATTATTACATATACTAAAAATTAATAATGGAAGTATCAAAGGTCCTTGATTACTATTCGATCGAAGGATTTGAAAACCTTGTGTTTTCCCAAAATATCATATGAAATGTATATTTTGTCTAAAAAGAACTTTTGCTAAATCAAACCCTTCGTACATAGGTGCAAAAGAGGAACGGCACTACTTCTAAATAACTCACAAGGAGGCTTAGAATAAACTTTTAAACACAAGCACACACACACTTTTATGCATAGGAAATCAATAAGATGTGGTACCGTGTTTTCACGGGAGTCGAGGGGTGCCTAGCATCTCCCCCCCCCCCCCCCCCGCTTAACCTAGCCCCCGAATTCCACCAATCTTGGGTTTCAGACCTATCCTACCGAGTCACATATTGGACCATACTGCAAAAAACTTTCAAAACTCAGATGAGTATGTACATACATTTAAACCATACCAACTGGCGACTCTGTCTCATTCGGTCCAATCATAAAATAATAAAATCAAACTTTTCAAAGTCGTCGACACTTATGTCGGTATTGCTTTCCTAAAACCTCACCCTTTAATAGAATCCATAGACATAGCGAATCATGGAAGGGTAAAACAAACAACACAAACTTAGGAAAGACACACATCAATAATTTTTTCCTGGCATCGACAGGTGGCGACTCTGCTGGGGACTATAAAGGGCTTAAGCCGCGTTCAATCTTTGTGATTTCCATTCTGCTTGTGCATCTTGTGTAAATGATCTTTGTGTGTGATAATTGTCTCAATCTTTAAGCATTTTTTGTATTAGTGCCTCACACAATATATTAGTGCTTCGCATAATGTCATCATATTATATGCGAAAAGAACGTGAATGTATGTGAATGTATGTTGTGTGGTCCCTCCATTAGGAGGCAATCCCGTCAGTTGTTTATTACTGGACTCCTCTGGATGTTTCCATTGTGAGGCTCAAGAAAGGCACCACTCAGATCCGCTCCAATTCAAAAATGGATGTTTTTATCAAGTAAATTGCGAAGATCTGGGAACCAATTCCAAAAAGCCCGTGAGAGTAACCCTAAAATAGGTCAGCCTCTGATAAACCAAACGCGTGGTATGTCTCTTCATGCCCTATTTTCTCTTCCGCGTATATAAATGGCAATCATCTTGAACTGCCATTTTTACATCTTTCTTATTCTGTCATCAAGTCGACTAACCTTTTGTTTTGCAGGAAAAGATTAAAAACTATTAAACTGATGCATAGCATATCATGAATCTCTGTCCCCCAATATCCAGTCTAAACTAGATATCGGTTTTGTGCATATTGGTCCTAGAACTCGATTCCGAGCCAAAAAGACCCGTTCACCACCAGTCAAAATGGCTAAAGGAAGTTCATCAGAACCCATCCCTGTATCTCGAGAGGAATTCGAGGAGTTTAAGAAACAGATTGCCAAGATGACTACCCTGTTAAGAGAACAAAGTAAAGTATCTCAGGAACCTAAGCATAAGAGTCAGACTGAACCCTCTGTGCAAGGAGATATAAAAATACTGAAAAAGGACGGTAATACCTAGATGTCCACACCTATCTCCCCACTCTACGTCAAAATAGCCAAGGAGGCCCCGATCCAAAAAATGACAAGGGAAATAGTAGACCTTCGAAGAGGACAGAGAAACTGGAGACATCAAGAAGAAGATGCGACAGATGGAGGATGTTATCCGATCTATGAAGGGGACAGGGTCCCACGGAAGTGTTAACTACTCCAACCTCTGTATTTTCGCAAGGGCCAGATATCCTGATAAATTTCAAGTCACGGAATTTGAAAAATACAACGGTTTAGGCGACCCTTACACCCATCTGAAGGTATACATAGGCGAGTTAGGATCCTATGCCGATAATGAGAACCTCCGAATGTAGTTGTTCCAAAAAAGCCTTACTGGTGAAGCCGAACTTGGTACGCCCGAATTGATAACTCCAAGGTCCATGGTTGGGAAGATTTAGCCCATGATTTCCTCAACCAGTACAGCTTCCAATCCCAAATGGCCCCTGATCCCTACCAAGGGACCAAGGCTAAGAAATTGAGCAATGAATCATTCAGGGATTACGCGCAGAGGTGGAGGCGCATGGCAGCCCAAGTTAACCCACCAATGGATGAAGCTGAGATGGTGATGACTTTCATCGACATCCAAGAAGCGCCTTATTACGAGAGAGTCCTAGCGGGAATAGGCAAGCCCTTCTCCAAAATGATAAAATATAGGGAAATGGCAAAGATGGGTTTGAAGTCTGGTAAGATTAAAGACCTCACGGCCTTGGAAACAGTCGCTAAATATATACAGTCTGGCAACTATGTGAGCGCTCCCAAGATGATACACAAGGAAAGCGATGAAGATGTATCCTTCGTTTCACAGGGGCAATCTAGGAGACCTGACAATAGTCCCTCTACCTGGATAAAGGGAAGCAAACTGCCACAGCAACAACAGGCCACAGCAACAACAGGCCACATTCAACTAAAGTCAAGATAGACAAAGAAAATTTGAAAGAACAAAAAATAGTGTTTACTCCACTAGGCGATTCCCTCGAGAACGTATTGGCCTTATTGATCGACCACGAGAAAATTACTAATTTGGCTCCACCTCTAGATCCAAAGAGTAACAGATATGATCCAAGCGAGAGATGTGTTTACCACTCAGATTCTCCAGGACACGATATACAAGACTGTTGGCCCTTAAAGCATAAAATCCAAAATCTGATTGAAAGTGGTGATATTGTGATCAAACAACCAGACCAACCAGATGTCAACACCAGCCTTCTGCGGCAGTACAATACAGAAGGAGTGAACATGATCGGGTCAGGAAGTGCCGGAATAGATCCAAATCTTAAGTACATACGGAGGATGGAAGAATACCCCCAAAGGAACATAACAAATATCCTGAGATGGGAAAATCCAGAGGAGTGTATAACAGTGAGACAAAAATTAGAGACGATCCAGCATCAAGTAACTCTATTAGCCAAGTTGGTAGTGCGTCAACATCAAGTTACAAGAGAGTTTTTCACTCAATCATCAAGGAACCTAGAGAAGAAAGACGTTGGCCAGAATGCAAGCCTATATCCCTCTAAGATAATCCACCTGACTGAAGAAGATCAAAGCAAGCTGAAAGGGTAGGAAAATTAAAATGATAAAATTACTAGAAGATCACACCAGCGAAAAAATTGCCTAGGAATGCAAATTCTTAAATAGAAAGATCAAACAACATTCCAGACACCTGCGAACCCCCAAAATCCTACGGCACCGAGAGTAGGGGAAAACAAGCAAAGAAGGGTATTCACGCCTCTAGGAGACTCATTGGAAAATATGTTAGCACTGTTGGTTGTGCAGAAAAAGATCACTAAGCTCGCTCCACCAGCTGATCCCAAAGGAAGATAATATGATATCAACAAGAGGTGTCTCTACCATTCTAACTCACCTATACATGCTACTGAGGAATGTTGGTCCCTGCGACACAAAATCCAGAATCTCAATGAAAATGGAGAGCTGAAGATAGATATCCACATGACCAGAAAGGGTGAAAGGGAAATAAAAAGCTTAAAATTTCCACTCAAGGCAAACAGTTCAAAGGAAGTGACGACTATGAGCACCAATCTTGGCGGAACGCAAGGTGGACTGGTCATAATGCGAGGAGTGGCAGAGAAAAGAAGCGAGTCCCCTAAAGGAATTCCTCCGCCACCGTCAAACATCTTGTTACCCGAAGTTAGCAACCACACTCCTGATTCTACCCTGCTGGACGAGGAAGAGGAAATATTGATCCTTTCCAATGAGAAAAAAGCCAAAAGGGAAAATTTTTGGTGAGAAATGCAACAACAGTTCGAGCGAACTTTCAAAGTCAAAACCTCCCAGGCCCGTGGAAAAGATGAACGAACAGATCAAGGAAAAGGAGGCGAAGGTATCGAGAAAGTTAACCCATCAAGGAATCAAGAGTTCATTCCTTTTTACGATGGGTATAGTTTGAGCACCCCCGAGGGATGTGCCGAATCAGGAGGTGATCAAGTTATGGCGGTAATTGAAGATGTTTCAGACAAGGAACTAAGGAAGTAACCTCTGCTGCTAGCATCGAAGGCAACCTGACCTCTTGCAACTGAACTATCAAGCCTCAACTAACCCGGAATGCCTAGATTTAGAGAATACGATTGCGAGTTCCAGGAGATGTTGGGACGGTATCATTAGCTTTATGTCTTATTTTATGTTTTATGCATTATTATGTTATACTTTGTTTATGTACAAAAAAAACAAAAAAAAATAAAGAAAAAAAGAAAAGAAAAGAAAAAAATCAATTTTATGATATCCTTTGCATGAACTACGTAAGACCAGATCTCCTTTCATGGGAGTACGTAGGCAGCCAGTGATGGCACGGTCTAACCCTTATAAAAATCACAAACCCCTTCAATAATTCAATAATCACAAGATACGACGACTCTTCAACAACTTATCAACCCCTAAAGTACGAGAAGACTTAATCTCCTTTTGACATACAAAAGTGTATGGGCGACCGTCGTGGCAAAGTCTATCTCATACCCGACGACCTACTCTCCAAGATAAAAGCCACAAATCAAGCCTTACAGATAAAACCAAGCTTGGTTGAAACTGATACATCAGAAACCAAACTGAGCTCTTCAATCCAATTCAGTGGAATCCGAAGGCCTCTCGACATCAAACATTAAAGCTAAAGCGATAACATAAAATGAGAAACACAGCGATATGTCAAGCATGATCATCAGCGAGTACAAATACCAAACAAGGCGATGCAAAATGTGAATACAGAGAAGTTTACAACAAGTGCACCTACAAGATTAGAAGCAATGATTGGGGCATCCAAACATCAAAGTCAATATCCACTACCTGTTCACCATGTGGGTTAGGAGGTAAAAGACTCTTGCGATCTCGGCATTTTATCAGCCCGTCTATCAAACATACAACAAAGCGACTACTCCAGATGACAAGCAAGACTGGGCAATTTCAAAATCAATGACAACTCAATATTGGTACTGAAAGTAGTATGCATACAAGCCAATCATGTATGATGATAAAGCATATACTTTGGAGACAATCTTATTTATTTATTAATAAAATATTTATTTATTAAAGGCATTTAATTATCTACATGGTGCTATTTTTATAATATGTAAATAACCCATAGTTTTAAGCAATGCTTTTAGAATTATGATGTTGATCATGCTAATGACATCTAAATTCTTACAAAGCTCAAAAACTAAAATAGTTCCCAATCGTGGGATTACTAAAAAGGAAATTAGTAAATTCGGATAGATTGGTACATATGTTGCTTGCTCATTGGATGAGGATGATTGATCTCATGATCATTTGTGTGGAGACACTAAAGCAAGTATGTAGGTGCTTATTGGAGAATAAGTTCACTGAACGTGACTCGCTATGGAATACCTAATGGAGTTTTACTCTCCAGTCAATAAGAATTCCTAATGTGATAGTAGGACAACTGATCCTTGGACTTGAGATCATCATAGTATCTTGTATGTAATGAATTATACTTTGACTTATTCCTTAAAGCCCTTTAGGGTATATAAAAGGGTATGCTTGGGTATAATGAGTTACATAAGGAGATAATGAATGATCAATAAAGAATCTACCACCTCTAGTAAAAGAGGAGATATGTCCTATGTGATTCGTTAAATGACAACCCAGGAATCCTTGGCCAAGGTTGAATAAAATTAGAAAGGAGTTTTTAATTTGCATTATTTGGAGTTGTGCATTTTCTAATCGAAATACATATAATTGAATAAAATAAGACTTGACAGTAAATCTATGTCTTATTTTTAATTGGGACATTTTATGGTGGAAGGATTGAATTATACGATAACTATTTACTCACAGGTTCTTTTATGATTAATGTTAAAATCTATATTATCTGAAAAGTCGTTGATCGCTAGGGAGGCTTATCCCTATTGTAGAATAAATATTATTTATTTAAATAGATTATTAGTTTTATTTATTTATTTAAATAAGATTAGAATTATTCTAATTGATTTATTCACAACCAGTTTAATATGGAGAACCTAAAGGGTCACACCATAAAAGGAAGAATAATTATTTAAGAAGGTAATGGCATAATCGTAATAATGCATTAAGTATAATTAATTTAATCTATGGTGATAGAATAAATTAAATAGCTTAATGTTTATTATTTAATATTTTGGAAATATTAAATATAAATTGATAAGAGGAGACTTATTAATATTATTACAATTATTATTATTTTAATTTCTAAAGGAGTTTAGTAATTAATTTAATATTAGTACTCTCATTTATTCCTAATAAGATTCGGAGGCAAATTAAATAAATAAATTTAATTAATTATTCCCAATGTGGTAGGAAGCCTAAATTAATTAAAAGAGTTTGATTAATTAAATGAAATCCCATGTCTAATAGGATTAGAAGGGTTGACCAATATCTATATAAGTGAAGTCTTATAATAGATATCAGTTGATGAAATTTCAATGGTTGGAGAGTACTCCTTTTCTATAGAGGATAGAAAACTAAGGTTTAGCCAAACACCCTCCTTCTTGATAATTCCTCTTCCTTGGTGGATCACCTCTAGAGGCCAAACACTTGGGTGGCTAACGTTGATCAAAGGAAGGAATCTAACCCAGAAATTCAAGGAGATCACGAAGAACAAGGAGTTGAACTCGTACATGTGGAAGCTTCGTTCTACAAGGATAGGATTCCATAACTTCTTATTTATCGTTTTAAATTAATAATTTGCATAAAGGATGATCCGGGTAATGGTTTTGTAGAAAATTTTAAACTCTGATATATCATGCTTCCACTAATTTTTGCAATTTTATTGCGTCACGATTTCGTACAAACCCAACAGGTACCCTTACAACAAACAAGACTGGGGCAATGTCGGAGATAACGACAACTAGACACTAGGACATTTATCGACCATCCCAAAAAGGAAAATGCAAGTTGGCACCTATAACGCGATCTTTTTAACATGCGACGTCATCATCAGAGCTTATCTCATATCATTTCACTGGCAATCCGATACGATCATTTGGTCTCTTCTAATCATAACTTTCTTAGAATGCAGCAATCCACGTGTGAGGTACGACTCTTTCAACTCTTTATCTATTTTCTGTCCCCATATTGTAGAGATGATAGCCAGTTTAAGTATACATAAATCTTACGTTAGAATCTTAGAAAAATGTTTTAAAAGAGAAGATTTTGTTTAACTTGTTATGAATAGATTAATTCTGATAAGCATCCGTGGAGCGAGAATCACGAGAATGATTAGAGAATTAAGACTATTCAACCTTTTGATTAGGCACGACATCCTAGTTTAAAGGGGTTTTTGGACCAGAATCGACCTCATATGCATGCCTGCACTTTGCGGTTGCCCTAACTCTTAATTATGAGGTATGAAACTATGGCGACATCGATGACAATTAATGCGAAGATAGAAGATAAGTGATGGCGAACCTAATGTCTCCAATCGTGGCCTGGGTTACTCGAGTAATTAAGCCTGAGGGGTGTCTTTACACCTGGTGCCCTAAAGCCATATGGTTTGGGAGTCACCGGCCTAACGCTCGCTACATGGGTAACTTAGTGCCTAAAAAAATGAGCATTGCTAGGAGGTAAAAGGTGAGACCTGAGCAGATTCGAATCGTGGTCGTGGTTAATCGAGTAATTAAGCCTAAGGGGTGTCTTTACACCTGGTGCCCTATAACCATCTGGTTTGGGAGTCACTGACCCAATGCTCGCTACATGGGTAATTTAAGCCTAAGAAAACGAATCTTGCATAGGGTCAGGCAAAGAGTCAATAGTTGAGATCCGCCTGACTTATCTCGAAGTGTGGCCTTTGTTACTCAAGCAAGCAAACCCGAAGGGGTGTCTTTACACCTAATGCCCTAAAGCCGTTTGGTTTGGGAGTCATTGGTCCAAAACTCGTTAAATGGGTAACACTTAATAGCTTAAGAAAATGAGACAAGTTAAGCGAGGAGAAAAAGAAAAAAGAAAATTGGAGTTAAGAAAAATTTTACGAGATCAGAATGAGATCATCTAAAGTCATGGAAGAGAAACCCCTACTAAGGGTTGTGTCACTCATAGTGCACATGTTGTATGACGTCAATTATGCGAAGGGCGGCATCTATAGTGAAGACGAAGTATCTTTGATAAAGGGATATAGCTCTTTTGAATTTAATCTTACTCATGAACAATGACGATGGATGCTTAAAAGTTTTCTTGCGATTTCATACCTAGTTAAATGAAAAATTCCTTAAAAGGAAAGAAAAAAATAATAATAACCTTGAAGTTAGTGATTCGCAATTTACTTGGGAAAAAATTATTTTCATACTCAATTTCAAGATCTTTAGCGATAAGATAAAAATACAACGATTACGAGTTAAGTGGCATACCCGATGAGCATTTAATTTCATAAAATTTAACTTCATATGCCTCATTGATGAGATTATACTAATTTTTATCAAAGTTATCCCCGACGGCCCGAGCCGTCAAGCTTTTGGTGCATTTTGTTATTCGTCTGATGTGCAGGATATTGCTCACTCATGACGTGGTCAACAAAGCGAGTTTCTTACATGATCCTTGGTAACAGCATGCGAAAAGGCTAGGGCATTTTGCGATTCAATAAAAGCGAAGGAGCCTAAGGCAGGACCAAGCTACTCATCAAAAGAAATGAGAGGACTTCTGAAAAGAAATTACAATGACATGAGCTTGCAACGACAAAAGAAGGAAAAAATTCCTTAAAGATCCTTACCTGAGAAAAAAACGTCTTATCTGTAAAACAGTATCAAAAGACCACACAGGGGTCAATCCTAACTCACGATTTATAAATGTGAATCCATGACATATAATTTATGCATCATGACATATACAGTGAATGAAAAGCATTATATATACATCTTTGTGAAATATATAAAATCGTATACATCAAAATATCATCTCTGTCCTACAAATAAAAGTAAAAAGTATAGGGAAATGGGGTAGAGCCACCCGTCAACTAACAAAAGGCCTAGCAAATAAAATATACATCTTCAAACATATCAACCTGCGCCAAGTCCTCCTAAGTCGAGGCCTCTGCACCAAAGTTCAAATCTGCGTAGTGAAAGGATGGGCTGCATCCTTTAGGGACGTCAGCGGCACCCGGGTCATCAGTCAAGCCAGTATATAATCCAGCGGGGTCGCAAGTAAAAAACTCACCCTTTTATAATCAATGATGAAATCTGTTGGCAAAAACACAACGCAGACGTCAGCTCAACCCTGATGGTGTAATCTGTTGGCAACAACCCAATGAAGGCATCGGCACAACCCCGATGACAAGGCGTCGGCTCAACCCTGATGATGCAATCCATTGGCAACAACCCAATGAAGGCATCGGCACAACCCCGATGATGTAATCCGTTGGCTACAATCCAGTTAAGGCGTCAGCTCAACCCCGATGATGCAATCTGTTGGCAACAACCCAATGAAGGCGTCGACACAGCCCCGATGATGTAATTCATTGGCTATAATCTAGTAAAGGCATCGGATCAACCCCAATGATGCAATCCGTTGGCAACAACCCAATGAAGGCATCGACACAACCCCGATGGTGTAATCCATTGGCAACAACCCAATGAAGGCATAGGTATAACCCCGATGGTGTAATCCATTGGCAACAACCCAATGAAGGCATCGGCACAACCTCGATGATGTAATTCGTTGGCAACAACCTAATGAAGGCATCGGTATAACCCCGATGGTGAAATTCATTGGCAACAATCCAATTAAGGCATCAGCTCAACCCCCGGTGGTGTAATCCATTGGCAACAATCCAATGAAGGCATTGGCACAACTCTGATGGTGTAATCCGTTGAGAACAACCCAATGAAGGCATCGGCTAAACCCTGATGGTGTAATTCGTTGGCAACAACCCAGTGAAGGCATCGGCTCAACCCCGATGGTGTAATCCGTTGGCAACAACCCAATGAAGGCATCAACTTAATCTCAATAATGTAATCCGTTGGCTACAACCCAATGACGGCATCGACATAATCCTGATGATGTAATCCGTTGGCTACAACCTAGTGAAGGCATCAGCTAAACCCCGATGGTGTAATCTGTTGGCAACAACCCAACGTAGACGTCGGCTCAACCCCGATGGTGTAATCCGTTGGCAATAACCCAATGAAAGCATCGGCTCGACCCCCGATGATGTAATCTGTTGACAATAACCCAACGCAGACGTCGGTACAACCCTGATGGTGTAATCCGTTCGCAACAGCCCAATAAAGGCATCGACTTAACCTCAATGATGTAATCCGTTGGCTACAACCCAGTGAAGGCATTGGCTCAACCCCCGATGATGTAATCCGTTGGCTACAACCAAGTAAAGGCATCAGCTCAACCCCCGATAATGTAATCAGTTGGCAACAACCAAGTAAAGGCATAGGGTCTACCCCCGATGATGTAATCCATTGGAAATGACCCAACGAAGGTTGGCTCAACCCCGATGGTGTAATTCTTTGGCTACAACCCAATGTGGGCGTCGGCTTAACCCCGACGACGTAATCCTTTTCTTCCTTAGCAGGGAGGAGTAACCTTTTTATAATTTTACATATCATTACATACTTTATACATGACATTGCATCATCAAATATACCTTGTCATGCATTCTCCATGTCTAGTAATCTTTGTCGTGTTCATTCCATTACATTGCATAAACATGACAAAGAGTGGCATCTGTAGACACTCGAAATTTTGCTTTCTTTATACTAACCTTGCAGAAAGACAAAAACATAATTTTACTTCGGAGACAACCCCGAGGTAGAGCAAAAGCATCTGGTCACCCCAGAGACAACACTGTAGATGATTCAAAGGGCCAATTATGACCGAACATGATGCAAACCGAACGAGGATAGCAAAGCTGAGAAAGTGTTCATAAGAAGTCACCTCAACAAATATCAAAATGCGTGCTATCAAGACGAGCCGATCGACAACCCTCGGGAGCCAGAAGATACTTTTTAGATAACTGCATCATCTTCTCGGACTCCGATTTTGTCAAACTCGACCTAATTTTAAAGCTTTCCACAAGGACTTTTTGGAATTTTTGGGTATAGAGCTCAACTTTCACCAAACTAATACCTAAGCCACGCATTTCAAGGCAATCAAACGCATGGGGCCCAGCCTCAGGTGTAACTGCTCCAACCGTAGGTACACCTGCGGCTGCCATAGTCAGTCTATATCAGCAGCCAGCAGCTCATAAACACAAAAAAGAGGAAGAAGTTAGAGAGAGAAAGTCACTTTCTAGAGAGAGAGGCTCGGGTCTAACATTTTCTTCCATATTTGAGTTGTTTAATCTTGTTAAACACCTACTTTGAGTCCCGCTAGTGTTCGTAGTTGATCCCGAGTGATAAAACGCTTGTTCACGCGTCCCCCAAGGTGAAATAATGCTCTTTTTAGCCACTTTCTTTGTAAACCTTGTTTGATGTCCTAGATTGATGTTATATATTGTTAAAATTTAGTTAAACTTGTTGTTTTTAAGTATATTGTGTAGTGGTTGGTAGATATTGAGTTTCTACCGATTACATTGTGTATATGTAGTTGTAAATCAAGTTTAGAGGCTGGATCTACCTAGTTCTAAACCGGATCTAGCCTTTTGAGTGGTTATTAAGCATGAAGCTTTAACCCGTATGCTAGATCGACTTAGATCCATGGTAGATCTACGTATTTACTACTTTTAATCGATCCAGGTTACCCCGTATATCCCCAAATCTATATCTAGAAGCGAAAGGGGTCCAAAATGGCTTGAAATGGTGATTTCAACTGATGAGATTATCTAATATCAAAGTCTAGGACATTGTACATATATATTCACACATAATAATGTGAGCCTAGGAATCCCGGTGTCGAGATCCCATGAATGGATCCCGACACGATTCCCACGATGGACCGGTTTTGTGATGTAATGTTTAAATAACGAAAAAAATCATTGTATATGTAATGTTTGGATCTTAAAGACAAACTCGAGGGGTTAGTCCTGAGAAGTCGGATTCAAGATCCCGTGATAGTAAAAATTTTGATTATGGGTGTTCAGATTCATCGAGATGGCTTACATGCCCGATGATGATCCGACCCTTTTTGACGATTTTTGCATGCACATCATCAAAATGGTTTCCAATAAAACCACAAAGAGCTTTCAATGATAATAAAGCGGTTTGTGGATAGACATTAGATCATAAATGGAAGTATCAAAAGACCTCGATTCCTATTTAACGAAGGATTTGAAAACTTTATTTTCAAAACATCATTGATATATATTGTGTTCTAAAATAAACTTTTGTATAAATCAAATCCTTTGTGCATAAGGTTAAAGAGGTACAGTACTACTTTCGTAATAATTACATATACTAAAAATCAATAATGGAAGTATCAAAGGTCCTTGATTACTATTTGGGCAAAGGATTGAAAACCTTGTGTTTTCCCAAAATATCATATGAAATATATATTTTGTCTAAAATGAACTTTTGCTAAAATCAAACCCTTCGTAAATAAGTGCAAAAGAGGGCACACACACACACACACTTTTATATATAGGAAATCAATAAGATGCGGTACCGTGTTTTCACGGAAGTCGGGGGGTGCCTAACACCTTCCCCCCACTTAACCTAGCCCACGAATTCCATGAATCTCGAGTTTCAATCCTATCCTACGGAGTCACATATTGGACCATATTGCAAAAAAAATTCAAAACTCGGATGAGTTGGTACATCCATTTAAACCATACCAACTAGCGACTCTGTCTCATTCGGTCCAATCATAAAATAATAAAATCAATCTTTTCAAAGCCATCGACACTTATGTCGATATCGAATTCCTAAAACCTCACCCTTTAATAGAATTCATAGACATATCAAATCATGGAAGGGTAAAACAAACAACACAAACTTTGGAAAGACACACATCAATAATTTTTTCCCGGCGTCAATGGAGATTATACTAATTTTTATCATAGATATCCCCGACGGCCCTAGCCATCAAGCTTTAGGTGCATTTTGTTATCCGTCTGATGTGCAGGATATTGCTCACTCTGGACGTGTCAACAAAGCGAGTTTCCTAGATAAATCCCCATATTAACATGCAAAAGGCTGGGGCATTTTTGCGATTCAATGAAATGGAAGAAGTCTAAGGCGGGACCAAGCTTCTCATCAAAAGAAATGAGAGGACTCCTAAAAAAAATTACGACGACATAAGCATGCTACGATAAAAGAAGGGAAAAATTCCCAAGGGAACCCTCAACTCAAAAATAAGTGCCTCGTCAGTAAAAATAGTATCACAAGACCACACAGGGGTCAGTTCTAACTGATAATTTCTAAATGATGATATAGAAAGTATGCATCATGATGGACAGTAGTAGAACATATTCGATAAATGCCTAAGCATCCTCGTATATATGTGCGAATATTACATTAGTTTTCATATCAACATCATCTATATATACACGAAAAGACGAAAAGAAAATATACAGGAAAAAAGCGCATGCGCCTTAATGAATCTGGCGTTGCGACACTAATCCTCAGTGATGTATGTATCCGGGTTGAGAGGACCGCCTTATCAAGATCAGGTAAGGATAGCGCATCAAATGAAGACTGTCAAATCTGATCTACGAGGACGAGTCCCGAAGAAGCCCAAAGAATCATGGAACTACTTAGCTCGTGGGGATCCATATCTAATTCACAGAGAAAAAAAAACTTCAAGTGATTAATCAGGTATGTTTCCTTTTCAATTTAGTTCAATTGGTTATTTCGTTTTCCTTATCAAGATAAGAAATATAAATAGGCATGTTAAGCAATTGCGATACATCAAAATCAAGTGGAAGAAAAGAAAATTTTCAAATTATAAATCATATTTTATTAAACAAAGTGCTGCGAAAAACTAAAATATAAAGAACTGCGAGGCATGCAAAGCCGACCAAAAATATAAGCAATAAATGAATGGTCTCCTACGATACAATTAGTAATGCGATAACGATTGAAGATACAATTGGCGATGTGATTTTTCCATAATAGATGAGATTTGACATGCGAATTAATATACAATTTAATGTGTGAATCAATATGTGATTTGCGATGCGATATGATAAGAATTTGCGATGCGATTTATGATATACGAAGTGCGATTAGGGATTAGCGAAGTGCGATCAGCGAAATAGGAAGTGAGATTAGTGATTAGCGGGGTGCGATTTGATAATGAGTCAATATGCGATTTGCGATGCGATTTGATAATGAGTCAATATGCGATTTGCGATGCGATTTGATAATAAGTCAATATGAGATTTGCAATGAAATTTAACAATGAGTCAGTATACGATTTGCGATGCGATTTGACAATGAGTAAATATGCTATTTGCGATGCGATTTGACAATGAGTCAATATACGATTTGCGATGCGATTTGACAATAAGTCAAGATGCAATTTGACAATGAGTCAATATGCGATTTGCGATGCGATTTGACAATGAGTCAATTATTGGCTTGTTTGGGTGTTAATCAAAACAACTCACACACGTAAGTGCACGTGGTCAACAAGTAATATAGAGTAAGTAGAGTATCGTTCCCACGAAGAATAGTGAATGCATTTTAATCTAACATGCAACAGTCTTATAACTATCTCGGTCTACTTAAACAGTTGAATAATATTTGTTTAATCTAAAAATGCTAAATATAATGAGATAAAAAACTAACAATTAATTTAGCAGAGAAGGGAGATATGGGATTATAACTTCACCTAATGTGTCACGCAAATTACTACACTTTCTGTTGAGTAAAATTAAATATTACGGATTGTTAGCCGAGAGCACGAAAGTAAAGTATGGCCATCTCTCGATGTACCATACCCATATCACAATGAATCCACAAAAGATAGAATAACTGTGAACACCCAAATTGAAAAACTCACTATATGTCTATGTGAATTAAAATCAACACGGGTTTAAGCATAAGCTCTCATTCTGCAAATCAAAACATGTCAACAATGATGTTGTGTGTGTGCTTGCTACCTTTAAACTTGATGTAGATAAATACTTCACATAATATGCTTCTTAGAGGGAAAAACAGTTTCAAATCAAGAAAAACAGTAAACACATTAAGCTCCAACCAAGACTACGCATCAACCAAGCTAAGAGCCAACAAGGGGTTTGTTATACTTTTATTTACTCACGAGGGCGATATTCGCACTTTTCTGTGTTTACACCTGACTGCGCAATGTCTAGTCCTCTTAGGCTTTTCAGTGATACCCGTGTAGCGTGCTCTCGACCAACAACTTCCAAGCCAAATGGCTTTAGGGCGCTAGGTGTAAAGACATCCCCTAGGGCGTACTTACTCAAGTATCAAAGGCCACATAACTAAACTAGCCAAAGTGTTTATTCAACATCATTCTTTACTTTTCTTTTCTTTTTCTCATTTTTATTTTATTTTTTTATTTTTTATTTTTGTTATATATTCAGCATGCATACCCGCTATTTTCCCCCAAACTTAAGCTTTTGCATCCTCTTGGTCATTACTGTTTGTTTTACTAAGTCTCTATCTTTAAAACAAAAAATTTCCACCAGAAGACAATTATGTGATTATTTACCAATCAAGCATAAAGGTAACTATAAAGTGCTATCCAGTTACATCAGAATCGACAGATAGAGATTTACATCATATAATGATAATATAACCGAGCCTAAGTTATCAATAATGTTCAACAATTATGTAATTCCAATCTCATCATAGGCCAAATGAAATTCAAACCAACTGAAAACTGGATTCATGCAATATGACTTACTAATTTTTTTTATTTTTTTTATTTTATATATAAGGAAAACAGGAAATAAAAAAATATACTAAATTAAAATGCAATAAAAATGAACTACACTAAAGTGCAACTAAACTAAAATGCAAACAACTATATTAAATGAAAATGCAACTAAAACTAAAAATAATACCCAATACCTCCAAACTTGAAATACGACAATGTCCTCATTGGAGATAAAGGGTAAAGAAACTCCCCTAGGTGGCATCATCATTGCCACCATCCTCTTGCTCTGGCGGTGTCTCTGGTGGTGGATAAGGAGCAGCTGAGCCATACTTGGGAAACTTCACGAGTACTCCCCGCTGATTAAATGCTTGAGCTAAAGCCCCCGACAGACCATCTGCATACACTTGGAAGTTCATGTGCATGGCGTCCATCCTGGATTGCAAGTGCCTCATCTGACGATTATGTCTGGCAATGTAATCCGTCGGTGGCCCTGCTGTCTGTGAGGTGTGCGGCTAGGCATCTTCTTCTTCTTCATCTTCTTCTTCACTACTGTCAAACTCATCCTCAGGCAAAATGAAACCTAAGCCCCTCGAATGAGATTTTCCTCCAGCCCAAATTGTATACTTTTGGATGGTGGCGCTATCTATATCACTCATGGGCTGCTGTAAAGTCTCATCACCCCACTCCACCTTTGCCACATGGCTAAGGCGTGTGATGATAGCAGCGTGTGGAATCCCGCCTGAGGTACCCGCTCTTATAAAACGCTACATCGACTAGTTAATGAGGTATCCTAGGTCCATGCCTTCACCCTTGAGAATCCCATATAGCACGACTGCCCTCTCCTTGGTCACATCTGCATGATGACTGGTGGGAAGTATGCTGGCACAAATAAAGTTGTACCAAGCTTTGGCATATCTATTCAATGTAGTCTGTGGGAAGTGAACTTTTTGTGTAGTACCAGCTTTTATCTTCCATGTTGTTCCTGGCTTGCACATTTTGTTCACCAGCTTATCCAAATCTGTCTCAAGGTGCTTAGATTGGACCCATTCAGTGTCTGCTGCAGTAGGTGGTGGCAAGTGATACAGATCAGAGATTTCTTGAGGAGAATAGGGAACCTGCTTGCCTCGAATAAACGATATCCCGTTCTGAGTTTCACGGGCGTTGGCGTAAAATTTTCACACAATCACCATTGGGGCTGGACATGGTGAGTTTGCAAATAAAATCCAACCTCGGCTCCGAATCTGGTCCATAAGCTTGCCATCGTCCTTACTCGGCTTAAATCTCCTCTCCGGAACAAACGATCTGGGGTTAGCTCACCTAATCAACATAAAGGTAAAAGGAAGTATCGAAGTCCTCAATTCCTAGTCGGGCGAAGGATTTGAAAATCCTTTTTCAAAACATCATTTCAATTTCCATATCTTATTTAAAATGAACTTTTTGTTATATCAAATACTTCGCACCTAGGTGCAAAAGAGGTACAGCACTACTTTCAAACAACACAAATAAAGTTTAGAAAAACTTAAAATAAACGCACTGAGCATAATAAACATATACACACACACGCACACACATTTTATGCATAGAAAATTAATAAGATGCGGTAACCGTGTTTTCACAGAAGTTAGGGGGTGCCTAACACCTTTCCCTCGCTTAAGCCAGCCCCTGAATTCTATGAATCTCGGTTTCAGACCAATACTACGGAGTCACATATTAAACCATATTGCAAAAACCTTCAAAATTCGGATGAGTTGGTACATCCATTTAAACCATACCAACTGGCGGCTCTGTCTCATTCGGTCCAATCATCAAAATTAATCAATAAAATCAAACTTTGTAAAATAAGTCGACTAATGTCATTATTTTCCTTAAAAATCACCTTTTAACAAATCAAATCGACATATCGGAAGATAAAAGGTAGAAGCAAGGAAAACAAGGAAGAATAAAGATATAAACAAGACCTTAAATTTTTCCCGGCGTCGACAATTCGGATATATGCACATAACAAATACAAGAGCATGAAGAGACTTCCTATAATGTTAGATTTATCTAAGGTTGACCTATCTTAGGGTTACTCTCACGGGCTTTTCGGCATGAAGGTCCCCAAATCTTTGCAACTTACTCGATGAGAATAAATCTGATATTTCGATTTGAGCGGATCCTAGTGGATGCCTTTCCTGAGCCTCGTTGGGGATTGCCCCTTTGATTCCAATAATGAACATCCGACAAGTTCGCCTCCTGATGGAGGAATCATACAACATATATTCACATACATTCATCGTTCGTCACCACATGCATATGATGACATTGAAGTATTAAGCATAAAGGAGTAATGTAAGGCATCCATCACATCATACATTCAAACCATTCACACAACACACAGATTATGCAAGGAAAACATCAAGTTCGAATATAGCTTAAGCCCTTTAAAAGATCCCCAGCGGAGTAGCCATTTGTCGATGCCGAAAAAAATTTTCCTATATCTCAACTCCATTTTTATCTCTTTTTTTTATTTCTTTTTTTATCTATTATTTTTAAAGGTTTATTTTGAAGAAAAAAATGACATAAATGTCGACGGGGTTTTGAAAGGTTGCTTTTAATAAAGGGCCAATTAGATAGAGTCGCCAGTTGGTAAACATTTAAATGGATGTACCAACTCATCTGGATTTTTAGATTTTTTTATAATCGAGATGGCCCATTATGTGACTCCGAAGAATTGGTTCGCAACCGAGATTCATAGAGTTCGGGGGCTTGCTTAAGCAAGGGGAATGTGTTAGGCACCCCCCGACTTCCGTGAAGACACGATTACCGATTTCCTAATGTTTTCCTTCAAAATAAAATGCCTTGAGAAATGCAAAGTGTGTGTATGTGTGTCATGCCTATATAAATTGTGTCGTTAGAGAAAATCTAGGATATCATCTCCTAAAGTCGAGTCGAATCGTAAATAACTTAGGGTCGTCTCCTAAAATCAAATCGTGGAATTTAGGGTGTTGTCTCCTAGATTTAAGTCAAGACGTAAATAACCTAGAGGTCGTCTCCTAAGCTCATATCATGGTGGGTGCATTATCTTGAAAGAAACTTTGAGCTTCTTTAAACCTATGCATGAAAGGTATGATTTAATGAAAAAGTTTTGTTTTAGCTTTCATTTGATAAAACTTTTGGGTGACACTTTCGAGAAAACATTATTTTCAAACCTTTCGTCAAATAGGAATCGAGATTCTCTATTACTTTTAATTTTAACCTAGAATTGATTTAATAACCTAGGTTGATTCAATTTTACAAGATCTTTATCATTTTATTTGAAAATTATTTTCGTGTGTCAAAAGATAAAATCAAGCATCAAAAATAAGGTTGGAGCTAACCGTGGGCATTTAAGCCATCTAAATAGCCCCAAACCCCTTACAATAATAAAGTTCACTATCACAGGGCCTCAAATCTAATTTTCGTGGGATGGAACCCTCGATATCGTTTTAAGGCTCGAATTTACATTTACAATGATCGAATCGCAAACATTACAATCGTCAACTAGGTCCATCGTGTGAATTTCATCAATTCCCATTAAACACGATGTATAAGGGTCTTGACTTCATTCATAGGCTCACATGATTCGAAATCACAACGAGCAATACATCAAGATCTATAAACGGAGTTTAGAGTTTAGGAAAGGATTCCCGTAAATCCCAAATCCATAGATCTCACAGCGAAGCAATAATGTCGCGAGGTACTATTACGTATTAATGAGATATATTGAAAGAACTTAGAATCTAGGAAAAGAGATCCATAGATCTAAGATTCCATAGATCTAGAAAATAATGCAATCGAGATCTAATCGAAAATATATCTCAGATTGGCTATACGGATATTTTATTTGTAAGAATTCCTTGCCGGCCAAAAGGTGGGATTCCCTCACCACTAAATATGAATCTAGGATATGTGGGTGACCTATAAATCAATATAAAACAACTCCCGAGTAAAAAAAATTGGTAAAAAGGAGTCGAATCCGAGTCAAAATTGATAAATCACCACAAGGATATCATCAGCTAGTTAGAAGGAGATTCCATCCGTGAGAAATCTTCTCTAACCATCCATAATCCCAAAAATAGGACCACACACACCTAGATATGAACTAGGATGCTAGGAGAGCCTCAAATGAGAAATTAATCAAAAAACAAACAAAGCTCAAGCACAACAATTTACAAAATAAACAAGATATAGGCTAGATCTATGCTAAATTTACATAAAGGTGGAATCTTTCACCTTGGGAATGATGAATTATTCCTCCTTGAGCTTGGAAATAGAAGGCTTGACTCAAAATTGATAAGAGATTTGATGAAAAAAACTAGATCTAGAGAGAATTTTCTCTTCATTTCTCTATTTCTCTCTCTAGATAATACATATTCTCTCTCTAAAATGCCTCATGCTCCTCAAAAATTAGCAAAAAACTGCCTTATAAATGCACATAGGGCTGCCGCAGGTCTACCTGCAGCTGGCCACAGGTCCACCTACTACTGGCCTAGGGTGGGGCCCACCTGCCTCTGTTTTTGTGCAACAAAGTCGATTTTTTGTGCTTCATGCTGAAACGTCCATAACTTTCAAAACGGAAAGAGTTAGCAAGCGTGTCATACCAATCCGGAAAGCACTTTCCAAGAGCTACACAATAGCATCAAGTTTGATCAATTTTGGATTCAGGAAAATAGAGAAAAAGGGAAGAAAACAAACCTCCTTCCATAAACGCCTGCTACTTACTCGTCTGGCTTTGTGTAGTTTGTTGCTTGGAGGTTATCGTGAGTACTCCGAATACTCGTTTTGAGATTCATGATCTTGGCTTAGACACCTTGGCCTTGGGGTGAAATTACAATTTTGCCCTCCTACCACTGTTAGAGGGAAGATGCATAAATTTTGGGTGTCTACAATAATTATTCCCTCTGTTCCTAAAAGGATGAGTTAAGTGGTAAAAATCCTCAAAAGGATGATAAAAGTACTACTTGGACAAAATTCCCCTTGATTTGCTATAATATTTTACTTACCTCAATAGTCAATCAGTCACATCACTAATTATCTCTCTACCTAAAACTTAATTGAATATATTAACTTATACAAATATTAACTCATCACACTACTCGAGAACAATGGTAGATTGGGAAAAAATAGGATAAAATGCACAATTGGCCCCTGAACTTTAGGTCTATTTGGGTATTGAGCCCCCTTCTTTTGGTCAACGCAAATCGAGCCCATTTTTTTTCAAAAATTTGGGTATTGAGCCCTCAAGCGCCACATATGCGTTGACTTCCTACGTGGCACTCCAGGCGCTTACGTAAAATATCTGACATCAGCATTTTATAAATTAAATTTCCACATGTGTTTGCTGACGTGGCAGTTTTACAATTAAATCTCAAAAATATGGCCAGTCCCATGATTCGAACTCAAAACCTCCCACTTGGAATCTAGGTCATCAAACCAACTAAGCTACAAAGCCTAACTGTTAAATTTGTTCAAGGATTAAATTTTATAACAAAACAATTTTTTTTCCCATATAATAATAATAATAATAAACACATGAAAAAAAAACTTTAAGACAAATGTAAGAAAAAAAGAACTCTGAACTAAGAATCATCCTATTTTCCTGTTCCTTTTTCATTCTTTAAAAACATTAAAACCCCTAATGACCTTATCCAATAAGCAAAGTAAATAAATAAAAAGATACTGATTATCTTCGGGTGGAGTTTTACCAACAAAAAAAAAATAAAAATTAATAATTATAATAATAATAATAACCATAATAATAATAATAATAAAAGAATTTGATATAAAAATTCATTCTTTTAATATGTAAATGAAAATTTTGAAACATATAACATTTCAGAAATTGAAAATTCAGTATTGATCCTTCTACAACAACAAAAGCAAGTACTTTCAAGCCCTAGCAAGAACTACTACATCAATTCAAGAACTCAATTTTTACAAATGAAAATTCGCGTCAATGAAAACTATAAAAGTGGAAACAGAGTATCAGTAAACTAGAGTTTACAAATCGGGAAAGTGACTGTTGACCTTCGGTAACCCGCCGTGCTCGTGATGCCCATGTCGGACGGGAGAGCGTAACTCCGTCTGTGGCGAAATTGTCGGAGCACTCCGATTCGACTCAAATTGAGGAGAAGGCGAAATAGAATCGAGCGCAGGCGAGACTGGAGGAGAGAGAAAATCTCCTGGAGGCGAATCAAGCCCTAATTCTTCGGGAACAAGAATCCCGTCGAGACCATGAACTGCGATTCCGGGCCCTAGGAACATATTCGGGCGAAAGATTCGAACTCCGCCAACAAAAACGGTGATTTTAAGAGGGTCGGTGTTTAGCAATAGGTTGTAATAGGGGAGGAGTGTTGCGACATAAGAGAGGTTGCGGAGGTCGGCAGAGGTGAGGCAGCGGAGGGACACGTGGTAGTGGAGTGTTTGGATGTACGCAGCAGCTGGGGAGGCCATGTCGAGAGAGAAGAGGGCGGAGTCGAGGGGGGAGAAAATTGTGAAGGAATTGTAGGCGGCGGAGAAGAATTGGTAGCAGAGGTCGGAGGTGGCGATGGCGTTGCCGAAGAGGTTATAGCCGGTGGATCTGAGGGCAGAGATTTTGCAGTCGACTTCTTGGTCGGTGATGAGGGTTGCGGAGGTGGTGGCGGAGAGGAGGAGGGAGATGGCGAGGAGAGGGAGGAAACTAGTGTGTGTTTGAATTTGTATGTGTGTTCTTGGTGTGTTAATGTGTGTTTTTAAATTTAAAAGTTATAAAATATGTTTAATGCAGCATGAAAAAATTAAATATGTTTAATGCAGCATGTGTTGGTTGTATTTTACCCTGTAGAAATTATAAAAGAGAGAATTTTAATCTTAAGATTAATTAAGTTTATAAAATTAAAAAATAAAATAAAATATTTATAATAAAATATTTTATAGAGTTTGTGTTTTTGTTAAAAATTATAGTATATTAGAGTTTGTAAGATTTTATAATATAGGGAAAAAAATTGTTTTGTTATAAAATTTAATCCTTGAACAAATTTAATAGTTAGGCTCTGTAGCTCAGTTGGTTTGATAACCTAGATTCCAAGTGAGAGGTTTTGAGTTCGAATCATGGGGCTGGCCATATTTTTGAGATTTAATTGTAAAACTGTCACGTCAACAAACACATGTGAAAATTTAATTTATAAAATGAATACCCAAATTTTTGGATAAAAAAGGGCTCGATTTGCTTTGACCAAAAGAAGGGGGCTCAATACCCAAATGACCTTAAGTTCAGGGGCCACCTGTGCATTTTAGCCGAAAAAAATATATACTCTACTAATTTTTTCACTACCTTAATTTGTGAGAAAATTGTACATCCGTCATCCTTTTAGGGATGGAGGGAGTAATATTTTCTTTCCATTCCGATATTAATGCCTAATTGTTTTTACCTTCATAAATACCTTCGTTTAAAATTCTTATATTAGATTAAGAGGTTTTCATAAATTATAATTAATCTGTAAATTTTTCATAATTTATGTTTTCCCATATTAAGTATGAAACGTAATTTTTAAGGAAAGGGAATAAAATTAGTAATTAATTCTGAAAATAAGGAATTGTTTATTGTGTACTTGGTGGATTTGGATTCCCAAGTAATTTTTCTCATTAATAGTTTTATGATTAATTGTTAATTTGTATTATTTAGTTAATTAATCATCTCCATTATTATTGTTTTTAATTTGTATGTAATATATATTAAGTATAGTTAAAATTAATTTATTCTTGATGGTTTGACCGGTGTTTCTCAAGCGTGCACTTGCAGTTACTCATTTTTTATACTTCAGTAAGATACATTTATAGAGTAAAAAAGTTAATGAGATAAAATTATATAGAGAAAGCAGAGTGCCGAGAGAGTGAAGTGAGAAGAGAACAAAACAATTAAAAAAAATTAATGGTCTTTTATCAACACAATGTCTTTTATCCACAAAACACAGACAGGCCTATCCTGATGGCTTAACAAACAAAGAATTGGAAGGAATATATTTTTTTTAATTTTTTAAAAAAAATATCTGTCTTTTTGGATAGTAAAGAAATGAAGTTGAGCAGCTCTCAATTAACAGCGCCTAATAAATTTAAATGGATTCTTTTCACAACAAATCAAATGAGGCAAAAACATTTGAAAATCCTCAAACTATACACCATAGATAACTTGCGCTGCTAGGTGTCATTACAAAAATTTGAGGCTCAGTAAGATACCTGTGTACCCAACAACATCTAGCTGGAAACAAATAAATGCGGCACGCCACCTTTTAGCTTTCTTCCAACCAAAATTGTTCCACTAAAATAATAAGCTCTTCAATTGTTGACGTATGTCACGGTATGTGCACCTAATATCCAGATTCAAACCAATTTTTTTTGATAAACTCTAATCCGGTTTCAAAATGGTTAATGCAGTTGAGCTATAAGCCTAATCCAGGATTCATGAAACACAATTAGTCTTCTTTCCACTTGTTAAAGTATTTGAGGAATGCCATAGCCGGATTGTCCCTAGGTGGGGCACGAATGCGAGTTGACCTCCGGACATCAGCCTCTTCCATTGCAACCTTGTCCTTTAATCTTTTCTGCAACTCCAAGCTGCAAAATCCAATTTACATGAAAAATGAGAGAATATTATAAATGAGATGGAACAAGTTTTAGTTTCACCTTTGACATTCATTGTATCAGAATACATTATGGGTTTTCTTTCCCCTTTCTTTTTAGGGTATGTGAAAATGTGAAAAACTAAAACCAATGACAAACTCATATCACAAGTGCAGTTTATATAGCAATGCCAACAGTTAGCCCATGATATACCAGCGATCTAATACTTCTATGTTGTGAATTCAGATTCACCGACTAAAAGAAAAAGAATATAGATTGAATAAAAATAGGAAAAATGGAAGACTTGAGAAATGGCAGAAGAATTCGTATAGATTGACAGACAAAAGATTACAGAGTATTGTTATTTTCCCAAAAAGATAACCCTCCTCTCTACAAGTAATTCCTATTTATACACACTCCCAATCTAATCTATTACAGATGTCCTATGAGCCAACTTTCCCTCCTATATTTCAAATATATTTTCCCTCTCAATTCCTATTCAACTCTAGCTTCAACATCTTCCAGCTCAGCTTCCAGTTGGTTATTTCCGTTAATCAGCTTCTTGCTACTTCTTGCCACTTGCTCTTAGTTAATGACTGATTAGCCCTTCATGTGCCACTGCTCACAACATTACCCTTCTCTTCAAACTGTCCTTGTCCTCAAGGATTAAAATTGAAGTCTGGAAAATGAGTCACCATTTGTTGAGCATCTTCCCATGAAGCATCCTCCACAGTACTGTTAGCCTAACGAATGAGGTACTCCACTTTAGGTCGATTCTGAAATTTGACCACTCGCCTGTCTATGATAGCAAAAGGAACAATTTTTGGCCTTCCATCAACAACTAAAGGTGGTAGTGTGGGCAATATTCGGGCTTGTGAGCCAATATGTTTTTTAAGTAAAGACACATGGAACACATTGTGGATTTGGGCATAGCTGGGAAGGTCTAGTTTATAAGCTACCTGCTGAATTTTTCCAATACTGCATAAGGACTGTAATATCTTGGAGACAACTTGAAGGAAGATCTCTGAGCTAAAGTAGATTGCTTGTATGGTTGGAGTTTAAGAAAAACCCAATCACCGATTTCAAATTTTATTTCACTTCGATGTTGGTCGGCATAGTTTTTCATTCGTACTTGAGCTTGGAGCAGCTTATTTCGTAAATCAGCCAAAACGCCACTTCGTTCCCTGATAAAAGTATCCACAGCTAGGAGTTTAGAGGATTCAATCTGGTGGAAATTCAAATGAGGGGGAGGTATGCCAAAAAGGGCATGGAAAGGAGTACACTGTAAAGCAGTATGGCAATTAGTGTTGTACCACCATTGAGCCAAGCTTAACCAAGACCACCATTTCTTCAGATGATCACTGCACATACATCGCAGATAGCATTCTAAACAGTAATTCAGTCGTTCAGTTTGGCCATCAGACTAAGGATGATAGGCTGAACTCAAGCACAACTTCACTCCCAAGTGTTTAAACAATGTTTGCCAAAATAAGCTCACGAAAATTTTATCCCTGTCAGTAACTATAGTCTGGGGTAATCCATGTATGCTATAAATGTGATCAATGAATACCCTTGCTACGGAACTAGCAGTATAAGGATGGTGTAACCCAATGAAGTGAGCAAACTTGGAAAATCTGTCAATGATGACTAAAATAATTGTTCGCCCTTCGGAATTGGGCAACCCTTCAATAAAGGCCATGGAAATGTCAGTCCAAGGCTTATGAGGTAAGTCTAATGGTTGTAGTAATCCTGGGTAAGACACACTCTCCGTCTTGTGTCGTTGGCAGACTTCACATTCTTGTACCCACCGTTTAATGTCTACTGTAATGGTATCCCATACAAAATAAGCTCGTAATTTCTTGATAGTTGCTTGAATTCCAGAATGGCCTCCTATAGAACTCTCATGAAAAACTGAGAAAATAGTTTTTCTGAGATTGGTTTGGAAACCCACATAAATCAATCCTTTGTATCTCAAAATCCCATTTGAGAAAGTGTAATGAGGCACACTTCCTGGGGATACACTTAATTGTTGTATGATGGATTGGGTTCTGTCTTCATTTGCATAGGACTGAATAATTTCCTGCACCCAAGTAGGAACTATACCAGTAAGGGCCATTGCTTGAGTAGGTTGCTCCTCCCAATTTCGTCGAGAAAGGGCATCTGCTACTACATTCTCTATGCCTTTTTTATAGGTTATTTTATAGTCATAACCCAACATTTTACTTAACCATTTTTGCTGCAGGAAAGTGGATAACCTTTGTTCCATAAAGAATTTCAAACTTTGATGGTCAGTTTTGATAATAAAATGGGCCCCAATTAAGTAGGATCTCCATTTGGTAATTGCTTGCAGAATAGCTAGAAGTTCTTTCTCATATACCGATAACCCTAAATGTTTGGGAGCTGAAGCCTTACTTAAAAAAGCCAATGGTTTCCCTCCTTGCATCAAAACAGCCCAATACCTTTGGAACTAGCATCCGTTTCAAGTACAAATGTTTGAGTAAAATCTAGTAAAGCTAATACTTCCGTTGAAACTCATAGCTTTCTTTAATCTGGTGAAGGCTTCAGTTGCTTCCTCAGACCACTGGAATTTATCCTTTTGCAACAATGTAGTTAATGGTCGAGCAATTTCTCCATATCCCCTGATGAACCGTCGGTAGTATCCAGTCAACCCAAGAAATCCTCTAAGACCCTTAACAGTTGTAGGTTGAGGCCACTGAAGCATGCACGATATCTTTGATGGATCTGCAGCAACTCCTTCAGCAGTAATGATATGCCCCAAATACTCTATCTTGTTTTGAGCAAATGAGCACTTGGATAACTTGGCAAATACAGTGTGCTGTCTCAATAATGCTAATGTCATTTCCAAATGTTGAACATGGGAAAACAAATCTGCACTATAGACTAATATAACATCAAAGACTAGAATGAATTTCCTTAAATGTGCAGAAAACACCTTGTTCATGAGAGCTTGGAATGAGGCTGGAGCGTTTGTGAGACCAAAAGGCATGACCAAGAACTCATAGTGGCCTATATGTGTTCTAAAGGCTGTTTTAGAAACATCATCTGAGCTCATTCGTATTTGATGATAACCAGCCCATAAATCCAGCTTTGAATAAATTCTAGATCCTTTAAGCTCATCCAACAATTCCTCAATGATGGGAATAGGAAATTTATCTTTGACTGTAATTTTGTTCAATTCTCTATAGTCGACGCAAAATCTCCATGTACCATCTTTTTTCTTTACTAACAGAACTGGAGAGGCAAAAGGGCTTTGGCTGGGTTGTATGATTCCGGCTGATAACATTTCCTTGACTATTTTTTCAATCTCATTTTTCTGGATGTGAGGATACCTGTATGGCCGAATTGTAAATGGGTCGGAACCTGTTTTCACTGGAATTTTATTATCAAAGTGCCTCTGAGGTGGCAGAGTCTTGGGCTCTTGAAAAACATCCTCAAAAGTATGCAAGACTTGTTGGATTTGTAGGGGAGTTTGCTGAGAGTTAGTTTCCTGGACCGGTGAGGCACATACATAAGCTAACATGGATAATTGATCCTTCCTCCAAGCTTCTTGTAAACTAACTGCAGTTATCATAGCTACAGAACTATTATGGTCATCACTAGATCCTTTTAGCATGATTTGTTGCTTTCCCACAGAAAAACTTAAAGTCAAGGCATTAAAGTTGAACGTGTAATCTCCCAATGTCTTTAACCATTGAACCCCCAAGACAGCATCACAACCTTTAAGAAGAATCAACCTCATATCGGTGCAGAATTTGTGACCCTGTGTTGTCCATTCAAATTTCTTACACCTCTCATTACATATTATTTTATATCTATCAGCCACACATACTTGCATAGGTTTGTCCATCTCTTTTGTACAATGTAATTTTCTAGCTGTTTCACTATTCAAAAAATTATGTGTGCTTCCGATGTCGATGAGTATAGTAATTTGTTTACTCTGTACAGCAGCTTTAATCCATAAGGTAGTTTCTGAGGTATTACCATTTAGAGTATGTATGGAGATAGCCATTTGCGTTTCTGGTTGATGTTCCTCCAAGTGCACTGGTTCTGTGACAATATTTTCATCACTGTCTTCTTCTTCCCATTCCTCATCCCCAGTGATCAAGTAAAGTTGTTTAAATTTGCATCTATGACCTTTTGTAAACAACTCATCACAGTTGAAACATAGTCCCTTTTCTTTCCTTGCTTGCATTTCACCAAATGTCAACTCTTAACATGAGTGCCCACATTGTCCTTATGAAATCTCACTTGAGTTTCCCCATTTCCTTGAAGTTTTGGTTTAGGATCTCTATTGTGGAACCCAACTAAGTGGTTTTCCCCATTGTTGGCCACAGTTTTATGAAATTGTGGTATAGGTTTGTTTCTTTTGTAAAGGGCTTCCACTGTCATTTCTTGGACTCTAGCAGCTGCTATGGCTTCGGTTAATTTCTTAGGCTTAAGTAGTCCCACAAATCCACCTATTTCTTCCTTTAATCCTCCCACAAAACATTTCACAAAGTACGCCTCGTCTAATCCTGGATTTTCCACTTGCACCAAGGCTCTAAGAAATTCGAACCTCTTTTGATAATGGGTTACTATTGTATTCTGTTGCAACCTATTGAATTCAGCTAAGACATTGCTAGCAATACAATTTCCAAATCTGGTTTCGATATCCTCTACAAATTGTTTCCAAGAAACATTTGGATTACTTTTAAAATATGCTAAAAACCAAGATCCTGCTTCACCTTCAAGATGCAAGGCAACACTTCTCAATCTTAGTATGTCATTCATTGGGTGAAATTGAAAAAAGTATTCACACTTAATGACCCAATTTTTGATATCTAATCCATTAAAAACTGGAAAATCAAATCTAGGGTGAAAATTTCTTTGAACCCCATTTTCCCCATTTCTCACATCAGTTTGAACCAATTCTATCACAGGCTCATTAATATTTCCAGTCTCAGAATCTTTACCTTTGATGGCCTGCTGAAATTGTGTCATCATCAACTCCATTGTACTCTGCACATTTTTGAACCCATTTCCCAGTTCGTCTACTGTTTGTTGCAGATGGTAATGGCTGTTCATGAGCTCTTGAATTCGGAAGTCAGTGCTCTTAATACTTTCCTCCAATGCATCCTTCGATCTAGTACCTGTCGCCATTGTTGTGTAGTTGATTCACGGGTTTGTAGCTCTGGTGGCAATTAAGATAGAATAGAGGTTTGATTCAGAAAAATTGAAGAATAATTCAGAATTTAGGGCCAAGGAAAGAGGGCTCTGATACCAAATGTTGTGAATTCAGATTCACCAACTAAAAGAAAAAGCATATAGATTGAATAAAAATAGGAAAAACGGAAGACTTGAGAAATGGCAGAAGAATTCGTATGGATTGACAGACAAAAGATTACAGAGTATTGTTATTTTCCCAAAAAGATAACCCTCCTCTCTACAAGTAATTCCTAGTTATACACACTCCCAATCTAATCTATTACAGATGTCCTATGAGCCAACTTTCCCTCCTATATTTCAAATATATTTTCCCTCTCAATTCCTATTCAACTCTAGCTTCAACAGCTTCCAGCTCAGCTTCCAGTTGGTTATTTCCGTTAATCAGCTTCTTGCTACTTCTTGCCACTTGCTCTTAGTTAATGACTGATCAGCCCTTCATGTGCCACTGCTCACAACATTCTAAAGCTAATCGGCACTTGCTTATTTCCCTTCGGTATTATAAACAAGATCAGGGATGTTCAATACTTGCTTATTTCTCTTCTGCACTATAAACAAGATGAGGAAAACATCCCCGCACTTTAATCGGAAATTATGACACAAAAGAAATTATGTCACAAGGATCCAATCATGTCTTTTAGAAGAAGATTTAGTCTAGATCCTACCAAAATTAGCAGATAAGTTCGATTTTTCATAAAGAGACCATTTTCAATACTAATACAGAAGAGAGAAAACAAAACAAACAACTTGGGAAACTGATCGCAGAAGGATTCAGAGGGACCACGAAACATTGACATCTAATTAGCAGTCAATATATCCAGCTCAACTTACCAGGGTGTAACGAGTATTAGAAATAAAAAAAAATTGTGGAACACTGTAGAAAGAACTTTGGTGTCTTTCTAAGTAAACAAAGAAAGACGTATAAATAAAATTCCTTGAAACAGAACTCTCCCTATCAAAATAAAAGAATATTAAATATAAATGGGAAAGTATAGCTACAAAGTACAAAAGGAGGAGAGATGATTTTCTTTCAAAAATCCATCAACTAAGGGGCACTATGTCACATAATAAAAGGAAAAATATTTCTAGAAAGGTAAAGAAACTGAAATACGATAGGTGTATTCTTGAGGATCTAATAAATGGTTGAACACGTTGAAGACTCACCATATTTTACCATAGCAATTCTCCAGCTGTTTCTTAAGAGCCCTCTCTCGTTCACCCTTTCGGTTTAGTGAGCCCATAAAAGAATCAAGCTGTTCAAGAGAAGTACGTGAAATTCACAAAAAGTTCAATCGGAATCAAACTATTAAGCTCTAAACGCATGCAGAATGAATACCTCGTCCTTGGAACTGTAGTAGCCCCACTGGGTAGAGTCAGAACTCTCAATATATATTCTTGGATGATGTCTGAAAAACCAATACCTGTTATGATATCTATCTTTCCCCAATGGATTGGTACGTATGATTCTTTTCTCCATCTCCCGTTCAAGATATTTTTTCTGTAGTGTAAAAAGTATTATGACAAGGTGAAAAGTAAAATTACACTAATAAGGGCACAGTGTATATTATATATTATAATTAAGTGTTCGGCTGAATTCATATTATAGGCACACACACATAGACATCCAAGCAATTATCAAGTGTACACATACAAAGACATGCACAAGCGTACAATATATAAATAGGGGGTTAAGGGGAGAAAGAGGATAGGGTTTGATAAAGATCCCACCCTCAGTTCTAAACTCCTTTTTCCTGTTGTTTCCATACTATCATCCATCATCAGTTTCTGAACTCCCTTCTTATATGAATGCTTTATACTTCCCACTGTAACTTTCCTATCAACCATCTGCTCCTTTACATTCTTCTTCAATGTGGAGTTTTCTTGCTTACTCTTACTGCAAAAGAGTAAAAATAAATGACCCCATATTTATAGCTTAAATCCAAAAAAATTGCTAGAAAAAATAACAGCAATAAGAAGAAACCTGTAATTCAATGGAGGTTCATTATGTTTCTCTTGAATAAATCCATTCTGTTTATTATCATCGTATTTCACTGATTCACTTGAGTTGGTACTGCCAGTGTTCACATTACTCCCTTCTTCTACTTGCATGCCACTAGAAAGCTTCTTATGTTCTTTATCTTCCCTCTTCTTTCTACCCTCGGCCAGGGCTTCTTCCCTATTAGTTGCAGCAAGTGCCTGCCGCTCTTCAATATATTCATCCAACTTCTCTTTAACAAGCTCCGTTGCAAGGACTCTAGCAACTAATTCCCGTAATATTCCCAATTTAGCATGAAGGTGTAAAAGGCCATAATGACCCCGCCGAATTGTTGTTATATAACTGGAAAATTCAGCATTGCCAATCATTTCCAAGAAATCACACAAAAACTCAGTCCAGGTGATTAATGTAATCTGCAAAGACCATCGGTGGATATCAACAAATGAAAAATACAAAACCTACAAAATTACAGAAAAAATGTAGTGCAACTTCTTTTTGCAAAAGGCAAAAGCCCTTGAAATATGTTGTTGGATATGGATATATCTATAAAAAGAAAATAGATAAAAGAAAAATAATAAGAAATGAACAGCATACGTATACTGTTTGAATGTTCAACCTTTAGCTTTCGTTTCTTTTTTTGTGTTGCTAAAAGATATTCTCCATCATCTTTCATAAGCAACCGAAGGAGTGCTGAATGTGATTCTACAATGAGAATTACATTGCTGTCTTTATGGCACAGAGCATTTTCAAAATCATCAAGAGAGAATGGCCACAAGTGCAATAGCCTGCTGAAACAAGAACAAAAATCCCAAACCATTAAAATGTCCCCAACACAATCCATTGGAAAATTGAAGTCCCTGGATGGAGAAGGGCGTTGAGCTAAAACTGGATCATCTGCAGCAGGATGGACCAACAGATCATCCATTGGATACTTGGACTCTTCAAGCTGTTCATCTTCTGCATATCCAAGATATAAAAGGAAAAGAGAAGTAAGTTGACCTATGCATCTAAAAGAATAAGTTGTAGTAAAAAGGAAGGATGTAAGCAATTGGGCCTTCCCTGACAGTACCTATTCCAGAATCCTTTCGTTTAGACTCTCGCAATGCTTTCTTATTCGTCTCCTGAAAAGCAAATATCTAGGATTAGACAATATAAACAATTTTGGAGGAAACAAAAACAAAAAATAAATAATAAATAAATAATCTGTAATTATTACATTGTTGCATATGTTTACCTCAGTTTTCTTCCTCTTCCTATTAGTGACTACACGCCCATCCTTTAAACAAATTTTGTGTCTTATCTCTTCTGGAGGATCAGTTGAAATTCCATGCTTCTGTGCCAAATTATCATGCAGCACCCAAGGAACACTTCGATAAGTAGATTCTCTGATAAAAGACTTCAGGACATCTCGACTAAAAGGCAGCTTCTTCCTTATTAAATCTTCTCTGTCGACTACGGCATTACCAGTTATATTCTTTTCTTTGTCAAGCCAAGCTACCTGATATTGGGTTTTGTCAGCCTCCTCCGTAAGTACTTTCACTATTTTGCATGGATAAATGCGATTATTCTTCCTGCCATACAGCTCACTACCCTCTAACATGCGTTCCTGCAACTTTGCAGCAATTGTGTGGACAAGATCTTTTAATTTGAGCATGCCTGCATATACGAATAGCCATGTAAAAAGAATTTTATAAGAAAGAAAAAAAAAGTGAACAAACTGAGTGCAACTAAGGAACTAAAAGGCAAACGCCATGATCAAAATGTAAGGAACAGGGTAAAAGATCTTTAGTTTGAGCATGCCTGCAAATGCAAAACCATGTAGAACAGAATTAAAATATGAACAAAGTGTAAACATGCAACTAAGGGGGTGTTTGATAAAAACTGAATGAATCTGAATCTGAATGAGCTGAATCTGAATCTGAATGAACTGAATCTGATTGAAAAAAATAGTTTGATAATTGACATATCTGAAACATCTTAATAACAATTTTTTACTATTTTACTCTCAATCCTACTAAATGCAAAACTCAAATAAAGTAAAACTCAAATCTCTAAAAACACAAAAAATGCACTAGTTTCCAACAGCTTTCACTTTCATGTTAAATTAATGACGACACAATCACAAATTACTCCACCCACTCGCATACTTTCATTTTCTCTCTCATCCCTCCTCTATTCATCATCAGAATAGTCATCTGAGTTATACCCATTTGGTGTCTTTCATGTTAAATTAATGACAACACAATCACAAATTACTCCACCCACTCGCCAATACCTTCATTTTCTCTCTCATCCCTCCTCAATTCATCCATCAGAATAGTCATCTGAGTTATACCAACTTGGTGTTTCTTGTGGAGTAGTGGAAGTTGAGCTAAGAGGTATTTCATTTTCCCTTCCTTTTCTTTTTGATCCGCCCACAATCGATTTGAGCAATTTGTTTAATATCTTCATCTTGATCTGCCCTCTTTTTGGGGGATGGCTTTGATTTGGATTATTCTTTGACTCTGTAATTTCCATTTCTTTAGGAGCTGGATTTTGACAATTTTGGAAGGTGAAACTCAAGTCTTCCCTTCAATTTCTCATCTACAAAATAATTTCATATTACAGATCAAATCTGGGAGATGGGATCGAGAAGGAAGTGCCGGATATAGCAAGCAATTGTTCAAAAGTGAGAGGATATTTAAGTAAAAGGCTTATTTAGTAGCCAACTGAGCGAATCAGCCAGGAAAATTGGGCTGGTTCGGTCAGAAGCAATTTGGTTCCATTCAGAGTGTAATTGATTCAAACAAACACACTGAATCACTTACCGAATCAGTTTTTGGGTCATTCAGATCCATTCAGAAGCTATCAAACAGACCCTAAGAGGCAAACAGCTGGCCAAGTTGAAGGAGCAAGGGAAACTATTTCTTTCTTCTTTTTGCTAAGTTTGAGCAGGGTAACTATAACACCCACGAATCAATAACTACAAGTCATTCCTAGTCCTCGCAATTGACTACTCTTTGTTCATGATCATTCCCTATTCTGGTGGTATATGCCTGTTCAAGTACCGAAGGAAACTTGTAAATCATGACTCAACAACAATTAACACAACAAGACATTGCCCTCTACCACATGAGAAGCTCCAATCGACCACTTACAAATTAACCCTTTCTCTGTGGCAGATGGTTAGAGGAATGTATCTAATAAAAACCCAATAGACTGGTTCTTGCTCAAGAGATTGAAATAGAAAGAGAAGGAAGCTGACTTTGTTTATTGTATGAATAAGATTCCAAAAACATACTGGTTATCCCCTAAAAACTTCTTCACTTCCAATGAAAAATACTCAAGAGGGAAACGGTTAAACATTTTTGAGGATAAAAAATAAGTTCATGGTCTCCAAACAATTTTTCAAGATCCATGAAACATGTCACCATCAGCCCCTAAAAATATTCGAATGAAACGATTTAAGATTTATTTTTTCATTGGGGTTATGGAACGAGACTCCGAACCTTACATCCTTGCTGCATGTTTCAACTTCTTTTAAACTAAAAGATAATCTACAAAGTTTAAGCAATTCAACTAATCCAAAACCAGAAAACTACTAACGAGATAACTTGTATCAACCATTTTAACCTCAGTTCTCAGAGGAAGTAGAATGTAGTTCAAGCAGCATATCAAGTTGAACTAATAGATCACCTGCCATATATTTGGGCATTTACCCACATAACAAGTGTTTAACTTAAACATGGTTCAGTACCCATCACTCAAGTAGCTTGAGTGCATTTCAAAACTAAAGGTGGTCTGATAAATGTCCTCTTTATGCTCAGAGAAGGGAATGTGTCGAGGTCAAACTTATTAGAGCTCAACCAATGAATCAAACGAGTTTCGGTTTTAGTAAGAAATTAAAGTTTTGGAAGAAAGAAAGAAAGTTAAGAGTATGAAAAAATGGATAAACCAATATTATGATTTATTTTACAGATAAGGATAACATTACATTCTACTCTTTTATATAAAATTACTAACATGAACCGAACACACTAAAATGCACCATGGGGAAACTCAAGTGCTTACTATTTCAACAATAGTCGACCTAACTATCATTCTGTTAACTACCATTATTTACTAAATGGCCTATGGCCAAAAACTGCCTCCCCCTTTGAATATACATGCCCACTTGGATCAAGGTTGAGATCTGGGTATTTAATTCTAAGCAAGTCTTCATCCTCCCATGTAGCCTCATCCAAACTGCAATTGGCCCACTGAATGAGATGTTGATAGACTTCTCTATTTTTCCTTTAGATAATTCTATGCCCCAAGCTCCGACCAGGTTTGATCACAATCCTTCCCTCTCCATTAAGTGGAGGGAGTTCAGTGGAAGCCCTTGTGTCCCCAATTTGCTTCTTCAGCTGAAACATATGGAAGCTGGGGGATGACTCTAAGAAGTGTCATGAAGCTACAATTGGTAAGCCACACTCCCAATCTTCTCTATCACCTATGCGGAAGACAGAAAGATCAAGAAATTTATTATTAATTGTATATTTTTTTCTTGAGATAAATATTTAATTATTAATGTAATTATTTATAACTTATATGGAATATTCTAAAAGTTGAATGATAGTAAATTTTAATTATAAGATTATTTCCTTTTTACATTAGACTTATTAATTATAGTAGTAGATTTGAATTAGAAGATTAGTTTTAATTATAATAGTAGATTCTAATTAGAAGATTATTTTCTTTTTATATTAGGATTCTTTACTTGGCCACTACGTCGTAGAGTTCCTACATAAAGAGTTGTAATCTTTGTTATTTTTCAAATTATTGAATATATTTATATAAGATTAAAGCTTTGTGCTTGTTTGTGTATTTCTATATCGGTTCTTTGTGAGGATCGGTACTCCTTTTCCTTCATTCCACCTTGTCCCCTACATTAGTGGTCACCTTGAAGGGTCCATAAACCTTGGGAGAAAGCTCGGCATTCTTCCTTTGGCAACAGGTCCTTGTTGTAGGAATGCAACTTCAAATAAACCAAATTTTCAAGCTCAAAAGTCCACTAAGTCCTCTTTCTATAAGCATGTGATTTCATCCTTTGTTGTGCCTAATCAAGCTGGACTTTGCTTACATCCATTTGTTTCTCTTGGAACAACTCTTCAACCACAGCAATGTTAGTGTTCCCAAGTAATGGCAAGTTAAGTTGGTTAGGTGTCGAGGGTAGTGTGATAGAATAATGTGTCCCTGGCACCGACTATGGTAGAAGAAACTCCATCCAGTCTAAAGATGTGCTCAAAGAAGAGTTTTGTCAAACTCTTTGCTGAAAAAGAATTAAATGAGCATAACTACTACATCTGTATGTCATGTGACTCATATGATGTCAAATCTCCTCGAGTTTCGTAGCACAATGATGAAGTCAATAAAGATATCCAGAGTTCATTTCTTTCTTAAATCTTGGCCACATAATATTGCTCCATTGTCCTAATGGTATAGCTCTTACCCACAAATGTCTTATTTGTTCATGTAGTTCTTCAAAATTTGCCTTCAAAATCCACCGTTGATGTCCTCAACCCATTTCCCCAAATATCAGCAATCTCTTGTTCAGCTCGTACTCACTCGAACCCATTTTATTCACTAGGATCTCAATCATCAAGCTTCTATGTTAGTGTGCATCTCATAACTCTATAAGCTGAAGCATCCATAAGTTTGTGCTAGGGACAAATATTGTGCTGATCAGTAGCCTCGCATGTAGGAACAGGCACTCTAGTTGTGTTGCCTTACCATGCAAAATGATCTTCTCAGACCTTTAATAGAACTCTAGAGTTTTGCCAAAATCAAGTACACAGGCCTCAAGGCCTTCAGCCAATTAAACCAAAAATATTGCCTCACAAGCTACCATGGGAAGGGAGCAATCCATATATGAGTGATTGAACTCTCTTCCTTTTATACTCCATTTGAATTTAAGACACCAAGAGTAACTCACATTTTACTCCCCCTTTGTCAAAGTGATTGTGACCGGTTAAGTAGTGTTGCTTGGTGCTCAAAAGGTTCATGTTGTTGTCTCCATCCAACAATAATGTGATTTCTTGCTGCCCTAATAGGCCAGCCAATGTTGACACATGATTGTTTGTCATGCTGCAAGGTGTGGGCAGTCTTCTTGATAATCACTAGGAGTCTAGGATCCTCATCATAAATTGGTGGTGTTTCGTAACCTTCTCCCTCTTGAGGGTCCCCCACAATCATGAATACTTGAGGCTTTTGCATTGATGCCCTACCACAGATTTCTAATTTCTAATCATAAAAATAAAGTCCCTATATTCCTCTTTGCATCTCTTTGGACAGCCGTGATAGCTCTAGGGGGCTAAAATAATGGCAATTTGATTGGCCTTTGGGAAGGTGAGAAGTGGAGTACTGTTTGTCTCCGTATAGGGAAGACGGGCCTTAGTTAGGGGATGTTTGGAGGCTTTTAGAGGGTTGGACAGCATGAGTATTTTTCTAAATGGAGGTTAAAATTTTGGAATTGGATGCCCATATTTCTTGGCTAGTGTATAGGCTTGGGTAAGGGTCTTTGTGCATTACCTCGATCACATCTTCTTGGCCAATTTGAGTAGATTTAATGCTGAAATCCTTGCGAAATCAACTCATGATAATTCCTTCTTGCCATTAACATAGCTCTTATACCAAACTTAAGAGTTCCATGGAGATGCATAGTTTTAATGGCCACCTTCCTAGCTAGTTCCTCATTTCTTCTCCTTTCTCCCCTTCCTTGTTCATTCCTGCACCTCATTAGAACTTCATCTTCTTCATTTCTCCTCCTCTCAATATGCAATGAATGCCTAAAGAGGCCACTTTCATTGTTCTATTCTCTTTCTCCCCCTTATTTGCAAAAGGGTTTTGGAACTTTAAAATTTCTTCTTGGTTGTTTCCTTTAAACAATCCCTTTATTTCTTACATATAACATAATGGAGTAAATCTTCTCAAATTTTCCATTATAAATTCCCAAATGCTCATAAAGTCTTGTTGCAACATGAGATTAGCGTTTGTTCTTGAAGGACCAGCCATGTGTGAGGCAAATTTTCAACTACGTAAAGTGCTTAGAAATGGAGATTGCGAACAAACATTCAGAGTTGAAGAATGATATCACTAGTAATAGCAAAATTACTATGATTTTAAAGTAAATGAGCTTTAAGTGAGCTGTTTAGTGTTGAAATGGAATACTCAAGAAGTAATTTGAGTTTCCAATGGTATTTAAATACATAACTCACCTAACGCAAAGGCTTAGATGAATTTTTATGGAGTAAATGAGCTGGAAATGAAAGTCTAAGCACACAAAGGAATTTTATAGATCTAATAGAGGATTAATAATGTACTAAACAACTAGTTGGGACTAGATAGTAGAGATAAGATTGTTTGGACTTGGGCTGACTTTTGAAATGACAAAAAAATGGAAGTTGAGATTTGATTATTATTTTTTGTTTTATAAGCATTTTTAATCAGAGATTAAAAGCATAATTGAAGCAAATATCATAATGAAGGAACTAACGTGAAACTCTTTCATGAACTCTGCCAACACAGTTAACGATATTTAAAAATTTTGAATTCAAATCTAGGCAAATCAGAATATACACTCAATCAGAAGGAATAGCTATTACTAGCATAATTGAGCACCATGGGGATGGACCGGATGGTTATTCCTATATTTGTAAGCTAAACTCCTCAAAACTTTCAGGTACAGGTGCCGAGGAAAACTGGAGGTTACAATTGGGAAATTTTAAGCATCGATTGCTACTGATTCTGTGCTGATAGGGGTCGCTTGTGTTAATGGAATATAACCCAATGATTGAGCTAGTTGTTAGGCAAGGAGAGGATAAGACCATAGCAACTAGAGGTGGGCAACCGGTAAATACAGGCCCGAACCGGTACCGAAATTAGTCAAATTCCAGTACCGATACCGGTACCGATTGGACCTGTTTACCGAACCGATTTACCGGTTCGGTACCAGTTTTTACCGAATATATACCGAAAATTAATATAATTATTATTTTATTATTTTTATTATTATTATTATTATTTTCTTATTTTTATTTTATTATTATTATAATCATTATTTTATTATTATTATTATTAATTATTTATTAATAATAATAAAAATGAAAAACCGGTATATATCATAAAAACTCAGTACCAAAACCGGTACCGAAAAACCGGTATATACCGATTTTTTTGTACCGAAACCGGACCGGTTATTTTTGTACCGAATCGGCCTGTTCGGATCGGTCTGAAAAATCGAAAAAACCCAAAAATTATGCTCACTCCTAATAGCAACCCACACCAAGTAGCCCGTGCCACCGACGTCAGACTGCCGCCTCCCATAAGCCTATTTAAAATCATGACAATCACCACACTTAATGAAAATCACCACGCTTCCAAACTAACGTGCACGATGGCTTCACTCTAGCAACACTGGCCAACCATATTCGACTAACATACTGTCTCAAATATACCCATCGGTATTTACATCCATCCCAAGGTATCCCTTTATATTAAACTCTTACTACTTTGATCCCACTTATCAAAATTCTAGATGCAACAACCCACCAACCGCCCTCCTCTACACGCGCAAGCAACGTAAATTTATTGACTTCAAAGAATATTTTCTAAATTTAACTTTCTCAAATCACATGTTCAAGTTTTAAAATGGAAAAAGAAAACCACTATGGTGCAGGATACACTTGACAATTTATCAAGCTACTCCCTAGTAGTAATCCTATTAAACGTCAAAATTATATTTACGATACCTACATTAAAAGCATCTTACCATGCTCGCAAGTAAAGGCTAACATTATTCAACCATATCTCAAAGACTGACAACCTTAAGTACTATAGTTTACTAGGTTATAGCAGATGATTTATATTAATAAATAAATCAATCAATCAAAGGAATAAATACAAAAAACCTTATAAAGCACAACTTATGAAACCAGGTAAATAGGGTCATCTGATTTTTCCCATCAATTTGAAAGTCTAGTAACTACAGATAGATAGATGAATAAGAAAATCTAGGGGGAACCTTGGAATAACCCTGGGGTTTGCTTGGGAACTCATAAACCCTGTATACTTTCTTTTTTTGGAGTGCATGACTCTCCCAAGTGTTGAACCAAAATTTCATCACAACTTCTATCACAGATAATGGGAAATGACCACATACCCTCATACATAAAACTTAAGCATTTTAATTTAGGAGCTTTTTTGTATTATGGTAGATCACATAATATAAAGTTGAAAACAATCCAAATTCGAGTCAATTTGGGTATTTCAAGCTTGTTCATTAAGATATACAACGAGCTCGAGTCAAGCCTTCAAGCAAACCAAATATGTTGAAGATTCGCTGGTTTACAGTTTTTTATGTTCAAGAATTGTTCACAATTAACTCAGGTAAACATAAACAAGACAATTGATCTCGAGTTTTGAGCTTGAACTTGAGCTCAATTTATCATTATTAATTTTTCCAATTATATACATACATATATATATATACACACACACACACACACACACACACATATATATATATATATATATATATATATATATATATATTTAGTATAATATTTGTGTATAACGAATATACGAGCCCAATACGAGCCTATAGCATCTAGACTCTGCATTGAGCTCAATCCATTCCCAAAATTTTGTCATTTTGTCCTTTTATGCATTCACTTTTCTTGAACCTTTTATGGAATGCAGCACATTCTGAAGGATTTAATGATATTTTTCACCTACAAATCTAAGAAATAAGATGAATTCACTTGTATTTTACACATACAAGTATAATATTAATATCAACTCCAGTGCACAACACAGAAGTTCTAGCAATCTTTATTTACAAATGAAGGCTGTGATGATGTTTTCACCTTCAAATCTTGAAAATAACACGAATTTACTCCTTTAATATTAAAATCAAGTCCAATGTCTTTCCGGAAAAGTATCTTCAGCACACAACAGACCAGTTCAAATACTTTCTCCCTCTTCAAACGAGGACCATTATAAATAATTATGCAATTTAAGAGTGCTCAATATTTCCTATTCTTGACCACCTAACTCATATATACAAAATAAACAAAAGCCAGGCTTAAAAACATTACTAGCTGCAAAATTAGAATAAAATAGCAAAAACTACGTAACACTTAAAAATTGTAAAATGAAGACATAGAAGGCAGAGAACTCATACTGAATTGGACATCACGAAGCACAGAAGCTACTAGTTCTGCGGGGAACTGTTGAACCTTTTCAATTGCCCTTCTTTCAGATACCAAAGCCTCTTCAAAAGTCAAATTACTCTTCCCAGTAACTTTACAAGTCCAAACTCTTTGACGATACAAGTTTATCCGATTCAAATACTCACTATGAGGGGAAAAACAAACTACGAATTAGTTAAATTACAATGAATACATAAACAAATAAAACGAAGGAACAGTAAAACTGTACCCATAATCCCTAAATATCTCTTTAGTGAAGCGAACTTGAAATACAAGTTCTTCAGGCATCAAATCATTGGGGTTTTCCAACAGGGAAAAAGGCTTTCTTTTGTATAGAGGCATTGTACCTGAAAAGAAATGGAAATAAATGCATTAGGCAGATCATTTCGTTCTAAAATGTAGCACGAACAAAAACCCTAGAAAAAAAATTGAAGGGTTAAACAATGTGTGAAACCCGCCAAAAGTGAAATTTAAGAATACAAATAAATAGTATTCTGTGATTGTACAGAGAGATTGTACATAGACAGAATTCTTACCGAAGGAAATAGTATTTTGCGATTTAAAGAATGGGTGTAGAGAAGGAACGAGGGTATAAAGCGAGAAGGCGTTCGTTCCGTGATGTTTTGCTCCAGCTGTTAGTGTTTTGACGGAGAAGAGACCCTCTCTCGGTTTCCCTCGTTCTAGGAGCAATTCTTATTTGGGCAAAGGTGCCTGCGGTTTTACCCGAAGTCGAACGGGTTAAATACTTTTTACATGATCGTACTTTACATCAATTTATAAATAAATAAGGGAATTAATTCTATAAGCAAAATTGATATTTTCATAAGGTATTTATCATATGAATAATAAACAGGACTTATATTCATGTGAGTGATTTTTTGTGAAAATACCAATTTTCAATGTAGAAATATCAATTCTCAATGTAGAAATATCAATTTACATGATTAATTATATTTTTTTATTATAATCAACTAACTCAATTTTTATTTTCTTACACAAATTTGAATTTTTGTCATTAGTGTTAAATTTTTTAACGAAAGCTTGACACGGCAGTGTCACATACGCATTGAATTATAGTTAAAACGTTTTATTTTACATGACATCTATAGCCTGCCCATAAAAACAAATCTACCCGCCCAAACTCATAAAAACGAATCTACTCACCCGAATCCATGAGTAATAGTTTTTTCTTCATCTTCTTCCTCCAATCAAACCAAACAAAGCTGAAATTGTGACAATAAATAGAGTTTACAGAAAGAAAAAATATTCACATATAGCAATACATTCAAAGATAGAAGAAAGAAAAAACATTCATAGATAGATTAATGAATGGCTAGTTAATATTTACCTGAGCGACAACCCCAAATTAGGTGAAAATTAAGGCTTGAAGATTGAAGTAGAAACCATAATCCTCCGTCAATTGTGTATTCTGTGCGGTAAGTTTCTTGATCCATCAATTGGCTATGAATTGGGTTTATTCTTATCATATATGATGATAAAGCATATACTTTGTAAACGATATTAATTTATTTATTTATTAATAAAAGTATTCATTTATTAAATGCATTTAATTATCTACATGATGTTTTTATAATATATAAATAACTTATAGTTTTAAGCAATACTTTTAAAATCATGATGTTGATCATGCTAATGAGATCTAGATTCTTAAAAAACTTAAAACTAAAATAGTTTTCAATCGTGGGATTACTAAAAAGAGGATTAGTAAATTCGGATAGATTGGTACATATGTTGCTTGTTCATTGGATGAGGATGATTGATCTCATTATCATTTGTGTGGAGACACTAAAGCAAGTATGTAGGTGCTTATTGGAGAATAAGTTCACTGAACGTGACTCACTATGTAATACCTAATGGAGTTTTACTTATCTGTCAATAGAAATTCCTAATGTGATAATAGTACAAGTGATCCTTGGACTTGAGATCATCATAGTATATTGTATGTAATGAATTATACTTTGACTTATTTTTTAAGACCCTTAGGGTATATCAAAGGGTATGCTTGGGTATAATAAATTACATATGGAGATAATGAATGGTCAATAAAGAATCTATCACTTCTAGTAAAATAAGAGATATGTCCTTTGTGATTTGTTAAATGACAACTCAGTAGTCCTTGGCCAAGGCAGAATGAAATTATAAAGGAGTTTTTAATTTGCATTATTTGGAGTTGTGCATTTTTCAATCGAAATACATATAATTAAATAAAATAAGACTTGACAATAATTTAATGTCTTATATTTAATTAAAACATTGTATGATGGAAGGATTGAATTGTACAGTAACTATTAACCCATATGTTCTTTTATGATTAATGTTGAAATGTATATTATCTGGAAAGTCATTGATCGCTAAGGAGGCTTATCTCTATTGTAGAATAAATATTATTTATCTAAATAGATTATTAGTTTATTTTATTTATTTAAATAAGATTAGAATTGTTCTAATTGATTTATTCACAACCGGTTTAATATGGAGAACCTAAAGGGTCACACCATAAAAAGAAGAATAATTATTTAAGAAAATAACGACATAATCATAATAATGCATTAAGTGTAATTAATTTAATCTATGGTGATAGAATAAATTAAATAGCTTAATGTTTATTATTTAATATTTTAAAAATATTAAATATAAATTAATAAGAGGAGTCTTATTAATATTATTATAATTATTATTATTTTAATTTCTAAAGGAGTTTAGGAATTAATTTAATATTAATACTCTCATTTATTCCTAATAAGATTAGAAGACAAATTAATTAAAGGAGTTAAATTAATTAAATCCCAATATGTTGGGAAGCCTAATTAATTAAAGAAGTATTATTAATTAAATGAAAATCTATTTCTAATAGGATTAGAAGGGTTGACCAATATCTATATAAGAGGAGCCTTATGTTAGATATCAATTGATGTAATTTTAATTGTTGGGGAGTACTCATTTTCTATAGTGGATAGAAACCTAGGGTTTAGCCAACCACCCTTCTTCTTGATAATTCCTCTCCCTTGGTGGATCACCTCTAGAGGCTAAACACTTGGGTGACTAACGTTGATCAAATGGATGAATCTAACCCGGAAATTCAAGGAAATCACGAAGAATAAAAAGTTGAACTCGTATTTATGGAAGATTTGTTCTACAAAAGTATGATTCTATAATTTCTTATTTATCGTTTTAAATTAATATTTTGCATAAAGGATGATCCGGATAATGATTTTGTAATTTTTTTTTTAAAACTTTGATATACCATGCTTCAGTTTATTTTGCAATTTGATTGCGTTACGATTTCGTACAAACCTAACAGTGACATCAGAGCCAAATCTTTATGCAATTATTAATTATTTTGATTCCATATATGTATGAGTATGTATTTAGAATATTTTATTGAACATAATTTATTATATAAAATTATTTATAAAAAGAAAAGAGAAGGGAAAGTCGGTCAAATCGCGAATTGTGCCACGAATTCCTTTTAAAAAAAAGAACCTGACGATTTTTAAAAAAAGGAGACCTGACGTTTTTTTTAAAAAGAACTTGGCGATTTTTTTTTTGTAAGAGGGACTCACGTAATTTGATTTTCAAAAGTGATTCAGGAGACTTTATTATGTTATATATATATATACATATAAACACAACAAACCTGTTAACATATATATATATATATATATATATATATATATAATGTTACTATATATATATGATATATATAGATATGGTTATTATATATATATATATATATATAATATATATACGATTATATATATATATATATAATATTTTTAATAATTTTATAATTAAAATAAAGAGTTTATTTTAATCTTGAAATTGAATTTCATGTAATTTAAAATTGTTCATTAAATGATACTCATATATATATGGAATGGTTTTAATTCATGAGATGAATTTTTTTTTACTGATACATATAGTGATATGTATGATAATAAATGAGATTGATTATGGACTATTGACCAATGTGATTGGATTTATTTTAGATAAATGCTTGAATAAATGAGTTTTATTAAATGGGATCTGTGTACCTCGTCTTTTTTAATTTATTCTTGATGTAAATTTTATCTCTCTCTTATGTACTTTCTCTTGACTGCTGATCAATGTTTCTATTTAAATTAAATAGTTTATGTAATAGAAATAGTTAGAATTATCTTGAAAAAATTGGAGACCAAGAAGCAAGGAGCAAGGAGCGCGTGAAGACCCGTTTGTATGGAGCCAGTGTTTATATGTAATAATTACGTCTAAATTTAAATTATTGCACTCCTAGGTTTGACTTTTTGGTTCACTTGGTGGCTCTAGTGAGCCAAACTAGAATAAAAGTTCATAATCAATCCGGGTAGAATATAGTATTCTATATGTGCATGCTAAGTATTATATATATTATATTTTATGCAAACATGCTTCGCATGTTTTAATAAAATGACGTGTATTTTATATATATATGTGCATGTGCGCTAAACAAGATGAGACAAATTATAACAAACTCCTCAAAGAAATCATATTAAGGCTAAAGTGTTCAATGATATTTGGAATATCGAACGTCGCCTTCTAGCATGATAAATTAATAGAGTATTAAATATTTAATATGAGTTTGTTGTGCACACACAAGACAAGTATTAAGTATTTAAGATATTAATTTAATCACATTTGATGCTTATAAAGAAAATTGAACAATATTATTTTGTTGTGCACACACAAGGATAATATATATATTTTTTGAATATATGGAGTGCTAGGTTAGACTTAACTTAAATTATTTTAGTTCGGATGTGCACACACTTGACCATTATAACCTAAGAGGCAAAATACAAGGAGTTACATGTTGATGTAATTGACAAGAGTTGTCTACCTATTTATTTATATATGATTTGTTGTGCACACACAAGGCTATATACATTTGAAGTGAGATCTTTATTCTCACTAGCAAATCTTTAATTAGATGTTGCCGAACTATATAAATGAGGGTAATATAGTTTGAAGAAAATAGTGAGAGATACCAATTTAAAATAAGATCTAATTTATTTTGGTATATAAATTAATTAAATAAATATTTGCTAAAATATTGTCTTTTCACATACAAAATTTAAAATGTCGAAATCACTAATCTCACTACGTAGCATACTTGATGTTAACAAACTAACCGGGCCTAATTACACGGACTGGTTAAGAAATCTGATAGTAGTTCTCACTGCTGAAAAGATTTCTTATGTCCTAAATTCACCTGTCCCTAGAACTATTCTAGAATCAGCCTCTGAGGAAGAGATTGCCACCATAACAAAGTGGTAAGATGATGCATCTGTGGCTCAATGCATCATGCTCGCATCCATGAATAACGAGGTTCAGCGTCAGCATAAAAATATGGATACTCATACTATGTTGCTTCACCTCAAGGAGTTGTATGATGAACAAAGTAGGACTGCTAGATATGAGATATCTAAGGAGCTCTTTCGATCTCGGATGACCGAGGGCACTGCCGTTGAGGCTCATGTCCTAAGGGTAATCAATCTGATTGAACGCCTTGGACAACTTGGATTCGTCATGGATGGGGAGTTGAGTCAAGACTTAGTTTTGCAGTCACTCCCTGAGACCTTCTCGCAGTTCATTGTAAATTTTTACATGAATAAGTTATATGTCAACTTGCCTGAATTACTTAACATATTGAAAACTGTAGAAGGTCACTTCCCATCCAAGAAGAACCACGTCTTAATGGTGGATGATTCTTCCAAAAAAAGGAAGAGACCCAAGGTATCTTCTGAAAAAAAAAATCTAAGAAGGCTAAGGGCAAGGTGAACAGAAAGAATCAAAAGAAACCTGATTTAGCTAGTAAAGGAATGTGCTTCCATTGCAAAGAGCCGGATCATTGGAAGAGGAACTGCAAGAAATTTTTGGCAGAGAAGAAGCTTGGAGAAGCTTCGACTTCCAATCAAGGTTTGTTCATGATTGAAATTAATTTTTCAGAAAGTCAAAATTCTACTTGGGTATTGGATACCGGCTGTGGTTCTCACATTTGAAATACTATGCAGGGACTGTTCATGATTCTTCCAAAAAAAGGAAGAGACCCAAGGTATCTTCTGAAAAAAAAAAATCTAAGAAGGCTAAGGGCAAGGTGAACAGAAAGAATCAAAAGAAACCTGATTTAGCTAGTAAAGGAATGTGCTTCCATTGCAAAGAGCCGGATCATTGGAAGAGGAACTGCAAGAAATTTTTGGCAGAGAAGAAGCTTGGAGAAGCTTCGACTTCCAATCAAGGTTTGTTCATGATTGAAATTAATTTTTCAGAAAGTCAAAATTCTACTTGGGTATTGGATACCGGCTGTGGTTCTCACATTTGAAATACTATGCAGGGACTGGTCAGAAGTAGAAAGCTGAACAAGGATGAGTTTATCCTTGTGACGCCCCCAAATTCGGATCGCCACTGGTCTCTCGAATTCGGTTCGTCACTTTCTCACGATAATACAATAATAACTAAAATCATACAATCACAGCGAAAAATTTAGAATAATATACAATGATTTATTATAATTATTCCCTCAAGTCTCGCAACCTACTGTACTTAATAGATTACATAATAATATCAAATAAAAACTTATTACATAACCCTACTTAAGCTTAAAAATAGTTCTAAAATAGTTTTAATACAATACTAGAGATTTTAAAACATAAAAGGGATAAGCTAGTCGGTAGCCTTGCCCTTGCCCTTATCGACGCCCGAAGGTCCGTCCTGCTCTGCCTTAACTGAAATATTTTAGGAAAAGCAAGAATGAGCAACAAGTTGCTCAGCAAGTAATATAACAATAAGGGTGAATGATATAGTTTTTGAATCCCAAAAGGGTATAACAGGATATAATAGTTTAAGGATAGCAAGAATATCAACAGTTCTCAATAACAATCGCTAAGGACAGAAAGATATCAATATAATTCAATGCAAAATCAATTTAAGATTTCAAGATAATTGAATACTGAGCAGTCACTAAGGACTATGAACTTCTACTAGAATTAACAGAAATATACTGATAATTCAATAAAAATAAGTATAACAGGTGATCAGCCTAAAGTACCCTACGGTATGCATATCGTTCAATCGTACTAAAATGCGCACGTCGGTCTCTCGACAATATATAATTTCCTTCAAAGAAGGTTGTTCATCTCAGTCAATATAAGACTCCGCACCAATCAATTGGTTTGGATAACTTTCTAATCATGATATAAGTTTAGCCGAATCAAATGGCATAGACCACTCTTTATAAGTTCAATACTCAAGATTTAAAGTTCAAAGGATATAAATTGACTTTATCTTGTCCACGAAGTATTTAAGTTATAAAATATGAATCGCAATTCCAATAGTTTACTTGTACGACAATAATAGCACAAGCTTAATGAATGCTCAATAAAGAGTAAGGTTAGGAACTTGCTTACAATGTTCCTTGAATAAAATAAACATAAGGATAGGATACTTGCCTTTCGCGTCGATTATCAACTTATAGTTTACTAGCACCCAACGAACTTATTTTAACCTATTCATGTATACACATTAGTCATATAAGTTCAATATGTACACCTACTATCTTGAGTTGCTATGATACATAAGTGTAATTTATCAATACCAAACATATAATGTTAGTCTTCTCTTAGTCGTATGATCTCATATGTATATCATCACATAACACAAAAAAATCAATTTTTAATACACTATAACATTAAAGAACATAGTTTGTTATCACATTTTGACTTCAAGGTTATAAACACTTATCGAATTCATGGTTCTATGTTAGCATATTCATTGAAATTTGTTCTTAATCATGCTCAACTAGTTTATCGTGCATAGGACTAGTTAGGCATACATGGCAATCATGTTTAGAGGTATACGATATCTTATCACAATGGTCATAAATTTCAAAATACTTGAAATATAGTTATCAACAAAACTAGTTTTCAACTCTTTAAGGTTTCTCTTGAAAATCTTGTGTTAAACTCTTCCACATACAATGTAGCTTCACATATCATATGTCATGCTTTCATATGCATATATAGACTACATAGGCATGCTTACAAGTCCATAACTCAAGTGTATATGATTTATTAAGCTTGTATGTGAAACTCTAAGTTTCCATTAGCATGTTATCAACATCATCTAAGCATGCGAAACTACTTCACTTATTATACATCATGCTCACATATACACATAAATAGAATACGCAAGCTCGTGCATAAGTTCCTAGCTCAAAAGTGTATATGGTTTATCAAATCCATATTGGAAACTCTAAGTAATTCCTTAGAGGGTTCTCAAAGCTACTCAAGCATGCAAAGTAAATTCATATGTCTTAAATCATGCCTTCATATACTCATAAATAGACCACATAACATGCTTGAAATCTCAGAACTTACAATGTTTTAGTTTAACAAATTTGTTTTCGAAGACTTTAAGTCCCCTTCGGAAAACCATGCTTTGGTAAGTGTTTCCATGAAAGGCTTCATAAACTAACAAGTCAGGGACTGAAATAGGCTTAACTAAGTTATATTATCATGCTCCATATATCAGATTGTACAGAAAAATCATTGTCTGTTTCTGCAGAAGGGCGCGGCCACGCCCTATTTGTACTAAGGAGTGGCGCGGCCACGCCACTCCGGTTCCAGCCAGGAAGCTTTCTGCTGGTGCAGAGCTTCAGCCTCCTTCAAATTGCTTCATGAAACAAGCTCACAAACAGCCACATTACATATATAGCATGTGTATGGACTCTACTAACATACTAACATCAAGAATTTATAAAATTTTCTATGAGTTGATAATTGCTAAATTTCAAAGTATGAACAAGTGTTATACCTTTGAGCTTTCAAATGGACAGAGTTTCCTCACACTTCAGATTACTCTCCCTTAATACACTCTCTAGCAACTTAGCAATAATCTCAGCAAAAACAAATGAGGAGAGGAGCTTGCTATTTATAGAAGAATGAATATCCATATAATTGCTTTGCACCATGAATCAAACTATTGGAATGAAGGAGAATACAATGGGCAAAGAAGATTTGGTAGAATAGTGCCCAACCACCACATCAACCCACTCCCTCTCATCATTTGATTGAGCTAGCTAGGCAATTGAGTTTGGCAATGAAGAGTAGTATAGCCCATTGGCCATTCACGTGAAGAGAAATGAAGGGTGACTTTCATTTTGGGACAAGTTTTAAAACTCAGTATTTGGAAGTTGGAAATGAAATAAGGTTATACACTATAGGTTAAATGCACTTACAGATATATATACACTTAGGTTTTAAATTCAATTGGGTACTCACATGGATTTTAATGATATAACAATATTACATGGTAGCAAATTGGGGTACATGTATACACATCAATATATAATCCATGTACATATTGGTAATGCCAAAATTATGAGTTAATTGAATAGTGACATACTACATTATCACAAACCTCATTATTATTATTTCAATTATGTTACTCATGGAAATAATTAGGAATATCAATTATTTACATACTTTAACTTAATATTCTATATAGTATACATTAATGTACTATGCCTATCACATGGTCACATAAGTCTCATTTATGTAACTCATATAACTCATTAATCTTATAATATAATTTCCATATTGCATAGTCTCACTAAAGTGTCACACTACACTTTATAATATAGTTTATATATTATATAGTCTCTTGTATTGTCACAATACACTTCATATAATATGTATTCTCATAAGTCTAACCATGTGACTCACTCGAATTTTCGCTTTCCTTGGACTAACCTTTCAGGAGGGTAAAAGCGTAATTTTACTTCAAAGACAACCCCGAATAAGGGCAAAAGCATCTTTTCACCTCGGAGATAACCTCGTGGAGAAATCAAACTGCCAACGACACCCAGACACGACGCGGACCGAACGAGGATCGCAAAGCTGAGAAAGTGACTATAAGAAGTCACCACAACAATCATTGAACTACGTGTTATCAAGACGAGCCGATCGACGACCCTCGAAAACCAAAAGATACCTTTCAGCTTACTACATCATCTTCCCGGAATTCGATTTCTTCAAACTCGACCTAATTTCGCAGCCTTCCGCAAGGACTTTTTGGGATTTTTGGGCACGGAGCTCAACTTTCACCAAACCGAGACCTAAGGCACATACTTTGAGGCAACTGGACCTGTAGGACCCAATCTCAGGTGTACCTGCTCCAGCCACAGGTACACCTGCGGCTTCCTCTTAGGCACTATATCAGCAGCCAGCAGCTCATAAACACAAAAAAAAGAAAAGAGAGAGAGGAGTTCTAGAGAGAGAAAGGCTCGGATCTTCATATCTTTCATCATCTTTTAGTTGTTTGATCTTCTATATCATACATATTGAGTGTCTAGAGTGATATAGGTGGATCCTAAGCCAAAAGAAGCTTGTTCATGCATCACCCAAGGTGAAAAACGCTCATTTTAGCCACTTTCCTTGTAAATATTGTTCAATATACTAGATTTGTGTTATATATTGCTTGAATCTAGCTAGATCTTGTTGTTTTATACATATATTATGGTGTAGGTGGTAGATCTATAGATCTCATTGGTTATTTATTGTATATTTTATTATAAATCAAATTCGGAGGCTAGATCTACCTAGATCTAAGCTGGATCTAGCCTTTTGAATGGTTATTAAGCATGAAGCTTTAACCCGTATGCTAGATCGGCTTAGATCTATGGTAGATCTACGTGTTTACTGCTTTTGGCCAGTCTCGGTCACTCCGTAGAGCCCTAGATCTGTATCTAGAGGTGAGGGGGTCCTAGTAGCTCGTAATAGAGATTTTAACTGATGGAATCATCTATTATCGGGTCTAGGATATATTGTACATACATATTTATGTTTAATAATGTGAGCCTAGGAATCCCGATGTCGAGATCTAACGATCGGATCTTGACTTGGTTCCCACGATGGACGTTTCATGTTCAATATAATGTTTAAATAGCATAAAATCATTGTATATGTAATGTTTAGATCTTGAAAACAAATTCGAGGGGTTAGGCCCGAGAAGTCGAATTCAAGATCCCGTGATAGTGAAAACTTTGATTGCGGGTGCTCGGATTCATTGAGATGGCTTACATGCCCGATGATGATCCGACCATTTTTTGGCGCTTTCTAGCATGTATTTTCACCAAAAACGATTTCCAAATCAAAATAGCAAAGAGCTTTCATAATAATCATAAAGCGATTTGGGGTAGACATTTAGATAATAAATGAAAGTATCAAAAGACCTCGATTCTTATTTGACGAAGGATTTGAAAACTTTGTTTTCAAAACATCATTGATATATATCGTGTTCTAAAAATGAACTTTTATATAAATCACATCCTTTGTGCATAGGGTTAAAGATGTACAACACTACTTTCGGAATAATTTCATAGACTTAAAAACTAACAATGGAAGTATCAAAGGTCCTCGATTACTATTCGGGCGAAGGATTTGAAATCTTGTATTTTTCTCAAAATATCATATATGAAATGTATATTTTTTCTAAAAATGAACTTTTGCTAAATCAAACCCTTCGTACATAGGTGCAAAAGAGGAACAACACTACTTCCAAATAACTCACAATAAGGCTTAGAATAAAACTTCAAAAAATCAAATAAACACATACACACACACACACTCACACTTTATACATAGAAAATTAATAAAATGCGGTAACCGTGTTTTCACGGAAGTCGGGTGGGGGGTGCTTAACACCTTCCCCTTGCTTAAGTTAGCCCCCGAATTCTAAGAATCTCGACTTTAGACCAATGCTACAGAGTCACATATTGCGAAAACCTTCAAAATTCGGATGAGTTGTTACATCCATTTAAATTATACCAACCGGTGGCTCTGTCTCATTCGGTCCAATCATCAAAATTAATCAATAAATTCAAACTTTGTAAAATAAGTTGACTAATGTCTTTCTTTTCCTTACAAATTCACCTTCAGATGAATCAATCGACACATCGAAATATAAAAGGTAGAAAGAAGGAAAATAAGGAAAAAACATTCAAAAATAAAAAAAAATAACGCAAAAGACTGCATACTTTTTCCCGGCGTCGACAGGTGGCGACTCTGCTGGGGATGATAGAGGACTTAAGCCGCGTTCAATCTTTTTGATTTCCATTCTGCATGTGAAATTATGTGTAAATGATCTTTGTGTGTGATAAATGTCTCTAATCTTTAAGTGCTTTATATTAGTGCCTCACACAATGTCATCATATTGCATTCGGTGAGGACGATGAATGTATGAATAAATGTTGTGTGGTACCTCCATTAGGAGGCAAACCCGTCGACTGTTTATTACTGGACTCTAAAGAGTGTTCTATTGTGAGGCTCAGGAAAGGCACCACTCAGATCCGCTCCAATTGAAAGATGAATGTCTTCATTTAGTAAATTACGAAGATCTGGGAACCAATTTCAAAAAGCCCGTGAGAGTAACCTAAGATAGGTCAGCCTCTGATAAACCAAACGCGCAGGATGTCTCTTCATGCCCTATTGCTTTTAGAATTTACAAATGTCATCCATCTTAAACTGTCATTTGGCACATCCTTCTTATCCTGTCATCAAGTCGACTAACCCCTTGTTTTATAGGAAAAGATTAAAAAACCCATAAACCGATATATATCATATCATGCATCCATATCATCTGCCAATATCTAGACTAAACTAGATACCAATTTTGTGAAGATTGGTCCTAGAACCTGATTCCAAGCAAAAAAGACACGTTCACCACCAGTCCAAATGGCTGAAAGAAGTTCATTAGAACTTATTCCTGTATCTCGAGATGAATTCGAGGAGTTTAAGAAACAGATTGTCGTGATGACTGCCCTGTTAAGAGAACAGTGTAAAATATCTCAGGAGCCCAAACTAAAAACTCATACTGAACCCTCTGTGCAAGGAGATATGAAAAATATCGAAAAAGGACGGTGATACCCAGATGTCCACACCTATCTCTCCCCTCGATGTCGAAATAGCCAAAGAGGCCCAGATCCAAAAGATGACAAAGGAAATAGTAGACCTCCGATAAGACAGAGAAACTGGAGATATCAGGAAGAAAGTTAGACAAATGGAGGACGCTATCCGGTCTATAAAAGGGACAGGATCCCACGGAAGCGTGAATTATTCTGATCTATGTATTTTCCAAAGGCAAGGTACCCGGATAAATTTCAAGTCCTGAAATTTGAGAAGTAAAATGGATTGGGCGATCCTTACACCCATTTGAAAGTCTACATAGGTGAGAGCCTCCGAATGCAGTTATTCCAGAAGAGCTTTACCAGTGAAACCCGAACTTGGTACGCCCGGATTGACAACTCCAAAGTCCAGGGTTGGGAAGATTCAGCCCATTCATTCCTCAACCAGTATAGTTTCGAATCTCAGATGGCACTTGACCATTACCAAGTGACCAAAGTCAAGAAACTGAGTCAGGAATCCTTCAGGGAGTATGTACAAAGATGGAGGCAAATGGCCGCCCAAGTTAGCCCCCTTAATGGATGAAGGTGAGATGGTGATAACTTTTATTGACATCCAAGAAGCCCCATATTACGAAAGAGTCATGGCAAGAATAGGCAAACCCTTTTTTGAAATGATAAAGTATGGGGAAATGGCAGAACTGGGTTTGAAATCCGGCAAAATCAAGGACCTTACAGCCTTGGAGGCAGTGGCGGAGCATATATAATTGGGAAATTACTCGAGAAATCCTAAGAGGGTATCTAAAAGGAAAGAGGAGGATGTCTTTTTAATATTGCAAGGGCAATCAACGAGCAAGAGCAATAGTCCACCTATACAGAAGAAAGGCCATTACCCTACATTCCAGTCATTTGCAAATGCCCGAAATCCTACGGCACCGAGGGTCGGGGAGAACAGGCAAAGAAGGATATTCACTCCGTTAGGGGATTCATTGGAGAATATATTGGCACTGCTGGTTTCCCAAAAGAAGATTACTGAGCTTGCTCCACCTGCTAATCCTAAAGGAAGGCAGTATGATCCCAGTAAGAAATGTGCCTATCATTCTGGAGCACCGGGGTATGACACTCAAAACTGTTGGACCTTAAAGCACAAGATTCAGAATATAATCGGCAGTGGGTAGATTGTGGTAAAAGCGCCAGAGCAGCCTAATGTTATTAACAATCCCTTACCTCAGCATGATGTAGAGGGTGTCAATATGATCAGTGCAGAAAGTCGAGAGAACTGCAAGTATTTGAGGAAATTGGGAGAAGCTCTCGCCATAACTGATTCTTCCATATGGGGTTACTCTGAAGAAAAGTACGTGATGGAGCAGAGCTTGAAATCAATCAAAGTGCAAGTAGACCAATTAGCAGAGCTAGTTGTATATTAACATTAGTTGACTCGCCAGTTGATCGATCAAGTCTTGCGAGGGCAGATCAACATTCCACCTCCTAAAGTAGTCCCATTTCCAAAGAGAGATCAGACTCGTCTCCAAGCACAAAGCCAATGGACGGAGAAAGTAGCAAGCGAGGCTAGATTTCACTCTCGACGAGAATTTGTGGCCAAGCAAAAATTTACCCCACTGGGCCAAATTTGGGAAGAAATCCTGCGAATGTTAATCGACGAGGGAAAGATTATAGAGTTCTCACCACCCTCGGATCCTTGGTCAAAATATTTCAACCCTAGTAAAACCTGCCTATATCATTCAGATGCCCCTGGACAAGCTACTGAGGAATGTTGGGCCCTACGCCATCTAATTCAGAATATGATAGAATTAGGAGAGCTGGAGATGATAAGGTATGTTGAGATTTTCCTTGATGAAGAGATAGTATATCATCGAAGGTTGAAAGGTTTAGAAGAAATAGTGGCAGTTATCACTAGCATAGAAGAAACTTCAACCCTGCCTCTAACCATCAGAGGAGGACCACTCGCGTATCGAATTTGGCTCGTCACTTCCTAAATATCTAATAACATAATAACATCTCACACAACGAAATGATAGAATAAATTATATTTATTTAATATAATTATTCATATCCCAAGGTCTCGTAACTTAAACATAGCTTCAACATCTTAATCATAGCTTAAACATAGCTAATACATAAATACGAATTAAGTCTTGTTACATCATCATAATAATTTTAACTAAGTAAAAAGCTACTCTGTAGCCTTGCCCTTTTTTGTGCCCGAGGGTCCACTAAGCTTTGCCTTAACTTAAATGTTTTAGGAAAAGCAAGAATGAACAACAAGTTTACTCAGCAAGTAATATAGCAATAAGGGTGAATAATATAGATTTCAATTCTCAAGGGTACAACAGTAAATGATAGTTCAAGAATAACAAGAAGTATCAATAGTTCTCAATAATAGTCGCTACGGATAGAAGATATCAACAAGATTCAAAGTGTTAACCTTTTCAAGGTTCAAGAATAATGAATACTGAGCAGTCACTAAGGACTATGAACTCTTACTAGAATTTGCAGTAATATGCTGATAATCCAATAAAATAAGTACAACGGTGATCAACCTAAAGTACCCTATGTCATGCATAACATTTAATCGTACTCATGTGCTCACGTCGGTCTCCCAACAAATATATAGTTTTTCCTTCAATGAGGGTTGTTCATCTCAGTCAACTATAAGATTCCGCACCAAGCAATTGGTTTGGATCACTTTCAAATTCATGATATAAGTCTAGCCGAATCAAATGGCATAGACCGCTCTTTCAATGTATATAAGAACAATTATAAGTTCAATACTCGAAATCAAAGTTCAAAAAATATAAACAGACTTTACCTTAAGCTATGAAGTATTAATTCATAAGATAAGAATCATACTTTTAATTGTTTACTTGTACGACCAATAATAGTACAAGCTTAAGTAATACTCAATAAAGAGTAAGGTTCAAATACTTGCATTCAATACCAAAATCAAATGAAGTTAGGAAACTTGCCTTAAGCGCAGTTTACCAATGTATAGCTTATCAACACTTTCAAATCCTATTGTAACATAGTTACGTATATTGGGTATTCATTAGTTATATACGTTGAATTCATAATCTTGATATGTAAGTTAAACACATACATAAGAGTCTAACTTAGTCGTACAATCCTATACGTATGTCATTACATACCTTACATACACGTAACACGAAATTAGTTTATATGATACTATGAAATCAAATAACATAGTTCGTAATCATCTTTTGACTTAGCATTTGAAAGTTTATAAACACTTATCAATTCTATGGTTTATATCGTAACATACTCATTAACACTAGCATACTTCACTAAACATGTATTGCAGATTAGGATAACAATACAAGAATGCATCAAATTTTAGATTTACAATTAACATGCTCTGTCTATTCTGCAGGGTGGCGCGGCCGCGCTTGGTTTGAACTAGGGAGTGGCGTGGCCGCGCTGCTCCCAGTTCAAACCAGAACTGAAAATCAGTTTGCATGGCCTAGCTCGCTCACCTACATACATTGATGATGACACATGCAGAATATACATGTTATGAGGTTTATAACTAGGTTTGATCTTATATCTCGCCTTTAACATAGTTCATTATCAATTCTCATTCAACAAGGCTTTAGTGAGTCCAATTTAAAAGCTTCTCATGTTTAGCCCTTATACATACGCAATGAGGTCAAGGTACCTTAATCATACATGTTCGAGTTATTCTAGTCATATAATTCAAGGTAGCATAGTTCTACTTCATTTAGACTCATTTGAAACCATGTTCAATTAGTTCACATACTCATAGCTAAATAGGTGTATATGTCCATCATGTCTAAAGGCATATCATATCCTATCTTGGTAGTTATAAATTTAAGAATGCACATAAGGTAGTTATCAACAACATTAGTTTTCCAAACTCTTAGGTTTTCTTTGAAACCTCATGTTAAACAAACCAATCATGCAAAGTAACTTCATATATTATATATCATGCTCATGTACACACATAACTAGACCACATAAGCATGCTCGCAAGTTCAGAACTTAAAATATACTTAGTTCATCAAGTTTGTATTTGAAAACTCTAAGTTTCTTTTAGAACCCGTTTAAAAACTGAGCTAAGTAGGTGATAACATGCAAGACAACCTACTCTAGCATGTCAGGAACTTAAACAGATATAATTAGGTTAAACTAGCATGCTTAGCATTTCAGAAACCATAAAAATCATATTTTGTTTTTGCAGATCGGCGCGGTCGCGCCGTGTTTGTACTAGGGAGTGGCGCGGCTGCGCCACTCCGGTTCCAGCCCAGGAAGTTTCTGCAATAGCAGAGCTTCCAATAATTTTCCAAAATTACTCATGAATCATGCTTGTATACTATCACATTGCATATATAGCATGTATACAAACTTAAATAACATACTAACATCATCTCACATATCCAATTTTAACTAATTCATGCAATTTCTATGATTTTATCATATTCAAAACTAAGAACTCAATATAAGAGTTATACCTCTCTGAGCTTGAATTGGACAAGGCTTGTTCTCAATTTCAGATTATTCACTCACTACTATATGCTCACACTCTATATCACTTATCCAAAAACTTAGCAAAATGAAATGAGAAGAGAAAGACTCTATTCATTGAGAATTGATTAACCATACCAAAGCTTTGCCCAATGTTTGAAATCAATGGAAGAAAGGAGAAGCCAATAGATTGAGAGAAGTTGGTGGAATAGTGGCCAACCACTACCTCAACCCACTCCCTTTGTCATCATTTGATTGAAATTAGCTAGAATGCTTGAGTTTGGTATATAGGAGTAGTATAGGCCCTTGGCCATTTACGTGAAGAAGAAAAGAGCCACTCAATTTGGGACAAGCCTTAGAACTGAGCATTTGCAAAGAAATAATGCTAACATACTATAGGTTTATTATACATATACATATTATTCTTACATAAATGTATATATAGGTATACCTAGGTTTTAATCCTCTTTTAATTTACAATGTAATGTTAATGAGTTAATGTTATAACATTGTAATAAGTTAGGGGTATTATATTTATACACATTATATAATCCATGTACATTTGATAATACCGATTATAATTTAATTGAGTATTATCTTTCCACATTATCATAAACCTTATTATTTCAATTATACTCAATTAATAATTAAATAACAATTGTTTATTTAGTTTAATTTAATATTTCACAATGTACACATTTAATGTATCCACACATAATATATTGTCACATAAACATCATTTACGTAACGTATATAATTCATTTAATCTTATTATATAGTTTTATATATAATATAGCCTCTTGTAGTGTCACACCCCATGTTATACTTTAGGTGTAGGCACTTTAATATATAAATCACCCATTACATAATATTAGCAATTAATTGAACAAACATTAATCTTATTATATTAATTTATCATTTACTCATTAATATGCTGTTACTCATAATAACAATTAATTAACATTATTATATTAATTAATCCTTCACTTATAGATTCCTTCTTTAATTTAATTAAACCATCATAATTTCCATCATCGTGCCACACAAGACATTTTACGAGCTCATCATAAATCTCCACACTTTCTCAATTATTATAAATTTAATTTAATTTAATTTAATTGAGTTACTCACTTCATGCTATATAAAAATTTATATAAAATAAATATTCACATTCTTATTAATATCAATATTAATATTTATTCATGAAATTCACGGTTATTACATCTTCCCCCCTTCTAAAAATTTCATCCTCGAAATTGGTACAAGGTTACACAAAAAGATGGGGATAGTCTCTCCTTATCTTATCTTCTAATTCCCACGTGGCCTCCTCGGCATCGTGGTTACGCCAAATCACTTTTACAGAAAATATAACTTTGTTTCTTAGTGTTTGCTCTTTCCTATCTAATATTTGGACAGGAATTTCTCTATACGCCAGTTTTTTTTCTACTTGAATGGGTTCATAGGAAATCACGTGCTTATAGTCGGGCTTGTACGGACGCAACACGGAGATGTGAAACACGTTGTGGATGTGCTCTAATTCGGGTGATAATGCAACTTTGTATGCCACTTCGCCCACTCGCTTTAATATCTCGAATGGTCCTATGAACCTCGGACTCAATTTTTTCTTCTTGCCGAATCATATCTTTCCTTTCCAGGGAGATACCTTCAAGAAAATGAAACTACCGACTTTAAAGTCTTGGTCATGTCAATGCAAATCTGCGTACTTTTTTTGGCGATCTTGAGCTGCTACCAATCTGGCTCTTATTACTGTCACCACATCTGCGGTTTGTTGCACTAATTCTGGCCCCAACATTCGTCGTTCTCCGACTTCGTTCCAACATAACGGCGTTCTGCATTTTCTCTCGTAAAGAGCTTTGTATGGTGGCATGCCGATACTCGCATGATAACTATTATTATACGCAAATTCTACTAGGGGTAGGTGATCGTCCCAATTTCCCTTGAAATCCATCACACAAGTTCTAAGCATGTCTTCTAGCATTTGTATTGTTCGCTCACTTTGTCCGTCTGTCTGAGGATGATACGCAGTACCCAATCTCAACTGTGTTCCAATCCTCTCTTGTAAGTTTTTCCAGAAGTTTGACTTGAAGCGCGGATCTCGATCAGAGACAATTGACACTGACACTCTATGTCATGAAATAATTTCCTTTACGTACAGACTCGCTAACTGATTCAAATTATATCGGATCTTGATCGGTAGAAAATGAGCCATCTTTGTTAGTCGATCCACAATAACCCAAATGACATCATAACCTTTCTGTGTGACTGGAAGTCCCACCACGAAGTCCATCGTAATGTGCTCTTATTTCCATTCTGGTATCTCTAATGGTTGAAGTAGGCCACTCGGCCTTTGGTGTTCTGCTTTGACTCGTTGAGAAGTGAGACAGCTACTGACACACTCCGCGACTTCTCGTTTTAGATTGGGCCACCAAAAATGTTGCCTCAGATCTTGGTACATCTTTGTGCCTCCTGGATGAATAGAATACGTCGTATTGTGTGCCTCGTGCAAAATTTTCTCTCTTAATTCGGTAATCGTTGGTACCCATACTCTCCCTTCGAATCTCAAGATACCGTCTTTATCCATTTTGAATCTTTCTTCTCCATTTTCTACTATCCTTTTTCTTATTTTCTCGCATTCCTCATCCTTCTATTGTGATTCCTTTACTCTATCCAACAATGTTGGACGAGCTTCCATTACAAAATTTTTTTCTTCAGACCTCCCTGGTCCCTGGTCCCTTTACCTTTATTTCTAATTTCTCCATCTCTCTTATTAATTCCTCCTGAGTCGTCAATTAGAACAATTTCTCCCTTCCTTTTCTGCTTAGTGCGTCGGTTACGACGTTCGCCTTTTTCGGGTGATAAAGAATCTCGCAGTCATAATCTTTGATCAATTCTAACCACCTTCTTTGTCGCATATTGATAAGTAGGTTTTATACCAACTTATTGGCTATCTTCTTACTAGAATTATGGCTTAAAACTCAAGTATTTTAGTGTCTTTTGATGTGTTTTATCTTTATTTTATAGGTTTTGTTAAGGGAACTCAAATGGCATGGAATGGCATGGATTTGGCATGGACATGGCAAGATGTTGAGCAAGGGGTGAACTGGCTTGTTGAAGATGGCTGATGGCAAGTTGATATGGCATCTGAGCAAAGCAATGTCAAGTGAAAGAAGAAAGAAGGCTAAGTAGCAAGAAACGGGACTAGCAGCAATGCACTAGCAAAACCAGTAAAGAAGGCAATACTGCAGCACAGCGCGGCCGCGCGACTTTGAAGAGCAAACCTGGCGCACCTGCAACAGGAGGAAACCAGAGCAAAATTTCTGGGTATCAGCGTGCCCGCACCCAAAAAGGCCTACGGACTAGGTCGGTCGCGCCAGTCAACTTCTGAAAATTATTTGACTTTTCATTTAAGCATTGGCTGTTGCATGTTTTCCTTATATAGGTGTATTTGCAAGTTACAAGATATTGACTATTGATTCTAGAGTTTTAATTTATATTCTAGGGTTTAGAAGAGCTAGAGAGAGTTTGGAGCTACTCTTCACTCTTGTGGTTTCTTTCTTCTAGTTCTTAGTAGATTTCCATTATTAAGGTTTCATTTTGGATTTTATTGTGATTCTGAACTGATCATGAAGGCTTATTCTGGAAGGAGGAATATCAGATTTGCATTATCCTTATCTATATTCTCTTCTCTTTCAGTATTTGATTTCAATGTTTTGATCAAATCCCATAATGGTTATTGGTTCAGAGATGAACTAACCACCATTATGGGATTCTAATGAATCTTATTGTTTAATTCAGATCTATATGCCTCTTGTGATGTGTGATTGATTATGTATGGATTGCCTAGCATGGTTGTGTTTAGTGTTTAGATGCTTGATCACCATCTACCTTAATAGTTTATATGGAATTGAAAGAGGAAGTATAAACTCAGATTTGACTATGCTAGCATATGTTTATGAAATTTGCATATGATAGATTTTGTGATTCGTAATCTGGATAGATATATGCTGGCTTACCATATGTAGTCAAGTGAGAGCTTGCACTTAAATTGATATTGCTTGTAAGTCACATAGACATATAGTGATTTAGGTAATATTGATGTTCATATGAATTCTATCTCTTTTGTGGATTTTATGTGATATGGACTTGGTTTATTGAAAGATAGCCATTTCTCACCTTCGTGCTCTCGACTAGCAATCCTAAGTAATTAGTTAAGCTAAGCAAGAGGTGTGTAGTTTGGTTGATGCAATAAGTGACATTAGGATCCTATATTTTCCCAATTTGAGTCAATCGTTTGTTAATTAGTTAATTTTAGTTTATAGCCATTCTAGTTATTAATTCACATCTTGTTTACTCGTTTGAGCAGCCGAAAATAGCTATAAAGTTGTTGCATGATAGTTTAAGTATAATTGCTTTTTTTTCCGTGGGAACAATCTTTACTTATAATATATTACTTGTTTACCGTGTATACTTGCACGCGTTTGTGTCTGTTTTGTTAACACCGAAACGGAGCAACAAGTTTTTAGCGCCATTGCCAAGGATTAAGTTGTTATTTTTATTACTATTGACATCAATTTAAGTTAAATTTGTCTGACTTGAACAATTCACACCTTATTTCATTTCTACTTTATTTTTATTTATGTTTCAGGTACTTGTGGTTAGTATATGCACACTCGATCTTCGAATTCTGTGTTGGTACCTAGACAGGATAATATTAACGGGAAAGCTTGGAGAGCGGATACACGTACTACTAACACACAAGAAGACACTGAACCACCGGTACAAATGGCAGCCGAGGAACATAGAGCATTGAAGGATTACTCTATGCCAAACATCAATGAATTACAATCAAGTATAGTTCGGCCAGCGATAGCTGCGAACACCTTTGAAATCAAGTCAAGGACAATTCAGATGGTTCAGAACACAGTCCAATTTGGGGGTTCAGCTACCGATGATCCGAACAAACAACTTTTGAGTTTCATTAAAATTTGCGACACATTCAAGTACAACAATGTGTCGGATGATGCGGTGAAGCTTTGTCTCTTTCCATTTACTTTGAGGGTCAAAGCGAGGAGCTGGCTTCATTCGTTACCATCAGGATCAATTACTACATGGGAGGACCTAGCTCAGAAATTTTTAGCCAAGTTCTTTCCTATGGCTAAAATAGCGAAGATGAGGAGTGCACTATCTCAATTTGAGTAACAGCAGGGAGAATCTTTGTATGAGGCCTGGGAACGCTATAAGGAGATGTTAAGAAAATGTCCTCACCATGGGATGCCAGAATGGATGGTGATCAATACTTTCTATAATGGCTTGGGATGGCAATCTAGGCCGATCATTGATGCCGCAGCAGGTGGAGCTTTGTGGGCCAAGAGCTTTGAGGAAGCTTATGCATTGATTGAGACCATGACGGCTAATGACTTCCAGAATCCGACATCTAGAATGCCTTAACCAAGAGTTGCCGGGGTATTGGAAGTGGATGCCATCACGACACTATCAGCTCAAATGGCGGCGATAGCTAAGAAAATTGATTCTATGGCTGAAAACAAAATTCAACAAGTAGCATTTGTATGTGAGTTATGTGCGGGATCACACCCGACAGAATAATGTGCTATCACTGCAGAGTCAGTTCAATTCGTCAGCAACTACAAAAAGCCACAAAATCAATTTCAGAATTCATACCCTCCAAGCAACAGAAACCATCCAAACTTTAGCTGGAGTAATAATCAAAGTGCTCAAAAACATCAACCTCAACAATATCAACAATACCAACCACAACAGTCTCAACCACAGTATGACCCTAGACCGTCACATCCTCCCGGATTTCATCAACAACAACATCAACATCATGCAGCTCCTGCTCCACAACCAGTGAAGAAAACTGAAATGGAAGAGCTGATGTTGATGTTAAAGAGCCAAGCAGTGGCAATCAAAACATTTGAGAATTAAATGGGCCAGATGGCCAATATGTTGACCAACAGACCGCAAGGGACTCTACCAAGCAATACTGAAGCAAATCCAGGAAAAAGGGATGGAATGGAACAATGTCAAGCAATCACATTAAGGTCTGGGAAGCAAACTGCAGGTTTGGAGATTAGCGCGGCTGCGCCTCAGGATGAAGAGGACCTGGCGCGGGCGCGCCCATGTGCAGAAAATCTTGATGCAACTTTGAATGATGGAAAGGATGGGGAGCATGTAGTGGAGTCAGAGAAGCATCATAAAGTGGAGAAAACCAATGCTACACCACAAGTGGTATACCCTCCTGTACCATACCCTCAGAGGTTTCAGAAACAGAAATTAGACAAACAGTTCGTGAAGTTCTTGGAGGTGTTTAAGAAACTGCAGATCAACATTCCTTTTGCAGAAGCTTTGGAACAAATTCCAAGCTATGCGAAGTTTATGAAAGATATACTATCGAGGAAGAAGAAGCTAGAGGACCATGAAATAGTTGCCTTGACAGAGGAATGCAGTGCAGTATTGCAACGAAAACTACCTCCAAAGCTCAAAGATCCGGGCAGCTTTACGATACCTTGCTCCATTGGAAAATTATCTTTCAATAAGTGTTTATGTGACTTGGGAGCTAGTATAAATTTGATGCCTCTATCGGTATTCACATAGTTGGGATTTCCGGCTCCTAAGCCTACAAACATATCATTGCAGCTTGCCGATAGGACCATTACATACCCGAGGGGTATCGTAGAATATGTCTTGGTTAAAGTGGACAAGTTTATCTTCCCTGTCGACTTTATCATTCTAGACTACGAGGAGGACAAAGATATACCAATCATTCTTGGGAGACCTTTTCTAGCTACCGTACGAACACTCATAGACGTACAGAAGGGAGAACTTATAATGAGGGTTGAGGACCAAGAGGTCACATTTAATGTCTTCAAATCTATGAAACTCCCCATTAACGAAGAAGAGTGTTTCCGGGTTGATGTAGTCGATAGGGTACTGTATGAAAAGGCCGAGCAAGTGATGAACATGGATTCATTAGAGAGTGATCTACTGGGAGACTTTGACATGGATGATGTAGATGTTGTGGAGTATGTACAAATTTTGAACACAGTGCCATAGAAGAGAAAATTCAAGATTCCCATTGAACCACTTGGACATACTGGGGAGATATCGGAGCGACTCAAGCCTTCTCTTGAGATGCCTCCCACCCTTAACCTTAAACATCTTCTTGATCATCTGAGATATGCATTCCTGGGGGAATCTTCCATGTTGCCATTTATTATTGCTTCTGCCCTATCATCTGGTCAGGAAAGTAAGTTGTTACGAGTGCTACGAGAATTCAAATCCACTATTGGTTGGACCATAGCTGACATTAAAGGGGATCAGCCCCTCATACTGCATGCACAAGATACTCCTGGAGGATGACAGTAAGCCGATAGTAGAGCAAAAGAGGAGATTGAATCCTATTATAAAAGAGGTCGTCAAAAAGGAGATCCTAAAGTAGTTAGATGCCGAAATCATTTATCCAATCTCTGACAGCTCATGGGTGAGCCCGGTGCAATGCGTTCTGAAGAAGGGAGGCATGACAGTAGTGTCTAATAAGAATAATGAACTTATACCTACCAGGACAGTCACAGGGTGGAGGGTCTGTATGGACTATCACAGATTGAACAAAGCTACGAGAAAGAACCATTTCCCTCTCCCGTTCATTGACCAAATATTGGATAGGTTAGCGGGACATGACTACTACTGCCTCTTGGATGGTTATTCGAGGTATAACCAAATTGTTATAGCTCCAGAAGACCAGGAGAAGACTACCTTCACGTGCCCATACGGTACTTTTGCATTCAGGAGGATATCTTTCGGATTATGCAATGCACCAGCCACATTCCAGAGATGTATGATGGCAATATTCTCTGATATGGTCGAGCAAAATGTAGAAATTTTCATGGATGACTTTTCAGTCTTTGGAGACTCTTTCGACATATGCTTGAAAAATTTGGTTCTGGTATTAAGGAGGTATGTTGAGACTAATTTAGTGCTGAATTGCAAAAAGTACCATTTTATGGTATAGGAAGGCATAATATTAGGACACAAAGTCTCAAGGAAAGGATTAGAGGTGGACAGAGCGAAGCTGGAAACTATTGAGAGCTTACCTCCTCCAACTTCTGTGAAAGGGGTTCGTAGCTTCCTTGGGCATGCGGGATTCTATCGCCGTTTCATTAAGGACTTCTCAAAGATCACTAAGCCACTGTGCAGTTTGCTTGAGAAAGATGTCCCGTTCAGATTCGACGAGGAATGCCTAGCAGCTTTTGAGCACTTGAAAAAGAGATTGACTACGGCGCCCATTATCACAGCACCTGACTGGTCTCTTCCATTTGAACTGATGTGTGATGTGAGTGACTTTGCTGTGGGAGTCGTCTTGGGGCAACGCAGGGACAAGGTTTTTCATGTTATCTACTATGCTAATAAAACCCTGACGGACGCCCAACTGAACTACACTACCACAGAGAAAGAGCTCCTAGCGGTGGTATATGCATTTGATAAATTCCGATCTTATCTAATTGGCACAAGAGTTATCTTATACACCGATTATGCTGTAATTTGATATCTGATTAGTAAGAAAGATGCTAAGCCTCGTCTTATTCGGTGGATACTTCTTCTACAAGAATTTAATTTAGAAATCAAAGACAGAAAGGGGACCAAAAACCAAGTGGCTGACCACTTATCCTGATTGGAGAACCCGGGAAAAGACACGAATGATAAAGTGATGATCAATGAGTCCTTCCCGGACGAACAGTTATTTGTGGTGCAAGGCAAAATGCCATGGTTTACGGACTTTGCGAACTTTTTGGTGAGAAATATTATCCCTTCTGATTTAACTAGACCTCAGAAGAAGAAGTTTCTACATGATGTTAGATGGTATATTTGGGATGAGCCTTACTTGTTTAAGCAGTGCGCCGATAGGATGATCAGACGATGCATCCTAGAAAGTGAGATGGAAAGCATACTTAAGGATTGCCATTCATCAGTCTATGGTGGACACTACGGGGGCGAGAGGACAGCTGCTAAAGTACTTCAGGCAGGCTTTTATTGGCCGACTTTGTTTAAAGATGCTTACAACTTCGTATAAAAACGTGACCGGTGTCAGCGAGTTGGTAATATATCCAAACGAAATGAGATGCCTTTGAATATGATCCTAGAGGTTGAGATATTTGACGTCTGGGGGATAGACTTCATGGGGCCTTTTATTTCGTCATATGGAAATTTGTATATCTTGCTGGTAGTGGATTATGTGTCCAAGTGGGTAGAAGTAGCAGCCTTGCCGACTAATGATGCTAGAGTGGTCTTGCGATTTCTTTAAAAGAATATATTCACAAGATTCGGGACTCCTCGGACCGTTATAAGTGATGAGGGCACCCATTTTTGCAATCGATAGTTTACTGCACTATTGGCCAAGTATGGGGTGAATCACCGTGTCGCCACGGCGTACCATCCCTAAATGAATAGCCAAGCTGAGGTGTCCAATCGTGAGGTGAAAAGGATATTAGAGAAAATTGTAAATCCCACGAGGAAGGATTGGCCCCTTAAGCTCAATGATGCAGTTTGGGCATACAGGACTGTATACAAGACATCATTGGGTATGTCGTCGTATCAGCTAGTATATGGGAAAGCCTATCACCTACCCATAGAACTTGAGCACAAGCCTACTGGGCCATAAAAAAGCTGAATTTTGACTTGAAGGCTGCAGGGGAGAAGAGGCTTCTCCAACTAAATGAGCTAGACAAATTCAGACTGTGTGCCTATGAAAACTCCAAGCTGTACAAAGAAAAGGTAAAAAGGTGGCACGACCGTAAGATTATGGAAAGGATATTTGAGCCGGGGCAAGCGGTATTGTTGTATAATTCTCGTCTTAGACTCTTTCCTGGAAAGCTCAAATCGCGGTGGTCGGGCCCTTTCACGGTGAAAACCGTGTTTCCACATGGTGCAGTGGAGATTTTTGATCAATACCTGGACAAACCATTTAAAGTGAATGGACAGAGGTTGAAGCACTGTTATGGGGGCGAAGTCGATCGAGAGAAAGTCGCCTCGATTCTTTCCACTCATGACCAGTTCAAACAGAGTCGAGCTAATTGACTATAAACAAGCGCTCGATGGGAGGCACCCCATCATCTCTCTTCTCCCTCTCATATAATTCTTGTTATATATCTCTATTTCTCCCCCTGTTTAATTCTAAGAATCATGAAAATTCTAAATAATTTTGAGTATGAGCATATTACATATACACACATATAACATTTTTGAGGATACATACATATATCTTGCATGGTTCCAATTTTGAGTATGGAATCATTTATATCTCATTTTTCAATGCTATTTGTGCAGTAAATAAAATGCATGTCAGTTTGCTACTTGTTCTTCATTGTTGCAGAAAAAAATTCATAACTGGGCTCAGGGCAACGCGGTCGCGCCAACCTCAAGGCAATTCTTGGAGCGCCCACGCCATTCTGCAGAGAATCCAGAGAGCAGCCATGACTCGTACGCCCGTGCCAGCCTCAAGGCTAATCTCCGCGCGCTCGCGCCCGGCCCCAGAATTGGCTAGTTTAAATTTTTTAAAAAAGATTCGGCCAATCCCTTATATCATATACTAAGTGGATCGACTTCTTTTATCAGAACATAAATAAACCTAGTCTCCTATTCTACCAAACCTCTCATATACAAACTCCAACTCCCTCTCATATACAAACTCCCTCTCATTCGAATCTCACTTCTCCTATTCTAATCCAAGCCCATATCCTTCTCAGAACTCGTATTCTCTCCTCCTTATAGCACATAGCCACTACCATCTCTTCATTTTATTCACAAAATAGGGTTTGGATTTACAAAGTTTTAGAGGCTAAGAATTGGGGGAATTATTTATAGCAGAATTAGGGTTTGTGTGATCAGATTGAAGAAGCTAAGTTTGGGGGTTGTTCTTCAAATTCATCACATTAGGGCTTTGCAAAGGAAAAAGTTTAGCAAAAATTATCATGGGTCCAAAGAGAACACGATCTGCCACTCCAGATTCGCCTTCTCAGAGCAGCCAGGCAGAGGATACTGTGGACTTGAATAGGTTCATTAGCCTCGCGGCGCAAACTTAATACTATCGGATTGCTGCTAAAACATTAGTGAAGGAGCGGGGACTGAAGCCGGCTAAGGAAGATGGTGAAATGCTTGCCATGATTAGAGAGAGGGCATGGTTTGGAGTCGTGTCAATGCCTATGCCTGCTCCGATGGCAATAGTTCACAAATTCTATGCGAACGCCAAGGAGACATAAAGCGGCTTCTCGTTCGTCCGGGGTTTGCAAGTTGACTACAGCCCGCTGGCGATCCGTGAGGTCTTCAATTTGCCTTCACTCCCGGTTGGCAGAGTAAATTGGGTTGTGGCAGAGCGTTCCAAGACAGATTTGGACAGGGTGATCACTGACTTGTTCGTGCCTGGCACTAGATGGAATTATAAGCAGGGCACTAATACAAAGACCAACTTTCCTAGCTCAGCGCTGAACAAATATGCAAAGGCATGGAACCTGTTCATATGCTTCAACCTGATCCCATCCACTCACCAGCATGACATCCCGATCGAGAGGGTAATTATTCTATGGGGGATCATTACTGGGAAATACATTAATATTGGGCACTTGCTCCATTAGAATATGATGCGTTTCATGCAAGGTAGTACCACCAGTAGTATCCCACATGCATCAGTGATCTCGCATCTGTGTGCGCAGGCAGGACTTGATTGGGAGGACGAAAAGATGCAGATGCCGAGCCAGGACATCACTCACGCCACCATCAAGAAATTTGAAGATTGGGATAGTGGCACAGCACATCCAAGGGGCAAAGGATTTATACTGCCTACTCCTCCGCCAGTTCCTCCACCACAGCCAGCAGAGGCAGCCGCTCCTCCTCCAACCAACATAGTGAATTAGGATCGCCGGATGAGGCGATTAGAGGCAAGTATGGACGCGCTGCATGGCAACTTCACAGCATATGCAGCTGGCCTATCTCAGGCACTGGCTGAGGCTTTTGCACAGCAGGGGACGATGGTGGAGTGGCCAGTCTTCGGTTCTGCCATGCCATATCCGCCGCCAGATTCACCACCCGAGGAGGGTGGCCATGCCGATACATAGGGGAGTTTCCTTACCCTTTATCTCCAATGAGGACATTAAAATTTTTAAGTTTGGGGGTATTAGGGGTAGCTAGTAGTTATTGCATATAGTTTTAATTGCATGTTATTTATTAGTTAAATTTTGCATAATTTTTTTTTCCGTTTGATTATTTAGTATGTGTTTAGTTGCATTGCATAGCATAATCCCATGCTTTAGCCTGTTGAATTCCAGTATGGTCGATGATGATATTGAAATGTTATAGATTTTTGAACTTAGTTGATAACATAAGCTTAGTTATAATTTCATACATGATGTAGTCTATGCCTACTGCTTTGATGTTACCGGATAACACGACATTGTTATTATTTGCTTGTTGGTTAGATTAGCACATGCTTGTCTTTTGAGGGGAAAAATTTGTTTTTAATGATAGAATTGTGTAGAAAATGATTAATAGCCATAATGACACATAAATGCAAGTTTGGGGGAAAACATTAGGTATGCATGCTAAAAAGAAAAGAAAAAGAAAAAGAAAAAGAAAAGAAAATAAATTGAGAAAAAGAAAAAAATAGAATAAACACCTTGGCTAGCTAAGTCTTGTGGCCTTTGATACTCGAGCAAGTACGCCCTAGGGGATTGTCTCTACACCCAGCGCCCTAAAGCCTTATGGTTTGGGAGTCGTTGGTTGAAAGCTCGATAAATGGGTATCATTGAAAAGCCTAAGAGGGCTTAGCATTGCACAGTCGGGTGTAACTGCAGGAAAGTCAAATATCGCCCCCGTGTGTGAATAAAAGCATAATAAACGCTTTGTTGAACCTTAGCTTGTATTGATGTGTTAGATTGGTTGTTGTTCATATATGTGCAATTTTCTTGACTTAAAACCTCAGTTTTTCTTCCTTAGAAGTATAGCATGTGGAATCTTCGCCTCTATCAAGCTTATTTGTGATATAGCACACACACACACACACACACTACATCTTAGTCACATGTTGTGATTCTCGGATTGCATGTCCTTATGACTTTAGCTTGGTTGTTGCTTTGTTCATAGTTCTTGTTATTTCTCTGAGGCACATCTTATTGGAATTCATATCATGGCTAAAATTTTGGGATTCATTTTTATAGTAGTAAAGTTGCATAGCATGTAGTTTGCTTTTGTGTTTGTTGCTTGAGGGCAAGCAATAGTTCAAGTTTGGGGGTATTTGATAAGTAGGTTTTATACCTACTTATTGGCTATCTTCTTACTAGAATTATGGCTTAAAACTCAAGTATTTTAGTGTCTTTTGATTTGTTTTATCTTTGTTTTATAGGTTTTGTTAAGGGAACTCAAATGGCATGGAATGGCATGGATTGGCATGGACATGGTAAGATGTTGAGCAAGGGGTGAAATGGCTTATTGAAGACGGCTGATGGCAAGTTGATATGGCATCTGAGCAAAGCAATGTCAAGTGAAAGAAGAAAGAAGGCTAAGTAGCAAGAAACGGGACTAGCAGCAATGCACCGGCAAAACCAGCAAAGAAGGCAATATTGCAGCACAGCACGGCCGCGCGGCTTTGAAGAGCAAACCTGGCGCGCCTGCAATAGGAGAAAACCAGAGCTGAATTTCTGGGTATCAGCGCGCCCACGACCAACAAGGCCTACGAACTGGCGCGGCCGCGCCAGTTAACTGCTGAAAATTATTTAACTTTTCATTTAAGCATTGGCTGTTGCGTGTTTTCCTTATATGGGTGTATTTGCAAGTTACAAGATATTGACTATTGATTCTAGAGTTTTAATTTCTATTCTAGGGTTTAGAAGAGCTAGAGAGAGTTTGGAGCTACTCTTCACTCTTGTAGTTTCTCTCTTCTAGTTCTTAGTAGATTTCCATTATTAGGGTTTCATTTTGGATTTTATTGTGATTCTGAACTGAGCTTGAAGGCTTATTCTGGAAGGAGGAATATCAGATTTGCACTATCCTTATCTATATTCTCTTCTTTTTCAGTATTTGATTTCAATGTTTAGATCAAATCCCATAATGGTTATTGGTTCAGAGATGAACTAACCACCATTATGGGATTCTAATGAAGCTTATTGTTTAATTTAGATCTATATGCCTCTTGTGATGTGTGATTGATTATGTATGAATTGCCTAGCATGGTTGTGTTTAGTGTTTAGATGCTTGATCACCATCTACCTTAATAGTTTATATGAAATTGAAAGTGGAAGTATAAACTCAGATTTGACCATGCTAGCATATGTTTATGAAATTTGCATGTGATAGATTTTGTGATTCGTAATCCGGATAGACATATACTGGCTTACCATATGTAGTCAAGTGAGAGCTTGCACTTAAATTGATATTGCTTGTAAGTCACATAGACATATAGTGATTTAGGTAATATTGATGTTCATATGAATTCTATCTCTTTTGTGGATTTTATGTGATATGGACTTGGTTTATTGAAAGATAGACATTTCTCACCTTCACGCTCTCGACTAGTAATCCTAAGTAATTAATTAAGCTAAGCAAGCGGTGTGTAGTTTGGATGATTCAATAAGTGACATTAGGATCCCATATTTTCCCAATTTGAGTCAATCGTTTGTTAATTAGTTAATTTTAGTTTATAGCCATTCTAGTTATTAATTCACATCTTGTTTACTCTTTTGAGCAGCCAAAAATAGCTATAAAGTTGTTGCATGATAGTTTAAGTATAATTGCTTTTTCTCCGTGGGAACGATCTTTACTTATCATATATTACTTGTTGACCGTGTATACTTGCACGCGTTTGTGTCTGTTTTGTTAACACCAAAACGGAGCAACACATAGTCAACTCCTTCTGTGTGAAGATATATTTTAAACTTTTGTGGTCCGTGTATATCTCACATTTCTCTTCGTACAGATAATGTCTCCAAATCTTTAACGTAAAAATTACTACCGCTAACTCTAAGTCGTAAGTAGGGTATTGTTTTTCGTAATCCTTCAATTGTCGTGATGCATACGCAATGACCTTGTCATGTTGCATTAGCACACATCCAAGCCCCTTGTGCGATGAATCACTATACACCACGAAACCTCCTGCATCGTCTGGTAATGATAACACAGGCGCTTCGCTTAATCTCTTTTTCAACTCCTAGAAGCTTTCTTCGTATTTCTCCGTCCATAAGAATTTCACCGTCTTTCTCGTTAGGTTGGTCAACGGGGTTGCTATCTTAGAAAAATCTTGGATGAATCTTCGATAGTACCCAGCTAACCCTAAGAAACTTCTTATCTCCGTTGGTGTCTTCGGCTGCTCCCAATTACTCACTGCCTCTACCTTTGCAGGGTCTAATGAAATTCCATCCTTATCTACCACGTGTCCTAAGAATTGAACCTTCTCTATCCAAAATTCACATTTAGAAAATTTCACATAAATTTTCTCTTTCCTTAGCGCTTCCAAAACCATCTTCAGATGTTCGACGTGCTCTTCTTCTGACTTTGAGTAGATCAAGATGTCGTCGATGAAAACTACCACGAACTTATCCAAGTATGGCTTGAAGACTCGGTTCATCAAGTCCATGAATGCTGCTGGAGCATTAGTCAATCCGAATGACATTACGAAAAACTCGTAGTGCCCATAACGGGTTCGAAATGCCGTCTTTGGTATGTCCTCCTCCCATACCTTCAACTGGTGATAACCTGTTCCCAGATCAGTCTTTGAGAAACACTTCGCTCCCTTTAATTAATCAAAAAGGTCGTCTATCCTCGATAACAGATATCTATTCTTGATCGTTTCTCTGTTCAATTCTCGATAATAGATACAGAAGCCTCATCGATCCGTCCTTTTTCTTAACAAATAATATTGGTGCTCCCCAAGGAGACACACTCGGTCGTATGTAATTCTTATCCAATAATTCTTGCAATTGTATCATCAATTCCTTCATTTCTACTGGTGCCATACGATATAAAGCTTTCAAAATCGGTGCCGTTCCCAGTGGTAAGTCTATTACGAATTTGATTTCTCTGTCTGGCGGACGACTAGGCAGATCGTTCGGAAATACGTCTTGGAATTCTCTCACTACGGATATATCCTTAATCTCTACTCCCTTTTTTGAGTATTTACAATGTAAGCTAAATACCTACACATCCCTTTCATAATAATTTCTTGGCCTGCACCATTGTAAGACAATATGATTGATTAAGCGATGGGCTACCATAAAACACTACCTTAGACCGATTCGGAGTCTGAAGGTTCACACTTTTATTCTGACAATCAATTATTGCAGCATGGTTAGACAACCAATCCATTCCTAATATTACGTCAAATTCTCCCAATCTAATCGGGATTAAGTCTACGCTCAGTTCATGATCTCTAATGTTTGCGAGATAATTTTGGTATATGAATTCTACAGGGATTACTTCCTTATATGCAACTTCTATGCAAAGGATTTTCTAATCGTTCTCGGGGTAGATTTAGTCGACTAGCAAATTCTTCAGACACAAATGAACAGGTGGCACCGGAATCGAATAATACATATGCATTTATATTATTGATTGGGATAATACCTGACACCACGTCCTTTGCAGCAACTACATCTTGGACCTTCATGTTAAAGGTTTTGGCAGCTGGGTTGTTGGTTTGCGTTGGTCCGTCGATCATTAGCTTACTGCCACCTGTTGGGTAAAATCTAGTTACGCACAACACGCAAGTATACGTGGTCAACAAATAATAAAGTGAAAGTAAAGTATCGTTCTCACGAGGAATTATTTAACAAGAATCACCAAGTACTAACCCGTAACCAACTCAATCTTATTTAAACGAATGAATTTCAAATTATAATTAAACTACTACTAACTACCACTAGTTTGAATTAAGATTACGGAGATTTAAGATCACAACTTCACTTATTGTTTCATTTAAGTTAACACACTTCTCATCAATTATTCTCACTATTCTGAATTGTTAATCAAGAACACTAACGCAGATATAACCACCTCTCAATGCATCATACCCATACTCACTTAAATTCACAGATGATAGAATTAAGCAAGACACCCTAATTAAGTAATCCACTATATCTCTACGTGAATTACAATTAAAAAGGATTTAAAGCACAAGTTCTCTATAAGATTACATATGGCGTAAATGTATATCTCTATCCTAAACACGAATCATGAATTTCATCTCCGCAGAAATCACAAACACATGCTACTATGATCATATCTAAATCTATACTCCTTTCTCGATTTCATATAGATTATCACAGTAATTGATAATTAGACAATTAAGCAGTTAAGTCCAAATCACAATAGACAATTCACAATGATAGATCACAATAATTGATAAAGAAGCCTATTAAAACAAACTACACATTAAGATCCATTGTAATCTTAATCAAAGAATTAGTTCATTATCATTGAATTAAAACTAAGAATTCACAATTGAATACACATTAAAAGATCAGAATAAAATTAGAGAAGAGAATAAATCTGTGATCAGCAAATCATCAATCTCCCTCTTGCTCCTGTTCTTGCCCTTCAATGGCTTCCAATTGCTTCAATCTACAAAATCCTCTCTCAACTAGGGTTTGTGTTTATTTTATTTAAAACTAAACTACTCTAATTAATTGAATCATAAAACTAATCTAATTTAATATATATATATATATATACTACTGCCGCCTACCATTATATAATATATAATCAAACTATCCTACCTATTATAATATATATATATATATATATATATATATATATATATATATATATATATTCTAAGCTGCTTCCCTCCTTTTGCTTCAGGTTAAGTCCCATTATATAACATATGTGCACACCTTTTGTAACAGGTCACGTGCAGCCCTCCTTATCTCCTTATTCATGCAGCATCCGTGTCCCATTCGGCCAAGGAGTCTAGCTGCTTGTATCAAGTCATATATATTTTCGGGCCCCACCATAATATCAGCCTGAACTTTCTTTCCTTCTTGCGTCCAAATCTTAATTGAAGTAGGATTCACGAGCTGCTGCCGCCTCCTCGCCCCAGCGGGGATCTCCTTTGATAACGCCTCGCCTCAGCGGGTCAGGCTACTGTCCGGGTCGGTTAGAAATCTTTTGCATGTTCGTGTCTTACTTTATTTTGCTTGCTGATTCCGTGAGCTGCTAGCGTGATTGCCAGGAAACGTGAGCTTCCTCAAATGTATGAACATTGCATGTGCGTGGCCCATAAGTTGGTGATTCATGATGATGATTGCATGGATTTTAATTTCCATGCTTGCATTGAGTGAGTTGCTATGAAATGGGCTACTTCAAATCGTGGGCCCAAGCTGCTGAATATATTAGCAAGCCCACATCTTGCTTTAATTCCTCCTAGCATGAACAGTTTGTTTAATTCCTTTGGTCCAATAAATGCTCAATTTGTCCTTTAAAAGCTCACTGCGCCTCCATTTCATTACCTGCACATAAACGTATAAACCCAGTAGAAATGATAGGCAAATTACTCGAAAACATTCAGAATCAAGCTATAACGACTACCGATGAGTAGGTATAAAACTCACTCATCAAATACCCCCAAACTTAAGACTTTGCTTGTCCTTAAGCAATCACACAAATTAGATAGATTCATTCTCTAGCAATGATCCACTCAGGTAATTAGTTAATATGAATTTGAACAATGGCCTCAAAGGTTACAACAAATGATAACCCACAAAAAATTTCAAAACAATGCCATGTCTAAAATTTTAACAATTTTTATTAGTTCCACATCTACTCATGATCCTTTAAGTGCGTGTGTGCATCCAAATGTTCAACTAGTCATGATTTAGATAAGATCAACCAATACTCATAAAAGATTTTCAACAACAACTCTCAAAACTTCTTATCACATCAATCTCCGCTAATAAAGACAAAGCACAAATTTTTTCTTGAGGATCAAACGGATATTTAAAAATTTAAGCACATATGAACCCTTCCCGAGTACTTCAAAAATACATCTTTTTGTTCTTTCTTTTAGTGAGTGTGTTTTACGCTCCATCTCACTTTTCGTTTCTATTAAACGAGTGTGTTTTACGCTCCATCTAGTGCCTGTGTTTATGGGGAGTGCATTTTACGCTCCATCTCGACCCACCACATGCTCAATTATTTAACTCGTGAAGGTTCCAATTTATTGTTCAAAAATACTCCACGATTTCCCCCAAACTTATGTGAGTGCCTAATTTTTCACTTTGAGTGATGCTCAAATAAGGTCTCTCAAGATGCAATGATATCTTTCATAAGCATTTAGCCAAAAAAAATAAATTTCAACCCCAACTAACTAAACAAATGGATATGTGTAAAAATTTTCAAAAATTTCGCAAGTAGTGTGAAACCAACTAATGAGTCAAAATATAGACTAAGCATGCTCCTCAATTCTCTAGGAGTTAAAAACATCAACCACCCACTTATCATTGGCCAAGATCAAATTTTCATCAAAACATTGCCCAAGTAAATACTAAACATGATAAATATAAATACCCCCAAACTTAAAACAGACATTGTCCTCAATGGCTAGAATAGGAAAAAGTAAAGTAGAGGACTTCCCTAAAAATATAGCATTTTTTCTCTTTGCCTGCTAAGTCTAAAGAATAGGCTAGGCACATTGGAATGAATTGGGCACCACACTTGAGTTGGACTTGACTAACCTGTGAACACAATAGAAGCAAGTTTATTAAATCCTAAAAAAAATAAAAAATCTATCAAATAATATGAAACCTAAAAAAAACTAAAAATAAAATTTAAACTTGGGTTGCCTCCCAATAAGCGCTTGATTTATAGTCCTTCAGCCGGACTTTGTCTGGTCAACGCTATCTAATTCCTCTTCGAAAGTTGTGCAACCCTCCATCCATCAGTAACAAATTATCCTTTGGGAGGTTCCCGCAAACGATGACCAATGCATCAAAGTCACCTAGCATGCTCTTATTCGGTATGATCTTCATGAAGGACGTCTACTAGTTAGGTGTTTTCTCCATTGTGTATGTGAGCTTATTGGGGCATGGAAGCTTGTCACACACAATGGGCTCTTCGTTTATCTTCTCTTTCTCGTCCCACCATGGCTTTAAAATTGTACTCAGCTTATGTCATAATGAGCTTTGCCGACGACATGACTACTAAGTGGGCATGGTTTCGCAAATCTGACTGGATCCTTGATCTTTGGCGGAGAAGGCACTTGGAGAACTAGCAGGATCGGTTCGTCTTCTTTGGAATTTAGATCTTCGTCGACCTCCATTTCATTATCCCCAATTGTCTCCTCTCTTTCGATATTTTGTGGCTCATCCAGCTGCAGATTTGGTTCGGGTTCTCTGTCAGTTTCGTCATCCATGTCATAAATCCAAGTGTTTGGAGGATGGTCGTTTAAGGCTTTGGTCATTTGCTCCATCTGATTAGCAAGATCTCGAATTGACTCCGCTAGATTTCGATTTGACCTCTTTTGATTAATCCGCAACTCCTCATTCGATGCTCTAATCTTGGACTGATAGTAGTGTGCATACAAGCCAATCATGTATGATGATAAAGCACATACTTTGTAAACAATCTTATTTATTTATTAATAAAATATTTATTTATTAAAGGTATTTAATTATCTACATGGTGCTATTTTTATAATATGTAAATAACCCATAGTTTTAAGCAATGCTTTTAGAATCATGATGTTGATCATGCTAATGAGATCTAAATTCTTAGAAAGCTTTAAAACTAAAATAGTTCCCAATCGTGGGATTACTAAAAAGGGGATTAGTAAATCCGGATAGATTGGTACATATGTTGCTTGCTCATTGGATGAGGATGACTGATCTCATGGTCATTTGTGTGGAGACACTAAAGCAAGTATGTAGGTGCTTATTGGAGAATAAGTTCACTGAACGTGACTCGCTATGGAATACCTAATGGAGTTTTACTCGCCTGTCAATAGGAATTCCTAATGTGATAGTAGTACATGTGATCCTTGGACTTGAGATCATCATAGTATCTTGTATGTAACAAATTATACTTTGACTAATTCCTTAAGGCCTTTTAAGGCATATATAGGGTATGCTTGGGTGTAATGAGTTACATATGGAGATAATGAATGATCAATAAAGAATCTACCACCTCTAGTAAAAGAGGAGATATGTCCTATGTGATTCGTTAAATGACAACCCAGGAATCCTTGGCCAAGGTAGAATGAAATTAGAAAGAGGTTTCTAATTTGCATTATTTGGAGTTGTGCATTTTCTAATCGAAATACATATGATTAAATAAATTAAGACTTGACAGTAAATCAATGTCTTATATTTAATTGGGACATTGTATGGTGGAAGGATTGAATTGTACGGTAACTATTAACTCACAGGTTCTTTTATGATTAATGTTGAAATCTATATTATCTGGAAAGTCGTTGATCGCTAGGGAGGCTTATCCCTATTGTAGAATAAATGTTATTTATTTAAATAGATTATTAGTTTAATTTGTTTATTTAAATAAGATTAGAATTGTTCTAATTGATTTATTCACAACCGGTTTAATATGGAGAACCTAAAGGGTCACACCATAAAAGGAAGAAGAATTATTAAAGAAGAAAATGGCATGATAGTAATAATGCATTAAGTATAATTAATTTAATCTATGATGATAGAATAAATTAAATAGCTTAATGTTTATTATTTAATATTTTAGAAATATTAAATATAAATTAATAAGAGGAGTCTTATTAATATTATTATTATTATTATTATTTTAATTCTAAAGGAGTTTAGGAATTAATATAATATCAGTACTCTCTCTCAATCCTAATAAAGATTAAGATATAAATTAATTAAAAGTATTTAATTAATTAATTAAATAAAACCCTATTCTAATTGGATTAGGAGGGTTAACCTAATATCTATATAAGAGAGTCTTATATTAGAAATAAATGATGTGAAATTTTCCAAGAGTTGGGAGTACACATATTCTATAGAGATAGAAACAAGGGTTAAGCCAATAACCCATCTTCTTGAGTTCTTCATCTTCCTTGGTGGATCACCGTTAGAGGCCAAACATTTGGGTGGCTGACATTATTCAAGGGAGGAGCCACTATCAGAGGAATCAAAGGAATCAAAGGAGTAGAACTTGTACCTGAGGAAGCTTAGATCTTCAAAGGTATAATTCCATGTTCTCTCTTTTCTGTTATTGATAACAAGCACAAAGCATGATCATGGTTATGGGTTTGTATAAATTTTGAAAACCTAGTTTTTACGCTTCAGCCCTATTTATGTGATTTGATTGCATGATTGCGTTACATACAAACCCAACAGTGGTATCAGAGCCTAACTTTGTGCTAATTATCAATTTTATAATTCCATGTATGAATTGATGTGAGAATTGGATCATTTTTCTGGACAAAAATCTTTTTCTGCAAGTTTCTGCGGCGAACGGCGTAGCTGCCCAGTTCATTACTGGCGCAGCTGCGCCGGTCTGCAAAAACTGCTGCTTCCGTCTACCTGCGCAGCTGCGCAGCTACCCAGTTCATTACTGGCGCAGCTGCGCCGGTACCTGGACAGACCCTGAAAATTGATTTTAATTAATTAAGTAAACTGTTTATTTAATTGATAAAGTTTTAAAATAAAAAAGTTTATTTTATCTGAAATATGATTTCAGAATGCTAAAATTAAAGGAGTTTAATTTGGATTTATTTTTGATTAAAATAAAAGAGTTTATTTTGTTTCAAAAATAAAATTTAGCAAAACTTTTGTCCATTAAATAACATCGATCCATATATGGAATAGCATTGTTATTCATGAGATGAATGGATATTTATTAATGCATATGTTGATGTGTATGATAATAAATGGGGTTGATTATGGACTATGACCAATGTGATTGGATTTTATTTTGGATGAATGCTTGAATGTATGGGTTTTATAAAATGGGGTCTGCGTACCTCGTCTTCTCTAGTTTTATTCTCGATGTAAATTCTATCTCCTTTCTATGTACTTCCCCTTGACTGCTGATCAAGGTTTCTATTTAATTTTAAATAGTTAATGTAATAGAGATAGTTAGAATTATTTTGAAGAAATTGGAGACCAAGGAGCGAGGAGCGCGTGAAGACCCGTTTGTATGGAGCCCGGGTTTAAATGTAATAGTTACATTTAAAATTTAAATTCTTGCACTCCTAGGTTTGACCTTTTGGTTCACTTGGTGGCTCTAGTGAACCAAACTAGAATAAAAGTCCATAATCAATCCGGGTAGAATATAATATTCTATATTGCATGCTAAATATTATATATATTATATTTTATACAAACATGCTTCGCATGTTTAATAAAATAACGCGTATTTTATATATATATGTGCATGCGCGCTTAAAAAGATGAGACAAATAATAACAAACCCCTCAAAGAAATAATATTAAGTCTGAAGCGTTCAAATGATATTTGGAATATCGAACGTCGCCTTCTAGCATGATTAGTTAATAGAGTATTAAATATTTAATATGAGTTTGTTGTGCTATCCACAAGGCGAGTATTGAATATTTAAGATGTTAATTAATCACATTTGATGCTTATCAAGAAAATTGAACGATCTAGTCTTGTTATGCTATCCACAAGGACAAAAATTTTTCTTTTTTAAATTTATGGAAGTGCTAGGCTGGACTTAACTTAAATCATTTTAGTTCGGATGTGCACACACATGACCATTATGATTTAAGAGGCAAAATAAAAGGAGTTACATGGTGATGTAATTGACAAGAGTTGTCTACCTATTTATTTGTATATCGCTTGTTGTGCTATCCACAAGGTTATATACATTTGAAATGGGATCCTTAATCTCACTAGCAAATCTTTAATTAGATGTTGCCGAACTATATGAGTGAGGGTAATATAGTTTGATAAAAATAGTGGGAGATACCAATTTAAAATAAAGACCTAAATTTATTTTGGTATGCAAAATTAATAAAATGAATGTTTGCTAAAATGTTGTTTTTCACATGCAAAATTTTAAAAATGTCAAAATCACTAATTTCATTGCGAAGCATACTTGATGCTAATAAGCTTACCGGGCCGAATTATACGGACTGGCTAAGAAATCTGAGAATAGTTCTCACTGCTGAAAAGATTTCTTATGTCCTAAACTCACCTGTCCCTGGAACTGTTCCAGAGACAGCCTCTGAGGAAGAGATTGCCACCATTGTAAAGTGGCAAGATGATGCATCTGTGGCTCAATGCATCATGCTCGCATCCATGAATAACGAGCTTCAGCATCAGCACGAAAATATGGATGCTCCTACTATGTTGATTCACCTCAAGGAGTTGTATGGTGAACAAAGTAGGACTGCTAGATATGAGATATCTAAGGAGCTCTTCCGATCTCGGATGACCAAGGGCAAAGTGAACATAAAGGAACAAAAGAAATCTGATCCAGCTAGCAAAGGAATGTGCTTCCATTGCAACGAGCCGGGTCATTGGAAGAGGAACTGCAAGAAGTTTCTGGCAAAGAAGAAGCTTGGAGAAGCTTCGACTTCCAATCAAGGTTTGTTCATGATTGAAATTAATTTTTCAGAAAGTCAAAATTCTACTTGGGTATTGGATACCGGCTGTGGTTCTCACATATGTAATAATGTGAAGGGACTGGTCAGAAGTAGAAAGCTGAACAATGATGAGGTGATCGTACGAGTAGGGAAATGGAGCAAAAGTTGCTGCATTAGCTGTAGGAACTTATTGTTTAGCAATGCCTTCGGGCAAATCCATTTATCTTAATAATTGTTATTATTTTTCGAATATTATTAAAAACATTATTTTAATTTCTGTATTGGATATGGAAGGTTTTGACGTTATTATAAAGAACAATGGTTGTTCTATTTATAAAGACGATGTTTTATATGGTATTGGAAATTTGCGAAATGGACTTTATACACTTGACTTGCAAGAAAATATATTTCAAATTGAACAAATTAAGAAAAGGAAAAGAGATGATATTAATTATACCTATATGTGGCACTGTAGACTCGGTCATATCAATGAAACAAGATTATCCAAGTTGCATAAAGATGGGCTCCTCGAGCTATCTGATTATGAATCATATCCAACTTGTGAATCTTGTCTCATGGGTAAAATGACTAAATCTCCTTTTAGTGGAAAAGGGGAGAGAGTTACAGAGTTGTTGGCATTGATTCACACAGACGTTTGTGGACCTATGACAACAAGTGCACGGGGTGGGTATTCTTATTTTATTACTTTCACTGATGATCACTCAAGATTTGGATATGTGTATTTAATGAAATACAAATCAGAATCATTTGAAAAGTTCAAAGAGTTCAGAAGTGAAGTAGAGAAACAAACGGGCAAGAGTATTAAGATACTTCGATCAGATCGAGGTGGAGAATACTTAAGCAGTGAGTTTCTCAATTGTCTCAGAGAAAATGGTATAATCTCACAATGGACTCCTCCAGGTACACCACAGTTAAATGGAGTATCTGAAAGGAGAAATCGAACACTGTTGGACATGGTTCGATCCATGATGAGTTTTACCGACCTTCCAATTTCCTTCTGGGGATATGCCCTAGAAACGGCTGCATACCTACTTAACAAGGTACCTACCAAATCCGCCCCAAAGACTCCATATGAGATGTGGAAAGGGAGGAAATCAAATCTTAAGCATGTTAAGACTTGGGGTTGTCCAGCTTATGTCAAAAAGTTTGAAAATGATAAGCTACAGACTAAATCCGATAAGTGTAGATTTGTGGGATACCCTAAAGAAATCGTAGGGTATTATTTCTATCATCCAACTGATCAAAAGGTGTTTGTTGCGAAACATGCTACCTTCTTGGAGAAAGAGTTTATCCATGAAGGGGTCAGTGGGAGTAAGATATATCTTGAAGAAGTTCAAGAACCACAAATTACCACGGATCAAAGTCAGGTACCTAACCAAGTAGAAGAACCTACTGTACCACACCATGTTCGTAAATCTGGAAGAGTACCGAAGATACCTGAGAGATATGGATTCGTTATAGAGGATGACGATGAGGTACACATCATGAATGATGATGATCCATTGAATTACGAACAGGCTATGAGTAATAAAGACTCAGGGAAATGGCTTGAAGCCATGAAATCTGAAATGGACTCCATGTATGAAAACAAAGTATGGTCTTTGGTTTCACCACCTGAAGGTATTAAACCTATTGGGTGTAAATGGGTTTTTAAGAAAAAGACTGGAGCAGACGGAAAGGTAGAGACCTATAAGGCCCGACTGGTTGCAAAAGGTTTCAAACAAAGACAAGGAGTTGACTATGATGAAACCTTCTCACCAGTAGCCATGCTCAAGTCCATTCGAATTTTGCTTACGATTGCAGCTTACAACGACTATGAGATCTGGCAGATGGACGTGAAAACGGCCTTCCTCAATGGGAAACTTGAGGAGGATGTGTATATGACACAGCCAGAGGGATTTATTTCAAAAGTTGGAACAAATCAAGTCTGTAAGCTACAACGATCCATTTACGGGTTGAAGCAAGCTTCTCGTAGATGGAACATTCGTTTTGATGAGACAATCAAAGAGTTTGATTTTATCAAAAACGAGGATGAACCATGTGTATACAAAAAGGTTAGTGGGAGCGCAGTATCATTCCTTGTATTATATGTTGATGATATATTACTGATAGGGAATGACATTCCTATGTTACAATCCATTAAAATCTGGTTATCTAAAAACTTCTCCATGAAGGACTTGGGTGAAGCATCCTATATTTTGGGGATAAAGATCTATAGAGATAGATCTAAAAGGATGCTCGGCTTATCCCAAGGAACGTACATTGATACGATGCTAAAGAGGTTTAGCATGGAAGATTCCAAAAGAGGTCTCATGCCAATGAGCCATGGAATAAATCTCTCCAAGAAACAGGCCCCAAAGACACCTGAGGAGAGAGACCGTATGAGTAAGATCCCTTATGCTTCTGCAATAGGATCTATCATGTACGGTATGATATGTACTAGACCGGATGTTGCTCACGCACTTAGTGTAACAAGCAGATACCAGTCGAATCCAGGAGAAGAGCACTGGAAGGTAGTGAAAAATATCCTAAAGTACTTGAGAAGGACTAAAGATATTTTTCTTGTCTACGGTGGGTCTGAATTAAAACTCGAGGGATTCACGGACTCAAGTTTTCAAATAGACCAAGATGACAGTAAATCTATTTCAGGGTATGTGTTTACCTTGAACGGAGGTGCAGTGAGTTGGAAGAGTTTCAAGCAGCAAACGGTTGCTGATTCAGTGACAGAGGCAGAGTATATAGCTGCAAGTGAAGCTGTTTGGATGAAGAAGTTCATAACTGAACTTGGTGTGGTTCCTAGCATTGGAGAAGCAGTTCCCGTATACTGTGACAACACCGGAGCGGTTGCACAGGCTAAGGAACCCAGGTCTCATCAGAAATCTAAACACGTGTTGCGGCGATTTCACTTTGATTAAAGAAATCATTCAAAGAGGAGAGTGTAGACTCTCAAGACAACATTGCAGATCCATTAACTAAAGCTTTAACACAACAGCAGTTTGATCGTCACTTAGAGAAGTTGGGTATGAGATACCATGGCGATTGGCTTTAGTGCAAGTGGGAGATTGATAGTAGTGTGCATACAAGCCAATCATGTATGATGATAAAGCACATACTTTGTAAACAATCTTATTTATTTATTAATAAAATATTTATTTATTAAAGGCATTTAATTATCTACATGGTGTTGTTTTTATAATATGTAAATAACCCATAGTTTTAAGCAATGCTTTTAGAATCATGATGTTGATCATGCTAATAAGATCTAAATTCTTAGAAAGCTTTAAAACTAAAATAGTTCCCAATCGTGGGATTACTAAAAAGGGGATTAGTAAATCCGGATATATTGGTACATATGTTGCTTGCTCATTGGATGAGGATGACTGATCTCATGGTCATTTGTGTGGAGACACTAAAGCAAGTATGTAGGTGCTTATTGGAGAATAAGTTCACTGAACGTGACTCGCTATGGAATACCTAATGGAGTTTTACTCGCCTGCCAATAGGAATTCCTAATGTGATAGTAGTACATGTGATCCTTGGACTTGAGATCATCATAGTATCTTGTATGTAACAAATTATACTTTGACTAATTCCTTAAGGCCTTTTAAGGCATATATAGGGTATGCTTGGGTGTAATGAGTTACATATGGAGATAATGAATGATCAATAAAGAATCTACCACCTCTAGTAAAAGAGGAGATATGTCCTATGTGATTCGTTAAATGACAACCCAGGAATCCTTGGCCAAGGTAGAATGAAATTAGAAAGAGGTTTCTAATTTGCATTATTTGGAGTTGTGCATTTTCTAATCGAAATACATATGATTAAATAAATTAAGACTTGACAGTAAATCCATGTCTTATATTTAATTGGGACATTGTATGGTGGAAGGATTGAATTGTACGGTAACTATTAACTCACAGGTTCTTTTATGATTAATGTTGAAATCTATATTATCTGGAAAGTCGTTGATCGCTAGGGAGGCTTATCCCTATTGTAGAATAAATGTTATTTATTTAAATAGATTATTAGTTTAATTTGTTTATTTAAATAAGATTAGAATTGTTCTAATTGATTTATTCACAACCGGTTTAATATGGAGAACCTAAAGGGTCACACCATAAAAGGAAGAAGAATTATTAAAGAAGAAAATGGCATGATAGTAATAATGCATTAAGTATAATTAATTTAATCTATGATGATAGAATAAATTAAATAGCTTAATGTTTATTATTTAATATTTTAGAAATATTAAATATAAATTAATAAGAGGAGTCTTATTAATATTATTATTATTATTATTATTTTAATTCTAAAGGAGTTTAGGAATTAATATAATATCAGTACTCTCTCTCAATCCTAATAAAGATTAGGATATAAATTAATTAAAAGTATTTAATTAATTAATTAAATAAAACCCTATTCTAATTGGATTAGGAGGGTTAACCTAATATCCATATAAGAGAGTCTTATATTAGAAATAAATGATGTGAAATTTTTCAAGAGTTGGGAGTACACATATTCTATAGAGATAGAAACAAGGGTTAAGCCAATAACCCATCTTCTTGAGTTCTTCATCTTCCTTGGTGGATCACCGTTAGAGGCCAAACATTTGGGTGGCTGACATTATTCAAGGGAAGGAGCCACTATCAGAGGAATCAAAGGAATCAAAGGAGTAGAACTTGTACCTGAGGAAGCTTAGATCTTCAAAGGTATAATTCCATGTTCTCTCTTTTCTGTTATTGATAACAAGCACAAAGCATGATCATGGTTATGGGTTTGTATAAATTTTGAAAACCTAGTTTTTACGCTTCCGCCCTATTTATGTGATTTGATTGCATGATTGCGTTACATACAAACCCAACAGACAACATTTCCTTTAGCCTTGAATTTTCTTCTTGTGACAATGGAGGTGGACATGAAAATTCCGGTGTGTATGATGGATTTGGAGCGTATTATTGGTCATCATAATTGTAGCTCCATAAAGAATCTGGGTGATACCCCCAATCTTGGTGATAGTTAGGCTCATCATAGTTGTTGAGGTAATCAACACTATATGGTACCGGTTTAAAATTGACGGTGCATTGATGACTCGAATGATTGCCAACACAATAATCACACGTAACTGCCATCCTTCGACTCCGTTGGGCTGCGATAACCTCCAACGTCTTCGAATTTGCCTCAATTTGTATTGGCACTACAGAAAATGTATTATGTCCATCAATCCCTGTTTCCCTTAGTTGAGTCATGTTTGTGTATGGCCATTGATACGCAAAGTCATCCATGGTACATGAAAAGAGAGAAATATAGGAAGAGAATTAAAAATATGAAAAATATTTAAATTAAGACTAATTTGATTGAAATTAATATTCGTAAATAATTATTAAATTAATTCCCTAGCAACGGCACCAAAAACTTGTTGGGTAATATCTAGTTACGCACAAAACACAAGTATACGTGGTTAACAAGTAATAAAGTGAAAGTAAAGTATCGTTCTCACGAGGAATTATTTAACAAGAATCACCAAGTACTAACCCGTAACCAACTCAATCTTATTTAAACGATTGAATTTCAAATTATAATTAAACTACTACTAACTACGACTAGTTTTAATTAAGATTACGGAGATTTAAGATCACAACTTCACTTATTGTTTCATTTAAGTTAACACACTCCTCATCAATTATTCTCACTATTCTGAATTGTTAATCAAGAACACTAACGCAGATATAACCACATCTCAATGCATCATACCCATACTCACTTAAATCCACAGATGATAGAATTAAGCAAGACACCCTAATTAAGTAATCCACTATATCTCTATGTGAATTACAATTAAAAAGGGTTTAAAGCACAAGTTCTTTATAAGATTACATATGGCGTAAAGGTATATCTCTATCCCAAACACGAATCATGAATTTCATCTCCGCAGAAATCACAAACACATGCTACTATGATCAGATCTAAACCTATACTCCTCTCTCGATTTCATATAGATTATCACAGTAATTGATAATTAGACAATTAAGCAGTTAAGTCCAAATCACAATTGATAATTCACAATGATAGATCACAATAATTGATAAAGAAGCCTATTAAAACAAACTACACATTAAGATTCATTGTAATCTTAATCAAAGAATTAGTTCATTGTCATTGAATTAAAACTAAGAATCCACAATTGAATACACATTAAAAGATCAGAATAAAAGTAGAGAAGAGAATAAATCTATGATCAGCAAATCATCAAGCTCCCTCTTGCTCCTGCTCTTGCCCTTCAATGACTTCCAATTGCTTCAATCTCCAAAATCCCCTCTCAACTAGGGTTTGTGTTTATTTTATTTAAAACTAAACTACTTTAATTAATTGAATCATAAAACTAATCTAATATATATATATATATATATATATACTACTGCCGCCTACCACTATATAATATATAATCAAACTATCCTACCTATTATATAATATATATATATATATATATATATAAATATATATCCTAAGCTGTTGCCCTCCTTTTACTTCAGGTTAAGTCCCATTATATAACATATGTGCACACCTTTTGTAACAGGTCACGTGCAGCCCTCCTTATCTCCTTATTTGTGCAGCATCCGTGTCCTATTCGGCCAAGGAGTCCAGCTGCTTGAATTAAGTCATATATATTTTTGGGCCCCCCCATAATATCAGCCTGAACTTTCTTTCCTTCTTGCTTCCAAATCCTAATTGATGTATAATGCACGAGCTGCTGCCGCCTCCCCGCCTCAGCGGGGATCACCTTTGATAACGCTCCCACCCCAGCGGGTCAGGCTACTGTCCGGGTCGGATAGAAATCTTTTGCATGTCCGTGTCTCACTTTATTTTGCTTGCTGATTCCGTGAGCTGCTAGCGTGATTGCCAGGAAACGTGAGCCTCCTCAAATGTATGACTTTGCATGTGCGTGGCCCATAAGTTAGTGAGTCATGATGATGATTGCATGGATTTTAATTGCCATGCTTGCATTGAGTGAGTTGCTATAAAATGGGCTACTTCAAATCGTGGGCCCAAGCTGCTGAATATATTAGCAAGCCCACATCTTGCTTTAATTCCTCCTAGCATGAACCGTTTGTTTAATTCCTTTGGTCTAATAAATGCTCCATTTGTCCTTTAAAAGCTCATTGCGCCTCCATTTCATTACCTGCACATAAACGTATAAACCCAGTAGAAATGATAGGCAAATTACTCAAAAATATTCAGAATCAAGCTATAACAACTATCGATGAGTAGGTATAAAACTCACTCATCACCTCCCCCTTGTTAGCCACTTCCTCCGCTATTCCCCTTCTTCGGGCAATCCTTGATCTGATGCTCAGTTGAGCCACAAGCGAAACATCCCTTGATCTTCTTTGGCTTTGGGCTGTTGGGCAAAATGTGTCCCTCTTGGCTACAGTTGTAACAGGTACTGCGCCCCTTCCAACACTCACCTTGGTGGTTCTTTCCACACTTCGGGTATCCTTCAGCCCTTTTCTTAAAACCTCCTTGATAACTTCCCGCTTGATTGTTGTTTCTGTTATTGTTGTTATTGTTATTATCCCATTTCCTCTTTCCCAAATTACTTCCCCCGCTGTTGCTTCCTACACGACTTTCTCCCCCAGTGTTCTTACCCTTCTTCTCTTTGTTATACTGACTTAGGGCTTCACTACCTCCCTCTGCAATTATAGCCTTTTCCAATAACGTGGCAAAAGAGCCAATCTGGAGAACCGACACCTTGTTAAACAACCAAGGTTTCAGCCCTTGCTAGAAACGTCTGGCCTTCCTTTCCTCATCCCCTACCCGGTGTTCTGCAAACCGGGCTAGCTCGTTGAACTTAGCCGCGTATTGCGCCACCGTCATATCTCTTTGCCTAAGTTGTAGGAATTTTACGTCTATTCTATTCTTCATGCTCTTCAGGAAATAGTTCTCGAAGAACAGAGTCTTGAATCTATCCCATGCTACAGTCCCTTCTCCTGCTCTTTGCTGATTTGCCTCCTACCAGTAGTTTGCTTCACCTCTCATCATATACGTAGCGAATACAGTCTTTTGATCCTTGCCCACATCAGCAATGGTGAAGGCCTTCTCTATTTCCTTGATCTATGTTTGCGCCATGATCGGAATGGTAGTTCCCTCAAACTCTGGAGGTCCTACGCTCTTAATGTCCTTGAAGTTCGTAACTGGAACTACTTGGGGCGAACTGGTTCGTTGCTCCTTTCCCGAAGGGCTTCCCCTAATAAGTCAACTAATTTTTGGATCGGGTCTACTGGTTTCCTTTCATTATTAACTGACTCTTCAGGTGCAGCTAGTCTACATCTGGGTGCCATTATCTGCATCACAAAATTTTCATATTTATTATTTAATTATATTACTTAAACATTTCTCAAATGTAAAAGGAATAAAATTTTATAACACGTTTATGAAATAAGATCATTTATATTCAAATGCCAAATCATTACATTAATATGATCATCCCTAGCATACTTCTATAAATGTCAACCTATAAAACCTAATATCACAAAATATGGGGAAAACACTAACATACTACCCCTCTAACATAAGCCTACTCGGGGTTTACAACTATCCCATATCTTACACAAAAGATTAGGATTACATCACAATGTATACATCACATAAAGTAACTACTACTACTACTACTAGACTAATAGGTCTCATCCCAACATTCTGCGCTCCATGGCGCTCTTGTACTCTATCTGTGATATGTACGCCATCAACTCCCTACTCATAGTATGTCGGGTCTATCCCTGCTCCGCTGGGTAGTGATACACACCATCAATCACCCTCTATATGGTCGAGTGAAACACATAACCCATCTTGTTTATTTTTCTCTTCTTACACCTCACCTCATCCTCTAAGTCTTCTGCCCTGTCATTAGCTCCTTCCCACTTCTCCTTGAAGTGGATCCTTTTCATCACCTCCAGCTCGAGTTGAGTACGGAGAGCCTCCTTCTCTGCCTTCTCGCTCAACTCTCTCTGCTCAACCTTTTCTAGTTTTCTCGCCAAGTCAATATTCCTAGATATCGACCTGTGAAACAGAGTTCCCATCTGAATCCCTGCCTCCCTGCGGTAAGCAATATCTACCTCCAAATCCTGCATCGCTAACCTACTCTGGTGGTCCTCGTCCCTCAATTTTTGGAACTCGGTCTCCCTCTCTTGAGCCTCAGCCTCTAGCTCCTGAACTCTGTAGTCTAACTCTAAGATCCGCTGCTCGCACTCTCCCAACGTCCTCTCCTCGATAGTAGCCTCGTCAGAGTCCTCCATAGGCTCGTCCTTTATGGGCTCTTCCTCTGGATCAGACTCTACCTCTATCTCATCCTCGTCGTCAAACTCGGACGATGCAACAGCCTGCACAGGCTCAGCCTCTAAAGGTGCCTTATATACGACATGTATATCTCGGGGCTCCTCTTCTGCCACTCTACTAGGTCCTCCCATGTCTGTCATCCTACAACCACAAACATAAGAAAAACAAACAACAACTCCATTAGAATGTTAAATAAAACATAAGTTCATTATATAGAATGAGATTATATTTCATAACACACTAAATCTCTCTAGGAAAACTCTACATGAGTTTTATCTCCTCCTATCTTCTAAGTTCTTCTAAAGTTATAATCTAATGACTCTCGCTCCTAAGGTTTATAACTAAAGCTCTGATACCAACCTGTGACGCCCCCAAATTCCAACCATTCGCATCTCGAATTCAGTTCGTCACTTCCTAAATATCTAATAACATAATAACATCTCATGCAACGGAATGATAGAATAAATTACATTTATTTAATATAATTATTCATATCCCAAGGTCTCATAACTTAAACATAGCTTCAACATCTTAATCATAGCTTAAACATAGCTAATCCATAAATACGAATTAAGTCTTGTTACATCATCATAATAATTCTAACAAGTACAAAGCTACTCTATAGCCTTGCCCTTGCCCTTATCTATGCCCGAGGGTCCACCCTGCTCTTCCTTAACTGAAATGTTTTAGGAAAAGAAAGAATGAGCAACAAGTTTACTCAGCAAGTAATATAGCAATAAGGGTGAATAATATAGATTTTAAATCCCAAGGGTACAAAAGTAAATGATAGTTCAAGAATAACAAGAAGTATCAATAGTTCTTAATAATAGTCGCTACGGACAGAAGATATCAACAAGATTCAAAGTGTTAACCTTTTCAAGGTTCAAGAATAATGAACACTGAGCAGTCACTAAGGACTATGAACTCTTACTAGAATTAATAGTAATATGCTGATAATCCAATAAAACAAATACAACAGGTGATTAGCCTAAAGTACCCTACGTCATGCATAACATTTAATCGTACTCATGTGCGCACGTCGGTCTCCCTACAAATATATAGTTTCCCCTTTAATGAGGGTTGTTCATCTCAGTCAACTATAAGATTCCGCACCAAGCAATTGGTTTGGATCGCTTTCAAATTCATGATATAGGTCTAGCCGAATCAAATGGCATAGATCGCTCTTTCAATGTATATAAGAATAATTATAAGTTCAATACTCGAAATCAAAGTTCAAAAAATATAAACAGACTTTACCTTAAGCTATGAAGTATTAATTCATAAGATAAGAATCATACTTTCAATTGTTTACTTGTACGACCAATAATAGTACAAGCTTAAGTAATGCTCAATAAAGAGTAAGGTTCAAATACTTGCATTCAATACCAAAATCAAATGAAGTTAGGAAACTTGCCTTAAGCGTAGTTTACCAATGTATAGCTTATCAACACTTTCAAATCCTATTGTAACATAGTTACGTATATAAGGTATTCATTAGTTATGTACGTTGAATTCAAAATCTTGATATGTAAGTTAAACACATACATAAGAGTCTAACTTAGTCGTACAATCCTATACGTATGTCATTCAATACCTTACATACACGTAGCACGAAATTAGTTTATATGATACTATGAAATCAAATAACATAGTTCGTAATCATCTTTTGACTTAGCATTTGAAAGTTTATAAACACTTATCAATTCCATGGTTTATATCGTAACATACTCATTAACACTAGCATACTTCACTAAACATGTATTGCAGATTAGGATAATAATACAAGCATGCATCAAATTTTAGATTTATAATTAACATGCTCTGTCCACTCTGCAGGGTGGCGCGGCCGCGCTTGGTTTGAACTAGGAAGTGGCGCGGCCGCGCTGCTCTTAGTTCAAACCAGAACTGAAAATCAGTTTGCATGGCCTAGCTCACTCACCTACATACATTGATGATGACACATGCAGAATATACATATTATGAGGTTTATAACTAGGTTTGATCTTATATCTCGCCTTTAACATAGTTCATTATCAATTCTCATTCAATAAGGCTTTAGTGAGCCCAATTCAAAAGCTTCTCATGTTTAGCCCTTATACATACGCAATGAGGGTAAGGTACCTTAATCATACATGTTCGAGTTATTCTAGTCATATAATTCAAGGTAGCATAGTTCTACTTCATTTAGACTCATTTGAAACCATGTTCGATTAGTTCACATTCTCATAGCTAAATAGGTGTATATGTCCATCATGTCTAGAGGCATATCATGTCCTATCTTGGTAGTTATAAATTTCAGAATGCACATAAGGTAGTTATCAACAACAATAGTTTTCCAAACTCTTAAGTTTTCTTTGAAACCTCATGTTAAACCAACTAATCATGCAAAGTAACTTCACATACTATATATCATGCTCATGTACACACATAACTAGACCACATAAGCATGCTCGCAAGTTCAGAACTTAAAATATACTTAGTTCATCAAGTTTGTATTTGAAAACTCTAAGTTTCTTTTAGAACCCATTTAAAAACCGAGCTAAGTAGGTGATAACATGCAAGAGAACCTACTCTAGCATGTCAAGAACTTAGACAAATATAGTTAGGTTAAACTAGCATGCTCAGCATTTCAGAAACCATAAAAATCATATTTTGTTTCTGCAGATCGGCGCAGTTGCGACGTGCTTATACTAGGGAGTGGCGCAGCCGTGTCACTCCGGTTCCAGCCCAGGAAGTTTCTGTAATAGCAGAGCTTCCAATAATTTTCTAAAATTACTCATGAATCATGCTTGTGTACTATCACATTGCATATATAACATGTATACAAACTTAAATAACATACTAACATCATCTCACATATCCAATTTTAACTAATTCATGCAATTTCTATGAATTTATCATATTCAAAACTAAGAACTCAATGTAAGAGTTATACCTCTTTGAGCTTGAATTGGACAAGGCTTGTTCTCAATTTCAGATTATTCACTCACTACTATATGCTCACACTCTATATCAATTATCCAAAAACTTAGCAAATGAAATAAGAAGAAAAAGACTCTATTTATAGAGAATTGATTAACCATACCAAAGCTTTGCCCAATGTTTGAAATCAATGAAAGAAAGGAGAAGCCAATGGATTGAGAGAAGTTGGTGGAATAGTGGCCAACCACTACCTCAACCCACTCCCCTTGTCATCATTTGATTGAAATTAGCTAGAATGCTTGAGTTTGGTATATAGGAGTAGTATAGGCCCTTGGCCATTTACGTGAAGAAGAAAAGAGCCACTCAATTTGGGACAAGCCTTAGAACTGAGCATTTGCAAAGAAATAATGCTAACATACTATAAGTTTATTATACATATACATATTATTCTTACATAAATGTATATATAGGTATACGTAGGTTTTAATCCTCTTTTAATTTACAATGTAATGTTAATGAGTTAATGTTATAACATTGTAATAAGTTGGGGGTATTATATTTATACACATTATATAATCCATGTACATTTGATAATACCGAATATAATTTAATTGAGTATTATCTTTCCATATTATCATAAACCTTATTATTTCAATTATACTTAATTAATAATTAAATAACAATTGTTTATTTAGTTTAATTTAATCTTTCACAAGGTACACATTTAATGTATCCACACATAACATATTGTCACATAAACATCATTTACGTAACGTATATAATTCATTTAATCTTACTATATAGTTTTATATATAATATAGCCTCTTGTAGTGTCACACCCCATCTTATACTTTAGGTGTAGGCACTTTAATATATAAATCACCCATTACATAATATTAGCAATTAATTGAAAAAACATTAATCTTATTATATTAATTAATCATTTACTCATTAATATGCTGTTACTCATAATAACAATTAATTAACATTATTATATTAATTAATCCTTCACTTATAGATTCATTCTTTAATTTAATTAAACCATCATAATTTTCATCATCGTGCCACACAAGGTATTTCACGAGCTCATCATAAATCTCTACACTTTCTCAATTATCATAAATTCAATTTAATTTAATTGAATTACTCACTTCATACCATATAAACATTTATATAAAATAAATATTTACATTCTTATTAATATTAATATTAATATTAATATTTATTCATGAAATTCATGGTTATTACATTGTCCAATAGGGGAGACGAATCTCCATTGGAAATAGTTACGCCAATGACGATGATGTTGACCCCTCGGCCGCAGATCTCTGTTTTTAATCTAAAAAAGGTTCCTTGGAACTATGGAGAGGATATAAGGCCGGAGACCGAATGTACTGCGATCCTACCAAGGGATAACCTATTGTACCTCCCAGAGCGGGTAATGAAGCCAATAGCTAAAACCATGGGAAAGGTGCCATCAGAGAAGATTATGGATTTCCTTAACAAAGTAAGACACAATGAGGCATGAGCAGTAAAGCAGTCCGAAGGAGGCACCACCCTAAACCTCCATCCTTGACTTGGTGCTAGCCTCCGAGGACCACTGTCAAATTCTAATCCAAGTGTTGGAAGAAGCTCACTTACCCAAAAACATCAATACTGAGAAGTTCCAGCATCTGATTAGCCATGTATTGGAGAGCAACGTGATATCTTTCACTGATGATGATATACCACCCGAAGGAATTAGACATTGCAGGCTACTGCATATTACGATTATATCATCTGGGTATGTGATAGGAGACGTACTTATCGATGGGGGCTCATCCTTGAATATCTGCCCTCAGAATACCCTCGAAAGGATGAATATCAATCCAAATTAGATCCGAGATATCCATGTGGTAATCCGAGCTTTCGATGGATCACAGAGAGATATAGTGGGGGAAATTGAACTTCCCACGGAGATCGGTCCATTTATTTTCAACATATCCTTCCAATTATTGAATATCACTACTGGGTATAACCTATTATTGGGGCGACCATGGATTCATATGGTTGGAGCCGTTCCGTCCACTCTTCACCAGCAATTGAAATACATCATCAACGACAACTTGGTCACTGTCAGTGCCGAACATGAATATCTGATTTATACTCTAGAAGATATGCCCGTGATCGGCCTAAACCCAGATGTTGAACCTGCAAGTTTTCAAGCCTTCGAAGTGAGCGCACCCCAATACCAATCTTTGGGGTCGCCAACATTGAAACCTCGGATATCCCCCGAACTGATGGCATTTGGTCAAGAGATGCTTTCCAAAGGACATCGACTAGGCCAAGAGCTAGGGCATAATGGTCAGGGGATCAGGACTCCTATTCATATACCAACGCAGTTAGGCGTGGCTGGACTGGGCTATCTCGGTGGTTTCAAACACCGTAATCCTAACAAGCATATGCTTATCCACATGATGATTCCCCTCAAACCAAACCTCACTGAAGTAGGATTCAAAGAGCCATTGAGGAAAGCCCCACTAATATCTCAAACCTCCTGATACCTAAGGTCAATCAGAACAGAAATAAGGAACCGTCGAAGAAGATCCCCATCAGTGTCTCGAATCTCTTGATACCCTAGGTTAATCAGAGTGGAGATGAAAAATCCTATGAGGAAGGACCTTTTGAAGATGAGGCTATGGAAGCCAGAGAGGCCAGAAATAAGAGGTTTATAGAGGAGATCTAGCTGCGATTTCTGTGTAATTTTATCCTCGTCGAAGGTGCTCCTAAGGATTCATTAAGAAAGGGTCCAATAGACGATCATCCCAATGTCACAGTCATTAACTGGAAGAATGTTGACATCCCAAAGGAGGATCCTGGGTCTAGTTCAGAATTAGTCATGGTCATCCTCAGAGACAGCAGTTGTGACACCCCCAAATTCGGGTACTTCAATTTCCACAGGATTTGGTGTTCACTGTACAAATATCACATATCTATCTACCCATAATAAATGCAGAAACATAAATAAATAGAAATCCTCCCCTTAAGGGGTTACAACATCTGAATAAATGAATCCCAGATCATCTAACCTTAATACATCGAGTGCGAAATTTAAAGAAACAAATAAGTCTTAACATAACATCAAAGTCTTAAAACAACACAATCTCAAATAAATAAAAAGTCTTAAACACTTGTTAGCTTTGCCCTTGCCTTTACTAGTGGAAGGCTCGTCATTTCTTTTGTTCTTAACAGCAATGTTATTATGCAAGAGTGAGCACGATTGCCCATAAGTATAACAATATAACAGTAATAATAACATGCGAGTGAATCAAAGAATTCTGAATAAAGAAAGCTCGACTTTTGAATCAAGAATGAATAACAATAAACAAAAGTACATCCGAGGGTCATAAGACCATGAACTATATCCCAGGTTGTCAAGTATTTCTACATTAAACCTTTAGCAGTCATAAGACTATATGGACTCTACTACTCGTACTTAGGGGGATCAGCTCTTGGTACCATCAATGTGCACATCATCTCAACGCTAACGCATAAATAATCTCCTATAAAAGGGTTGTACATCTTAGTTTGACATCAGAGTCCGCACTAAAGGAAGTTTGGTTTGGATAAGCTCAATAATAGTTCTAGAATTTAGAACGCTCATCAACTATGGACTAGTCGAATCAATAAGGGTTTGCTACTCTTATAAAATTCAACGATAATTGATACTAGAATCAAATAACGAATCTTAAAGGTATACAATCGAATAAGTATTATATAACTAAAGTAGTACTTTAAAGGAATTATAATATCTCATATGGAATCTTGACTTGAATAAACAAGAATAAGAACTTGCTCAATATAGAAATATAAGTCTAGGACTTGCTCAATGAATAACTCAGAGTTAAGGAACTTGCAACATAATAATGAATCAAGCATAAAAACTTGTTTAATTAAAAGTAAGAATTAGGAAACTTGCCTCGTGCACAAGCAACAAATAAAATTTGTTCCTCAATTAACCCTACATATCATTACATTCGCAATAATAATTAATTCTAAGTCTGATCGAATCACAAACATCAGTCTTGAACGCATTATTAGACTTTACGAATAACGGGTTTACATAACGTATTTAACTTATCAATTAATCACGTTAAATAAGTTAATAAATTATTTTAACATCTTAATATATGCTTAACATGTCATCATGTTCATTACATTAAGTTTTAAATTACATTTCTGGACTTGAACACGTAAGTAAAATTTTCTGGGCAAACTGCTCACCGGTGCGGTCGCGCTCTAATTATGCCTTGGAACGGTGCGGCAGCGCCACATGGCACGGGTGCGCTCCACTTATGCCTTGGAGCCGCGCAGTCGAGCCACTGCGTAGGCAGAGTTGCTGCAGTTTGCGAAGAACACAGAGAAAAACCAAATAAATGCTAAATTAAACTAAACAAACAAATTTACTGATACCCATAATTTATAATCTTAACAGAAACAGCATACAACGCTTCTAGCATGTTTTTAACACTTTAGATTACATAATCACTCAAATTAGAACACATCAATTTACTGTTTTTGGTGCTTTTCAAAGTTTTGAGAAAAACATGAAATTCATCATTACAGATTCGTTATAACACCGAATCTGTCCTTTTGAATTTCATTCTCTTCATTTTAATATGCATAATCATAATCGATTATCAATTTCAAGTTTAATAAAAGATTAAAGCATGATATTTTGTACATAAGGGCCATAAACATGTGTTCATACTCTGTAACTTTCAAATTTCTAATTATAACATGATTTCATGGTTTTGATTACTATAAAATAGGTTATAAATGCTGTAAATCATGTTATACACATATATTTACATGTAAACAAACATACATCTAATAATCATCAACAAAATTAGTTACAGAGAGCTTAAAAATTGGGTTTGTTGGAGAAAATAAACTAACGTAATTATAAAGTTCGGGATAAAGAATCATACCCTTGTAACTCTGTTAGGATGATGTGAACTTCCTTTTTTGATTCTCCAAGCTTATTTCTTGAATTCACAGACTTTCTTTCAAACTCTCTCTCTCTAAATTTTTCTCTATGATATGAATATAGTATATGAAAGAATATAGATATAATGTATAGAGTATGATATATAATATACGTATAGTTAATTAACTGATAGTTAATGGGTGTCAGTTAATCCCCATAATTGATTAACTGCTCCCACTAACTTAAGGCCATGTTTGGTTGTCTCCTCTACTAACTCTTTTCTCATTATTTTAATTAAAGTGTTTAGTATATAGTTTATTTGTCACACTTTAATTAATCAAATAATCTTATTTAAGTTCAATTAAATAAAAGTTAATATTACGTATTAAATCACATCATCACATAATTAAAATTTTAATTTATTAATTATGTCAAATTATTTAATCTCTAATTAATTATTAAATTAATTAGAATAACATTATGCTTATTAAATAATTCATTTAATTAAATAAACTTAATTAAATTCATACTTTGAACTATAAAAATTCTCCACATTAATTTAATCAATGTAACACATATAATTAAATTAATCTACCACAATTTCATCAAATAATTATTTAACTCAATAAATAAACATCAAATATTTATTTAACTCAATAAATAAATCATCGAAAATATTTATTTAATTCAATAAATATTTAAATTAAATTATAAAATTCTCGTTCGTCACAGCAGTAACTACGATGACACTCCATCTCAGCCTCCCTAAAGATCTGACTACCAGTAATTGGACGATCACTCCTCAGATTGTCCGAAAAGGGTAAAAACAGAAAGTCATCTGTTAGCGGGGAGACTATCCTTTATATTTCATTCTATTTTATTATATCTGCAACTTGTTATTGCCTTTTGTCAAATTAACTGCTGAACCCTTTTGTAATTGACAATTGTTTTTATATATATATATATATATATATATATATATATATATATATATTAAGAAATCAAGTTTTCTTCTCAGGTTTCAAAATTTGAGTATTTCTAGCCTTGTCCTTGACTTGTCAAATTCGAGTAGTGACTACGATTTTGATATAGAATTGGACTTTGACTTGATGGGGATTGAGCAAGAAGCGATAGACGATGATGAGGTGCCTGAGGAAATTAAAGGATGGGTCGAAGATAGACCCAAACCCAACCATGAGTAGACCACCACCATAAACATCAGAAACCCTGACCACCCTAAAGAACTATAGATTGGAACCAACATTCCTTCTATCCAAGAAAAAGACTTAATTAACCTCCTAACCCAGTTTCAGGATGTTTTTGCCTGGTCTCGTGAAGACATGATAGGTTTGTTAATAGACATAGTCGTCCATCGGTTACCAGTTAAAGAGGGATTCAAACCAGTTAAACAGAAGCTAATGTAATACCCGAGAATTTTTGAATATTAATAAATGAATATATTAATGAAAATGAATATTTAGTTGAATATAAATGATTTTGTGTTATAAAAAGGATTAACTCAATTATATTAAAATTGAATAATTATAATAATTAAGGAAAATGTGGAGTTTATAATAAACTCGTGAAAGCCTTGTGTGGCACAGTGATGAGATATATTAATTGACGAAGGATTTATTAAGTGAATAATTAATTAATTGTTAATTGTTATCGTAGAATATTAATTAATTATTATAGAATATTAATGATAATTAATTGATGATGTGGGGATTATTATTATTGCAAATAATATAATAATATTAAGCAATGTGTTTATAACAATAATAAGATTTATATTCATTTAATGTGATATTTAATCATATAAGTGTTAATCGATTATTATGGAAATTAATAATCAATGAGGAATGGATTAATTAATATTGTCGTTAATTAATCAATGAGATAAATAATTTATTTATTTGACATTATGAATAATGAAATAAATAAGTAAGTTATTAATATAAGGAGATTATATTGATTGTTATGTGCAAGTGTGCAATAATTGAATATAAAGTATATGGAATACAACTATATTATATAGTGTAAAGAAACACTAAAGTGTGACCATGTATTAAGATATATAAGCTACATGTTTATGCTTGTGTGACAATAAATATGTGGGTATACATTGAATAATATATCATGAATATATTGTAAACTATTAGTTTTAATAAAGGAGACAGTGTAATGTGAAAACATCCGATTAAATTATATCGGTAAGATAAAAATGTACATGGATTATATATGTACAAATTACATTTACTACATTGCAATATTACCTATTCATTGAATTATATTGGGACATTTCATGATGACTTAAAGTACATATAATATAAGTATATGATACGTGTATTGTAATACAAGTGTAACATGTAGTTCATTTGCAAATGCTGAGCTTAGTGTGCTTTGTTCCATATTGATAGACACAATCCTTGTACACGTGAACACCCATCAAGCTATCCTTTTACCTATATTCCACAAACTCATTGAACTTCCATAGCTCCTAGCTATCATGATCATGAGAGGAGTGGTTTTGATGATTTGATTCACCAACCATTTAACTACTACTCCTTAACCCCCATGCAATTCACAAATCCCATTGGTTCAATTTGTTGGGCAATTACATTGTCTGGTTAATGGTTTTGCTATATATATAGCCCCTTCTCTTTACAATTTTCATTGCTGAGAATCTTGTTTAAGTGTGAATTGAGAGCATATAGAGGGTGAGTACTTGTATAGTTATCAGAAGAGGAAGTGAAAATTAGCAATTTCATTACAGAGGTACATTCTGGTTCTTCATTCTCGTTCTAATTCTTATTCACTGTCAAAATCTAGTTTCTTGATTATACCAAATTAGATTGTGTTTGGGTTGTAGAACCCTTATATTGTTGTTATATGAACATACATACATGATGGAATCACTATATAGCTTTCTTGTCCTTCATTTCCATTTTTCCTCTGCAATTTCTATAAAAATATCAAATTCTTGAATTTAGTTGGAGTTCATGAATTTGGGAATTAATAATGGCGATTGGCTGTTATATAAGCATATATATATATATATATATATATATATATCTGTTAGTAAGTTAAAGAAGTTAGTCTAATAGCATATTCGTAAGAAATTTCTGCATATGGGTTTTGAAGTTGCCGAGTCTGGCTGCTGTCTGGCCTGGAATGGGAGCCGCGCGGCCGCGCGTCTCCCTAGTACAACCAGCGCGCGGCCGCGCCAATCTGCAGTTTCAATTTTTGTTTTTCTGTTTCAAAATTTGTTAAGTGTTGGTTTAATTATATAACTTAGATAAGCCTGCAAGCATGATTAATACACATATATGAACATGTTAAACTAACGTGGGCATGCTATATTAGGATTAAATGCTTGAATGGTGAAGATATGGACTTCACAATGAACTTAGAGTTCCAAAAAGGATATTGACTTGTTTTATCCGTTTTAAACATTCTGACTTTTGAGACATGTTTGTATGACCTAGAAACTACATAATATGAATGTCGACTTGTGTATCTAAGCTTCATAATATAACTTGAGCATGTGAACCTCAATTGAACCTTTCTAACGAAAACACAAGCTTAACATGGACTCTAACATGTAATATTAGGGTTCTAGGTTCTGATTTTTCGAGCATGTTTATATGGCCTTGAAATGCATGAAAAGCATGTTGACTTACTTATATATGTTTTATAGTATGACATGAGCATGTGGACTTCATTTGTGAACTTTACTAGGTGAAAGTGTAAGTTTGAAACGTAAATCTTGACATGTTATATCGAAGCCTAGATTCTAAAAATTTTGGACATGTTTGGTAGTGCTCATAACCTCATTAAAATGTCATAAACATACACATGCCATGATAGATGCCATGAGAACTAGTTAGGCACCAGTGAAGCATGAATTAAGTTGTAACGGTGCTAGTTATATGTGTATAATATAGATACTTGCAAGCATGCTTAAATCAAGTTATGTGATCACCTCGTATAACAAAGCATGATAGCTCATATAATTTTATAACCTTGAATGACTTTAAGTTATTGAACGTACTGACTTAGAATCTATATCATGTATGTTTGGAGCAAGGCAAGGTTGTATAAACGTAGAAGTATCATTTCATATATATACATGTTATGTGATATCACATGTTGCTACTTGAATCCGATTTGACGGTTAGCTTATAAAAATGCTATAAAGTGCTAGAAAGATTATGTTTGCTATTTGTTGTGATATTATGTGATATTAATGATATGAGAATGTGTCTTAACTCAAGAGGGGGAACATTAAGGATAAAAGTTATATTAATAAGATACTATATAACTGTGTAGCTAGATTAAGACTTAGCTTATGTGATTATCGTATATACAAGATGAGATATAATGTTAAACTATATGACTAATGAATATCATATATACATAACTATGTTACGATAGGATTCGAAAAGTGTTGATTAAATTACGGGGATAAACCACGCTTAAGGCAAGTTTCCTAAACTTACACTCTTTTACGGTGCAAGTATTCTATCCTTGTATATTGCGAACTAGTTTCTTTACTTAATCGTTTGAATTGAATTAGCATACTTGAACTCTTATTTCATTAAAGCTATTATTCATGTTGAACTTGGTATTGTTCTTGAATATTGTGAAAGTGTCTATGCCATTTGATTCGGCTACACTTATATTATTGAAAAGCGACCCAAACCAATTGATTGGTGTGGGATCTTGTATTTGACTGAGAAGAACAACCTTCTTTGAAGGGAAAATATAATTGTCGGAGAACCGACGCGCGCACTTGAGTATGATTGATTGTTATGCATAACGTAGGGTACTTTAGGTTGATCAGCTGTTGTACTTGTTTTTGTTGGATTTTCAGTATATTACTGTTAATTCTAGTAGAAGTTTATAGTCCTTAATGACTGCTCAGTATTCAGTTATCTTAAAATCTTGAATTGATTTATTATTGAATCACGTTGATATTATTCTATCCTTAGCGACTGTTATTGAGAACTGTTGATATTCTTGTTATCCTTGAACTATCAAACCTTGCTATACCCTTTTGAGAATTGAGAATGATATTATTTACCCTTATTATATATTACTTGCTGGGCAATTTGTGCTAATTATTTCTTTCCCTAAAACATTTCAGTTAAGGCAGAACAGTGCGGACCTTCGGGCACAGATAAGGGCAAGGAAAAGGCTACTGAGTAGCTTTATTTATGCAGGACTTATGATTGTAATAAAGAATTTATGATTTTATGTACTAGTTAAGGTTATTTATGCTTAAGATATGTCTAAGCTATGTAATCACTGTTTAAGTTACGAGACCTTGGGACGTGAATAAATTATATTATTTAAATGTAATCTATTCGGTAATAGTCGTGTATTATATTTCGCTGTGCGATGCGACATTTAGTCGTATTATTATTATGATTGTATTATTGTGAGAACGTGACGAACCAAATTCGAGTGACCAAGTGGCGGTCCCGAATTTGGGGGCGTCACAGGTTGGTATCAGAGCTGTAGTTATAAACCTTAGGAACGAGTGTCCTTAGATTATAACTTAGGAGAATTTAGAAGTTAGGAAGGAGATAAAACTCATGTAGAGTTTCCCTTGAGAGACTTAGTCTGTTATGAAATGTAAATTCATTTTATACAATGAACTTATGTTTTATTTAACATTCTAATGGAGTTGCTATTTCTTGTCTTGTGTTTGTGATTGTAGATGGCAGATATGGGAGTACCTAGTAGAGTGGCTGAGGACGAGCCCAGGGATATCCATGTAGTGTACGAGGCACCCTTAGAGGCTGTGCCAATACAGGCTATTGTACCATCCGAGTCTGATGACGAGGATGAGATAGAGGTGGAGTTTGACCCTGAGGAGGAGCCGATGGAGGATGAGCCAGTAGAGGACCCTGATGAGGCTACTGTAGAGGAGAAAATGTTAGGCGAGTACGAGGAGCGTATCTTAGAGTTGGACTACAGAGTCCAGGAGCTGGAGGCTGATACCCAAAGGAGAGAGTCGGAGTTCTAAAAACTAAGGGACGAAGACAACCAAAGGAAGTTATCCATGCATGAGTTAGAGGTGGAGATTGCTTATCGTAGGGAGGCAGGGATCTAGATGGGAACCCTATTCCACAGGTCGGTGGAGAGAAATATAGATCTGGCAGGCAAGCTAGAAGAGGTCGAGCAGAGGGAGCTAAGTGAGAAGACAGAGAAGGAAGCACTCCGTACTCAGCTAGAGTTGGAGGTGATGAATAGGATACACTTCGAGGAGAAGTGGGAGGTGGCCAATGAGAGAGCTGATGACCTGGAGGATGAGGTCAGATGTAAGAAGAGGAAAATGAACAAGATGGGGTACGTGTTCCGTTCGACATTTGAGAGGGTGATTGATGGTGTGTACCCCTTCCCAGCAGAGCAGGGACAGACTCTACACACTATGAGTCGAGAGCTGGTAGCTTATATAGCACAGTTAGAGTACAAGAGCGCTGTGGAGCGTGGCATGATGTGATGAGATGTCCTTAGATGGTCTAGTAGTAGTTTAGTAGCATTTATCTTTATGTGTTGTACATACTATGTTGTAATCGCAATCTTTTGTGTAAGATGTGGGATAGTGATGTAAACCCCGTGTAAGCTTTTGTTAGAGGGGTAGTATGGTAGTAGGTTGGTATATTCCCCGTCTTTTGTGATATTAGAGGATATATGTGATGACATTTATAGCAGTATGCTAGGATAATTATGTAATGAAATGAAATGGCATATGAATATAAATGGAGTTTATTCAGAAACGTGTTATAAATTTATTCTTTTTGTTTTAAAAGAAATACTTAGAGATATAACTGAATAATAATAAAATGAAATTTGTGATGCAGATCATGGCACCAAGACGTAGATTGACTGCACCCGAAGAGTCAGTAAACAACGAGATGGAACAAGTAGATCCCATCCAAAAGCTAGTTGATCTATTAGGAGAGGCTCTTAGGGGAAGGAACAACGAACCTATTTGCCCAAACCTTTAGGCTGTGCCAGTAACAACCTTCAAAGACTTTAGAAGTGTAGGACCTCCAGAGTTCGAGGGTACTACCGACCCAATCGTCACACAAACCTGGATCAAGGAGATCGAGAAGGCTTTCACTATGGCTCGCGTGGGCAAAGATCAAAAGACGGTGTTTTCTACGTACATGATGAGGGGAGAAGCGAACTATTGGTGGGAGGCTAATTAGCAAAGAGCTAGAGAAGGGACAATAACCTGGGATAGGTTTAAGACGCTGTTCTTCAAGAATTACTTCCCGAAGAGCATGAAGAATCGAATGGAGGTGAAATTCCTAGAGTTAAAACAAGGTGAGATGACAGTGGTGCAATACGCAGCTAAGTTTAACAAGCTAGCGTGATTTACGGAACCTCAAGTTAGAGATGAGGAAAGGAAGGCGAGACAATTCGAACAAGGGCTGAAGCCATGGTTGTTCAATAAGGTATTAGTTCTTCAAATTGATTCCTTTGCGACGTTGCTAGAGAAGGCAATCATTGCAGAAGGTGGCAGTGAGGCCTTAAGTCTGTATAACAAGGAGAAGAAAGGAAAGAATATTGGAGGAGAGAACCGTACTAGAGGAAGCAGTAGCGGAGGAAGCAACTTGGGAAAGAGAAAGTGGGAGAATAACAACAACAACAACAAAAACAACAACAATTAATCAGGAAATTTTCGTGGAGGTTTCAAGAAGAAGGCTGAAGGATGCCCGAAGTGTGGGAAGAACCATCAAGGTGAGTGCTGGAAGGGACGCGACACTTGCTACAACTGCGGACAGGAAGGGCACATCTCGCCCAACTGCCCGAAACCTAAAGAGATACAAAGATGCTTTGCATGTGGCTCGATGGAGCACCGGATTAAGGACTGCCCGAAGAAGGGAAATAGCGGAGGGAGCCAACAAGGGGGAAACAAGCTTATAATCAGCGGACCGACACAATCCAACTGCCCAACCGCCAAAACCTTTAACATGACCGACCAGGATGCAGTGGCTACAAAGGACGTGGTGTCAGGTATAATCCCAATCAATGATATAAATGCTTATATATTATTTAATTCGGGTGCCACTTGTTCTTTTGTATCTGAAGAATTTGCTAGTAGACTTAACACACCCCGAGAACGATTAGAAAATCCCTTGAACATAGAAGTTGCGAATAAGGAAGTAATCCCTGTAGAATACGTTTACCAAAATTATCGCGCAAATATTAGAGAACATGAACTGAAAGTAGACTTGATTCCTATTAGATTGGGAGAGTTTGACGTAAAACTGGGAATGGATTGGTTGTATAACCATGCTGCGATAATTGACTGTCTGAACAAATGTGTGAACCTTCAGACTTTGAGTAAGTCTAAGGTAGTGTTTTATGGTAGCTCATCGCTTAAGCAATCGTGTTACATTACGATGATGCAGGCCAAGAAATTGTTAAGGAAAGGATGTGTGGGTTATTTAGCTTACATCGTAGATACTCGAAAAAAGGGAGTAGAAATTAAGGATATATTTGTAGTGAATGAATTTCAAGATGTGTTTCCAGACGATCTGCCTGGTCTTCCGCCAGACAGAGAAATCGAATTCGTAATAGACTTAGGATTGAACGGCATCGATTTCGAAAGCTCCATATCGTATGGCGCCAGTAGAAATGAAGGAGTTAATGATACAATTGCAAGAGCTGTTGGATAAGGGTTATATTCGACCGAGTGTGTTTCCTTGGGGAGCACCAGTGTTATTCGTTAAGAAAAAAGACGGATCGATGAGGCTCTATATCGATTATCGAGAATTGAACAGAGTAACGATCAAGAACCGATATCCGTTATCGAGGATAGATGGTTTGATCAACTGAAGGGAGAAAAATGTTTCTCAAAGATAGACCTACGAACAGGATATCATCAACTAAAAGTGAGGGATGAGGACATACCAAAGATTGCGTTTCGAACCCGTTATGGACACTACGAATTTTTGGTAATGTCATTTGGTTTGACTAATGCTCCGGCAACATTTATGGACTTGATGAACCGAGTTTTCAAGCCATACTTGGATAAATTCGTGGTAATTTTCATCGACGACATATTAATCTACTCGAAGACAGAAGAAGAACACGCCGAACATCTGAAGATTGTTTTGGAGGCACTAAGAAAAGAGAAGATGTATGCGAAATTTTCTAAGTGTGAATTTTGAATGGAGAATGTTCAATTCTTAGGCCACGTGGTGGATAAGAATGGAATCTCAGTAGACCCTGCAAAGGTTGAGGCAGTAAGTAATTGGGAACAATCGAAAACACCGACTGAGGTGGGAAGCTTTTTAGGGTTAGCTGGGTACTATCAAAGATTTATCCAAGATTTTTCTAAGATAGCAACCCTATTGACCAATTTGACGAGGAAGACAGTAAAGTTTGTATGGACAGAAAAATGCGAAGAGAGTTTTCAAGAGCTGAAAAGGAGATTGAGCGAAGCGCCTGTGTTATCATTACCAGATGATGTGGGAAATTTTGTGGTGTATAGTGATGCATCGCACAAGGGACTTGGTTGTGTGCTCATGCAACACGACAAGGTCATTGCGTATGCATCACGACAGTTGAAGGATTACAAAAAACGACACCCTACTCACGATTTAGAGTTAGCGGCAGTAGTTTTTGCGTTAAAGATTTGGAGGCATTATTTATACGGAGAGAAATATGAGATATACACGGACCACAAAAGTCTAAAATATATCTTCACACAGAAGGACTTGAATATGCGGCAGAGAAGGTGGTTAGAATTAATCAAAGACTACGACTGCAATATTCTTTGTCACCTGGGGAAGGCAAACGTGGTTGCCGATGCTCTGAGTAGGAAAGGAAAGGAGAAATTAGTTCATTTGACGACTCAGGAAGAGTTGATAAGTGAGATGGAGAAATTGGAGATAGAAGTGAAAGAACTAGAAGAGTCTGGAGAGAAGTTGTTTGTAATGGAAGCTCATCTGACATTGTTGGATAGAGTAAAGGAAGCACAGGAAAAGGATGAAGAGTGTGAGAAAATCCGAAAGAGGATCACAGAAAATGAGGAAGAGAAATTCTGAATGGGTAAAGACGGTATCTTAAGATTCGAAGGAAGAGTGTGGGTACCAGCGGTAACTGAGCTGAGGGAAGAGATTTGCACGAGGCACACAACACGACATATTCCGTTCATCCGGGCAATAAGATGTACTGAGATTTGAGGCAATATTTTTGGTGGCCCAATTTGAAACGGAAAGTTACAGAGTGCGTCAGTAGATGTTTGACTTGCCAACGCGTTAAAGCAGAACATCAGCGGCCGAGTGGTTTACTTCAACCGTTAGAAATACCAGAGTGGAAATGGGAGCATATTACGATGGATTTCGTGGTAGGACTTTCAGTCACGCAGAAAGGTTATGATGCCATTTGGGTTATCGTGGATTGACTTATGAAGACCGCATATTTTCTACCAATCAAGATCCGCTACAGTTTGAATCAGTTAGCAAGTCTGTACGTAAAGGAGATTGTGTCACGACATGGAGTGCCGGTATCAATTGTCTCTGATCGAGATCCGTGCTTCACGTCAAATTTTTAGAAGAGTTTACAAGAGAGAATGGGAACATAGTTGAGGTTGAGTACTGCTTACCTCCTCAGACCGACGGACAGAGTGAGCGAACGATACAAACGCTGGAGGACATGCTTAGGACTTGCGTGATGGACTTCAAGGGGAATTGGGATGACCACCTACCCTTAGTAGAATTTGCATATAATAATAGTTATCATGCGAGTATCGGCATGCCACCGTACGAAGCTGTAACGATTGTGATTTTATATAATAATTTTAAATATTTATTGAGTTAAATAAATATTTTATGTGATTTATTTATTGAGTTAAATAAATAAATTATGTGATTTATGGAGTGATTAAATTAAGTGTTATATATTAATTAAATGAATGTGTAATATTTATTTAATTAATGTATATTAATTTTATATTATAGTTCTAATTTAATTGAGATAATTGAATTAGATGAATTATGTGATGAAGTGTTACATGAATTATAATTAGCGAGTAATTATAAATATGTGATTAATTAATGTTAGATTTTAATTGATTAAATTAGTTGATTAATATTTAATTGATTAAAATATGACATTAAAGTATGTGTTAAAATGATTTGTTAAAATAAAAAAAAGGATTTTAAATGATTTTAGACAAACAAGGCCTTGCATTTGTTTTTAAATCTATTTTTCAAACAAGGCCTTAGCTAATAATCTATTTTTAAATAAAGGGTTTGCCAAACATGGCCTTATGGCTATTCAAATTCAAATTTTATAACTGTTAATTTAATTAAGTTATTAAGTATTAGTTAATACGTATATTATTGATACATCAGTTATATATCTATATACTACGTAAGGAAAAACTACGTTAGTTTATTATATCCTAAGTTTAGCTAAAGAACAAATAGAGAAAAAGAACAAAGAAAGAAAGGAAGAACACAGAAGAGAAGAAGAGGAGAAAGAAGGGAAAACTTGTGTGAATCAAGCAAGCATCATCATCGACTTCACTTCTCTATTAAGCAAAAAGGTATTTTATAATTTTAAGACTTTGTTAAATTTATTCGTATTTTGACTTCTCTGTGAATATGATAATTCATGGAAGTAATGTAAACATGATTACATATGTAGAAATTGTATTACTATGTTGTTCATAGTTGAATTATATGCCATGTACAAGTTTTAGAAATTAAATTGTGGTAAAAAAACGAGTTTCATGGAAAAAGTTTCGTTTATATGAGTTTATATATTATGGTTGGTTTTACATTGAGAAATTGGTATATGTTAATATGTTGTTTAGAATTGTCTATGATACTACCTTGAATAATGAGAATAATGCATGTATTACAAGTTGAATTGGTAAGAGAAATTTTATTACAGTAGATTATTTTATGAAAAATATGAGTTTTGTGAAAATAGCCAAATTTGATTTCTAAAGCTCTTGATTCTTGTGGTTTAGATGACTTTTGTGTTTTAGAAACATGTTATATATATGTATTATTGCATAGGTATGATTTACAATGTTTAAGTTACTGTGAATTGCCGTTGGTTGGCTTGTTTGGGTTAATCGGTGAAGTAGAGTATCGTGGCTGTCTGCCTCTGTCTGTGCTCCTGCGCAGCTGCGCCGGTAGTACAGCCAAAAGCAGCGCAGCTGCGCCGCTTGCCTTTCTCAGATTCGACCCCTGCGCAGCTGCGCCGGTACCAAGGCTGCTGGCTGCGCAGCTGCGCCGCTGGCTGTGCAGAGACAGTGAGTTGGCTTGATTAGATTGTGCAGTTTATTTTTATGTTTCCATTACATTATTGCTAAGATAATGAGCATGTATCTAGCTGCTATAACATGTGTTAACATGAAGTTGATAATTTCATAATTTGAGAAAAAGGAAGTTTTGAAAACCTAATATAGTATTTAAATTATAAGCTATAAATTGTTTAATTGTAAAATAAGTTATTTAATTATAATTTGATTAATTATAATTAAGAGTAAATATTTAATTTAAATTATAATTATGTGAAATTATAATGTATAGAAGTTGATTTATTTTAATCAATTAGATGTTAATTTAAATTATAATTTATGTAATTATAATTTCATAAATGCATGATTATTATAGATTATAATTGATAAATACATGATTAATTATAAATTGTGTAATTATAATGCATGATGTAGTTTAATTGATTTTAAATTATAATTATTTATAATTTAAATGGTAATTATAATTTAAGTAATTATAATTTGATTAAGTGTTTGAATTATAATTGTTTAATTATAATTTAGTTAAATACATAATTAATTTAATTATATGAATATGTGTGTGATGTAATTAACTATGTGATAGTTGATTATTGTTATTTATTTAATTAGAGTGAGTTAACCATGAGGGTTAACCACTTATGTGAATTAGTTATGTGTTAACTGATTTAGATTATTATAATTGAATGTGTATATGAAGTGTTTAAGTACGTGATTGAGTTAAGTAGCTTGTGCGTAATCTTCTAACTCTAAACTTGTTAATTCTATACAATTTCTTGAGTTCATATATTCATTGTTGAGAATGTCCTTTCCATTTCTGTATTGGACAATTGTTTATTTAATTAAAAAGATCTTGACTTATTGTTCAAGTAAGATCCATTTTATCATTTTAAATGCTTTAAGTTTACTTCTAAAGCATATGTCAATTCATAATTCCTTTATTTATGAATTATTTAAAGTCGATTCAACTAATCCTTAGTTGATGAACGTGAATTCTAAATTACCCTTGAAAGCTTATCCAAACCAAACTTTCTTTGGTGCGGACTTGAATTCAAATTACTGAGTTGAACAACCCTAATTATTAGGGGAGGTTACTACGCATAGCGTTAAGATGTTTGTGCACAATACATGGTACGAAGGGCTGATCCCCCTAAGTACGAGTTAAGGTCCATAGTCTTATTGACTGTTAAAGGTTTAAATAGAAATATTTATAACCTAGGACAAGAGTTCAAAGGTCTTATGGCCCTCAGATTAATTCTATTTTTGAATTGTAATTGTGATGGAAGAATTATTTTTTAATTCTTTATTGTTGAAGTGAATCATATTATTCAGATTCTTTTAAAGATATCCATTCATGTATTTATTATTGTTAAACTCCAGTGAGCTGTTGTTTGCTCACTCTTGCATTAAATAACAATTTCAGTTAAGGTTGATAACGCTGATGCTCCGTCTACGAGTAAGGGCAAGGGAAAGCAAAGCAAGTGAAGAATTGTTTTTTTATTTAATTGAGAAGGATTGTAATAAGACTTGAATGATATGTTTTTATTTCCGCACTTTATTATTTATGTCAAGGTTAGAGTAACCCTGGGGTTGATTTTTGAGAAGGTTGTAACCCTTGTTTTAAGGGAGATTTTATTATTTTGAATAAAGGTTGTAATTTATTTTGAGATATATTGGGTAGATGTTTGTTATAGTTAGAAAGTGAACACCAAATCATGTGGAAACGAAGTACCCGAATTTGGGGGTGCCACAGAAGCTCTTTACGGGAGAAAGTGCAGAACGCCATTATGTTGGGACGAAGTCGGAGAACGACGAATACTCGGACCAGAGCTAGTACAACAAACCGCAGATGTGGTGACAGTGATAAGAGCCAGACTAGTGACAGCTCAAGATCGCCAGAAGAAATATGCAGATTTGCATCGGCAGGACCGAGACTTTAAAGTCGGCAATTTTGTTTTCCTGAAGGTATCTCCATGGAAGGAAAAGATCCGTTTCGGCAAGAAAGGAAATTTGAGTCCAAGATTCATAGGACCGTTCGAGATACTGAAGCGCGTGGGTGAAGTGGCATACAAAGTTGCGTTACCACCCGAGTTGGAGCACATCCACAACGTGTTCCATATTTTCGTGTTGCGACCGTACAAGGCCGACTACAAGCACGTGATTTCTTATGAGCTTATTTAAGTGGAGAAGAACTTGGCATATGAAGAAATTTCTGTCCAAATACTAGATAGGAAAGAGCAAGCCTTGAGAAATAAAGTTATATCTTCTGTAAAAGTACTTTGGCGCAACCACGATGTCGAGGAGGCAACATGGGAGTTAGAAGATAGGATGACGAGGGACTATCCCCATCTATTTGTGTAACCCTGTAGCAATTCCGGGACAAAATTTTTTATAAGGGGTAGGATGTAATACCCGAGAATTTTTAAATATTAATAAATGAATATATTAATGGAAATGAATATTTAGTTGAATATAAATGATTTTGTGTTATAACAAGGATTAACTCAATTATATTAAAATTGAATAATTATAAAAAGTGAGAAAAATGTGGAGTTTATTATAAACTCGTGAAAGCCTTGTGTGGCATAGTGATGAGATATATTAATTGACGAAGGATTTATTAAGTGAATAATTAATTAATTGTTAATTGTTGTTAATTGTTATCGTAGAATATTAATTAATTGTTATAGAATATTAATGATAATTAATTGATGATGTGGGGATTATTATTATTGCAAATAATATAATAATATTAAGCAATGTGTTTATAATAATAATAAGATTTATATTCATTTAATGTGATATTTAATCATATAAGTGTTAATCGATTATTATGGAAATTAATAATCAATGAGGAATGGATTAATTAATATTATCGTTAATTAATCAATGAGATAAATAATTTATTTATTTGACATTATGAATAATGAAATAAATAAGTAAGTTATTAATATAAGGAGATTATATTGATTGTTATGTGCAAGTGTGCAATAATTGAATATAAAGTATATGGAATACAACTATATTATATAGTGTAAAGAAACACTAAAGTGTGACCATGTATTAAGATATATAAGCTACATGTTTATGCTTGTGTGACAATAAATATGTGGGTATACATTGAATAATATATCATGAATATATTGTAAACTATTAGTTTTAATAAAGGAGACAGTGTAATGTGAAAACATCCGATTAAATTATATCGGTAAGATAAAAATGTACATGGATTATATATGTACAAATTACATTTACTACATTGTAATATTACCTATTCATTGAATTATATCGGGACATTTCATGATGACTTAAAGTACATATAATATAAGTATATGATACGTGTATTGTAATACAAGTGTAACATGTAGTTCATTTGCAAATGCTGAGCTTAGTGTGCTTTGTTCCATATTGATAGACACAATCCTTGTACACGTGAACACCCATCAAGCTACTTTTACCTATATTCCACAAACTCAGTGAACTTCCATAGCTCCTAGCTATCATGATCGTGAGAGGAGTGGTTTTGATGATTTGATTCACCAACCATTTAACTACTACTCCTTAACCCCCATGCAATTCACAAAACCCATTGGTTCAATTTGTTGGGCAATTACATTGTCTGGGTAATGGTTTTGCTATATATATGGCCCCTTCTCTTTACAATTTTCATTGCTGAGAATCTTGTTTAAGTGTGAATTGAGAGCATATAGAGGGTGAGTACTTGTATAGTTATCAGAAGAGGAAGTGAAAATTAGCAATTTCATTACAGAGGTACATTCTGGTTCTTCATTCTCGTTCTCATTCTTATTCACTGTCAAAATCTAGTTTCTTGATTATACCAAATTAGATTGTGTTTGGGTTGTAGAACCCTTATATTGTTGTTATATGAACATACATACATGATGGAATCACTATATAGCTTTCTTGTCCTTCATTTCCATTTTTCCTCTGCAATTTCTGTAAAAATATCAAATTCTTGAATTTAGTTGGAGTTCATGAATTTGGGAATTAATAATGGCGATTGGCTGTTATATAAGCATATATATATATATATATATATATATATCTGTTAGTAAGTTAAAGAAGTTAGTCTAATAGCATATTCGTAAGAAATTTCTGCATATGGGTTTTGAAGTTGCCGAGTCTGGCTGCTGTCTGGCCTGGAATGGGAGCCGCGCGGCCGCGCGTCTCCCTAGTACAACCAGCGCGCGGCCGCGCCAATCTGCAGTTTCAATTTTTGTTTTTCTGTTTCAAAATTTGTTAAGTGTTGGTTTAATTATATAACTTAGATAAGCCTGCAAGCATGATTAATACACATATATGAACATGTTAAACTAACGTGGGCATGCTATATTAGGATCAAATGCTTGAATGGTGAAGATATGGACTTCACAATGAACTTAGAGTTCCAAAAAGGATATTGACTTGTTTTATCCGTTTTAAACATTCTGACTTTTGAGACATGTTTGTATGACCTAGAAACACATAATATGAATGTCGACTTGTGTATCTAAGCTTCATAATATAACTTGAGCATGTGAACCTCAATTGAACCTTTCTAACGAAAACACAAGCTTAACATGGACTCTAACATGTAATATTAGGGTTCTAGGTTCTGATTTTTCGAGCATGTTTATATGGCCTTGAAATGCATGAAAAGCATGTTGACTTACTTATATATGTTTTATAGTATGACATGAGCATGTGGACTTCATTTGTGAACTTTACTAGGTGAAAGTGTAAGTTTGAAACGTAAATCTTGACATGTTATATCGAAGCCTAGATTCTAAAAATTTTGGACATGTTTGGTAGTGCTCATAACCTCATTAAAATGTCATAAACATACACATGCCATGATAGATGCCATGAGAACTAGTTAGGCACCAGTGAAGCATGAATTAAGTTGTAACGGTGCTAGCTATATGTGTATAATATAGATACTTGCAAGCATGCTTAAATCAAGTTATGTGATCACCTCGTATAACAAAGCATGATAGCTCATGTAATTTTATAACCTTGAATGACTTTAAGTTATTGAACGTACTGACTTAGAATCTATATCATGTATGTTTGGAGTAAGGCAAGGTTGTATAAACGTAGAAGTATCCTTTCATATGTATATATGTTATGTGATATCACATGTTGCTACTTGAATCCGATTTGACGGTTAGCTTATAAAAATGCTATAAAGTGCTAGAAAGATTATGTTTGCTATTTGTTGTGATATTATGTGATATTAATGATATGAGAATGTGTCTTAACTCAAGAGGGGGAACGTTAAGGATAAAAGTTATATTAATAAGATACTATATAACTGTGTAGCTAGATTAAGACTTAGCTTATGTGATTATCGTATATACAAGATGAGATATAATGTTAAACTATATGACTAATGAATATCATATATACATAACTATGTTACGATAGGATTCGAAAAGTGTTGATTAAATTACGGGGATAAACCACGCTTAAGGCAAGTTTCCTAAACTTACACTCTTTTACGGTGCAAGTATTCTATCCTTGTATATTGCGAACTAGTTTCTTTACTTAATCGTTTGAATTGAATTAGCATACTTGAACTCTTATTTCATTAAAGCTATTATTCATGTTGAACTTGGTATTGTTCTTGAATATTGTGAAAGTGTCTATGCCATTTGATTCGGCTACACTTATATTATTGAAAAGCGACCCAAACCAATTGATTGGTGTGGGATCTTGTATTTGACTGAGAAGAACAGCCTTCTTTGAAGGGAAAATATAATTGTCGGAGAACCGACGCGCGCACTTGAGTATGATTGATTGTTATGCATAACGTAGGGTACTTTAGGTTGATCACCTGTTGTACTTGTTTTTGTTGGATTTTCAGTATATTACTGTTAATTCTAGTAGAAGTTCATAGTCCTTAATGACTGCTCAGTATTCAGTTATCTTGAAATCTTGAATTGATTTATTATTGAATCACGTTGATATTATTCTATCCTTAGCGACTGTTATTGAGAACTGTTGATATTCTTGTTATCCTTGAACTATCAAACCTTGCTATACCCTTTTGAGAATTGAGAATGATATTATTCACCCTTATTATATATTACTTGCTGAGCAATTTGTGCTAATTCTTTCTTTCCCTAAAACATTTCAGTTAAGGCAGAACTGTGCGGACCTTCGGGCACAGATAAGGGCAAGGGAAAGGCTATTGACTAGCTTTATTTATGTAGGACTTATGATTGTAATAAAGAATTTATGATTTTATGTACTAGTTAAGGTTATTTATGCTTAAGATATGTCTAAGCTATGTAATCACTGTTTAAGTTATGAGACCTTGGGACGTGAATAAATTATATTATTTAAATGTAATCTATTCGATAATAGTCGTGTATTATATTCCGCTGTGCGATGCGACATTTAGTCGTATTATTATTATGATTGTATTATTGTGAGAACGTGATGAACCGAATTCGAGTGACCAAGTGGCGGTCCCGAATTTGGGGGCGTCACAGCTAAGACGGTTGAAATCAGAATGGAGCCTAAAGGTAAAGAAGAAATTATCAAATAGTTCAATGCGGGTATCATTATGGTATCAACCTACTCAAAATGGTTATCTAATGTGGTCCCAGTGCCAAAGTCTGGGGGAAAGGTGCGAGTCTGTGTAGATTATAGAAATCTCAACAAGGCTAGCCTTAAAGATGACTTCCAATTACCATTCATCCATGTGTTGGTAGATAATATGACGCAGTACGAGATGTACTCCTTTACCGATTGCTTCGCCGGATACCACCAGATTATGGTTGTTGAAGAAGACAGGGAAAAGACTGCCTTCATCACCCCTTGGGGAACTTTTTGCTATAAAAGATTGGCTTTTGGCCTCACTAATGTCGGTGCTACATATCCGAGAGCCATGATGGTGTTATTTCATGATATGATGCACAAAGAGATAGAAGTATATGTGGATGATATCATCGTAAAGTCCAAGGAGGCAGATGACCATTATACCCATCCTCAGAAGTTGTTCGAGCGACTTCGTAAATATGATTTGAAGCTTAACCCAACAAAGTGTGCTTTTGTTATAAAGTCGGGGAAACTTCTAGGATTCCTTGTAAGCAATCGAGATATCGAATTGGAACCTGCCAAGATAAAAGCCATCATCGAGATGCCTGAACCGAGAACCGAGAAAAAAATCAGAGGTTTCCTTGGAAGGATAAACTTTATCAGCCGATTCATCTCGTAACTGACAACCACTGTGAACCCATTTTCAAGTTGTTGAGAAAGAACTCCTCTGGGAAATGGAATGAAGACTGTCAGAAGGCTTTTCACATCATCCAGAAGAGGTTGATTGAAGCACCCATTCTGGTACCCCCATGGGAGGGAGTCCCGTTGTTCATATACATATCAGTTAACTCCAACGTCATGGACTGTTTACTGGGGCAAAAGGATGATATGGGCAAGGAAAGAGCCATTTATTACCCCAGTAAGCGATTCAATAGTGGATAACAGAAGTAAACACTGATAGAAAGAACCTGTTGCGCATTGGCTTGGGCTGCCATGAGGTTACAGCATTACCTACACGACCATACCACCCATCTCATATCCCACATGGATCCTTTGAGGTATATTTTCAGCAAATTGATGTTGAACTGTCGGTTATCCAAATGACAACTAATTCTTCAACAGTTCGACATCGTCTATGTGACCCAAAAGTCCATTAAAGGACAGGGAATTGCGGACCATCTATCGGCAGCACCGACAGAAGGTTATGAGCCTCTTGAGACAGACTTCCCTGACGATGAGGTGATGGTAATCCAACAAGCCCATAAGGAAGACATGGGATAATTCTAGAAGTTGTACTTTGACAGCGCCGCCAACACAGAAGGAGCCAGGGCAGGGGCAGGGGCAGTTCTTGTATCTATCATTGGGGAGCAGTACCCTGTGGTAACTAAATTGCGATTCAACAACTCCAACAACACCTCAGAATATGAAGGATGCCTCCTGGGGCTAAAATTGGCTCAATCCATGGGTGTCAAAAGATTAGCAGTATTCGGAGATTCTGAGCTAGTCATTAGGCAATCCATACGAGCCTACATCACCAAGGAATTACATCTACTGCCATACCACCGTTATATTGTCAAGTTGGCAGGAGAGTTTAAAGATACCGCCTTTATGCATATCCTTTAAAATAGGAATGACTTTGCCGACGCATTGGCCACATTAGCCTCATTGATCAATATGTCGTCGAGAAAAGGCCTACCTGTTATCATCGTCACAACGCAAGATGCATCAGCTTTTGGAACAACGTTGGGGAGATATCCAATGAATTATCTCCTAGAGAACTACCTTGGTATCAAGATATCAAAGAATATTTACAAGATGGATCCGTCCCCGAGGGAATGACCCAAGCTGAAAAGAAGCGAGTACGGAGGATGGCAATGAAGTTCTACCTAAGCGAAGATGCCCTCTACAAGAGAGATCAGGGAGTAGACCTTCTAAGATGCCTTGACAAGGATCAAGCTCAAAGACTCATGGATGAAGTACACGGTGGAGTATGTGGAGCACATATGAGTGGGCCCCTACTTGCCAAGAAGATATTAAGGACGGGTCATTACTGGATGTCCCTAAAAGCTAATTGTGATGATCATGTCAGGCGCTATTATCAATGTTAAATCCATGCTAACGTGATCCATGCACCGCCTAACCAGCTCCATTGCATGACATCACCATGGCCATTTTCTATGTGGGGAATGGATGTGATCGGACCCGTTGAGCCTAAAGTCAGTAACGATCACAGATTCATCTTCATCATGATTGAATACTTTACCAAGTGGGTGGAAGTAGCCTCTTTCCCCAAAGTTACCAAGGAGGTCATTGTTGGTTTCATTAGAAACAACGTTATCTATCGATATGGACAACCTGAGGTTATCGTGTCAGACAACGCCAAGAATCTAAATAATGAGATGATGAGGGAATTGTGCTGTAAGTTCAATACCAAGCACCTCAACTCCGTTATATATCGCCCAAAGATAAATGGCAGGAAGCTGCCAAAAAGAATATCAAGAAGATAATGATGAAGACGTCGGCAAACCACCGAGGATGGCCGGATTTGTTGCCTTTAAACTTTGCTCGCCTACTGAACGTCGACTCGAACCTCGATCGGGGCATCACCCTACTCATTGGTCTATGGCATGGATGCGGTACTCCTTGTAGAAGTTGAATTAGAATCCCTAAGAGTAATTCAAGACTCCTATATAGAGGAGAGCTAGTGGATACAAGATCGATACGATCAGTTGTCCCTTATAGATGAAAAGAGAGTCGCATCTATCTTTCACGGTCAACTATACCAGCAACGAATGTCCCGGTTCTATAATAAGAAAGTAAGACCCCTGGCATTCAAAGAGCATAATTTGGTACTGAAGAAGATCATTCCAGGCCAGGATGCAGCCAGAGGAAAATTTGCCCCGAATTTGGAAGGAACTTTCGTTATCAAAGCAATCTTGTCAGGCGGAGCCATAAGGTTGGAAGAGATGGACGGTGAAGAATTCTTGCAATTGATTAATTCTGACTCTGTGAAATAGTATTATGTCTAAGACTCCTTTTCACTTGAACTTGTATATATAAAAAAAGAAAAAAAAGAAGAAAAAAAAGAAAAAAAAATATATCAAGTCAAGTTTTCAGGCCAAGCTTGAACTACGAAAGACCTGATCTCCCCTCATCCACGGGAGTACGTAGGCAGCCATTTGTGGTGCGGTCTAACCCTTGAAAAATAAAAATCAACCCTTTTACATCATATCAAACCCAAACCTTAACCTATCAAAAAACCAAAAACATCCAGATAAAACCCTCAAAGTTGACTGTCCATATTGAAAGAATCTTCTGGTATCTCGGCATCGCTCTATCCGATTTTGCGCAAGGATGATAAGAGCCACTCTATATCAAAATAATAAATTATGAAGCGGAAACGACAATCAGCATACAGGTCTAGAAATACTCAAACGAGGGAAGTGGGCTAAACTTGTTGCTTTTTATATATACAACTGTTTAGAATATAAAATCTGTTCTAACATGCGACAAAAGATAATAACATAGTCTGTGCAGGAAAATAAAATAGGACTACAAATTTGTGGTCAGGCGAGATGATATATCCAAGTACCCAGCTGTATTTGCAGTCACAAGATCAACCATGATCTCCTGATCTAGTGTGTTAACCCGTCTCAGCAGCTCTACCGCTGACCTAAAGATACCCGCCTGACTCTGGATAACCTCTCGAGCATGATCAGTGAGCCCATTCGCAAAAGATTGAATTGTGTATCTATCGGCTATAGCCTCATCTCGAGCAATAATGGCGGCATCTCTCTCAGCAATGGCTGCATCCCTATCTACCACAACGGTCAACATCAGTGCCCGAGCCCGATCCAGCTCAAAAGTCAAGAGACGCACATAACTACTCCTCAATAGAGGATGAAGCAGAACTCAGAGATGTGCTAACTAAAGCCACTGTCAAACCTGCAAATAAATCCTCCTCAGTAGGAGATACGGGGTCCTCTATTGGCTCCTCATCATCAGTCGATCAATCCCTTGACGCGACCTGATCCGCTATAACCAGAGATAGATCCAACTCTTGCCAAGCTGAATACTCTGTCGATCTTCCCAGATGACTGTCTCTAAACTCTGCACTACGCTGATGGGACCAAAACCCATAAACCTGAGCCAAATCTACCTCGATGGCTGAGCAAATGGGGAATCAATAATCCCCAGTCCCCTCAAATGCATGAACATCTTGATGCTGATAAAACTGACCCATCACTGCCAGAGGATGATATATGGTAACACCCCTCAAACCGGATAACAGAAGGAAGTCTAGATCAGCCACATGAGTGATGAAACTTAGGAAGGAGCAATAGCCAGAGTACATGATAATCTCAAATGGCTCCTCCATGACATCCAGAAATGCGGTCCAAGACGTCACATCCACTCATGAAGATGGGCAAAATGAATAGGCCGATGTCATGCCATGATCGAAATAGAATCCATGACAGCGGAGCCTACCGATAGGTCTCAAGTGAGTCATGAACCAGATATATAAAAGAACAGGGCTACCGTGAAACTCCTGATCATCAACAGACCGGCAGAAAGATGCTGAAATGAATGTCTCCGCTAAGATAAGGGGAAAGATGGTAAAGTCATCTCTAAGAGCCCTGACGGCCATTAACATCCCTACGTCCATATGATCGACATAAAAGGGCATGTACAAGTAAGATAAGATGCACATGATCTGGGCATCTACCCGTGCAGTCTGCCATTGATCCTCAAAAATAGCAAAATTTTCCCGATGGACAATGAAGCTGTCAGTAGAGGCGAAATGGTCTATCATGAAGTCAATCGAGATGATGTGGCTACCACCCACCTCGCCTAAGACGACCGCCCTCCTCAAACCAGTAACAGTCATGAAATGACGGCGCATATGTCCCACTGCCACTCTGGCGCAGGGCCCATCTATCGACAAACCAAAAATGCGACCGTACTCCTCCAAAGTGGGAGTCAACTCATCAAAGCCAAACCTGAAGATATGGCGCTCTGGGATCCAATGAGTGAGCATCCCGTCAACAAACCCCTCTGGAACCTGAAAGGATAACAGAGATAGGGAGTGGCCCAATATGTGACCAATTGCGACGCGGTCAGAATCCGACAGACTATCTTGCCAAACCATCAACTGGTAGCTATCCGACTAGGTGGATGGTGATCCAATCGAACAACGGAAGAGGAAGTCATCTGTAAAAATAGTGTCAAAAAGACCATACAGGGGTTAATCTCTATCCAAGCATTTTAATATAAAGCATGTATCGTAATGAGTGATAATACATCCTAATAAATGAAAAAAAGACAACATCATATATATTAAAATGAAATACATCAGTTTTATATATACATCAATGTCATACCTATGATACATTTGAAAACTAAAAATAAAAATATAGGATAATGGGGCACATACGCCCAATGTCTAACAAAGGCCTATAAAAGGATATCCATATCCTCCAAGAAGGTGCTGGAATCATCGAACCAATCAACCTGAGATAAATCCGCCTGAGTAGGTATACCCTGCATATCTGGATGGTAATGCACATCCTGCATACCTGGGCGATAATCAGGGGAACCCTCTCCATCTATAAAGCCACCAGTACTTGATGGTCTGGCCTCATGCCTCTGGGAATCGAAGGTGTCAGCTAATGACATATCCCTGCCCAAATGGCGACAGTACATCGACAGCCTCTCCACCTGATGAGTCAAAGCTGCAATCTGGGACTGATGAGAAGGCTCCTGAAAGCAAGCCATCCACTCGATCACCTCAATGGACCCTGGGACCATATCTCCCAAGAACTGGGCAGCCCTGGTGCGAGCTCCAATAATGCAAAGGCGTCACCAAGCGGAGAAGTCATTCGAGGTAATGGGGCTGTCTCATAGGTGAAACCCCTCATACCCCGCCACAGGAATCTCTGAAACAGGCAGAGCCAAAGGCCAGAAGCACTGAGGCGGAGGTAGAAAGGGAAGACCAACCTCCCCAATGATACATCAGAAGGCACAATCTCCAAGGTAGATCTCCCAGCCACCATCAAATAGAAGAGGAATCCGACAAGTAGACATATAATTCTCTGGCTTGGTCGGTACACCATCCTCAAATCTCTTAGCCAGATGCTCAAAAGTATAGAGGACCTGCCTACATCAGATGCAGATAATAACTCCAGCTGGAGGTGGGCATGAGTGAAATCCACCAAAACTGGAACCTCTGATAAGGTGGACTGATGCCATCTGCGACCTCGATGGTAGGTGTCTAAGCCCAGAACAGTGAGAGGTCGGAGGTATGGGAGCCTCTCATAAGCCTAGAACTGTCAATGCAAAAAACTTGATATTAGTCATGAAAAGGCAAATCAAGATTCAGAGAATCATAAATCGATCAAGATGACTCGCCAAAAGAAACGGGTAGAAGTCGAGCCAAGCATCAGTCACTCCCTCCAATCACAGTCGCATCCCATGAAGGAAGATAGCAAATGTGAAAGATCCCCAATCGTAGTCCCCAATGCGGTCTACATCCCGAACAACCCCTACCAAGCTAAAGGGAACAGTGGAGGAGTTATTCACAATGAAACAACCCCTCATGATGGTCAGGAATAGACGCTGCAAGATGAGATCTCTTTCCACCAAATCATTAGGCAATGGCTCCTGCAGAGTACCTTGAGCCGCGTCCACGCTCAGAGAGCCTGACCGGATACTACGAGCCTTGAAGGCTCGCTCCCTAGGAAAAAAACTAAGAAAAGCACGAACAGTAGTGGCAGTGATATTAGCCTCCAAAGGTACCCGCTCCCCAACAAACTCCAAGCCAGTAATATACCTCCAGTCCATAGGCGTCATCACAACCTCGTAATTCAGCAGATGGAGGGACTGACTCTGATGGAACCATCTTTCGGACAAAGCACGGAGATAGCCCCAAGGGCAACGACGTGGGATAATGGTGAAGAAGGCCTGAAAACCCTAGGAATCCACCCGAGCCTGATACTCAGGGTGAAGCTACTGATACAAAGCGAATATACTGAACCAACTGGGTAATATTTGGGACCTGCATGATATCATGGTTAAAACTCGATTGTTGGCAAGAATAGAGAATTAAAGCAAATCAATATAGAAGATTCAGTACCTTGTTCACCAGCAGACGGATGACGGCTCAAATCGGTGCCCAGCAAATCGGGAATAGAGACCTGGATACCAGGAAGGAATCTGGGAATAGCCGAAGGACGGACCTCATGCTCAGGGGCGTCGTACCCCTCAGGCATCTCACTCCTATCCTCATTAAGAGGACGGTGTATTGACTCCGTCAATCGATTAACCTGCCTCGTAATTCGTGGAATAAGAATATCTAAAGCGGGCTTCCGATGATGAACCCTTGATGAAGTCCTACGGGAACCAAAACTACTAGGTTTGTCTGACTCCATACCTAGACAATGAGTTAATAGGAATCAGAATAAGACAAGTGCGTAGAACGAACATACGGTGGCGAAATATCCAAAATCAAGCCCGATTTGAGTATATCTGAGAAGAAAGGTTGGATTCTACAAAGGGAATGAAAGAAAACTCGAATCGAATGAGCGAATATGAGCCTACCTGGGGGTATAAGGCAAAACGTGATTAGCCTCAGACACACCTACTCCATCCACAGGTGTATCTGTAGCTACCCTAAGTGGGTCCCGCGGCTTCTCGTTTGGTAAAATGCAGTCCAAAACGCATTCTTACGGGTCTGAAATGAAGTAGTCACCAAGAAAGGTACCCTTTTGGGTCATTTTTAAGCCTCAAAACACTAAAAAAACCTCCAAAAAGGGGCAGAAACCAGGGGGGATCAAGAACCCCACCGTGGAACGACGGAAGACCAGAAAGTCTGTCAAAATTAGTAATCCATCTCTGAATCCATCGACATTAACCACAGCAACAGTATCGGCTCAACCCTTATATAGAATCCATCGGCATTAACCCTGATGAAGGTATCAACTCTGTTGGGTTTGTACGAAATCGTGACGCAATCAAATTGCAAAAATTAGCGGAAGCATGGTATATCAGAGTTTAAAAAAATTTCTACAAAACCATTACCCGGATCATCCTTTATGCAAATTGTTAATTTAAAACGATAAATAAGAAGTTATGGAATCATACCCTTGTAGAACGAAGCTTCCACAGGTACTAGTTCAACTCCTTGTTCTTCGTGATCTCCTTGAATTTTCGGGTTAGATTCCTTTCTTTGATCAACGTTAGCCACCCAAGTGTTTGGCCTCTAGAGGTGATCCACCAAGGAAGAGAAATTATCAAGAAGGAGGGTGTTTGGCTTAGTGTTCTATCCTCTATAGAAAAGGAGTACTCTCCAACAATTGGAATTGCATCATCTAATATCTATTATAAGACTTCTCTTATATAGATATTAGTCAACCCTTCTAATCCTATTAGACATGTGATTTCTTTTAATTAATTAAACTCATTTAATTAATTTAGGCTTCCCACCACATGGGAATAATTAATTAAATTCATTTAATTAATTTGTCTCCTAATCTTATTAGGAATAAATGAGAGTACTAAATATTAAATTAATTACTAAACTCCTTTAGAAATTAAAATAATAATAATTGTAATAATATTAATAAGACTCCTCTTATTAATTTATATTTAATATTTCCAAAATATTAAATAATAAACATTAAGCTATTTAATTTATTCTATCACCATAGATTAAATTAATTATACTTAATGCATTATTACGATTATGCCATTACCTTCTTAAATAATTATTCTTCCTTTTATGGTGTGACCCTTTAGGTTCTCCATATTAAACCGGTTGTGAATAAATCAATTAAAATAATTTTAATCTTATTTAAATAAATAAATTAAACTAATAATCTATTTAAATAAATAATATTTATTCTACAATAGGGATAAGCCTCCCTAGCGATCAACGACTTTCCAGATAATATAGATTTCAACATTAATCATAAAAGAACCTGTGAGTTAATAGTTACCATACAATTCAATCCTTCCACCATACAATGTCCCAATTAAATATAAGACATGGATTTACTGTCAAGTCTTATTTTATTTAATTATATATATTTCGATTAGAAAATGCACAACTCCAAATAATGCAAATTAAAAACTCCTTTCTAATTTCATTTCACCTTGGCCAAGGATTCCTGGGTTGTCATTTAACGAATCACATAGGACATATCTCCTCTTTTACTAGAGGTGGTAGATTCTTTATTGATCATTCATTATCTCCATATGTAACTCATTATACCCAAGCATACCCTATATATGCCTTAAAAGGTCTTAAGGAATAAGTCAAAGTATAATTTGTTACATACAAGATACTATGATGATCTCAAGTCCAAGGATCACTTGTACTACTATCACATTAGGAATTTCTATTGACATGCGAGTAAAACTCCATTAGGTATTCCATAGCGAATCACGTTCAGTGAACTTATTCTCCAATAAGCACCTACATACTTGCTTTAGTGTCTCCACACAAATGATCATGAGATCAATCATCCTCATCTAATGAGCAAGCAACATATGTACTAATCTATCCGGATTTACTAATCCCCTTTTTAGTAATCCCATGATTAGGAACTCTTTTAGTTTTAGAGCTTTCTAAGAATTTAGATCTCATTGGCATGATCATCATCATGATTCTAAAAGCATTGCTTAAAACTATGGGTTATTTACATATTATAAAAACAGCACCATGTAGATAATTAAATGCCTTTAATAAATGAATATTTTTATTAATAAATAAATAAGATTGCCTCCAAAGTATATGCTTTATCATCATACATGATTGGCTTGTATGCATACTACTTTCAATCTCCCACTTGCACTAAAGCCAATCGCCATGGTATCTCATACCCAACTTCTCTAAGTGACGATCAAACTGCTGTTGTGTTAAAGCTTTAGTTAATGGATCTGCAATGTTGTCTTGAGAGTCTACACTCTCCTCTTTCAATGATTTCTTTAATTAAAGTGCCGCAACACATGTTTAGATTCAAGATGAGACTTAGGACCTATTCCTAGTTCTGTAATGAACTTTTCATCTAAAACATCAACTTGCAGCTTCACTTACAGTTATATACTTTGTCTTTGTCACTAAACCAACAACCTTTTGTTGTTTGGAACCTTTTTAATTCACTGCACCATCTTTCAAGGTAAACACATACCCTGAAACAGATTTACTGTCATCTTGGTCTGTTTGAAAACTTGAGTCTGTGAATCCCTTGAGTTTTAATTCAGACCCACCGTAGACAAGAAAAATATCTTTAGTCCTTCTCAAGTACTTTAGGATATTCTTCACTGCCTTTCAGTGCTCTTCTCCAGGGTTTGACTGGTATCTGCTCATTACACTAAGTGCATGAGCAACATCCGGTCTAGTACATATCATACCGTACATGATAGATCCTATTGCAGAAGCAGAAGGGATCTTACTCATACGGTCTCTCTCCTCAGGTGTCTTTGGGGCCTGTTTCTTGGAGAGATGTATTCCATGGCTCATCGGCATGAGACCTCTTTTGGAATCTTCCATGCTAAACCTCTTTAGCATTGCATCAATGTACGTTCCTTGGGATAAACCAAGCATCCTTTTAGATCTATCTCTATAGATCTTTATCCCCAAAATATAGGATGCTTCTCCCAAGTCCTTCATGGAGAAGTGTTTAGATAACCAGATTTTAATAGATTGTAGCATAGGAATGTCATTCCCTATCAGTAATATATCATCAACATATAATACAAGGAATGAAACTGCGCTCCCACTAACCTTCTTGTTCACACATGGTTCATCGTCGTTTTTGACAAAATCAAACTCTTTGATTGTCTCATCAAAACGAATGTTCCATCTACGAGAAGCTTGCTTCAATCCATAAATGGATCGTTGCAGCTTACAGACTTGATTTTTTCCAACCTTTGAAACAAATCCCTCTGGCCGTGTCATATACACATCCTCCTCAAGTTTCCCATTGAGGAAGGCCGTTTTCACGTCCATCTACCAGATCTCATAGTCGTTATAAGCTGCAATCGCAAGCAAAATCCGAATGGACTTGAGCATAGCTACTGGTGAGAAGGTTTCATCATAGTCAACTCCTTGTCTTTGTTTGAAACCTTTTGCAACCAGTCGGGCCTTATAGGTCTCTACCTTGCCGTCCGCTCCAGTCTTTCTTTTAAAGACCCATTTACACCCAATAGGCTTAATGCCTTCAGGTGGTGAAATTAAAGTCTATACTTTGTTTTCATACATGGAGTCTATTTCGAATTTCATAGCTTCAAGCCATTTCCCTGAGTCTTTATTACTCATAGCCTGTTCGTAATTCAATGGATCATCATCATTCATGATGTGTACCTCATCGTCATCCTCTATAACGAATCTATATCTCTCAGGTATCTTCGGTACTCTTCCAGATTTACGAACAGGGTGTGGTATAGTAGGTTCTTTTACTTTGTCAGGTACCTAACTTTGATCCGTGGTAATTTGTGGGTCTTGAACTTCTTCAAGATATATCTTACTCCCACTGACCCCTTCATGGATAAAATCCTTTTCCAAGAAGACAGTATGTTTCGCAACAAACACCTTTTGATCAGTTGGATGATAGAAATAATACCCTAAAGTTTCTTTAGGGTATCCCACAAATCTACACTTATCGGATTTAGTCTGTAGCTTATCGTTTTCAAACTTTTTGACATAAGCTGGACAACCCCAAGTCTTAACATGCTTAAGATTTGGTTTCCTCCCCTTCCATATCTCATATGGAGTCTTTGGGGCGGATTTGGTAGGTACCTTGCTAAGTAGGTATGCAGCCGTTTCTAGGGCATATCCCCATAAGGAAATTGGAAGGTCGGTAAAACTCATCATAGATCGAACCATGTCCAACAGTGTTCGATTTCTCCTTTCAGATACTCCATTTAACTGTGGTGTACCTAGAGGAGTCCATTGTGAGATTATACCATTTTCTTTGAGATAATTGAGAAACTCACCGCTTAAGTATTCTCCACCTCAATCTGATCGAAGTATCTTTATACTCTTGCCCGTTTGTTTCTCTACTTCACTTCTGAACTCTTTGAACTTTTCAAATGATTCTGACTTGTATTTCATTAAATACACATATCCAAATCTTGAGTGATCATCAGTGAAAGTAATAAAATAAGAATACCCACCCTGTGCACTTGTTGTATAGGTCCACAAACGTCTGTGTGAATCAATGCCAACAACTCTGTAACTCTTTCTCCTTTTCCACTAAAAGGAGATTTAGTCATTTTACCCATGAGACAAGATTCACAAGTTGGATATGATTCATAATCAGATAACTCAAAGAGCCCATCTTTATGCAACTTGGATAATCTTGTTTCATTGATATGACCGAGTCTACAGTGCCACATGTAGGTATAATTAATATCATCTCTTTTCCTTTTCTTAGTTTGTTCAATTTGAAAAATATTTTCTTGTAAGTCAAGTGTATAAAGTCCATTTCGCAAATTTTCAACACCATATAAAATATCGTCTTTATAAATAGAACAACTATTGTTCTTTATAACAACGTTAAATCTTTCCATATCCAATACAGAAATTGAAATAATATTTTTAATAATATTCGGAACATAATAACAATTATTAAGATAAATGGACTTGCCCGAAGGCATTGCTAAATAATAAGTTCCTACAGCTAATGCAGCAACCTTTGCTCCATTCCCCACTCGTAGGATCACCTCATCATTGTTCAGCTTTCTACTTCTGACCAGTCCCTTCACATTATTACATATGTGAGAACCACAACCGGTATCCAATACCCAAGTAGAATTTTGACTTTCTGAAAAATTAATTTCAATCATGAACAAACCTTGATTGGAAGTCAAAGCTTCTCCAAGCTTCTTCTTTGCCAGAAACTTCTTGCAGTTCCTCTTCCAATGACCCGGCTCGTTGCAATGGAAGCACATTCCTTTGCTAGCTGGATCAGATTTCTTTTGTTCCTTTATGTTCGCTTTGCCCTTGGTCATTCGAGATCGGAAGAGCTCCTTAGATATCTCATATCTAGCAGTCCTACTTTGTTCACCATACAATTCCTTGAGGTGAATCAACATAGTAGGAGCATCCATATTTTCGTGCTGACGCTGAAGCTCGTTATTCATGGATGCGAGCATGATGCATTGAGCCACAGATGCATCATCTTGCCACTTTACAATGGTGGCAATCTCTTCCTCAGAGGCTGTTTCTGAAACAGTTCCAGGGACAGGTGAGTTTAGGACATAAAAAATCTTTTCAGCAGTGAGAACTATTCTCAGATTTCTTAGCCAGTCCGTATAATTCGGCCCGGTAAGCTTATTAGCATCAAGTATGCTTCGCAGTGAAATTAGTGATTTTGACATTTTTAAAATTCTGCCTGTGAAAAACAACATTTTAGCAAACATTCATTTTATTAATTTTGCATACCAAAATAAATTTAGGTCTTTATTTTGAATTGGTATCTCCCACTATTTTCATCAAACTATATTACCCTCACTTATATAGTTCGGCAACATCTAATTAAAGATTTGCTAGTGAGAATAAGGATCCCATTTCAAATGTATATAACCTTGTGGATAGCACAACAAGCGATATACAAATAAATAGGTAGACAACTCTTGTCAATTACATCACCATGTAATTCCTTTTATTTTGCCTCTTAAATCATAATGGTCAAGTGTGTGCACATCCGAACTAAAATGATTTAAGTTAAGTCCAGCCTAGCACTTCCATAAATTCAAAAAAGAAAAATGTTCGTCCTTGTGGATAGCACAACAAGACTAGATCGTTCAATTTTCTTGATAAGCATCAAATGTGATTAATTAGCATCTGAAATACGCAATACTCGCCTTGTGGATAGCACAACAAGCTCACATTAAATATTTAATACTCTATTAATTTATCATGCTAGAAGGCGACGTCCGATATTCCAAATATCATTTGAACGCTTCGGACTTAATATTATTTCTTTGAGGGGTTTGTTATTATTTGTCTCATCTTGTTTAGCGCGCATGCACATATATATATAAAATACGCGTCATTTTATTAAACATGCGAAGCATGTTTGCATAAAATATAATATATATAATATTTAGCATGCAATATAGAATATTATATTCTACCCGGATTGATTATGGACTTTTATTCTAGTTTGGTTCACTAGAGCCACCAAGTGAACCAAAAGGTCAAACCTAGGAGTGCAAGAATTTAAATTTAAATATAACTATTACATTTAAACCCGGGCTCCATACAAACAGGTCTTCACGCGCTCTTTGCTCCTTGGTCTCTAATTTCTTCAAGATAATTCTAACTATTTCTATTACATTAAACTATTTAATTTAAATAGAAACCTTGATCAGCAGTCAAGGGGAAATACATAGGAGGAAGATAGAATTTTACATCAAGAAAAAAAAATTAGAGAAGACGAGGTACACAGACCCCATTTAATAAAACCCATTCATTCAAGCATTCAACTAAAATAAAATCCAATCACATTGGTCAAATAGTCCATCATCAATCCCCATTTATTATCATACATATCACCATATATATCAATAAATAAATATTCATCTCATGAATTAAAACATTCCATATATATGAGTATCACTTAATGGGCAATTTTAAATTGCATGAAATCCAATTTCAAGATTAAAATAAACTCTTTATTTTAATTATAAAATTATTTAGAATATAATATATAAATATATCATATTTTTTTATTTAAAAGATGTCACCTTCTTTTATTAAAAGAGTCCTGCAGGTTTATTAAAAAAAATCATTTCCTGATGGGTCACCTTCTTTTTGGAGTAAGAAAGAGACAACACCTTTTCTTTGCAGAATTCAAGATTAGCACCCAAAAAAAAAAATTGTGATCCGTCCCAAAAAAAAAAGTCAATTTTTTTTTCTTAAAAAAATAATTTTATACAATAAAATTATGCCCAATAAATTATTTTAAATACATACCCATATGTATATGAAATCAAAAATAAATTAATAATTGCATAAAGATTTGGCTCTGATGCCACTGTTGGGTTTGTACGAAATCGTGACGCAATCAAATTGCAAAAATTAGCGGAAGCATGGTATATCAGAGTTTAAAAAAATTTCTACAAAACCATTACCCGGATCATCCTTTATGCAAATTGTTAATTTAAAACGATAAATAAGAAGTTATGGAATCATACCCTTGTAGAACGAAGCTTCCACAGGTACTAGTTCAACTCCTTGTTCTTCGTGATCTCCTTGAATTTTCGGGTTAGATTCCTTTCTTTGATCAACGTTAGCCACCCAAGTGTTTGGCCTCTAGAGGTGATCCACCAAGGAAGAGAAATTATCAAGAAGGAGGGTGTTTGGCTTAGTGTTCTATCCTCTATAGAAAAGGAGTACTCTCCAACAATTGGAATTGCATCATCTAATATCTATTATAAGACTTCTCTTATATAGATATTAGTCAACCCTTCTAATCCTATTAGACATGTGATTTCTTTTAATTAATTAAACTCATTTAATTAATTTAGGCTTCCCACCACATGGGAATAATTAATTAAATTCATTTAATTAATTTGTCTCCTAATCTTATTAGGAATAAATGAGAGTACTAAATATTAAATTAATTACTAAACTCCTTTAGAAATTAAAATAATAATAATTGTAATAATATTAATAAGACTCCTCTTATTAATTTATATTTAATATTTCCAAAATATTAAATAATAAACATTAAGCTATTTAATTTATTCTATCACCATAGATTAAATTAATTATACTTAATGCATTATTACGATTATGCCATTACCTTCTTAAATAATTATTCTTCCTTTTATGGTGTGACCCTTTAGGTTCTCCATATTAAACCGGTTGTGAATAAATCAATTAAAATAATTTTAATCTTATTTAAATAAATAAATTAAACTAATAATCTATTTAAATAAATAATATTTATTCTACAATAGGGATAAGCCTCCCTAGCGATCAACGACTTTCCAGATAATATAGATTTCAACATTAATCATAAAAGAACCTGTGAGTTAATAGTTACCATACAATTCAATCCTTCCACCATACAATGTCCCAATTAAATATAAGACATGGATTTACTGTCAAGTCTTATTTTATTTAATTATATATATTTCGATTAGAAAATGCACAACTCCAAATAATGCAAATTAAAAACTCCTTTCTAATTTCATTTCACCTTGGCCAAGGATTCCTGGGTTGTCATTTAACGAATCACATAGGACATATCTCCTCTTTTACTAGAGGTGGTAGATTCTTTATTGATCATTCATTATCTCCATATGTAACTCATTATACCCAAGCATACCCTATATATGCCTTAAAAGGTCTTAAGGAATAAGTCAAAGTATAATTTGTTACATACAAGATACTATGATGATCTCAAGTCCAAGGATCACTTGTACTACTATCACATTAGGAATTTCTATTGACATGCGAGTAAAACTCCATTAGGTATTCCATAGCGAATCACGTTCAGTGAACTTATTCTCCAATAAGCACCTACATACTTGCTTTAGTGTCTCCACACAAATGATCATGAGATCAATCATCCTCATCTAATGAGCAAGCAACATATGTACTAATCTATCCGGATTTACTAATCCCCTTTTTAGTAATCCCATGATTAGGAACTCTTTTAGTTTTAGAGCTTTCTAAGAATTTAGATCTCATTGGCATGATCATCATCATGATTCTAAAAGCATTGCTTAAAACTATGGGTTATTTACATATTATAAAAACAGCACCATGTAGATAATTAAATGCCTTTAATAAATGAATATTTTTATTAATAAATAAATAAGATTGCCTCCAAAGTATATGCTTTATCATCATACATGATTGGCTTGTATGCATACTACTTTCAAACTCAACCCTGATATAGAATCCATTGGCATTAACCCCGGTGAAGGTATCGGCTCTACCCTGATATAGAATCCATCGGCATTAACCCCAGTGAAGGTATCGCCTCAACCCTGATATAGAATCCATCGACATTAACCCTGGTAAAGGTATCGACTCAACCCTGATATAGAATCCATCGGCATTAACCCTGGTGAAGGTATCGGCTCAACCCTGATATAGAATCCATTGACATTAACCCTGGTGAAGGTATCGGCTCAACCTTGATATGGAATCCATTGGCATTAACCCCGGTGAAGGTATCGACTCAACCCTGATATAGAATCCATCGTCATTAACCTCAATGAAGGTATCGGCTCAACCCTGATATGGAATCCATCGGCATTAACCCCGGTGAAGGTATCGGCTCAACCATAATATGGAATCCATTAGCATTAACCCCGGTGAAGGTATCATCTTAACTCTGATATAGAATCCATCGGCATTAACCCCGGTGAAGGTATCGGCTCAACCCTGATATAGAATCCACCAATATTAACCCCTGTGAAGATATCGACTCAACCTTGATATAGAATCCACTAACATTAACCCCAGTGAAGGTATCAGCTCAACCCTGATATAGAATCCACCGGCATTAACCCCGGTGAAGGTATTGGTTCAACCCCAATGATGAATCCGTTGGATACAACCCGACAAAGGTGTTAGCAGTGCCCGACAATATTCTCAAAATCCTTATCTCCCCCAGCAGGTGGGAATAACCCTTTTTAAATCTGAATCATACATTTCATTGCATACTTAACACATGACATCACATCATTAGATATACCTTGTCATGTATCTTCGTGTCTAGTAATCTTTGTCATGTTCATTCCATTATATTACATAAACATGACAAAGAGGGGCAACTGTAGACACTCAAAATTTTACTTTCCTTGGACTAACCTTTCAGGAGGGTAAAAGCATAATTTTACTTCGGAGACAATCCCGAGGAAGGGCAAAAGCATCTTTTCACCATGGAGACAACCCCATGGAGAAATCAAACTGCTAACAACACCCATACACGACTTGGACCGAACGAAGATCGCAAAGCTGAGAAAGTGGCCATAAGAAGTCACCGCAGCAATCATTAAACTGCGTGCTATCAAGACGAGCCGATCGACGACCCTCGGGAACTAGAAGATACCTTTCAGCTTACTGCATCATCTTCCCAGAATCTGATTTCATTAAACTTGACCTTATTTATGCAGCCTGTCGCAAGGACTTTTTGCGATTTTTGGGTACGGAGCTCAACTTTCACCAAACTGAGACATAAGGCATGTACTTCAAGGCAATCGACCCGTAGGACCCAGCCTTAGGTGTACCTGCTCTAGCCGCAGGTACCTCTGCGGCTGCCTCTGGGGCACTATATCAGCAGCCAACAACTCATAAACACACAAAAAAAGAAGAGCAGAGAGAGAAGGAGTTCTAGAGAGAGAAAGGCTTAGATCTTCGTATCTTTCATCATATTTTAGTTGTTTGATCTTCTATATCAAACATATTGAGTGTCTAGAGTGATATAGGTGGATCCCAAGCCAAAAAAAGCTTTTTCACGCATCACCCAAGGTGAAAAATGCTCATTTTAGCCACTTTCTTTGTAAATATTGTTCAATATACTATATTTGTGTTATATATTGCTTGAATCTAGCTAGATCTTGTTGTTTTATACATATATTGTGGTGTAGGTGGTAGATCTATAGATCCCATCGGTTATTTATTGCATATTTTATTGTAAATCAAGACCAGAGGCTAGATCTACCTAGATGTAAGCCGAATCTTGCCTTTTGAGTGGTTATTAAGCATGAAGCTTTAACCCGTATACTAGATCGGCTTAGATCCATGGTAGATTTACGTGTTTACTGCTTTTGGTCAGTCCCGCTCACTCTGTAGAGCCCAAGATCTGTATCTAGAGGTAAGGGGGTCCTAGTAGCTCGTAATGGAGATTTCAACTGATGGAATCATCTATTATTGGGTCTAGGATATGTTGTACATACATATATTGTTTAATAATGTGAGCCTAGGAATCCCGATGTCGAGATCTAATGATCAGATCTTGACTTGGTTCCCACAATGGATGTTTTATTTTCAATGTAATGTTTAAATAACGTAAAATCATTGTATATGTAATGTTTTGATCTTGAAAACGAATTCGAGGGGTTAGTCCCGAGAAGTCGGATTCAAGATCCCGTGATAGAGAAAACTTTGATTATGGGTGCTTGGATTCATTGAGATGGCTTACATGTTCGATGATGATCCGACCCTTTTTGGCGCTTTCTAGTTTGCATTTTCACCAAAAACGATTTCCAAATCAAAATAGCAAAGAGCTTTCATAATAATCATAAAGCGAGTTCGGGGTAGGCATTTAGATAATAAATAGAAGTATTAAAAGACCTCGATTCCTTTTTGACGAAGGATTTGAAAACTTTGTTTTCAAAACATCATTGATATATATCGTGTTCTAAAAATGAACTTTTATATAAATCAAATCCTTTGTGCATAGGGTTAAAGAGGTACAACACTACTTTCAGAATAATTTCATAGACTTAAGAATTAACAATGGAAGTATCAAAGGTCCTCGATTACTATTCGGACGAAGGATTTAAAACCTTGTGTTTTTCCCAAAATATCATATGAAATGTATATTTTGTCTAAAAATAAACTTTTGCTAAATCAAACCCTTCGTACATAAGCGCAAAAGAGGAACGACACTACTTCCAAATAACTCACAATAAGGCTTAGAATAAAACTTCAAAAAATCAAACACACACACACACACACACACACTTTATGCATAGAAATCAATATGATGCGATAACTGTGTTTTCATGGAAGTCGGGGGGTACTTAACACCTTCCTCTTGCTTAAGCTAGCCCCCGAATTCTAAGAATCTCAGTTTTAGACCAATACTACGGAGTCACATATTGGACCATATTGCGAAAACCTTCAAAATTTGGATGAGTTGGTACATCCATTTAAATCATACTAACTGGCTGCTTTGTCTCATTCGGTCTAATCATCAAAATTAATCAATAAAATCAAACTTTGTAAAATAAGTTGACTAATGTCGTTTTTTTCCTTACAAATTCACCTTTAGATGAATCAATTGACACATCAAAAGATAAAAGGTAGAAAGAAGGAAAACAAGGAAAAACATTCATAAATAAAACAAAATAATGCGAAAGACCGCATAGTTTTTACCCGGCGTCGACAGTAACTATTTACTCAAAGGTTATTTTATGATTTATGTTGTAATCTATATTATCTAGAAAGTCGTTGATCGCTAAGGGGGCTTAACCTTATTATAGAATAAATGTTATTTATTTAAATGAATTAAATAGTTTAATTTATTTATTTAAATAAGATTAGAATTGTTCTAATTGATTTATTCACAATCGATTTAATATGGAGAACCTAAAGGGTCACACTATAAAAGAAAAATATTTATTTAAGAAGAAAATGACATAATTGTAATAATAAGTTAAATGTATTTAATTTAATCTATGGTGATAGAATAAATTAAATAGCTTAATATTTATTATTTAATATTTTGAAAATATTAAATATAAATTAATAAGAGGAGTCTTAATAATAATAATAATAATAATAATATTATTTAATTCTTAAAGGAGTTTAAAAATTAATTAATAAAAGTATTCTTATTTATTTCTAATTAGATTAGGAATATAATTAATTAAATGAGTTTAATTAATTAAAACAAAACCCTATTCCTAAATAGTTTAGGAGGGTTACCTGCATCTATAATAAGAGGAGTCTTATTATAGTTTAAGGTTACGCAAGTGATATACTAACAATTCCAAGAGTTGGGAGAATACTGATAATTTTATAGAGATAAAATATAGGGTTTAACCAAACACCAATCTTCTTGAATACTTATTCTTACTTGATGGATCACCTCTAGAGGCTAAACACTTGGGTGGCTAACGTTGATCAAAGGAAGGAATCAAACCAAGTGAATTTAAGGAGAGCACGAAGGATTTGGAGTTGAACTCGTACCTGAGAAAGCTAGTTTCTACAAGGGTATGACTCTGATCTCCTTTTCCTTTATATTGAATTGATAATTAAGCATAAAGCATGATCATGGTGATGGTTTGTATGAAAAATTTTAAATTCTGTTTTATCGCGCTTTTACTACTTTTATGTGATTTGATTGCATGATCGCGCTATATAAAAACCTAATAGTGGTATCAAAGCTTAACTTTGTGCTAATTATCGATTTTATGATTCCATGTATGAATTGATATGCGATTGGATTGAATTTTTTGGGCGAAGAAAAAAAAATGGTTCTGCTACACGGCGTGGCCGCGCCGCCTCCAGTTTATTCTAGAGCGCGGTTGCGCCCTAACCCAGAAATCATTTATGGACTTGCAGCACGGCTGCTCCGATTCCCAATTCATTCTGGGTGCGGTCGCGCCTGTTTGTAGAATTTGAAATCATTGAGCAGCGCGGCTGCGTTGTATCCCAGTTCATTCTGGGCGCGGCCGTTCCACTCTGCAGATTTTGAATTTTTTTTATTTTCTTTAATTAAAGTAAATGGTTTATTTAATTGATAAAAGTTTAAAATAAAGATGTTTATTTTATCTGAAATATGGTTTCAGATTGCTAAAAAATTAAACAGTTTAATTTGGATTTGGTTTTTGATTAAAATAAAAGAGTTTATTTTGTTTCAAAACTAATTTTTAACAAACTTTTGCCCATTAAATGATATCGATGCATATATGGAATGAATTTATTATTCATGAGATGAATGTTATTTATTGATGCATATAGCGATATGTATGATAATAAATAGGATTGATTATGGACAATTGACTAATGTGATTGAATTTTATTTTAGATGGATGCTTGAATGTATGAGTTTTATAAACGGGGTCTGTGTACCTCGTCTTCTTTAGTTTTTTCTGATGTAATTTCTATCTCCCTCCTATATACTTTCTCTTGACTGCTGATCAAGATTTCTATTTATTGTAAATAGTTTATGTAATAGGATTAGTTAGAATTACTTGAAGGATCGGAGATAAAGGAGCAAGGAGCAAGGAGCGCTTGAAGACCCATTTGTAATTGAGCCCGGGTTTAAATGTAATAGTTATATTTAAATTCATTTTTTGCACCCTAAGTTTGACCTTTTTGTTCACTTAGTGGCTCTAGTAAAGCAAACTAGAATAAAAAGTCCATATTCAATCCGGGTAGAATATAGTATTCTATATGTGCATACTTATACTATATATTATATATTATGCAACATAACATACTTCGCATGTAAAGTAATATGACGCGTATTATATATATATATATATATATATATATATATATATATATATGTGTGTGTGTGTGTGTGTGTGTGTGTGTGTGTGTGTGTGCATACGCGCTAAACAAGACGAGACAAATAATAACAAACCCCTCAAAGATATTATATTAAGTCCTAAACGTTCAAAGATATTTGGAATATGAACGTCGCCTTCTAGCATGATAAAAATGAAAGAGTATCAATTAATCATTATAAGTTTGTTGTGTCACCACAAGGCTTGTCTTAATTTTTTGAGATGTTATTTTATCACTTTTGGTGCTTATAAAGGAATTAAACGATGTTGTTTTGTTGTGTCACCAAAAGGACAGTGTTTTTCTCTTTGAATATATGAAAGTACTAGATTGGACTTAACTTGGATAATTTTGATTCGGATGTGTCACCACTTGATCAAAATAATCTAAGAGGCAAAATAAAAGGAGTTACATAATGATGTAATTGACAAGAGTTGTCAACCTATTTATTTATATAAAATTTGTTGTGTCATCACAAGGCATATACATTTGAAAAGAGATTCTTATTCTCACTAGCAAATCTTTAATTAGATTTGCCGAGCTATATAAAGAGGGTAATATAGTTTGAATAAAATAGTGGGAGATACCAATTTAAAACAAGACCTAATTAATTTTGGTAATTAATTAAATGAATGTATGCTAAAATGTTATTTTAATTTTCACATGCAGAATTTGAAAATGTCAAACTCACTAATATTACTGCGTAGCATACTTGATGCTAACAAACTGACCGGACCGAATTACACAGACTGGTTAAGAAATCTAAGAATAGTTCTCACTGCTGAAAGGTTTTCTTATGTCCTAAATTCTCCTGTCCCTGTAAATGTTGCAGACAAAGCCTCTAAGGAAGAGATTGCTACTTTTAAAAAGTGGAAAAATGATGCAACTGTAGCTCAATGCATCATGCTCGCATCCATGAGTAATGAGCTTCAGCGTCAGCATAAAAACTATGGATGCTTCTACTATATTGTTGCATCTCAAAGAGTTGATGGTGAGCAAAGTAGGACTACTAGATAACATATATCTAAGGAGCTCTTCCGATCTCGGATGACCGAGGGCACTACTGTTGAGACTCATATCGTAAAGATAATCAATTTGATTGAAAGTCTTGGACAATTAGGGTTTGTAATGGATGGGGTGTTAAGTCAATATTTGATCTTGCAATCACTCCAAGACACCTTCTCATAATTTGTTGTGAATTTTCATATGGATAAGTTGGATGTCATCTTACCTGAATTATTTAACCTGTTGGAAATTGCTGAAGGTCACTTCCCATCTAAGAAGAACCAAGTCTTACTAGTGGATGATTCTTCCAAGAAAAGGAAGAGGCCCAAGGTATCTTCTGAAAAGAAGAAATCCGAGAAGGCTAAGGGTAAGGAGAAAAGAAAGGATAATAAGAAACCTGCTCCAGATAGCAAAGGAATATGCACCATTGCAACAAGCTGGGTCACTAGAAGAGGAACTGTGATAAGTTCCTTGCAGAACAAAAGCAGAAGAAGCTTGGAGAAGCTTCAACTTCCAATTAAGGTTTGTTCATGATTGAAATTAATTTTTTTGAAAGTCAAAATTCAACTTAAGTATTGGATATCGGCTGTGGTTCTCACATATATAACACTATGCAGGGACTGGTCAGAAGTAGAAAGCTGAACAAGGATGATGTCGTCCTACGAGTGGGAAATGTAGCACAGGTTGTTGCATTAGCTGTAGGGACTTATTGTTAGCACTGCCTACGCGCAAGTCCATTAGTTTAAATAATTGTTATTTTGTTCCAACACTCATTAGAAACATTATTTCAATTTATGTATTAGATATTGATGGTTTTGATATTATTATAAAGAATAATAGTTGTTCTATTTATAATAAAAATGTTTTATATGGCGTTGGTAATTTGCTGAAAGGACTTCACATACTTGGCTTGCATGAAAATATACTTCAAATTGAACAAACTAAGAAATGGAATAGAGATGATGTTAATTATACCTTTATGTGGCACTGTAGACTCGGTCATATTAATGAAACAAGATTATCTAAGTTGTATAAAGATAGACTTTTAGAGCTATCTGATTATGAATCATATCCAACTTGTGAATCTTGTCTCATGGGTAAGATGACCAAATCTCCTTTTAGTGGAAAAGGAGAAGGAGTTATAGAGTTGTTAGCGTTGGTACACACAGACGTATGTGGACCTATGACAGTGACTACACGAAGAATGTATTCTTATTTTATTACTTTCATTGTTGATCATTCAAGATTTGGATATGTGTATTTGATGAAATACAAATCTAAATCGTTTGAAAAGTTCAAAGAGTTCAAAAGTGAAGTAGAGAAGCAAACTGGCAAGAGTATTAAGATTCTTCAATCGAATCGAGGTGTTGAATACTTAAGCAATGAGTTTCTCAATTATTTCAAAGAAAATGGTATAATCTCACAATAGATTCCACCAGGAATACCACAATTGAATGGTGTATCTGAAAGGAGAAATCGAACATTGTTGGACATGGTTCGATCTATAATGAGTTTTACCGATCTTCCAGTTTCCTTCCGGGGTTATACCCCAGAATCGGCTGCATACTTAACAAGGTACCTACTAAATTTGTCCCAAAATTTCATATGAGATATGGACATGGAGGAAACCAAAATCTTAAGCATGTTAAGACTTGGGGTTATCCAGCTTATGTCAAAAAGTTTGAGAATGATAAGCTGCAGACTAGATCTGAGAAGTGTAGATTTGTGGGATACTCCTAAAGAAACATCAGGGTATTATTTCTATTATCCAACTGATCAAAAGGTGTTTGTTACGAAACATGCTGCCTTCTTAAAAAAGGAGTTTATCCTTGAAGGGGTCAGTGGGAGTAAGATATATCTTGAAGAAGTTCAAGAATCACAAATTACTACGGACCAAAGTCAGGTACCTGACCAAGTGGAAGAACCTACTGTACCACACCTTATTTATAAATCTGGAAGAGTACTGAAGATACCTGAGAGGTATGGATTGGTCATAGAGTATGACGATGAGGTACGCATCATATATGATGATGATCCATTAACTTGCAAACATGCTATGAGTAGTAAACACTCAGAGAAATGGCTAGAAGCCATGAAATCCAAGATGGACTCCATGTATAAAAACCAAGTATGGACTTTAGTTTCATCACCCGATGGCATTAAGCCTATTGGGTGCAAATGGGTCTTTAAAAGAAAGACTGGAGCGAACGGTAAGGTAAAGACCTATAAGGCCTGACTGGTTGCAAAAGATTTTAAACAAAGATAAAGTGTTGACTATGTTGAAACCTTCACACCAGTAGCTATGCTCAAGTCCATTCAATTTTTTATTGCAATTACAGCTTATTATGACTACGAAATCTGGCAAATGTACGTGAAAACGGCCTTCCTCAATAGGAAACTTGAGGAGGATGTGTATGCGATACAACCAGAGGGTTTGTTTCAACGGTTGGAACAAATCAAGTCTGTAAGCTATAACGATCCATTTATGGATTGAAGCAAGCTTCTCGAAGGTGGAACATCCGTTTTGAGACTCTGTGAAACGGTATTATGTTTGAGACCCCTTTTCACTCAACTGGAATCTTTGTCTTGAAAAAATAAATCAAGTCAAGTTTTCAGGCCAAGCCTGAACTACGAAAGACCTGATCTCCCCTCATCTGCAAGAGTACGTAGGCAGCCATTTATGGTGCAGTCTAACCCTCAAAAAATAAAAATCAAACCCTTTTACCTCATATTAAACTTAAACCTTAAACCTGTCAAAAAACCAAAAATAGCTAGATAAGAACCTTAAAGTCAACTGCCTATACTGAAAGAATCTTTCTGTATCTCGGCATCACTCTACTTGATTTTGTACAAGGATGATAAGAGCCGCTCTATATCAAAATAATAAACCATGATGCGGAAACGACAATCAATATACAGGTCTAGAGTGAGCTAAACCTGTTACTTTTTATATATACAATTGTTTGGAATACAAAATCTGTTCCAATATGTGACAAAAGATAATAACATAGTCTGTGTAGGAAAGTAAAACATAACTACAAATCTGCGGTCAGGCAAGACAGCATCTCCAAGTACCCAGTTGTATCTACAGTCACATGACCAGCCCTGATCTCCTGCTCCAGTGTATCAACTCGTCTCAGCATCTGTACCACTGACTTAAAGATACCCTCCTAACTCTGGATGACCTCTCAAGCATAACCAGTAAGCCCATCCACAAAAGATCGAATTGCTTCTCTATAGGCTATAGCCTCATCCCGAGCAGTAATGGACGCATCTCTATCAGTAATGGCTGCATCTCTACCTGCCACGATGGTCAACATCAAGGCTCGAGCCTGATCCCGCTCAAAAGTCAAAAGAGGCACTTGACGATCCAACGTATCCCGAGAAACCAGCATATAACTCAGGACGGTTCCAACCAAAGCCGCTGTCAAACTGGTAAAAATATCCTCTTCAGTAGGAGATATGAGGTACTCCATCGGCTCCTCATCATCAAACCAATCCCCTATCTCAGCCTGATCTACTGCATTCAAAGCCAAATCCGACTCTAACCATGCTGAATACTCTGCTGATCGGCCCGGATGGCTATCTCTAAACTCTACAGTCCGCTGATGGGACCAAAGCCTGAAGACTTTAATTAACTCTGCCTCAGTAGCTAGGCAAATAGGAAAGTGATAATCCTCAGTACCCTCAAACGTATGAACCTCCTGATGCTGATTGAACTGACCCATCACTGCCAGAGGATGATATATGGTCACACCCTTCAAACCGACCGAAGGAAGGAAGTCCAGGTCAGCTGCATGAGTGACAAAGCTTAGGAAGGAGCAATTGCTAGAGTACATAATGATCTCAAATGGTTCCTCCATGGCCTCCAAAAATGCAATCCATGACATCATATCCACACATAAAGATGGACGAAGAGAATAGGTCAATGACATACCATGGCCAAAGTAGAATCCATGATCAGCGTAGAAAGGCATATACAAGTAAGATAAAATGAACATGATCAAGGCATCTACCCGTCCAGTCTGCCATCGATCCTCAAAAATAGCAAAATCTCTCTGATGAACAATGAAGCTGTCAGTAGAGGCGAAGTGATCTATTATAAAGTCAATCAAGATAATGTGGCTACCACCAACCTCAGTTAAGACGACCGCCCTCCTCAAACCAGTGACAGACATGAACTGGAGGCGCATATACCCCACTACCACTCTAGCGCAAGGTCCCTCCATCGATAAACCTGAAATTCGACTATACTCTTCCAAAGTGGGAGTCAACACATCGGAGCCAAACCTGAAGACATGACGCTCTGGGATCCAATAAGTGAGCATCCTATCAATAAATCCCTCTGGAACCTGGAAGGATAGCAAAGATAAGGAATGACCCAACATGCGGCCGACTACAATGTGATCAAAACCAGACAGACTATTATGCCAATACCTCAAAATAGTGGCTATCCAGCTAGGCAGAAGGTGATCTAAGCGAACAACGGATGAGGAGTCCATCTGTAAAAATTATGTCAAAAAGACCATACATGGGTCAATCTTTATCCAAACATTTATATATATATTAAGCATGCATCAACCGGTTAAATATGGAGAACTTAAAAGGTCATACCATAAAAGGAAGAATAATTATTAAAAAAGCAAATGACATAATCGTAATAATAAGTTAAGTATATTTAATTTAATCTATGGTGATAGAATAAATTAAATAGCTTAATATTTATTATTTAATATTATAGAAATATTAAATATAAATTAATAAGAGGAGTCTTATTATTATTATTATTTTAATTCTTAAAAGAGTTTGGGAATTAATTAATAAGAGTACTCTCTCATATATTTCTAATAAGATTAGGGGGCTAATTAATTAAAGGAGTTTAATTAATTATTCCTAATAAGATTAGGAAGCCTAATTAATTAAAAGAGATTAATTAATTAATATAAAACCCAAATCCTAAATGGTTTAGGAGGGTTGCCTACATCTATAAATAAGAGGAGTCTTATATTGATTTAGGATTATTGATCTTTCCAAGAGTTAGGAGAGAGTACAATTTCTAAAGAGATAAAAATTAGGGTTTAGCCAATACCCACCTTTTTAAAATTTTCTTCTTCCTTGGTGGATCACCTCTAGAGGCCAAACACTTGAGTGACTAACGTTGATCAAAGGAAGGAATCAACCCGGCGGATTCAAGTAGAACGCGAAAAGGATTTGTAGTTGAACTCGTACATGAGGAAGTTAGAATCTTCAAGGGTATGAATCTTATTCTTAATCTTTTCGTTTAATTAATAACTGTACATAAAGGATGATCCGGGTATATGGTTTGTAAAATTTTAAAAATCCAATTTACCATGCTTTCGCTATTTTAATGCAATTTGATTGTGTTCATGAATCTTATAAACATAACATCATCGTCGAGCATGAAAGCCACCTTGATGAATTCGAACACTCGCAATAATAAATTTCACTATCACAGGATCTTAAATCCTAATTCTCGGGACCCCTCGAACTAGTTTTAAGATCTAAAATTACATGTACAACGATTTCGCATTATTTAAATATTACAAAGTAAATTAAACGTCCATTGTGGGAATCTAGTCAAGATCCGATCATTAGATCTTGACCCCGGGATTCCTAGGCTCACATTAATGAGCTTAAACACATATATACAACATCTAAAACTTGATATTAGGTGACTTCATCGGTTGAAATCCTAATATTGAGCCATTAGGACCCTTCACCTCTAGATATAGATTTAGGGATCTACGAGGTGATTGGGACCGATCGAAAGCATTAAAACTTCTAGATCTACCATGGATCTAAACTAATCTAGCACATAGGTTAGAGCTTCATGCTTCATAACCATCCAAAGGGCTATATCCGGCTTAGATCTAGGTAGATCTAGCCTCCGGACTTGATTTACAACTATATAATCACAAAATGATCGGTAGTAGATCAACCAACTACTATGCAAGATATATGTAAAACACCAATTTTAAACTAGATTCAAGTAATATATAACATAGATCTAGTATTTAGAATAAACTTTACAAAGAAAGTGACCAATATGAGCATTTTTCAACTTGGGGGATGCGTGAACAAGCTTCCTTTGGCTCGTGATCACTCTATATCACTCAAGACACTCAAGGTATAAAAGATGGAAGATTAAACAACTCAAATGTGATGAAAGATATTAAAATCCTGGGTTTTTTCTCTAACTCCTTTTTTTTTCTTAATGAGTTGATGCTGGTGGTTTAAAGGGATCGGGACCAGCCGCAGGTGTACCTGCGACTAAACCCTGTGGGTCCGGCCATCTTGAATTTCTTTCCTTTGATCTCGATCTTGTGAAAGTTGAGCTCCGTACCCAAAAATCCTAGAAAGTCCTTGCAAAAGGTTGCAAAATATGGTCGAGTTTGACTAAAACGAATTCCAGGAAGATGATGCAATTAGCTAAAAGGTATCTCTCAATTCCCGAGGGTTGTCAATTGGCTCGTCTTGGATAGTTCGCAGTCCAATAGTTGTTGTGGTGACTTCTTATGGCCACATTCTCAGCTTTGCGGTCCTCGTTCGGTCCGCGTCGTGTCTGGCGTTATTGTATTTTTATTTCTCCACGGGGTTGTCTTCGAGGTGAAATAATGCTTCTGGCATCCCTCGGGGTTGTCTTCGAAGTGAAATTATGCTTTTATCCTCTTGAAATGTTAGTCCAAGGAAAGCTAAATTTTGAGTGTCTACAGATGCCCCTCTTTGTCATGTTTATGTAATGCAATGAAATGAATACGACAAAGATCACTAGACACGAAAATGCATGACAAGGTATATCCAATGATGAAATGGCATGTGTAAAGTATGAAATGATATGTATGATTTAGATCTTAAAAGGGTTGCTCCCATCTGCTGGGAAGGATGAGGATTATGTGAATGTCGTCGGGTACTGCTGACTGCCTTCGTTAGGGTCAACGCCAACGGATTACATCATCGGAGTTTGCTAACTCCTGCATTGGGTTGTTGCCAATAGATTCTATCACCGGGTACTGCCGATGCCTTTATTGGGTTGTTGCCAACAGATTCTATCATCGGGTACTGCGGATGCCTTCAGTAGGCTGTTGCCAATGGATTTTATCATTGGGTACTTCTGATGCCTTCATTGGGTCGTTCCCAATGCATTCTATCATCAGGTGTTGTCGATGTCTTCATTGGGTTGTTGCCAATGGATTCTATCATCGGGTACTGCCGATGTCATTATTTGGTTGTTTCCAATAGATTCTATCATCGGATACTGCTAATGCCTTCATTCAGTTGTTGCCAACGAATTCTATCATCGGGTACTGCCGATGTCTTCATTGGGTTGTTGCCAACGGATTCTATCATCGGGTACTATCGATATCTTCATTGGGTGTTTGCCAACAGATTATATCACCGGGCACTGCCGATGTCTTCATTGGGTTGTTACCAATGGATTCTATCATCGGGTACTGTCGGTGTCTTCATTGGGTTGTCACCAACGAATTCTACATCGGGGTCAAGCTGATGCCTTCATTGGGTTGTTGCCAACGGATTATATCATCGGGTACTGCCGATGTCTTCATTGGGTTGTTGCCAACGAATTCTATCACCGGGTACTGTCGATGCCTTCATTGGGTTATCGCCAACGGATCCTACATCGAGGTCAAGTCGACGCCTTTAATGGGTTGTCGTCAACGAATTCTATCATCGGGTACTGTCAATGCCTTCATTAAGCTGTTGCCAATGGATTCTATCATCGGATACTGCCGATGCCTTTATTGGGTTGTATCCAACGGATTTTAAGATCGGATATCTATAAAAAGTTATTTGTATAGCACCTTCTGGTCTTTCGTCATTCTACAGCGGGGGTTTTGGTTTTCCCTGGTTTTTACCCCTTCTTAGGGGTTTTTCAAGGTTTTTGAGACCTAAAAAAGACCGGTAAGGGTACCTTTCTAAGTGACACCTTTTTTTTGGACCCAAAAGAATGCGTCTCGAATTGCATTTTACCAAATGTAGAGCTATGGGACCCACCAAGGGCAGCCGTAGGCATACCTACAGCTGGAGTAGGTATGCCTGAGGCTGGCCGCGGGTGGGCTTACACTCTCAGGCAGGCTCATTTTTATTCATTCGATTCAAGTTTTCTTTCAATCTCTCTGTAGAATCCGACCCTTCCTCTCATATCTACTCATTTTGGGCTTGATTTTGGGTATTTCACCACCCAACGTTCATCCTATGCACTACAGGTAACATATAGTCTCCCTTTTTTTACGTTTTCACCAGTGTTTTATCATGTTTTCTTCATTAAACGCAATGTAATGAACATATATACATAGATAGCTTGATAGACATGTTATAATGTAATGCATGCTTGTGTATCATCATATGGACCTACGGATGTTATAAATTTCATTTTAAAAGTTAGTCTAGACATGTATTTTGACAATACATTAGAAAAACTATTTAAATTGCTATCTGATTGATGGGTTATGACTGTATACCCTCATAGGGTGGTTTAATGCATGCCTATATGCATGTGGATAGTCCATATTATAGAGGAAGCTCTGGCAAAAATAATTCGAGAGTTAGATGATAGGATCCGATGTTCATGCTCAGCTATGTTATGATATAAAATGATGTGACATTTAATAATGTATGTGTAGGACATGCATAATGTTATGACCCAAATTATATTCCTAGGAATCTATTTTCTCTAGATTATTGTAACTGCATTAAACTCAAAGTAAGATAGAGTCATACCTTGTCTTATTCTGAATTCCATGGACTTGTTGTCTAGGTATGGATTTGGATAGACCCAGCAGCTCCACTTCCCACAGGCCTTCTGTAAGACCCCGAAATTTATGAAATAAAAGTATTTAATTTTCTTATAATTATTATTCTATTCAGTAAATAGTTAAATTGATAAAAGGTTAAAGTTAAGGGTGATATGTGCAAATTTTACAAAGTAAGCAAGTTGTCATAAAATATTCGTTGTGTTGGAGAATATTCATTTTGTCGGGAAATATTCCTTCAGTCGGGGAATATTATATTCGGTAAAGTACGACAGCGGCGCCGAATTAACCAATAATTGGTGGACTCCACAACGGAATGAATTTCGGATATAGAAAGTGATAGAAGTAACTTTTTTATAAAAATAACGGTAAAACTATTACCGTTAAACTGTTGAAATACCCGGTGATAAAAATACAGTAATACGCGTTGTTGCACAGTAGCTCACGGTATTGCACAGTATTTTGAATTATTGGTTCTTACGTAAGAAGTCACTCATTCAATAATTGTTACAGTAATTACTGTTCAATATTTTATATTATTGATTTAATAATTGCTACATTGATAATTGCATAATATTTTATAATATTGATTCAATAATTACTACATTGATATTTTATATTATTGATTCAATAATTGTTGCAGTATTTCACATTATTAAATCAATAATTCATATTATTTGAATAATATTATTAGATAGCATTATTGGCAATGTCTAAAAAGTTCTGTCGAGGAAAAGGGTTAGGTTATATAATTGCGCGCCAATGGAAAGAAATTCTTATTGGAAAGCTCACTCTTTTCTGAGAACGACCTGGTTGTCAATATTGTGATTTTATAATATTAATTGTGAATAATAATTGATGAATAAAATAAAAATTTGTTGATAAATATGATAAGTAAATATTTGTCCAATTTTGATATAAATGGAAGAATTTTTGGTATAAGACATTTGTTAAAAGTTGGTATTTTTTTTTTGATAAAATAATTCATTCCAATATATTATTATAATATTATATTATAATAGTATAATGTGATAATATAATAGTATAATTTTTATAATTTGAATTGTAGCATTATTATAGTAAATTCATGGTATAAAAGTAAAAAGAGGTGGAAGAAATCAAATTGAATTTGAATTCTTTTGAGGTAAGCGATGACGTCATCGGAACGATGAGGTAAGCAATGATGTCATCGGAACGATGAGATAAGCGATAATTTCATAGGAACAATGAGGTAAGTGATGATGTCATAAATTATGGTAAAAAGACTATTTTACCCTTACTCTGCCAAACCTATAAATAGAAGTTCATTTCTTCATTATTTCTCACCAATTCACTAAAGCTATAGAGAAAGAAAGTATAGAGAAAATAAGAGAGAAATAAGAAGAGTATTCTGCTACTACACTAGTGCAGTATCCAAATTTCTATGAAGATAAGGGGTATTATTTCTTTCGTATTCGTAAAGGATATTATTTTTCTCGTAAAGGATGTTGTTTTCATTCAATATTCGTAAGAAATATTATTTTCTTCCATAATCTATAGTATGTAAGTAATAATATTTTATTTCAGATTCCTAAATTTAAACTTATATGGTAAGTATTGCTTCTATAATTCCTGAAATGATTAGAAATTCTTTGAGTTTTGCACTTCATCTAATATCATTTCACCGGAATATTGGTCTGAAATTTATTATGAAAATTTTACTTTTTCATGTTGGATACTATTCATTCAAGTACTATTTACGAGTTACTATTCACGAGTTACTATTCATAAGTTACTATTCATGAATTACTATTCATGAGTTACTATTCATGAGTTACTAATCATACGTTACTATTCATGATTTACTAATCACGAGTTACTATTCATGAGTTACTATTCACAGAGTACTATTCACGAAAAAATTGGTTTATTTTTTTGTCTAAATTATCTTTGATTATGAATCTTACTCTTGAAATTGGATCAATGTTTTGATCATATTGTTCTTACTATGTCTATTTATCATATATAATAGTTCTATAATCATAGTGATGGAAGTTCTCTTTGACTTGAGTGTAAAGATGGGTATATTATTGGTATGATCATGACTAATGGGTTCTCTTTGGCCAATAGTGCAAAGATGAATTGTTGACTGGTATGATCATGACCATTGATTTTACAATTGAATATCTTTAGCTTAAGTGCAAAGGTGAATTGATTAACATGGTTATAAATATTGCTTCTATAAATTCTGAAATGATTAGATATTCCTTTAAGATTTGAGTTTCATCTAATATCATTTCACTTGAATTTTTATTTACCCAAATCTTCTTATTAAATTTTGATCGTTATCTTTGAAATATAAAACTTGAATATCTTTGGCCCGTAGGGTAAAGATGAACTGTTGATTAATGAATATCTTTGGCCGTAGTGCAAAGACGGACAGGTGTTTGGCTTGATCATGATCATTGATATTACTGTTGAATATATTTGGCCCGTAGTGCAAAGATGGACAGGTGTTTGGCATGATCATGACCATTGATGTTACTGTTGAATATCTTTGGCCCGTAATGCAAAGATGAATTGATAAACATGATTATGACTAAAGGCTGTAGACTAGTATAATCATGAATATTGATGTTACAAATGAATATCTTTGGCCTGAGTGCAAAGATGAATTTATTAGCATGATTATGAACAGGATTTGTGATTTGGTATAACCATGATCTTTGGTGTTTCAGGTAAAGACAGGTGATGAAAATTATCTTCGTCCTGGGTGCGCGAAGAGAAATTTATCAACATAACTATGATCATGAACTATTTACATGATTGTGGACAGGAATTATTGATTGATGCTACAGGGATGAAATATTATTGATGGACTTTTAACATGGAGAAGATAGTAGACATTATGTGATAAGTTGTTTTTATGACCACTTATTCAGATATTTTCTATCTTATTTTGTTGCTTAAACTCAATTATCATTGTTCTTTTCATGTGTTTTTGCTTTCTTTTGTGATTTTCATATTTAGGAACTCTCCGGGTGCAAATTGAGCTAAAAAGGATCAAAAAGTGCTAAAAAGGGACTAAGCAAGGGACTAAGATATGGCCTGAGGATGGGCAGAGCAAGAATGGAGCAAGAGGTAATGGCAGTAAGTGATTGGCAGAGGCTATGAGCAGCAAGAATCAAGAAGGGAGTCAGAAAAGGGCAGCAGGAACAATGCAGCAGAAAAGAAGTAGAATTCAGCATCTGACCCCTACACAGCTGCGCCGACTTCATGCCCATTACCTGCGCAGCTGCGCCGGTTCCTTCTTTGTAGTTGACTTTTATTTTTAAGCTGGCCGCTTGGATTTTGTTTGGAGCATCAAGGAAGACTCGGCTGGGGATGCATATATGGGAACATTTGCTACATATTTCAGATATACTGCCCTTAAAGGAGCTTAGCCCTAGTTCTTGTTCTTCTTTTCCTTCTCTTTACTTTCCTTGTATAGATTAGGAGTAGATTAAGCTAGTTTAAAGTAGTTAGTTTTCTAGGGTTTGATTAGACTTGATGGTTGAAATGTTTGGAGAACATCAAAGATTCATATTTTGATCAAGAGGAATCAGATTTGCATTTTTTATCCTTATTTTCTCTTTGATTCTCATTTGTATTCTTATGATGCTTATTCAATATGTGGATGGTATATCTAATTCTTGTATAAGTTAGCTTATATTTTGAGGTATCAATGGAACCTGATGAGTAGTCTATGTTGATTTCCTTCTATGTTGGTCTTGTTTATCATTATATGATTGTCTATTACGATTTGTGCTCCATGGCTTAATTGATTCGCGACCAATTACTATGATAATTTGTACGGACTTGAAAGATGAAGTATGAATTAAGATCTAATCGTAGTAGTGAGAGATTGTATGTTTACATGGCGTTGAATGCATGATTTGTGCTTAGGATAGACATATACCGAAGCGCAGCTCGTAGTCAAATGAGAACTTGGACTTAAACCCTATTTATTTGTAAATCACATAGACATATAGGGGTTTAGATAATGTGGGTGTTCATGTGCGTTCTATCATCTGTGGATTGCATGTGATATGGATTAGGTGCATCGAAAGATGGCCTTCTCTCACTTTCGTGTTCTCGGCTAACAAACTTTGACGATTGATTTGACCTAATTGGAAGTTTATTGATTTAGATGAATCATTAGGGGAAATTGGGATCTCATGCCTTCATTATCTGATTTTACTCTTGGATTAATTAGTTTAAGTTTAATTACTTGCCTAGTTAATTTAGTTTTTAATTAAAATACGTTACCGCTCATTTAAATAAGACTGAAATGATTACGTGCTAGTGGTTTGGCGACCTTTTTATCTGTTAATTCTCCGTGGGAACGATATCTGTACTTACTGATTATTACTTATTAACCGCGTATACTTGCACGTAATTGTCATACCCAATCGGAAACAACAAGTTTTTGGCGCCGCTGCCGGGGAATTAATTGGATAACTAGTTGCCAACAGTAGTTTCAATCAAATTAGTCTTAATTTAAATATTTTTATTTTGTTTAATTCTCTTCCTATATTCTCTTTTCAGGTACAATGGATCTAAATTTTTATCTATGGTGTTACACAAGAAAAGAGCAACCAAGGGAAACAGGGAATGATGGACTCGACCCAATTGCTACACTTTCAACACAGTTAGGGGTTCTCTCGAGGAAGTTGGACAGTGTTACAGCCCAACAGAGTCGAGAGCTAGTAAGTGCTTATAATTATGGTGCTGGAAGCTATATGAGCCATCAGGACCCCATCAATTTTGAACAAGAGCAGTATGGGGGTGAGTACTCCTACAATGAGGCTTATCCCAATTATCAGCAAGATTGGGGGTATCACCCAAAATCTTCAGGGAGCTATCAAGACCAATACTGCGAGCAAAGTCCAATGTATGCACCAGACCCCACATATCAATCTCCGTGTTTACAAGAAGAACAGTCAACAATGAAATTCATGTATAGGAGCTTAGCAAACCAAGAGGAGATGCTTAGGAGCTAGGAAATATCAAACCAAAATTTTCAGAACCAGGTGGCCCTAATCAACAATACTCCTACCAGTGAGACTCAGTACATGGATCCCGAGGCTGAAACAGAAAAGGCAAGATTGGAAAGTCTGTGGGGAAATTCCTTAGCATCAACGAAGGAGATCTTGATTGAGCAAGAGAAGTTGATTGAGAATCTTCAGAATTGGGTGGAGTAAATTAGCATTGCTTTAAGGAAGGAGGAAGTGTTTGAGCAAGAGACAAAAATGCAAAATCTTCAGAATCAAGTACCTCCAATGACTGAAGTCGTGAGTAATGACCCTCGGAATAAGTGGTGCTATGATATGGATGCTGAAACTGATGAAGAGCCGAAAGTGCACTTGCAACTGGACGAGCCTAAGGCAATGGAAATCGAGGAGACACTTGGGGATGGGAAGAATTATGAATGTGAGCCAACCGTGATAACACCCTAAGAGCCTTCTCCGCTTAAGTTGGAAAAACCAGTGAAGTTTGCACACCCTTGCCCCCTTGGTAGCCACATCATAGATACGGATCTCGAGAATATGAGAGAATCCATATTCTTGAAACCATGGTGGTCAACAGAAGAGAGAATAGAAGAAGTGCCCGTTGTGTTGTGTGAATCTTAATGCCCCTATCATGTCACAAGCACAACAGAAGCAGTGCCTATCTCCCCAACCTTCAGGACGGGGAATTCTTATACACATCATTATTTTTTGGGAATATAAAGTAACAGACATATTGTTGTTGCGCTTGCATATGGCACGTGCAAAAATATAGGAATGTTTGGGCCTTAACAGTTTATAATTATCCCTTTATGATAATTCTCCGCTTTATAGTTAATAGTTAATAATCATAATAAATTTTTGTGGTAATTAAGTGGTTTATTATTTTTGTATGCCTTTTTCAGGGTCTAAGAACTTGGAAGCAAAGCCCATGATTAAGTGAATAGGAGAAGCTGCTAAAATCCAAGTCATAGGAATTTTTTGAGCCTTGGCGCGCCCGCGCCAAGACAAGCCTGACCATCCGCGCGCCCGCCCTGATTTCCAGGCCAGAATCTGGACTTCCCAAGCGGCGCAGCTGCGCCTCTATTCCTCTTTGTCTCTGCGCAGCTGCGCCGGGCTCCCTTCTTAATTTTTAAAACATAACCGGCCCACTTCAATTCATATCCCAACTTAACTTAAAAACTCGGCAGCCTTCATTAGCCAACACAAAATCGTATATCACTCACAGACCCTATAGCCCCAATATCCCATCTCAGTGAATCAACTTCCCATCAAAGTCTTTCATCTTTGCTTAAAGCTTCAATACCCTATCCTCTCTTCTCCTTCTCCCTCACAGCCGGTCACATATCCAATTCCTTTATCCAAGGCAATTAAAAAGGATTCATCACTCGTTCGGCCAAAGGCAAAGAGAATTTTGGATTGACATTCGCTCGAGTTTGGAGACAGTGGACACAGTTTTCTTTTAGCAAGGTAATTCTACTCCACAAAAGCCAAGTTATCTAAAATCCTTGTTGGTAATTAGAGAAAGGGTCAGAATTCAAAGATTGAGCTGAGAGAACTCAACCTGTTTGATTAAAGTCCAAAAAAGCTTCTGGTTACTTTTTGTTCATCTCATTACTGATTCAAAGCAGTGGGTAGGGCAGTGAAGATTTGCATTTATTAAAAACAGTGAGGGTTGGTATTTGATTTGGGCAGTTTTTGGGTTTCAACTAAGTGTACTCCAACTGTTTGATTCCAGTCCTGATAGAGAAAGAGACTGAGTGTTTAGCAGAATTAAGGGCTTAGCAATGGACAAAGTGAGAAGGGTTGTGGCAGATTGCTTGCAATTGAATTCATCATTGCAATTAGGTGCATCTTCACCAAGTTTGCAGGAAAATCAAAATCCATACACAGTGGGGACAAAGCAATTTCCAGAAGTTGGGGGCATTCTTTTTGACAGAGGTTAGGGGCAGAATTTTTGACAGAGTTGGGGATAATTTTTAGAGCCTAAAAGGCAAGGCCAATTAGGGTGTATTCCTATTGATTGATAAACTTTGGGTGTGCATTCCGTACAGTTGCTTACTTCAGAGTCCAAAATTCTCACAGCCTGCCAGCATGCCGAAATGAATCCGAACCCCATCTCCTCCTTCTCCTCATCTGAGCAGTGATCATGGTGAGGGTAGTTCCCATGAGGCTCTTGACGACTTCAGATTCATTGATTTGAAGGCCCAGTGCTGCTACATTAACACTTTGGACAAAAAGACTTGTGTGAGAGAAAGGGGGCTAAAACCGGGCAATGCCGACGGGCTTATGAAGAGGCAGCTTATAGAGCACGGCTGGGCACTAGTTGCGGCCACACCCTTGGCGGCCCCTATACCCCTGGTTAAGGAATTTTATGCAAATGAGCACGAGACACAAAATGGGGTGTCTTACGTGAGGGGGAAGCAAGTGTCATACACAAAGGAAGCAATAAATAAAATATTCAAAAAGGACACTCTTCCTTCTGGCCCGATATATTGGGCAAAGTCTCAGAGGATGGAGACTGATTTGAATCTTCTGATCAAAGAGCTATACAGGCCAGGCACTCAATGGAAGACTTATGCAGGCACAGGCAGAAAGGTCAGCTTCCCACAAATTGCCTTGAGTCGCTATGCGAAGGCGTGGTATAGCTTCATATGTGCTAGCATTCTCCCATCCAGCCATCATGCCGATGTCACCACTGGCAGAGCTACCCTTCTGTATGGCATCATCAAGAATAAAAGGATTGATATAGGATACATTATCAATCAATCCATGCCGAGGTTTATGAGAGGGAGCACTTCAGGTGGGATTCCGCATGCTTCAGTGATTACACGCTTATGCTTAGCTGCTGGAGTAGTATGGGATGATGAGGCTCTACTAGACCTGATGGGAGACATTGATCATAAGGCCATTAAGCAGTACATTATCTGGAAAGGGGCAGAGTCTCATCCCCGATGACTGGGGTTTGTACGAGCTGATGCTGATGATGATGAGGATGAAGAAGAAGAGGACGAAGAAGATGCTCCAAAGAAGGATCAGCAGGCAGCCGGGCCGACTCCCGCAGAGTATGCTATTCAGCAGAGGGAGATCAGACAGCTGAGGAGACGGATGGATTCTACATACGCAGACTTCCAGACCTACACATCCGGGTTCTCCCAGGCTTTATCTCAGGCATTCGGGCAGTTGGGCATACACACAGAATTCCTAATTTTTGGCACAGGCAGCCGGTACCCTCCGCCAGACACACCTCCAGAGCAGACTGAGGAGCAGGGCGGCGGCGATTCAGACTAGGGGAGTTCCTTTTTACCCTTTTACCTTCAATGCGGACATTGAATACTTTAAGTTTGGGGGTATTAGGGGTTTATTTTTGCATTTAGCCTAGTGCATTTCATTTTGCATCATCTTGCATATTGTGATTGTTCATATAGTGCATGTAGGTCATATTTTTGTTAAAATTTGTCAAAATTGACAAATTTTTGTTTTGTTTTAGTTAACTGTGTTAGGACATTTTGCATGAATCCAGCTTCAGTTGGTTTGTTATTTATTTAGCCTATGAAGAAAACTGAAATCACTTGATTTTTGAACTGATCTGAGACTTAAGCTTGAGTATGATGTCATATGTGCAAATCCTTTTCTGTTAGATACTGTGTAGCAAGTTAGCACGATAGAGTAACCTTCATAATATGTTTAGTTTAAATGTTCACATACTTATCTTCTGGTGGAAAATCTGTGTTTTAACGAAAGAGTTTCAGTAATCTAATAACAATAACTGGACTGTATAAAGCTTAAGTTTGGGGGAAACAGGGGGTATGAATGCTAAGTGGGGAGATGGAGCGTAAGACGCACTCCCCTATGAAAAAAAAGAATAAAAAAATATAAGAAAAAAAAGAAAAAGAAAAATGATTATAAATAAACACTTCGACTACGTCGAATCCTGTGGCCTTTGATATTCGAGCAAGTAAGCCCTCGGGGTGTCTCTATAACCAGCGCCCTAAGGCCGTCTGGTCTGGGAGTCGTTGGTCGAAAGCTCGCTACACGGGTATCATTGAAAAGCCTAAGAGGACTAGGCATTGTACAGTCGATTGTGTACAGAATAAGCATAATAAATCCCCTATGAACTCTTAGCTTAAGTAGTGCATGGTTTTAGTTAGAAATTATCTGATTCACTGCTGTTCTTGAGTTGAAACTTGTTTTTCCCCTAAGAAGCATAGTATGCGATTTATTTTTCCAAAGCATGTCTAATGGTTTCTAGGCACACAACGCACAATACATCAGTGCTGACAGATTTGGATTTGCTTGGATATGATTTTGATCTTGTCTTGGGTAGCTTATCTGTTTGATTAGCCTATGATTTTTCTAAGGTAATTCATTTGAATATCAATTCTAACTGAGACCTGGATTCACGTTCATGCTAGTGTAGGTTGCATACATTATAATTACTTGCATTGCATCTGTGTTTTTTTTGTTGCTTGAGGGCAAGCAACGTTTAAGTTTGGGGGTATTTGATAAGTGATTTTTATGACCACTTCTTCAGATATTTTCTATCTTATTTTGTTGCTTAAACCCAATTATCATTATTATTTTCATGTGTTTTTGCTTTCTTTTGTGATTTTCAGTTTAGGAACTCTCCGGGTGCAAATTGAGCTAAAAAGGATTAAAAAGTGCTAAAAAGGGACCAAGCAAGGGACTAGGCTGTGGCATGAGGATGGGCTAAGCAAGAATGGAGCAAGAGGTAATGGCAATGAGTGATTGGCAGAGGCTATGAGCAGCAAGAATCAAGAAGGGAGTCAGAAAAGGGCAGCAGGAACAATGCAGCAGAAAAGAAGCAGAATTTAGCATCTGACCCCTGCGTAGCTGCGCCGGCTTCATGCCCATTACCTGCGCAGCTGCGCCGGTCCTCCTTTGTAGTTGACTTTTATTTTTAAGCTGACCGCTTGGATTTTGTTTGGAGCATCAAGGCAGACTCGGCTGGGGATGCATATAAGGGCTCTTTTGCTATATATTTCAGATATACTCCCCTTAAGGGAGCTTAGCCCTAGTTCTTGTTCTTTTTTTCCTTCTCTTTAGTTTCCTTGTATAGATTAGGAGTAGATTAAGCTAGTTTAAAGTAGTTAGTTTTCTAGGGTTTGATTAAACTTGATGGTTTAAAAGTTTGGAGAACATCAAGGATTCATATTTTGATCAAGAGGAATCAGATTTGCATTTTCTATCCTTATTTTCTCTTTGATTCTCATTTGTATTCTTATGATGCTTATTCAATATATGGATGGTATATCTAATTCTTGTATGAGTTAGCTTATATTTTGAGGTTTCAATGGAACCTAATGAGTAGTGTAAATTGATTTCCTTCCATGTTGGTCTTGTTTATCATTATATGATTGTCTATTATGATTTGTGCTCCATGGCTTAATTGATTCGCGACCAATTACTATGATAATTTGTACGGACTTGAAAGACGAAGTATGAATTTAGATCTAATCGTAGTAGCGGGTGATTGTATGTTTACATGGCGTTGAATGTATGATTTATGCTTAGGATAGACATATACCGAAGCGCCACTCGTAGTCAAATGAGAACTTGGACTTAAACCCTATTTATTTGTAAATCACATAGACATATAGGGGTTTAGATAATGTGGGTGTTCATGTGCGTTCTATCATCTGTGGATTGCATGTGATTTGGATTAGGTGCATCAAAAGATGGCCTTCTCTCACTTTCGTGTTCTCGACTAACAAACTTTGACGATTAATTTGACCTAATTGGAAGTTTATTGATTTAGATGAATCATTAGGGGAAATTAGGATCTCATGCCTTCATTATCTGATTTTACTCTAGGATTAATTAGTTTAAGTTTAATTACTTGCCTAGTTATTTAGTTTTTAATTAAAACACCTTACCGCTTGTTTAAGTAAGACTGAAATGATTACGTGCTAGTGGTTTGGCGACCTTTTTATCTGTTAATTCTCCGTGGGAACGATATCTTTACTTACTGATTATTACTTGTTGACCGCGTATACTTGCGCGTAATTGTCATACCCAATCAAAAACAACATTATGTTATACTTGACTCTTCTAATGGATTGCTTGTTCCGCTGCAGTCGTTGATCTAAAACTTGTTGTTTATTGTATTCTATCAGATTTTTCCCTGTTGAGGGCTAAGGTTCTAAAGATCTGATTCATTACTGATGAAGGCTATTGATAATTTAATTATCTCTAGTCATAATATTCTTTACTAGGCTATTTGTGCTCACCCTTTTGCTTCACAATTCCTTTAAGGAAATAAGAGTGTAGCTGGGTCGAGTGGGGATAACAAGGGACTAGAGTGATGGTCGGTGACTGTTGAAGATTCTCAATACATTATAAAACAACATGATAATATATAATTGTATTGAGAACATTAAATGTAGGTGTCGTATTTTATACGTCATTTAACTGTTGATTTTGGTAACCCGACTTAGGTGAGGTGAACCAGAGTTTGGAATGGTGTGTTGCCACTATCATACAAGATGTTTAACCACATACAACTTCATGTTAATATAAGACATGATTGTGCGCATCCACTTACTGATTATATCTATGAGCACTAACTATATAATCTTGGAGTATGGTTAGAATATAATCCTCAGTTTGAGAAAATTGAGATAATTAAATGGCAAGAGAATAGTCACCATTAGAATGAACAAGATAGTAATATTCTCGTTCTTCTTTGGGGTCTATTGGGTCAAACAAGATTAATTCTCAAGTCCTATGATATCTATTATAATTTAAAAGCATGGTCTCCCATGTACGAAGGTTTCCTTGAGCATTTTCCAAAGATTTTAATTCTTAAAACATTTATTGACTGTACCTTTATGTAACGTATCATTGATAAGGAGTATGAGTACTGTATTCATATAAAAACTCACACTTTATGTGTGGTCGTATTGTGTACGACAATTGGATATAAAATATTTATATTTGGATTATGTACCATATTTTTCTTGGCGACTCAGAATAGGTGGGTTATGTATTAAACCTATTTTGGGGGCGTCACAAATGGTATCAGAGCTTAGGGATATGGTCGCTGGCGGAGATCTGAGATTAGAACTAGGAGGGGATAGACGAGTAATATACTTCGCTAGTGTGTGTGACTTACCTAAGCTGAATTTTCTTACTTAATAAATTGACAAATTGTGATATGTCAATTAACCTTTGTTTTGAAGCTGTATTCAAGAATGATCTCTGAAATCTAAGAGATGAGCAATGGAGAAATCATGATACAGAAGAAATGACCGGGAAGATAGAATCTGAAATGAAAGCAACGTATCCTCACCTCTTCGAACTACCAGGTACGTAAATTTCGAGGACAAAATTTCTTAAGGAGGGGAGATTGTAAGACCTCGAATTTTATGAAATAAAAGTATTTAATTTTCTTATAATTATTATTTTATTCAGTAAATGGTTAAATTAATAAAAGGTTAAAGTTAAGGGTGATATGTACAAATTTTACAAAGTAAGCAAGTTATCATAAAATATTCGTTATGTCGGAGAATATTTATTTTGTCGGGGAATATTCCTTCTGTCGAGGAATATTATATTCGGTAATGTACGACGGCGGCGCCGAAATAACCAATAATTGGTGGACCCCACAACGAAATGAATGTCGAATATACAAAGCGACAGAAGTAACTTTTTTATAAAAATAACGGTAAAACTATTACCATTAAACTGTTGAAATACCCGGTGATAAAAATACAGTAATACATGTTGTTGCACATTAGCTCACGGTATTGCACAATATTTCGAATTATTGGTTCTTACGTAAGAAGTCACTCATTCAATAATTGTTACAGTAATTACTGTTCAATATTTTATATTATTGATTCAATAATTGCTGCATTGATAATTGCATAATATTTTATAATATTGATTCAATAATTACTACATTGATATTTTATATTATTAATTCAATAATTGTCACAATATTTCACATTATTAAATCAATAATTCATATTATTTGAATAATATTATTAGATAGCATTATTGGCAATGTCTAGAAAGTTTTGTCGAGGAAAGGGTTAGGTTATATAATTGCGCACCAATGGGAAGAAATTCTTATTGGAAAGCCCCCTCTTTTCTAGGAACGACCTGGTTGTCAATATTGTGATTCTATAATATTAATTGTGAATAATAATTGATGAATAAAATAAAAATTTGTTGATAAATATGATAAGTAAATATTTGTCCAATTTTGATATAAATGGAGGAATTTTTGGTATAAGACATTTGTTGAAAGTTGGTATTTTATTTTATTTTCGATAAAATAATTCATTCAAATATATTATTATAATAGTATAATGTGATAATATAATAGTATAATTTTTATAATTTGAATTGTAACATTATTATAGTAAATTCATGGTATAAAAGAAAAAAGAGGTAGAAGAAATCAAATTGAATTTGAATTCTTTTGAGGTAAGCGATGACGTCATCTGAACGATGAGGTAAGCAATGATGTAATCAGAACAGTGAGGTATACGATGATGTCATAGAAACGATGAGGTAAGTGATGATGTCATAAATTATGGTAAAAAGACTATTTTACCCTTACTCTACTAAGCCTATAAATAGAAGTTCATTTCCTCATTATTTCTCACCAATTCACTAAAGCTATAGGGAAAGAAAGTATAGAGAAAATAAGTGAGAAAGAAGAAGAGTATTCTGCTATTACACTAGTGCAGTATCCAAATTTCTATTAAGGTATGGGGTATTATTTCTTTCGTATTCGTAAAGGATATTATTTTTCTCGTAAAGAATGTTGTTTCCATTCAATATTCGTAAGGAATATTATATTCTTTCATACTCTAAAGTATATAAGTAATAATATTTCATTTCAGATTCCTAAATTTAAACTTACTATGGTAAGTATTGCTTCTATAATTCCTGAAATGATTAGAAATTCTTTGAATTTTTCACTTCATCTAATATCATTTCACCGGAATATTGGTCTGAAATTTATTATGAAAATTTTACTTTTTCAAGTCGGGATACTATTCATTCGAGTACTATTTACAAGTTATTATTCAAGAATTTCTATTCATGAGTTCCTATTCACGAATTACTATTCACGAGTTATTATTCATTTGAGTACAAATCACGCGTTATTATTCATGTGTTACTATTTACGAGTTACTATTCATAAATTACTATTCACGAGTTACTATTCCCGAGGTACTATTCACGAAAAAATTTGTTTATTTTTCTGTCTAAATTATCTTTGATTTATGAATCTTACACTTGAAATTGGATCAATATTTTAATCATATTGTTCTTACTATGTCTATTTATCATATATAACATTTTTATATCATGGTGATGGAAGTTCTCTTTGACTTGAGTGTAAAGATGGGTAGATTATTAGTATGACCATGACTATGAGTTCTCATTAGCCAGTAGTACAAAGATGAATTGTTGACTGATATGATCATGACCATTGATTTTACAATTGAATATTTTTAGCTTAAGTGCAAAGGTGAATTGATCAACATGGTTATAAATATTGCTTCTATAAATTCTGAAATGATTAGATATTCCTTTGAGATTTGAGTTTCATCTAATATCATTTCACTTGAATTTTTATTTACCCAAATCTTCTTATTAAATTTTAATCGTTATTTTGAAATATGAAACTTAAATATCTTTGGCCCGTAGTGCAAAGATGAACTATTGATTAATGAATATCTTTGGTCGTAGTGCAAAGACAGACAGGTGTTTCGCTTAATCATGATCATTGATGTTACTGTTGAATATCTTTGGCCCGTAGTGCAAACATGGACAGGTGTTTGGCATGATCATGACTATTGATGTTACTGTTGAATATCTTTGGCCCGTAGTGCAAAGATGAATTGATTAACATGATTATGACTAAAGGCTGTAGACTAGTATAATCATGAATATTGATGTTACAAATGAATATCTTTGGCCTGAGTGCAAAGATGAATTTATTAGCATGATTATGACCAGGAACTGTGATTTGGTATAACCATGATCTTTGGTGTTTCAGGTAAAGACAGGTGATAAAATTATCTTTGTCCTGGGTGCGAAGAGAAATTTATCAATATAATTATGATCATGAACTATTTACATGATTGTGGGCTGGAACTATTGATTGATGTTACAGGGATGAAATATTGTTGATGGACTTTTAACATGGTGAAGATAGTAGACATTATGTTCTACTTGACACTTCTAATGGATTGCTTGTTCCGCTGCAGTCGTTGATCTAAAACTTGTTGTCTATTGTATTCTATTAGATTTTTCCCTGTTGAGGGCTAAGGTACTAAAGATCTGATTCATTACTGATGAAGGCTATTGATAATTTAATTATCTTTAGTGATAATATTCTTTACTGGGCTATTTGTGCTCACCCTTTTGCTTCACAATTACTTTCAAGTAATAAGAGTGTAGCTGGGTCGAGCGGGGATAACAAGGGACTAGATTGATGGTCGGTGACTGTTGAAGTTTCTCAATACATTATAAAATAGCATGACGATATATAATTGTATTGAGAACTTTAAATGTGTGTGTCGTATTTTATACGTCCTTTAACAGTTGATTTTGGTGACCCGACTTAGGTGAGGTGAACCTGACTTTGGAAGGGTGTGTTGTCACTATCATACAAGATGTCTAACCACAAACAATTTCATGTTAATATAAGACATGGTTGTGCGCATCCACTTACTAATTATATCTATGAGCACTAACTATATAATCTTGGAGTATGGTTGAAATATAATCCTCAGTTTGAGAAAATTATGATAATTAAATAGCAAGAGAATACTCACCATTGAAATGAACAAGATAGTAATCTTCTCGTTCTTCTTTGGGGTCTATTGGATCAACCAAGGTTAATTCTCAAGTCCTATGATATCTATTATAACTTAAAAGTATGGCCTCCCATGTACGAAGGTTTCCTTGAGCATTTTCCAAAGATTTTAATTCCTAAAACAGTTATTGACTGTACCTTTATGTAACGTATCATTGATAAGGAGTATGGGTACTGTATTCGTATAAAAACTCACACTTTATATGTGGTCGTATTGTGTACGACAATTGGATATAAAATATTTGTATTTGGATTCTATACCATGTATTTCTTGGCGACTCAGAATAGATGGGTTGTGTATTACACCTATTTGGGGGCGTCACAAATGGTATCAGAGGTTAGGGATATGGTCGCTAGCAGCGATATGAGATTAGAACTAGGAGATGAGAGACGAGTAATATACTTCGCTAGTGTGTGACTTACCTAAGCTGAATTTTCTTACTTAATAAATTAACAAATTGTGATATGTCAATTAACCTTTGTTTTGAAGCTGTATTCAAGAATGATATCTGAAATCTAAGAGATGAGCATTGGAGAAATCATGATAAAGGAGAAATGACCGGGAAGATAGAATCTGAAATGAAAGCAATGTATCCTCACCTCTTCGAACTACCAGGTACGTAAATTTCGAGGATAAAATTTTTTAAGGAGGGGAGATTGTAAGACCTCGAATTTTATGAAATAAAAGTATTCAATTTTCTTATAATTATTATTTTATTCAGTAAATGGTTAAATTGATAAAAAGTTAAAGTTAAGGGTGATATGTGTAAATTTTACAAAGTAAGCAAGTTATCATAAAATATTCGTTGTATTGGAGAATATTCGTTTTTTCGGAGAATATTCCTTTTGTCGATGAATATTATATTCGGTAAAGTACGACGGCGGCGCCGAAATAACAAATAATTGGTGGACCCCATAACGGAATGAATATCGGATATAGAAAGCGACAGAAGTAACTTTTTTATAAAAATAACGATAAAACTATTACCGTTAAACTGTTGAAATACCCGTTGATAAAAATACAGTAATACGCGTTGTTGTACAGTAGCTCACGGTATTGCACAGTATTTTGAATTATTGGTTCTTACGTAAGAAGTCACTCATTCAATAATTGTTACAATAATTACTGTTCAATATTTTATATTATTGATTCAATAATTGCTACATTGATAATTGAATAATATTTTATAATATTGATTCAATAATTACTACATTGATATTTTATATTATTGATTCAATAATTGTCACAGTATTTCAGATTATTAAATCAATAATTCATATTATTTGAATAATATTATTAGATAGCATTATTGGCAATGTCTAAAAAGTTCTGTCGAGGAAAGAGGTTAGGTTATATAATTGCGCGCCAAGGAGAAGAAATTCTTATTGGAAAGCCCCTTTTTTATAGGAACAACCTGGTTGTCAATATTGTGATTCTATAATATTAATTGTGAATAATAGTTGATGAATAAAATAAAAATTTGTTGATAAATATGATAAGTAAATATTTGTCCAATTTTGATATAAATGGAAGAATTTTTGGTATAAGACATTTGTTGAATTTTGGTATTTTATTTTTTTTTGATAAAATAATTTATTCAAATATATTATTATAATATTACATTATAATAGTATAATGTGATAATATAATAGTATAATTTTTATAATTTGAATTGTAACATTATTATAGTAAATTCATGGTATAAAAGTAAAAAGAGGTGGAAGAAATCAAATTGAATTTGAATTCTTTTGAGGTAAGCGATGATGTCATCGGAACGATGAGGTAAGCAATGATGTCATCGGAACTGGTGAGGTAAGCGATAATGTCATAGGAACGATGAGGTAAGCGATGATGTCATAAATTATGGCGAAAAGATAATTTTACCCTTACTCTGCCAAGCCTATAAATAGAAGTTCATTTCTTCATTATTTCTCACCAATTCACTAAAGCTATAGAGAAAGAAAATATAGAGAAAATAAAAAAGAAAGAAGAAGAGTATTCTGCTATTACACTAGTGCAGTATCTAAATTTCTATTAAGGTAAGGGATATTATTTCTTTCGTATTCGTAAAGGATATTATTTTCTCGTAAAGGATGTTGTTTTCATTCAATATTCGTAAGGAATATTATTTTCTTCCATACTCTATAGTATGGAAGTAATAATATTTTATTTCAGATTCCTAAATTTAAATTACTATAATAATATTGCTTCTATAAATCCTGACATGATTAAAAATTTCTTGAGTTTTGCACTTCATCTAATATCATTTCACCGAAATATTGGTCTGAAATTTATTATGAAAATTGTACTTTTTCATATTGGGGTACTATTAATTCGAGTACTATTTACGAATTACTATTTATAAGTTACTATTCACGAGTTACTATTCACAAATTACTATTCACGAGTTACTATTCTTGAGTTACTATTCATTCGAGTACTAATCACGAGTTATTATTTATGAGTTACTATTCATAAGTCACTATTCATTCGAGTACTAATCACGCGTTACTATTCATGAGTTACTAGTCACGAGTTACTATTCATGAGTTACTATTCACGGTGTACTATTCACGACAAAAATTGGTTTATTTTTCTTTCTAAATTATCTTTGATTTATGAATCTTACTCTTGTAATTGGATCAATGTTTTGATCATATTGTTCTTACTATGTCTATTCATCATATATAACATTTTTATAATCATGGAGATGGAAGTTCTTTTTGACCTAAGTGTAAAGATGGGTAGATTATTGGTATGACCATGACTATGGGTTCTCTTTGGCCAGTAGTGCAAAGATAAATTGTTGAATGGTATGATCATATCCATTGATTTTATAATTGAATATCTTTAGCTTAAGTGCAAAGGTGAATTGATCAACATGATTATAAATATTGCTTTTATAAATTCTGAAATGATTAGATATTTCTTTGAGATTTGAGTTTCATCTAATTTCATTTCACTTGAATTTTTATTTACCCAAATCTTCTTCTTAAATTTTAATCGTTATCTTTGAAATATGAAACTTGAATATCTTTGGCCCGTAGTGCAAAGATGAACTGTTGATTAATGAATATCTTTGGCCGTAGTGCAAAGACGGACAGGTGTTTGGCTTGATCATGATCATTGATGTTACTATTGAATATCTTTGGCACGTAGTGCAAAGATGGACAGGTGTTTGGCATGATCATGACCATTGATGTTACTGTTGAATATCTTTGGCCCGTAGTACAAAGATGAATTGATTAACATGATTATGACTAAAGGTTGTAGACTAGTATAATCATGAATATTGATGTTACAAATGAATATCTTTGGCCTGAGTGCAAAGATGAATTTATTAGCATGATTATGAATAGGAACTATGATTTGGTATAACCATGATCTTTGGTGTTTCAGGTAAAGACAGGTGATGAAAATTATCTTCTTCCTGGGTGCGAAGAGGAATTTATCAACATAATTATGATCATGAACTATTTACATGATTGTGGGCAGGAACTGTTGATTGATGTTACAGGGATGAAATATTGTTGATGGACTTTTAATATGGATAAGATAGTAGATATTATGTTCTACTTGACTCTTCTAATGGATTGCTTATTCTGCTGCAGTTGTTGATCTAAAACTTGTTGTCTATTGTATTCTATCTGATTTTTTCCTGTTGAGGGCTAAGGTTCTAAAGATCTGATTCATTACGAATGAAAGCTATTGATAATTTAATCATCTTTAGTCATAATATTCTTTCATGGGCTATTTGTGCCCACCCTTTTGCTTCACAATTCCTTTAAGGTAATAAGAGTGTAGCTGAGTCGAGCGGGGATAACAAGGGACAAGGGTGATGGTCGGTGACTGTTGAAGTTTCTCAATACATTATAAAACAGCATGACAATATATAATTGTATTGAGAACTTTAAATGTGTGTGTCGTATTTTATATGTCATTTAACAGTTAATTTTGGTGTCCCGACTTAGGTGAGGTGAACCCGACTTTGGAAGAGTGTGTTGCCACTATTATACAAGATGTCTAACCATATACAACTTCATGTTAATATAAGACATGGTTGTGCGTATCCACTTACTGATTATATCTATGAGCACTACATATATAATCTTGGAGTATGGTTAGAATATAATCCTCATTTTGAGAAAATTGAGATAATTATATGGCAAGAGAATACTCACCATTGGAATTAACAAGATAGTAATCTTCTCGTTCTTCTTTGAGGTCTATTGGGTCAAACAAGGTTAATTCTCAAGTCCTATGATATCTATTATAACTTAAAAGCATGGCCTCTCATGTACAAAGGTTTCCTTGAGCATTAATCAAAGATTTTAAATTCTAAAACAGTTATTGACTGTACCTTTATGTAACGTATCATTAATAAGGAGTATGGGTAATGTATTCATATAAAAACTCACATTTTATGTGTGGTCGTATTGTGTACGACAATTGGATATAAAATATTTGTATTTGGATTCTATACCACGTATTTCTTAGCGACTCAAAATAGGTGGGTTGTGTATTAAACCTATTTTGGGGGCGTCACAAATAGTATCAGAGCTTAGGGATATGGTCGTTGGCGGAGATCTGAGATTAGAACTAGGAGGGGAGAGACGAGTAATATACTTCGCTAGTGTGTGATTTACCTTAGCTGAATTTTCTTACTTAATAAATTGACAAATTATGATATGTCAATTAACCTTTGTTTTGAAGCTGTATTCTAGAATGATATCTGAAATCTAGGAGATAAGCAATGGAGAAATCATGATACAGAAGAAATGACCAGGAAGATAGAATCTGAAATGAAAGCAAGGTATCCTCACCTCTTCGAACTACCAGGTACGTAAATTTTAAGGACGAAATTTTTTAAGGAGGGGAGATTGTAAGACCTCGAATTTTATAAAATAAAAGTATTCAATTTTCTTATAATTATTAGTTTATTTAGTAAATGGTTAAATTGATAAAAGTTAAAGTTAAGGGTGATATGTGCAAATTTTATAAAGTAAGCAAGATATCATAAAATATTTGTTGTGTCGGAGAATATTCATTTTGTCGGAGAATATTCTTTCTGTCGAGGAATATTATATTCGGTAAAGTACGACGGCGGCGCCGCCGAAATAACCAATAATTGGTGGACCCCACAACGAAATGAATGTCGGATATAGAAAGCGACAGAAGTAACTTTTTTATAAAAATAACGGTAAAACTATTACCGTTAAACTGTTGAAATATCCGATAATAAAAATACAGTAATATGCGTTGTTGCACAATAGCTGACTGTATTGCACAGTATTTTGAATTTTTGGTTCTTACGTAAGAAGTCACTCATTCAATAATTATTACAGTAATTACTGTTCAATATTTTATATTATTGATTCAATAATTGCTACATTGATAATTGTATAATATTTTATAATATTGATTCAATAATTACTACATTGATATTTTATATTATTGATTCAATAATTGTCATAGTATTTCACATTATTAAATCAATAATTCATATTATTTAAATAATATTATTGGATAACATTATTGGCAATGTCTAGAAAGTTCTGTTGACGAAAGGGGTTAGGTTATATAATTGTGCGCCAATGGAAAGAAATTCTTATTGGAAAGCCCCCTCTTTTTTCTGGGAACGACCTGGTTGTCAATATTGTCATTCTATAATATTAATTATGAATAATAATTGATGGATAAAATAAAAATTTGTTGATAAATATGATAAGTAAATATTTGTCCAATTTTGATATAAATGAAGGAATTTTTGGTATAAGACATTTGTTGAAAGTTGGTATTTTATTTTTTTTCCCGATAAAATAATTAATTCAAATACATTATTATAATATTACATTATAATAGTATAATGTGATAATATAATAGTATAATTTTTATAATTTGAATTGTAACATTGTTATAGTAAATTCATGGTATAAAAATAAAAAGAGGTGGAAGAAATCAAATTGAATTTGAATTCTTTTGAGGTAAGCGATGATGTCATCGGAACGATGAGGTAAGCAATAATGTCATCGGAATGGTGAGGTAAACGATGATGTCATAGGAACGATGAGGTAAGCGATGATGTCATAAATTATGGCAAAAAGACTATTTTACCCTTACTCTGTCAAGCCTATAAATAGAAGTTCATTTCTTCATTATTTCTCACCAATTCACTAAAGTTATAGAGAAAGAAAGTATAGTGAAAATAAGAGAGAAAGAAGAAGAGTATTATGCTATTACACTAGTGTAGTATCCAAATTTCTATTAAGGTAAGGGGTATTATTTCTTTCGTATTCGTAAAGGATATTATTTTTCTCGTAAAGGATGTTGTTTCCATTCAATATTCGTAAGAAATATTATTTTCTTCCATACTCTATAGTATGCAAATAATAATATTTCATTTCAGATTCCTAAATTTAAACTTATTATGGTAAGTATTGCTTCTATAATTCCTGAAATGATTACAAATTCATTGAGTTTTGCACTTCATCTAATATCATTTCACCGGAATATTGGTCTAAAATTTATTATAAAAATTTTACTTTTTCATGTTGGGGTACTATTTATTCGAGTACTATTCACGAGTTACTATTCATGAGTTACCATTCATAAATTACTATTCATTCGAGTACTAATCACGAGTTACTATTCATGAGTTACTATTCATTCGAGTACTAATCACGTGTTATTATTCATGAGTTACTATTCACGAGTTACTATTCACGGGATACTATTCACGAAAAAATTGGTTTATTTTTCTGTCTAAATTATCTTTGATTTATGAATCTTACTCTTAAAATTAGATCAATGTTTTGATCATATTGTTCTTACTATGTCTATTTATCATATATAATATTTTTATAATCATAGTGATCGAAGTTCTATTTGACTTGAGTGTAAAGATGGGTAGATTATTGGAATAACCATGACTATGGGTTTTCTTTAGCCAGTAGTGCAAAGATGAATCGTTGACTGGTATGATCATGACCATTGATTTTATAATTAAATATCTTTAGCTTAAGTGCAAAGGTGAATTGATCAACATGGTTATAAATATTGCTTTTATAAATTCTGAAATGATTAGATATTCCTTTGAGATTTGAGTTTCATCTAATATCATTTCACTTGAATTTTTATTTACCCAAATCTTCTTATTAAATTTTAATCGTTATCTTTAAAATATGAAACTTGAATATCTTTGGCCCGTAGTGCAAAGATGAACTGTTGATTAATGAATATCTTTGGTCGTAGTGCAAAGACGGACATGTGTTTGGCTTGATCATGATCATTGATGTTATTGTTGAATATCTTTGGCCCGTAGTGCAAAGATGGACAGGTGTTTGGCATGATCATGACCATTGATGTTACTGTTGAATATCTTTGGCCCGTAGTGTAAAGATGAATTGATTAACATGATTATGACTAAAGGCTGTAGACTAGTATAATCATGAATATTGATGTTACAAATGAATATCTTTGGCCTGAGTGCAAAGATGAATTTATTAGCATGATTATGACCATGAACTTTGATTTGATATAACCATGATCTTTGATGTTTCATGTAAAGACAGGTGATGAAAATTATCTTCGTCCTGGGTGCAAAGAGTAATTTATCAATATAATTATGATCATGAACTATTTACATGATTGTGGGCAGGAACTGTTGATTGATGTTACAAGGATGAAATATTGTTGATGGACTTTTAACATGGAGAAGATAGTAGACATTATGTTCTACTTGACTCTTCTAATGGATTGCTTGTTCCGCTGCAGTTGTTGATCTAAAACTTGTTGTCTATTGTATTCTATCAGATTTTTCCCTGTTGAGGGCTAAGGTTCTAAAGATCTGATTCATTACTGATGAAGGCTATTGATAATTTAATTATCTTTAGTGATAATATTCTTTACTGGGCTATTTGTGCTCACCCTTTTGCTTCACAATTACTTTCAAGTAATAAGAGTGTAGCTGGGTCGAGCGAGGATAACAAGGGACTAGAGTGATGGTCGGAGACTGTTGAAGTTTCTCAATACATTATAAAACAACATGACGATATATAATTGTATTGAGAACTTTAAATGTGTGTGTCGTATTTTATACGTTATTTAACAGTTGATTTTGGTGACCCGACTTAGGTGAGGTGAACCCGACTTTGGAAGGGTGTGTTGCCACTATCATACAAGATGTCTAACCACATACAAGTTCATGTTAATATAAGACATGGTTGTGCGCATCCACTTACTGATTATATCTATGAGCATTAACTATATAATCTTGGAATATGGTTAGAATATAATCCTCAGTTTGAGAAAAATTGAGATAATTATATGGCAAGAGAATACTCACCATTGGAATGAACAAGATAGTAATCTTTGTTGGGTTTGCTAGAAACTTAAGCATGCAATCAAATTACATAAATGCAGCGGAAGTGATGAAAAATCAGATTTTAAAATTTTCTTACAAACCCTTAACCATGATCTTTCTTGTGCATCAATTATCAGTCAATACATAGAAGGAGATGATGGAATTATACCTTTGAAGATCCAAGCTACCTCAGGTACAAGTTCTACTCCTTTGATTTCTTTGATTTCTCTGTAGTGGCTCCTTCCCTTGATCAATGTCAGCCACCCAAATGTTTGGCCTCTAACGGTGATCCACCAAGGAAGATGAAGAACTCAGGAAGATGGGTTATTGGCTTAACCCTTGTTTCTATCTCTATAAAATATGTGTACTCCCAATACATGATTGGCTTGTATGCACACTACTATCAACTCATTATACCCAAGCATACCCTATATATGCCTTAAAAGGCCTTAAAGAATAAGTCAAAGTATAATTTGTAACATACAAGATACTATAATGATCTTAAGTCCAAGGATCACTTGTACTACTATCACATTAGGAATTCCTATTGACAGGCGAGTAAAACTCCATCAGGTATTCCATAGCGAGTCATGTTCAGTGAACTTATTCTCCAATAAGCACCTACATACTTACTTTAGTGTCTCCACATAAATGACCATGAGATCAGTCATCCTCATCCAATGAGCAAGCAACATATGTACCAATCTATCCGGATTTACTAATCCCCATTTTAGTAATCCCACAATTGGGAACTATTTTAGTTTTTAAGCTTTCTAAGAATTTAGATCTCATTAGCATGATCTCATTATGATTCTAAAAACATTGCTTAAAACTATGGGTTATTTACATATTATTAAAAATAGCACCATGTAGATAATTAAATGCCTTAAATAAATATTTTATTAATAAATAAATAAGATTGTTTACAAAGTATGTGCTTTATCATCATACATGATTGGCTTGTATGCACACTACTATCAATCTCCCACTTGCACTAAAGCCAATCGCCATGGTATCTCATACCCATCTTTTCTAAGTGACGATCAAACTGTTGTTGTGTTAGAACTTTAGTAAATGGATCTGCAATGTTATCTTGAGAGTCTATATGCTCTTCTTTCAATAATTTCTTTAATCAAAGTGCCGCAACACATGTTTTAGATTCAAGATGAGGCTTAGGAACTATTCCTAGTTCTGTAATGAACTTTTCATCCGAAACATCAACTTGCAGCTTCACTTACAGTTATATACTTTGTCTTTGTCACTAAATCAGCAACCTTTTGCTGTTTGGAACCTTTCCAATTCACTGCACCACCTTTCAAGGTAACGACTTACCCTATAGTGGATTTACCGTCGTCTTGGTCAGTCTGAAAACTTGAGTCTGTTTAGCACTCTAGATTCATTCAGACCCATCATGTGTCATGATGACATCCTTAGTGTCAGTTAAGTACTTTGGAATGTTTATCACTGTCTCATAATGATCTTCTCCAGAATCTGACTGATCAACATCAAGTCTCGTATATTTTATTGCATACATGATAGTAACTCATGCGATCTCTCTTTTATTAAGGACAATATTAGAGAGATACACTCCATGGCTCATCATCATGAGGCACTCTTTTGGAGTTTGCCATGCTAAACGCCTTTAGCATCTAATGAATATACGTTTTCTTAAGTTAAGCCGAACATTCTTTTAAATCTATTAATACAGATTTATATCCCCAATGCGGGATGTTCTACCCAAATCATTCATGGAGGAATGTTTAGACAACTTTATTTTGATTAATTTTAGCATAGGAATTTCATTCCCTATCAGTAATATATCATCAACATATAATACATGGAATGAAACAGCGCTCCCACTAACCTTCTTGTACACACATGGTTCATCCTTGTTTTTGATAAAATCAAACTTTTTGATTGTCTCATCAAAACGAAAGTTCCATCTACGAGAATCTTGCTTCAATCCACGAATGGATTGTTGTAGCTCATATACATGATTTACTTCAACCATTGAAACAAAAACCATCTGGCTGTATCATACATACATTCTCCTCTAATAATATATATTTAAGGAAGGGCGTCTCCACGTCCATTTTGCCAGATTAAGTAAAAATAAGCTGCAATCGCAAGAAAAATCCAAATGGACTTAAGCATAGCTTCCAAATCCATTTTAGATTTTATGGTCATCTACTATTTCTCTAAGTCTTTATTACTCATAGTCTATTCGTAATTCAATGGATCATCAGCATCCATGATGTGTACCTCATCGTCATCCTCTATGACGAATTTATACCTCTCAGGCATCTTTGATACTCTTCCAGATTTACGAATAGGGTGTGGTACAATAGGTTCTTCTACTTGGTCAGGTCCTTGACTTTGATCCGTGGTAACTTGTGGTTCTTGAACTTCTTCAAGATATATCTTGCTCCCACTGACCCCTTCATGGATAAATTCTTTCTCCAAGAAGGCAGCATGTTTCGCAACAAACACCTTTTGATCAGTTGAATGATAGAAATAATACCCTACGGTTTCTTTAGGGTATCCCACAAATCTACACTTATCAGATTTAGTCTGTAGCTTATCATTTTCAAACTTTTTGACATAAGCTGGGCAACCCCAAGTCTTAACATGCTTAAGATTTGGTTTCCTCCCCTTCCACATCTCATATGGAGTCTTTGGGGCGGATTTGGTAGGTACCTTGTTAAGTAGGTATGCAGCCGTTTCTAGGGCATATCCCCAGAAGGAAATTGGAAGGTCGGTAAAACTTATCATGGATCGAACCATGTCCAACAGTGTTCGATTTCTCCTTTCAGATACTCCATTTAACTGTGGTATACCTGGAGGAGTCCATTGTGAGATTATACCATTTTCTTTGAGATAATTGAGAAACTCACCGCTTAAGTATTCTCCACCTCGATCTGATCGAAGTATCTTAATACTCTTACCTGTTTGTTTCTCTACTTCACTTCTGAGCTCTTTGAACTTTTTAAATGATTCTTAGTTGTATTTCATTAAATACACATATCCAAATCTTGAGTGATCATCAGTGAAAGTAATAAAATAAGAATACCCACCACGTGCACTTGTTGTCATAGGTCCACAAACGTCTGTGTGAATCAATGCCAACAACTCTGTAACTCTATCTCCTTTTCCATTAAAAGGAGATTTAGTCATTTTACCCATGAGACAAGATTCACAAGTTGGATATGATTCATAATCGGATAGCTCTAGGAGCCCATCCTTATGCAACTTAGATAATCTTGTTTCATTGATATGACCGAGTCTACAGTGCCACATGTAGGTATAATTAATATCATCTCTTTTTATTTTCTTAGTTTGTTCAATTTGAAATATATTTTCTTGCAAGTCAAGTATATAAAGCCCATTTCGCAAATTTCCAATACCATATAAAATATCGTCTTTATAAATAGAACAACCATTGTTCTTTATAATAACGTCAAAACCTTCCATATTAAATACAGAAATTAAAATAATATTTTTAATAATATTCGGAACATAATAACAGTTATTAAGATAAATGGACTTGCCCTAAGACATTGCTAAACAAAAAGTTCCTACAGTTAATGCAGCAACCTTTGCTCCATTCCCCACTCGTAGGATCACCACTTCATTGTTCAGCTTTCTACTTCGGACCAGTCCTTGCACAGTGTTACATATGTGAGACCCACAGCCGGTATCCAATACCCAAGTAGAATTATGACTTTCAGAAAAATTAATTTCAATCATAAACAAACCTTGATTGGAAGTCGAAGCTTCTCCAAGCTTCTTCTCTGCTAAAAACTTCTTGCAGTTCCTCTTCCAATGTCCTGGCTCGTTGCAATGAAAGCACAATCCTTTAGCTGGTTCAGGTTTCTTTTGTTCCTTTTCTTTCCCCTTTCCCTTTGCCTTCTTGGATTTCTTCTTTTCAGAAGACACCTTGGGCCTCTTCCTTTTATTGGAAGAATCCACCATCAAGACATGGTTCTTCTTGGATGAGAAGTGACCTTCTGCAGTTTTCAGCATGTTAAGCAACTCAGGCAAGCTGACATCTAGCTTATTCATGTGAAAATTAACCACAAACTGCGAGAAGGTCTCAGGGAGTGACTGCAAGACCAAGTCTTGACTCAACTACCCATCCATGACGAACCCAAGCTGTCCAAGGCGTTCAATCAAATTGATTACCTTCAGAACATGAGTCTCGACGGCAGTGCCCTCGGTCATCCGAGATCGGAAGAGCTCCTTAGATATCTCATATCTAGCAGTCCTACTCTGTTCACCATACAACTCCTTGAGGTGAAGCAGCATAGCAGGAGCATCCATATTTACGTGATGACGCTGAAGCTCATTATTCGTGGATGCGAGAATGATGCGTTGAGCCACAGATGCATCATCTTGCCATTTATTGAACGTTGCAATCTCTTCCTCAGAGGCTGTTTCTAAAACAGATTCAGGGATAGTTGAATTTAGGACATAAGAAATTTTTTCAGCAGTGAGAACAATTCTCAGATTTCTTAGCCAGTCCTTATAATTCAGCCCGGTAAGCTTATTTACATCAAGTATGCTTCGTAGTGAGATTAGTGATTTTGACATTTTTAAAATTCTGCATGTGAAAAGACAACATTTTTAGCAAACATTCATTTTATTAACTTTGCATACCAAAATAAATTTAGGTCTTTATTTTAAATTGGTATCTCCCACTATTTTAATCAAACTATATTACCCTCACTTATATAGTTCGGCAACATCTAATTAAAGATTTGCTAGTGAGATTAAGGATCCCATTTCAAATGTATATAACCTTGTGGATAGCACAACAAGCGATATACAAATAAATAGGTAGACAACTCTTGTCAATTATATCACCATGTAACTCCTTTTATTTTTCCTCTTAAATCATAATGGTCATGTGTGTGCACATCCGAACTAAAATGATTTAAGTTAAGTCCAGCCTAGCACTTCCATAAATTCAAAAAAGAAAAATTTTCGTCCTTGTGGATAGCACAACAAGACTAGATCGTTCAATTTTCTTGATAAGCATCACATGTGATTAATTAACATCTTAAATATTCAATACTCGCCTTGTGGATAGCACAACAAACTCATATTAAATATTTAATACTCTATTAACTAATCATGCTAGAAGGCGACGTTCGATATTTCAAATATCACTTTGAACGCTTCAGACTTAATATTATTTCTTTGAAGGGGTTAGTTATTATTTGTCTCATCTTGTTTAGCGTGCATGCACATATATATATAAAATACGCTTTATTTTATTAAACATGCGAAGCATGTTTGCATAAAATATAATATATATATATATATATATATAATATTTAGTATGCAATATAGAATACTATATTCTAACCGGATTGATTATGGACTTTTATTCTAGTTTGGTTCACTAGAGCCACCAAGTGAACCAAAAGGTCAAACCTAGGAGTGCAAGAATTTAAATTTAAATGTAAATATTATATTTAAACCCGGGCTCTAAACAAATGGGTCTTCAAGCGCTCCTTGCTCCTTGATCTCCAGTTCTTCAAAAATTCTAACTAATCCTACTACATAAACTATAATTAAATAGAAACCTTGATCAGCAGTCAAGGAGAAGTACATAGAAACGAGATAGAATTTACATCGAGAATAAAACTAGAGAAAACGAGGTACGCAGACCCTATTTTATAAAATCCATTCATTCAAGCATTCATCCAAAATAAAATCCAATCACATTGGTCATAGTCCATAATCAACCCCATTTATTATCTTACACATTACCATATGCATCAATAAATTTTCATTCATCTCATGAATTATAAAGCTATTCCATGTATAGATCGATGTCATTTATTGGACAAAAGTTTTGCTAAATTTTATTTTTAAAACAAAATAAACTCTTTTATTTTAATCAAAAATAAATCCAAATTAAACTCCTTTAATTTTAGCAATCTGAAATCATATTTCAGATAAAATAAACATCTTTATTGTAAAATTTCATTAATTAAATAAACAGTTTACTTAATTAAATAAAATCAATTTTCAGGGTCTATCCAGGTACCGGCGCAACTGCGCCAAGAATGTACTGGGCTGCTGCCCAGCTGCGCAGGAAGCTTGGGACACCGAATTTTGCAGACCGGCGCAGCTGCGCCGGGAATAAACTGGGCAGTTGCGCAGCTGCGCCGTTCGTCGGCAGAATCACCAGAAATTGGTTTTTGTCCAAAAAATCTGATCCCATCATACATCAATTCATACATGAAATTATATAATTGATAATTAGCACAAAGTTAGGCTGTGATACCAATGTTGGGTTTGTACGTAACACAATCATGCAATCAAATCACATAAATAGGGCGGAAGCGCAAAACATAGATTTTCAAAAATTTATACAAACCCATAACCATAATCATGCTTTGTGCTAGTTATCAATAACAGAAAAGAGAGAACATGGAATTATACCTTTGAAGATCCAAGCTTCCTCAGGTACAAGTTCTACTCCTTTGATTCCTTTGATTCCTCTGTAGTGGCTCCTTCCCTTGATCAATGTCAGCCACCCAAATGTTTGGCCTCTAACGGTGATCCACCAAGGAAGATGAAGAACTCAGGAAGATGGATTATTGGCTTAACCCTTGTTTCTATCTCTATAGAATATGTGTACTCCCAACCCTTGGAAAAATTCACGTATCCTTATTTCTGATATAAGACTCTTTTATATAGATATTAGGTTAACCCTCCTAATTCAATTAGAATAGGGTTTTATTTCATAAATTAATTAAACACTTTTAATTAATTTATATCCTAATCTTATTAAGATTTAGAGAGATTACTGATATTATATTAATTCCTAAACTCCTCTAGAATTAAAATAATAATAATATTATTATTAATAAGACTCCTCTTATTAATTTATATTTAATATTTCTAAAATATTAAATAATAAATATTAAGCTATTTAATTTATTCTATCACCATAGATTAAATTAATTATACTTAATGTATTATTACTATCATGCCATTTTCTTCTTAAATAATTCTTCTTCCTTTTATGGTGTGGCCCTTTAGGTTCTCCATATTAAACCGGTTGTGAATAATCAATTAGAACAATTCTAATTTTATTTAAATAAATAAATTAAACTAATAATCTATTTAAATAAATAACATTTATTCTACAATAGGGATAAGACTCCCTAGCGATCAACGACTTTCTAGATAATATAAATTTCAACATTAATCATAAAAGAACCTGTGAGTTAATAGTTACCGTACAATTCAATCATTCCACCATACAATGTCCCAATTAAATATAAGACATGGATTTACTGCCAAGTCTTAATTTATTTAATCATATGTATTTCGATTAGAAAATGCACAACTCCAAATAATGCAAATTAGAAACCTCTTTCTAATTTCATTCTACCTTGGCCAAGGTTTCCTGGGTTGTCATTTAACGAATCACATAGGACATATCTCCTCTTTTACTAGAGGTGGTAGATTCTTTATTGATCATACATTATCTCCATATGCAACTCATTATACCCAAGCATACCCTATATATGTCTTAAAAGGCCTTAAGGAATAAGTCAAAGTATAATTTGTTACATACAAGATACTATGATGATCTCAAGTCCAAGGATCACTTGTACTACTATCACATTAGGAATTCCTATTGACAGGCGAGTAAAACTCTATTAGGTATTCCATAGCAAGTCACGTTCAGTGAACTTATTCTCCAATAAGCACCTACATACTTGCTTTAGTGTCTCCACACAAATGACCATGAGATCAGTCATCCTCATCCAATGAGCAAGCAACATATTTACCAATCTATCCGAATTTACTAATCCCCATTTTAGTAATCCCACAATTGGGAACTATTTTAGTTTTTAAGCTTTCTAAGAATTTAGATCTCATTAGCATGATCTCATTATGATTCTAAAAGCATTGCTTAAAACTATGGGTTATTTACATATTATTAAAAACAGCACCATGTAGATAATTAAATGCCTTAAATAAATATTTTATTAATAAATAAATAAGATTGTTTACAAAGTATGTGCTTTATCATCATACATGATTGGCTTGTATGCACACTACTATCAACTCATTATACCCAAGCATACCCTATATATGCCTTAAAAGGCCTTAAAGAATAAGTCAAAGTATAATTTGTTACATACAAGATACTATGATGATCTCAAGTCCAAGGATCACTTGTACTACTATTACATTAAGAATTCCTATTGACAGGCGAGTAAAATTCTATTAGGTATTCCATAGCGAGTCACGTTCAGTGAACTTATTCTCCAATAAGCACATACATACTTGCTTTAGTGTCTCCACACAAATGACCATGAGATCAGTCATCCTCATCCAATGAGCAAGCAACATATGTACCAATCTATCCGAATTTACTAATCCCCATTTTAGTAATCCTACAATTGGGAACTATTTTAGTTTTTAAGCTTTCTAAGAATTTAGATCTCATTAGCATGATCTCATCATGAGTCTAAAATCATTGCTTAAAACTATGGGTTATTTACATATTATTAAAAAACAGCACCATGTAGATAATTAAATGCATTAAATGAATATTTTATTAATAAATAAATAAGATTGTTTATAAATTATGTGCTTTATCATCATACATGATTGGCTTGTATGCACACTACTATCAATCTCCCACTTGCACTAAAGCCAATCGCCATGGTATCTCATACCCATCTTCTCTAAGTGACGATCAAACTGCTGTTGTGTTAGAGCTTTAGTAAATGGATCTGCAATGTTGTCTTGAGAGTCCACACGCTCCAAGGTGACGTCTCCTCTTTCAACGATCTCCCTAATCAAGTGAAATCGCTGTAACACGTGTTTGGATTTCTGATGAGACCTGGGTTCCTTAGCCTGTGCAACCGCTCCGGTGTTGTCACAGTATACGGGAACTGTTTCTCTAATGCTAGGAACCACACTAAGTTCAGTTATGAACTTCTTCATCCAAACAGCTTCCTTTGCAGCTTCACTTGCAGCTATATACTCTGCCTCTATCACTGAATCAGCAACTGTTTGCTGCTTGGAACTCTTCCAACTCACTGCACCTCCGTTCAAGGTAAACACATACCCTGAAACAAATTTACTGTTATCTTGGTCTGTTTGAAAACTTGAGTCCGTGAATCCCTCGAGTTTTAATTCAGACCCACCGTAGACAAGAAAAATATCTTTAGTCCTTCTCAAGTACTTTAGGATATTTTTCGCTGCCTTCCAGTGCTCTTCTCCTGGATTCGACTGGTATCTGCTCGTTACACTAAGTGCGTGAGCAACATCCAGTCTAGTAAATATTATACCATACATGATAGATCCTATTACAGAAGCATAAGGGATGTTACTCATAGGTCTCTCTCCTCAGGTGTCTTTGGGGCCTGTTTCTTGGGGAGATGTATTCCATGGCTCATCGGCATGAGACCTTTTTTGGAATCTTCCATGCTAAATCTCTTTAGCATCGTATCAATGTACGTTCCTTGGGATAAGCCGAGCATCCTTTTAGATCTATCTTTATAGATCTTTATCCCCAAAATATAGGATGCTTCACCCAAGTCCTTCATAGAGAAGTTTTTAGATAACCAGATTTTAATTGATTGTAACATAGGAATGTTATTCCCTATCAGTAATATATCATCAACATATAATACAAGGAATGATACTGCGCTCCCACTAACCTTCTTATATACACATGGTTCATCCTCGTTTTTGATAAAATCAAACTATCAAACTCTTTGATTGTCTCATCAAAACGAATGTTCCATCTACGAGAAGCTTGCTTCAACCTATAAATGGATCGTTGTAGCTTAAAAACTTGATTTGTTCCAACTTTTGAAATAAATCCCTCTGGCTGTGTCATATACACATCCTCCTCAAGTTTCCCATTGAGGAAGGCCGTTTTCACGTCCATCTGCCAGATCTCATAGTCGTTATAAGCTGCAATCGTAAGCAAAATTTGAATGGACTTGAGCATGGCTACTGGTGAGAAGGTTTCATCATAGTCAACTCCTTATCTTTGTTTGAAACATTTTGCAACCAGTCGGGCCTTATAGGTCTCTACCTTCCCGTCTGCTCCAGTCTTTCTCTTAAAAACCCATTTACACCCAATAGGCTTAATGCCTTCAGGTGGTGAAACCAAATTCCATATTTTGTTCTCATACATGGAGTCCATTTCGGATTTCATGGCTTTAAGCCATTTTCCTGAGTCTTTATTACTCATAGTCTGTTCGTAATTCAATGGATCATCATCATTCATGATGTGTACCTCATCGTCATCCTCTATAACGAATCCATATCTCTCAGGTATCTTCGGTACTCTTTCAGATTTACGAACAGGGTGTGGTACAGTAGGTTCTTCTACTTGGTTAGGTACCTGACTTTGATCCGTGGTAATTTGTGGTTCTTGAACTTCTTCAAGATTTATCTTACTCCCACTAACTTCATGGATAAACTCTTTCTCCAAGAAGGCAGCATATTTTGCAACAAACATCTTTTGATCAGTTGGATGATAGAAATAATACCCTACGATTTCTTTAGGGTATCCCACAAATCTACACTTATCGGATTTAGTCTGTAGCTTATCATTTTCAAACTTTTTGACATAAGCTGGGCAACCCCCAAGTCTTAACATGCTTAAGATTTGGTTTCCTCCCCTTCCACATCTCATATGGAGTCTTTGGGGCGGATTTGGTAGGTACCTTGTTAAGTAGGTATGCAGCCGTTTCTAGGGCATAACCCCAAAAGGAAATTAGAAGGTCGGTAAAACTCATCATGGATCGAACCATGTCCAACAGTGTTCGATTTCTCCTTTCAGATACTCCATTTAACTGTGGTGTACCTGAAGGAGTCCATTGTGAGATTATACCATTTTTTTGAGACAATTGAGAAACTCACCGCTTAAGTATTCTCCACCTCGATCTGATTGAAGTATCTTAATACTCTTGCCCGTTTGTTTCTCTACTTCACTTCTGAACTCTTTGAACTTTTCAAATGATTCTGATTTGTATTTCATTAAATACACATATCCAAATCTTGAGTGATCATCAGTGAAAGTAATAAAATAAGAATACCCACCCCGTCCACTTGTTGTCATAGGTCCACAAACGTCTGTGTGAATCAATGCCAACAACTCTATAACTCTTTCTCCTTTTCCACTAAAAGGAGATTTAGTCATTTTATCCATGAGACAAGATTCACAAGTTAGATATGATTCATAATCGGATAGCTCTAAGAACCATCCTTATGCAACTTGGATAATCTTATTTCATTGATATGACCGAGTCTACAATGCCACATGTAGGTATAATTAATATCATCTCTTTTTTTTTCTTAGTTTGTTCAATTTGAAATATATTTTCTTGCAAGTCAAGTATATAAAGTCCATTTCGCAAATTTTCAATACCATATAAAATATCGTCTTTATAAATAGAACAACCATTGTTCTTTATAATAACGTCAAAACCTTCCATATCCAATACAGAAATTAAAATAATATTTTTAATAATATTCGGAACATAATAACAGTTATTAAGATAAATGGACTTGCCCGAAGGCATTGCTAAACAATAAGTTCCTACAGCTAATGCAGCAACCTTTGCTCCATTCCCCACTCGTAGGATCACCTCTTCATTGTTCAGCTTTCTACTTCTAACCAGTCCTTGCACAGTGTTACATATGTGAGACCCACAGCCGGTATCCAATACCCAAGTAGAATTATGACTTTCAGAAAAATTAATTTCAATCATAAACAAACCTTGATTGGAAGTCGAAGCTTCTCCAAGCTTCTTCTCTGCTAAAAACTTCTTGCAGTTCCTCTTCCAATGTCCCGGCTCGTTGCAATGAAAGCACATTCCTTTAGCTGGTTCAGGTTTCTTTTGTTCCTTTTCTTTCCCCTTTCCCTTAGCCTTCTTGGATTTCTTCTTTTCAGAAGACACCTTGGGCCTCTTCCATTTATTGGAAGAATCCACCATCAAGACATGGTTCTTATTGGATAAGAAGTGACCTTCTGCAATTTTTAGCATGTTAAGCAACTCAGGCAAGCTGACATCTAGCTTATTCATGTGAAAATTAACCACAAACTGCGAGAAGGTCTCAGGGAGTGACTGCAAGACCAAGTCTTGACTCAACTCCCCATCCTTGACGAACTCAAGCTGTCCAAGGTGTTCAATCAAATTGATTACCTTCAAAACATGAGTCTCGACGGCAATGCCCTCAGTCATCCGAGATCGGAAGAGCTCCTTAGATATCTCATATCTAGCAGTCCTACTCTGTTCACCATACAACTCCTTGAGGTGAAGCAGCATAGCAGGAGCATCCATATTTACGTGCTGACGCTGAAGCTCGTTATTCGTGGATGCGAGCATGATGCATTGAGCCACAGATGCATCATCTTGCCATTTATTGAAAATGGCAATCTCTTCCTCAGAGGCTATTTCCGAAACAGATTCAAGGATAGTTGAATTTAGGACATAAGAAATCTTTTCAGCAGTGAGAACAATTCTCAGATTTCTTAGCCAGTCCTCATAATTCGGCCCGGTAAGCTTATTTGCATCAAGTATGCTTCGTAGTGAGATTAGTGATTTTGACATTTTTAAAATTCTGCATGTGAAAAGACAACATTTTTAGCAAACATTCATTTTATTAACTTTGCATACCAAAATAAATTTAGGTCTTTATTTTAAATTGGTATCTCCAACTATTTTCATCAAACTATATTACCCTCACTTATATAGTTCGGCAACATCTAATTAAAGATTTGCTAGTGAGATTAAGGATCCTATTTCAAATGTATATAACCTTGTGGATAGCACAACAAGCGATATACAAATAAATAGGTAGACAACTCTTGTCAATTACATCACCATGTAACTCCTTTTATTTTGCCTCTTAAATCATAATGGTCATGTGTGTGCACATCCGAACTAAAATGATTTAAGTTAAGTCCAGCCTAGCACTTCCATAAATTCAAAAAAGAAAAATGTTCGTCCTTGTGGATAGCACAACTAAACTAGATCGTTCAATTTTCTTGATAAGCATTAAATGTGATTAATTAACATCTTAAATACTCAATACCCTCCTTGTGGATAGCACAACAAACTCATATTAAATATTTAATACTCTATTAATTAATCATGCTACAAGGCGACGTTCGATATTCCAAATATCATTTGAACGCTTCGGACTTAATATTATTTTTTGAGGGGTTTGTATTATTTGTCTCATCTTGTTTAGCGCGCATGCATATATATATATATATATAAAATATGCGTCATTTTATTAAACATGCGAAGCATGTTTGCATAAAATATAATATATATAATATTTAGCATGCAATATAGAATACTATATTCTACCTGGATTGATTATGGACTTTTATTCTAGTTTCGTTCACTAGAGCCACCAAGTGAACCAAAAAGGTCAAACCTAGGAGTGTAAGAATTTAAATTTAAGTGTAACGATTACATTTAAACCCGGGCTCCATACAAATGGGCCTTCAAGCGCTCCTTGCTCCTTGATCTCCAATTATTCAAAAATTCTAACTAATCCTACTACATAAACTATTTCATTTAAATAGAAACCTTGATCAACAGTCAAGGAGAAGTACATAGGAGAGAGATAGAATTTATAATAAAAAAACCAGAAAAGACGAGGTACGCAGACCCCATTTTATAAAACCCATACATTCAAGCATTCATCCAAAATAAAATCCAATCACATTGGTCATAGTCCATAATCAATCCCTTTTATTAACATACATATCATCATACGTATCAATAAAACTTATTCATCTCATGAAAGTAAATTCATTCCATATATGTATTAATATCAGTTAATGGGCAAAAGTTTGCTAAACTTTATTTTTGGAAAAATAAACTCCTTTATTTCATTCAAAAATAATTCTAAATTAAACTCTTTAATTTTAACAATTCTGAAATCATATTTCATATAAAATAAACATCTTTATTTTAAACCTTTATTAATTAAATAAACCATTTATTTAATTAATCAAAACAAAAAGAAAAAAAATTTAGTTCCTGTCAAGTGGCGCAGCTGCGCCAGAAATGTAAATGGAACCGGCACAGCTGTGCAGCATGAAAACCAGAAACAGACACCGGTGCAGCTGCGCAGCAAGAATGCCTTGCACTGGCGCAGCTTCGCAGAATCTGAAAAAAAAAATCGTTACCCAAGAACTCGATCCAATCGCATATCATACATGTATGAAATAACATAAACTGATAATTAGCACAAGATTGGCTCTGATACCACTTTTGGGTTTGCTAGAAACATAAGCATGCAATCAAATTACATAAACGCAACGGAAGGGATGAAAAATCAGATTTTAAAATTTTCTTACAAACGCTTAACCATGATCTTTGTTGTGCATCAATTATTAGTCAATAAATAGAAGGAGATGATGGAATTATACCTTTGAAGATCCAAGCTTCCTCAGGTACAAGTTCTACTCCTTTGATTTTTTTGATTTCTCTGTAGTGGCTCCTTCCCTTGATCAATGTCAGCCACCCAAATGTTTGGCCTCTAACGGTGATCCACCAAGGAAGATGAAGAACTCAGGAAGATGGGTTATTGGTTTAACTCTTGTTTCTATCTCTATAGAATATGTGTACTCCCAACCTTTGAAAAAATTCACGTACCTTATTTCTGATATAAGACTCTCTTATATAGATATTAGGTTAACCCTCCTAATCCAATTAGAATAGGTTTTTTTATTTAATTAATTAATTAAACACTTTTAATTAATTTATATCCTAATCTTATAAGGATTGAGAGAGAGTACTGATATTATATTAATTCTTAAACTCCTTTAGAATAATAATAATAATAATAATAATAATAATAATAATAATAATAATAATATTAATAAGACTCCTCTTTTTAATTTATATTTAATATTTCTAAAATATTAAATAATAAATATTAAGCTATTTAATTTATTCTATCACTATAGATTAAATTAATTACACTTAATGCATTATTACTATCATGCCATTTTTTTCTTAAATAATTCTTCTTTCTTTTATGGTGTGACCATTTAGGTTCTCCATATTAAACCGGTTGTGAATAAATCAATTAGAACAATTCTAATCTTATTTAAATAAATAAATTAAACTAATAATCTATTTAAATAAATAACATTTATTCTACAATAGGGATAAGCCTCCCTAGCGATCAACGACTTTCCAGATAATATAGATTTCAACATTAATCATAAAAGAACCTGTGAGTTAATAGTTACCGTACAATTCATTCCTTTCATCATACAATGTCCCAATAAAATATAAGGCATGAATTTACTGTCAACTCTTAATTTATTTAATCATATGTATTTCGATTAGAAAACGCACAACTCCAAATAATGCAAATTAGAAACCTCTTTCTAATTTCATTCTACCTTGGCCAAGAATTCCTGGGTTGTCATTTAACGAATCACATAAGACATATCTTCTTTTTTACTAGAGGTGGTAGATTCTTTATTGATCATACATTAACTCTATATGCAACTCATTATACCCAAGCATACCTTATATATGCCTTAAAAGGCCTTAAAGAATAAGTCAAAGTATAATTTGTTACATACAAGATACTATGATGATCTCAAGTCCAAGGATCACTTGTACTACTATCACATTAGGAATTCCTATTGACAGGCGAGTAAAACTCCATTAGGTATTCCATAGCGAGTCACGTTCAGTGGACTTATTCTCCAATAAGCACCTATATACTTGCTTTAGTGTCTCCACACAAATGACCATGAGATCAGTCATCCTCATCCAATGAGCAAGCAACATATGTACCAATCTATCCGAATTTACTAATCCCCATTTTAGTAATCCCACAATTGGGAACTATTTTAGTTTTTAAGCTTTCTAAGAATTTAGATCTCATTAGCATGAGCTCATCATGATTCTAAAATCATTGTTTAAAACTATTGGTTATTTATATATTATTAAAAACAGCACCATGTAGATAATTAAATGCCTTAATTGAATATTTTATTAATAAATAAATAAGATTGTTTACAAAGTATGTGCTTTATTATCATACATAATTGGCTTGTATGCACACTACTATCAATCTTCTCGTTCTTCTTTGGGGTCTATTAGGTCAACCAAGGCTAATTCTCAAGTCCTATGATATCTATTATAACTTAGAAGCATGGTCTCCCATGTACGAAGTTTTCCTTGAGCATTTTCCAAAGATTTTAATTCCTAAAACAATTATTGACTGTACCTTTATGTAACGTATCATTGATAAGGAGTATGGGTACTGTATTCGTATAAAAACTCACACTTTATGTGTGATCGTATTATGTACGACAATTGGATATAAAATATTTGTATTTGAATTCTGTATCATGTATTTCTTGGCGACTCAGAATAGGTGGATTGTGTATTAAACCTATTTTGGGAGCGTCACAAATGGTATCAGAGCTTAGGGATATGGTCACTGGCAGCGATCTGAGATTAGAACTAGGAGGGGAGAGACGAGTAATATATTTCGCTAGTGTGTGACTTACCTAAGCTGAATTTTTTTACTTAATAAATTGACAAATTGTGATATGTCAATTAACCTTTGTTTTGAAGCTATATTCAAGAATGATATCTGAAATCTAAGAGATGAGCAATGGAGAAATCATGATACAAAAGAAATGACCGGAAAGATAGAATCTGAAATGAAAGGAAGGTATCCTCACCTCTTCGAACTACCAGGTACGTAAATTTTGAGGATAAAATTTCTTAAGGATGGGAGATTGTAAGACCTCGAATTTTATGAAATAAAAGTATTCAATTTTCTTATAATTATTATTTTATTCAGTAAATGATTAAATTGATAAAAGGTTGAAATTAAGGGTGATATGTGCAAATTTTATAAAGTAAACAAGTTATCATAAAATAATCATTGTATCGGAGAATATTCGTTTTGTCGGAGAATATTCCTTTTATCGATGAATATTATATTCGGTAAAGTACGACGGCAGCGCCGAAATAACCAATAATTGGTGGACCCCACAACGGAATGAATGTCGAATATAGAAAGTGACAGAAGTAACTTTATTATAAAAATAATGGTAAAACTATTACCGTTAAACTGTTGAAATATCCGGTGATAAAAATACAGTAATACGCATTGTTGCACAGTAGCTCACGGTATTGCACAGTATTTCGAATTATTGGTTCGTACGTAAGAAGTCACTCATTCAATAATTATTACAGTAATTACTGTTTAATATTTTATATTATTGATTCAATAATTGCTACATTAGTAATTGCATAATATTTTATAATATTGATTCAATAATTATTACATTGATATTTTATATTATTGATTCAATAATTATCGCAGTATTTTATATTATTAAATCAATAATTCATATTATTTGAATAATATTATTAGATAGCATTATTGACAATGTCTAGAAAGTTCTGTCGAGGAAGGGGTTAGGTTATATAATTGCGCGCCAATGGGAAGAAATTCTTATTGGAAAGCCCCTCTTTTTTAGGAACGACCTGGTTGTCAATATTGTCATTCTATAATATTAATTGTGAATAATAATTGATGAATAAAATAAAAATTTGTTGATAAATATGATAAGTAAATATTTGTCCAATTTTGATATAAATAGATGAATTTTTGGTATAAGACATTTGTTGAAATTTGGTATTTTTTTTTTTTGATAAAATAATTCATTCAAATATATTATTATAATATTACATTATAATAGTATAATGTGATAATATAATAGAATAATTTTTATAATTTGAATTATAACATTATTATAGTAAATTCATGGTATAAAAGTAAAAAGAGGTGGAAGAAATCAAATTGAATTTGAATTCTTTTGAGGTAAGAGATGATGTCATCGGAACGATGAGGTAAGCAATGATGTCATCGAAATGGTGAGATAAGCAATGATGTCATAGGAACGATGACGTAAGCGATGATGTCATAAATTATAGCGAAAAGACTATTTTACCCTTACTCTGCCAAGCCTATAAATAGAAGTTCATTTCTTCATTATTTCTCACCAATTCACTAAAGCTATAGAGAAAGAAAATATAGAGAAAATAAAAGAGAAAGAAGAAGAGTATTCTGCTATTACACTAGTGCAGTATCCAAGTTTCTATTAAGGTAAGGGATATTATTCCTTTTGTATTCGTAAAGGATATTATTTTCTCGTAAAGGATGTTGTTTCCATTCAATATTCGTAAGGAATATTATTTTCTTCCATACTCTATAGTATGTAAGTAATAATATTTTATTTCAGATTCCTAAATTTAAACTTACTATGGTAAGTATTGCTTCTATAATTCCTGAAATGATTAGAAATTTCTTGAGTTTTCCACTTCATCTAATATCATTTCACCGGAATATTGGTCTGAAATTTATTATGAAAATTTTACTTTTTCATGTCGGGGTACTATTAATTCAAGTACTATTTACGAGTTACTATTCACGAGTTACTATTCATAAGTTACTATTCATGATTTACTATTCACGAATTACTATTCATGAGTTACTATTCACGAGTTACTATTCATTTGAGTACTATTCATGAGTTATTATTCACATGTTACTATTCATGAGTAACTATTCATTCGAGTACTAATCACGCGTTACTATTCATGAGTTACTAGTCACGAGTTATTATTTATAAGTTTCTATTCACGGTGTATTATTCACGATAAAAATTGGTTTATTTTTCTTTCTAAAATATCTTTGATTTATGAATCTTACTCTTGAAATTAGATCAATATTTTGATCATATTGTTCTTACTATGTCTATTCATCATATATAATATTTTTATAATCATAGTGATGGAAGTTCTTTTTGACTTGAGTGTAAAGATGGGTAGATTATTGGTATGACCATGACTATTGGTTCTCTTTGGCCAGTAGTGCAAAGATGAATTGTTGAATGGTATGATCATATCCATTGATTTTACAATTGAATATCTTTAGCTTAAGTGCAAAGGTGAATTAATCAACATGGTTATAAATATTGCTTCTATAAATTCTGAAATAATTAGATACTCCTTTGAGATTTGAGTTTCATCTAATATCATTTCACTTGAATTTTTATTTACCCAAATATTCTTATTAAATTTTAATCGTTATCTTTGAAATATGAAACTTGAATATCTTTGGCCCGTAGTGCAAAGATGAACTGTTGATTAATGAATATCTTTGGCCGTAGTGCAAAGACGGACAGATATTTGGCATGATCATGATCATTGATGTTACTATTGAATATTTTTGGCCCGTAGTGCAAAGATGGACAGGTGTTTGGCATGATCATGACCATTGATGTTACTGTTGAATATCTTTGGCCCGTAGTGCAAAGATGAATTGATTAACATGATTATGACTAAAGACTATAGACTAGTATAATCATGAATATTGATGTTACAAATGAATATCTTTGGCCTGAGTGCAAAGATGAATTTATTAGCATGATTATGACAAGGAACTGTGATTTGATATAACCATGATCTTTGATGTTTCAGGTAAAGACAGGTGATGAAAATTATCTTCGACCTGGGTGCAAAGAGTAATTTATCAATATAATTATGATCATGAACTATTTACATGATTGTGGGCAGGAACTGTTGATTGATGTTACAGGGATGAAATATTGTTGATGGACTTTTAACATGGAGAAGATAGTAAACATTATATTCTACTTGACTCTTTTAATGGATTGCTTGTTCCGCTGCAGTTGTTGATCTAAAACTTGTTGTCTATTGTATTCTATCAGATTTTTCCCTGTTGACGGCTAAGGTTCTAAAAATCTGATTCATTACTGATGAAGGCTATTTGATAATTATCTTTAGTCATAATATTCTTTACTGAGCTATTTGTGCTCACCCTTTTGCTTCACAATTCCTTTAAGGTAATAAGAATGTAGCTGGGTCGAGCGGGGATAACAAGGGACTAGAGTGATGGTCGGTGACTGTTGAAGTTTCTCAATACATTATAAAACAGCATGACGATATATAATTGTATTGAGAACTTTAAATATGTGTGTCGTATTTTATACGTCATTTAACAGTTGATTTTGGTGACCCGACTTAGGTGAGGTGAACCCGACTTTGGATGGGTGTGTTGCCACTATCATACAAGATGTCTAACCACATACAACTTCATGTTGATATAAGATATGGTTGTGCGCATCCACTTACTGATTATATCTATGAGCACTACATATATAATCTTATAGTATGGTTGGAATATAATCCTCAGTTTGAGAAAATTGAGATAATTATATGGCAAGAGAATACTCACCATTGGAATGAATAAGATAGTAATCTTCTCATTCTTCTTTGGGAACCAAGGTTAATTCTCAAGTCCTATGATATTTATTATAACTTAGAAGCATGACTTCCCATGTACGAAGGTTTCCTTGAGCATTTTCCAAAGATTTTAATTCCCAAAACAGTTAATGATTGTACCTTTATGTAACGTATCATTGATATGGAGTATGGGTACTGTATTGTTGACTTGTTCATATTCTAACCTTAAAGTTTTGATGATGATTTGATTTTTAGTACTAAATCATTTACTGTGAAATTTTAGGAAATTGATAAAAGGATCATTGATGATCAAAGGCTTTGAAGACTTTGTGTCCTAAGAATTTATGTAAGGTCATTACAAATAGTTGATTTTTCAATTCAAGGCTCTAGGACATTTTATATGCGTATTATATGATAATTATTTTATGCATGCTTAAAAATGAAATGAACTGTTAACTAGGTTTTATTGTCCGGGAATTGCAAAATTAGTAATTAGCACACATGGGTATTTTTGTGAATTACTTAAGTCTTGGATAAGTTCATTTGTTGCTATCACTTAAATATCCATGAGTATCCTAATTTAATGGGATAATTTGAATTGCATTCACAAGTGTAAAAAGCTTTAATGTGGATCAGTTGTATAGTGCATATCTCTTTTATGATGATATCTATGAAATTGTTTTGAAAAGTCTTTGACTGTTATATAATGATTAATATCTATTAGTGGTTTACCTACTCAAGTCTCGGAACTCATATATGTGGGTTTTTCTAGAAAGTTGGTTTAAGTTACACTTGTCATTATTTACGGAACTAACATTCCTTTGGAATTTAGAAAGTTGCTCCTTTGACATTTGTTACGGAAATTACTTATCTTTATAATGGAGTAGCGTGTCATGATTGGTCTCAAGTGGATTGGCTTTGAAGAAGTCAAACCTGTTATCCAAGAGATTTTCACGGATTTGTTACATTCCTTATCCGACTAAATTGGTTCTAACGGAAATAAATTTGATCTCATACAACGGAACTGATTTGTTTTATAAGAGCAACAGAAATATTTTTATGACTATAAAAATCAATTAAGATATCAGTATATAGATACAACACCTACTAATTAATTTTGCACTATCATACTTGAAAAGTTATTATATCATTTTTGGTGCAATTATTACAAGGCTGCTGGGCAATTATTTATCAGATTATTAACGGCTGATTTTTGTAAGCTATAACTGGTGATATCTTTTACTCTTTGATCATTGCATACATTAGTTGAGCCTTGCATTGTTAAATTGATTATTTGCTTTGATCATTAGACCTCTATAATTATAATTTTTTTTGATTTAGACTAAGTGTTGTCTAAAGGAATTTAATCCGAGTGGATTAAGAAGTGTTTACAAACAGGTTCAAGGAAGCATAGGTGCTTAAGAAGTGCATTGGTGCACAAGGCGCAAAAGTGCTCAAGTGAATTTTGTAATTCAAGTTTTTGAACTATTTTGTAAAAGGAGTTAATTTAAAGGAATAAATTGAGTCTCCAATACTAGTTGGTATTGGATGTGGACTAGGCTATTATTATAGAGGGTAATAGCTGAACCACGTAAAAAATCTTGGTGTTCATATTTTTACTTGCTTTATCTTATTTGCTCACAAAAAGATATTTAATTGTTTTGATAAATAAAAAATTAAGTATTTTCATTATCATAAGATAAATTGTTAACACTAAGAGTTTTTACAAAGAAATCAATTAAACTAGTTATTTTCATTGAATAACAAGAGTAAAATTTTAATTTAGTAAACCGTATTTATTCAGCAAGCTGAATTCATTAATATAGTAAGCTGAATTAAGTAGTTTGTGTTTAAAGTTTAAAAATTGGTCATAGTTGTTCCTACACTTATTCAACCCCCCCCCCCTTCTAAGTGTGCCTCATCTGAATTTCATGTATTCGTATAAAAACTCACACTTTATGTGTGGTCGTATTGTGTACGACAATTGGATATAAAATATTTGTATTTGGATTCTGTACCATGTATTTCTTGGCGACTCAGAATAGATGGGTTGTGTATTAAACTTATTTTGGGGGCGTCACAGCTTCATCCGGTGTTCGTCTTCGGAGGCCTACATCAGATACTCATACTTCGCGGATCTCTCAACAGGTGCGCCACCTTACAGAGTCAGTGATTCGCCCTATTAATATAGATAGGGCTCATCTAGATGAGGAGGAGGGCGACATCCCCGAGCCTGAGGTTCCACCTCAGCCTACTGCTATGCCCCGATTTTTTTCTGGTATCCAGGTCAATGTTCCTGATCTGCTAGGTACCGACTTGAGTCATCACCCATCCTGTCCATCTTCACGTGAATGAGGTACCAAAAAATTCTTTTCTCCTTAATTCTCTATTCTTGCCAACAATCGGTTTTTGACTTTAATGTCGTACAGTTTTCGGAGTTTACCCAGCCTAGGGGTAACTGGTTTAGTGTGTACTCGTTATATTGGTCGCTTCATCCTGAGTATTGGGCATGATTAGACTCTTGGGGTTTCTAGGCTTTCTTCACCATTGCCAATCGTCGCTACCCCTGGGGATATCTTTGAGCCTTATCAGAGAGTTGGTTTCATCAGAGTCAGTCTCTTCATCTCCTAGACTGTGAGGTTATGATGACACCCATGGATTGGAGATACATTACTGGGTTGTAGCTCATTGGTGACCAAGTGCATTTGGAGGATAATATTACGTACTGTCACTGTTGTTCTCACCCTTCTAGGTTTTTCTCCTCAGGAGCGGGCCTTCAAGGCTCGTAGTATCCGGTCAGGCTCTTTGAGTGTGGATGCAGCTCGAGGCACTTTACAAGAGCCTCTACCCGAGGACTTAGTGGAGAGGGATCGCATCTTGCGGTGTCTGTTCTTGACAATCATGAGGGGCTGTTTCATTGAGAACAACTCCTCCACTGTCCCTTTCAGTTTGGTGGGGGCTCTTCAAGATGTAGATCGTATCGAAGAGTATGACTGGGGGTCCTTCACATTCGCGATCTTCCTACATGGGATGCAACTGCGCTCAGAGGGAGTGACCGATGCTTGGCTCGGCTTCTACCCATTTCTTCTGGTGAGTTATCTTGACTTATTTATGATTCTCTGAACCTTGATTTGCCTTTTCATGACTAATGTCGGGTTCTTTGGATTGATTATTTTGGGCTTACGAGAGGCTTCCTTGCCTTCGACCTCTCACTGTTCTGGGCTTGGATACCTACCCTCGGGGTTGTAGATGGCATCAATCCACCTTGTTAGAGGTCTCAATTTTGGTGGATTTTACCCACGCCCGCCTTCAGCTAGAACTGCTGTCAGCATAATATGGTCCCCTATACTACAGGGCATCTGACTGAGGGTTTTGAGGATGGTCTCCCGACAGGACCTGAGTATATATTGTCCACTCATTGGATTCCTTTCTTGTGGATGGTCTCCTGACAGGACTTGAGTATCTGACTGAGCACGCTTTCAAGTGTATTACAGGTGAGATCTGCCTTCCTTCCCTTCCTCCACCCCAGCGGTTTTGGCCTTTGGCTCTGTCGGTCGCAAAGATTCCTACAGTGGGGTATGAGGGATTTCACCTATCAGATGGCCTCATCACTTCGGATGACTTCTCTACCTGGTAGGGCCTTAGCACTATTAGAGCTCAGACCAAGGCTACCCAGTTCCAGGGTCTCTCTTGATGACCGATTGGATTGCTTGTTTTTGGGAGCCTTCTTATCTGTCCCAGATCGCTGATTTGACCTATCAATTTGAGAGGATGTCGATGCATATTCGTTATTTTGGCTGGGATTCGTCATTGGCTAGTACTTTTGATTTCCAGGGACATGAGGCTAGACCGTCAGGCACCGATGACTTTGCTGATGAAGGGGGTCCTTTTGACTATCGCCTAGATATGCAGGACATGCCCACTCAGGATAATCTGGCTCAGGTTGACCAGTTTGATGACTCCAGTACTTTTATGGATGACATAGAGATCCTTCCATAGGCCTTTTGTTAGCCATCGGGCACCTGTGCCCCATTATCTTGTACTTTATATTTTTATTTTCTACATGTATTATAGGTATGACATTGATGTATGTATAAAACTAATGTATTTCATTTGAGACATATATATGATTTTATCCTTTCATTTATTCATTTCATATGTTATATTATCGCTCATTACGAAGCATGTTTGATATATATATTGAAATGTTTGGATAGAGATTGACCCATGTGTGGTCCTTTTGACACATATTTTACAGATGGCCTCTTTATCCGTTGTTCGCTTGGATCACCTTCCGCCTGGTCAGATAGCCACCAGTTTGAGAGCTTGGCATGACAGCCTACTGGATTTTGATCGTATCATCATTGGTCGTATGCTTGGTCATTCTATGTCTCTATTATCTTTCCAGGTGCTCGACGGGTTTGTAGACGGGATGCTAGCTCATTTGATCCCAAAGCGCCACATTTTTTGATTTGGGCTCGATGTGCTAACTCCTACTTTGGAGGAGTGTGGTCGCATTTCTGGTTTGTCTATAGAGGGACCTTGTGCTCAGGTAGCGATAGGGCATATGCGCCGCCATTTCATGACTACCACTGGTTTGAGGCAGTTGTAGTTTTAGCTGAGGTAGTTGGTAGCCACATCATTTCCATGGACTTTCTGATAGACCATTTTGCTTCCGCCGATAGCTTCACTGTCCATTGGGGAGATTTTGTTATTTTCAAGGAGATATGGCAGACTACAAGGGTAGATGCCCTGATCATGTGCATCATCTCTTATTTATATATGCCTTTATACGCCGATCATTTGGATGTCGGGATGTCGATGGTCGTCAAGGCTCTCCGAGATGATTTCACCATTCTTCCCTTGATCTTGGCGAAGACATTTATATCAGCATCATTCTGCCGGACCGTCAAAGATAAAGAGATTCGCGATAGTCCAGTCCTCCTGTATTTTTGGTTTATAACCCATATTAGGCCAATTGGATGGCTCCGTCGCCATGGGTTCTTCTTTGGTCATGGTATGGCTTTGACCTTTTCCTTCCGCCCAGCTTCATGCATGGACTTCACATCTTGGACGGCATTCCTAGATGCCATGGAGGAGCCATTTGAGATAGTCATGTATTCTATCTATTGCTCCTTCCTGAGCTTTATCACTCATGTGGCTGACCTGGATTTCCTTCCTTCGGCCAGTTTGAGGGGTGTGACCACATATCATCCTCTGGCGGTGACGGGTCAGTTTGATCAGCATCAGGATGTCCATTCGTTTGAGGGGGCTGAGGACTATCGCTTCCTCATTTGCTCAGCTACCAAGGCAGATTTGGCCCGAGTCTACGGGTTTTGGTCCCATCAACAGACTGCAAAGCTCAAAAATGGCCATCCGGGCCGATCAGTAGAGTATTCAGCTTAGTTGGAGTCGGATTTAGCTCCGGATGTAGTTGATCAGATCAAGGCAGGGGATTGGTCCACTGATGAGGAGGAGCCGATAGAGGACCCCATATCTCCTACTGAGGATGAGTTATTAACAGATTTGACAGCAGTTTTGGTTAGCACAGCTCTAAGTTCTGTTCCATCCTCCAGGGATGTGTTGGATCGTCAGGTGCCTCTTTTGAGTTTTGAGCAGGATCAGGCTCGGGCCTTGATGTTGACCACCGTGGCAGGTAAGGATGCAACCCTTACAGTTAGAGATGAGGCTATAGTTGCCAGAGAGGTCGTTCGATATTTTGAAGATGGGCTCACTGATCACACACGAGACGTCATTCCGAGTTAGGATGGTATCTTTAGGTCAGCAGTAAAGCTACTGAGACGTGTGGATATACTGGAGCAAGAGCTTAGGGCTGCTCCTTAGACCGCAGAGACAACTAGGTATTTGGAGATGTTATCCCGCCTGGCCTCAGATTTGTAGCCCTATTTCACCTTCCTGCACAAACTATGTTATTATCTTTTATCGCATATTGGAACAAATTTTGTACTCTAAACAATTGTATATATAAAAAGTAACAGGTTTAGCCCACTTACCTTGTTTGAGTACGTCTAGACATGTATATTGATTACCATTTTTGTTTCATGATTTATTATTTTGATATAAAGTGGCTCTCGCCATCCTTGTGCAAGATTTGATAGAGCGATATTGAGATGTCGTAAGGTCTTTTCAACATGGATCGTCAACTTTGAGGGTTTTATATGGGTATTTTTGGTTTTTGGATAGGCTTAATGTTTGGGATTAATATGGGGTAAAAGGATTTGATTTTTGTTTTTTGAGGGTTAGACCACACCATAAATGGCTGCCTACGTATTCCCGTGGACGATGGGAGATCATGTCTGTGGCACCCCCAAATTCGAGTTCCCAAACCTCGGGTTTGGTGCTCATGACCCGTTATACATATCACATCTAACTACCCATCTATTGATGAATTACATCATTCATTACATTATCTTAATAAAAACATACCTTAAAACATAATTATATCATCATCCCATGTTAACTAACCTTAACATTACATGTCTACTAATACAAAAGGCTTAAGTCTAAATCTGATACAATAATCATTACACAATTAATACTACTCGGTCGCCTTCTCTTTGCCTTTATCCTTATTAGAATCCTCTACTACCGCGACTTTAGCTAAAATGTTTTATTTAAGCAAGGGTGAGCAACTGAGTTTGCTCAGCAAGTTAATGTTAGGTTTTGTATGAAATCGTGGGTGCAATCAAATTGAAAAATTAGCGGAAGCATGGTATATCAGAGTTTAAGATTTTTCTACAAACCAATTACCTGAATCATCCTTTATGCACAGTTATTAATTAAAACAAAATAGAAGGAGATTAGACTCATACTCTTGTAGAACTAAGCTTCCACAGGTACGAGCTCAACTCCTTGTTCTTCGTGATCTCCTTGAATATCCGGGATTGATTCCTTTCTTTGATTAACGTTAGCCACCCAAGTGTTTGGCCTCTAGAGGTGATCCACCAAGGAACAGGAATTGTTCAAGAAGGAGGGTGGTTGGCTAAACCCTAGTTTTCTATCCTCTATAGAAAAGGAGTACTCTCCAACAATTAGAATTGCATCAACTGATATCTAACATAAGAATTCTTTTATATAGATATTGGTCAACCCTTCTAATCCAATTAGAAATAGGGTTTCATTTAATTAATTAAACTCCTTTAATTAATTAGACTTCCCAACACATTGAGATTAATTAATTAAACTCCTTTAATTAATTTTTCTCCTAATCTTATTAGGAATAAATGAGAGTACTAATATTAAATTAATTCCTAAACTCCTTTAGAAATTAAAATAATAATAATTATAATAATATTAATAAGACTCCTCTTATTAATTTATATTTAATATTTCTAAAATATTAAATAATAAACATTAAGCTATTTAATTTATTATATCACCATATATTAAATTAATTACACTTAACATATTATTACGATTATGACATTACCTTCTTAAATAATTATTCTTCCTTTTATGGTGTGGCCCTTTAGGTTCTCCATATTAAACCGGTTGTGAATAAATTAATTAAAATAATTTTAATCTTATTTAAATAAATAAATTAAATTAATAATCTATTTAAATAAATAATATTTATTCTACAATAAGGATAAGCCTCCCTAGCGATCAACGACTTTCCAGATAATATAGATTTCAACATCAATCATAAAAGAACCTGTGAGTAAATAGTTATTGTGACAACCCAAAAATTTATAAGATCTTGAGTGATTAAAATAAAGGTTAAGGAATAAACCTAGATGGGAATTTGAGGATTTATTTAAAAATTTTAAAGAACCTATATGGTTTAATCTGAATTGTTAAGCAATGTAAAGAAATTAAACGAGAATGATGGAAATTTTGAAAAGAATAAGAAGTTAAGTTTAAGTTGCAGTACAATCGTACTCTTTAATAGTTGATCTATAGTATTTGGGTTAAACGATTCATTCAAGGAGCGGAGGTATATACGAACTAGCTACCGATCTAACTCACTGTGAAAACAGTATAGACGAGACGGAAAACTAGATTCTTGGTTGTTTGTGGGAAACCACTCAGCTTACTATATTGAACACTGTTAGAGACTCGATCTGTGCTGAATTTAGAGTTTTGGATATGTATGATGACAAGGATAAATATATTAGGACTTACGTGGAACATGTCTCAACCTATTAAATTATTTTGTATGAATATTATGTGATGGTTATATTTGTTTATTATATAAACAAATAAAAGAAACTAATGTAACCTAATTATATATTAGGAATGAAAAATTGAATAACCTAAGTGTTATGGTATGGAAGAATAATAGTATTTAAAATATATACCAACCTTAAGAGATTTATTTTATACATCTTAATTAACTAATTTTATAATCTAAGTAAAGCAAGTCTAATTGGGTTATGAAATTAAAGATACATAAGAAAGGATTTAAATTACAAATGTGTGTAATGAAAACCCTAACTAAATGATTAGGGTAGGATAAAAAATTAAAAGTATTGAACTATGTGAAATTCATGGCCGAAGGGATTAATTTGCAAGCCCAAGATAAATTAGTTAAAGTCCAATCCTTTAGCCCAATGGGAGAGGGGACATTCTGGGCCTTTAGTAAGCTAATTAAGGCATTGGGCCATATTAGTTTACCTAGCCCAAACAATTAGTTAGGAAGCCCAAAAAGAATTAAAGGACTGGCCCAATCATAGCCCAATGAAGATTTATTTAGTAACCCAAAATAATGGGATATGTGCTAGCAGAATAACTATGGTTAGTAATTATCCATACTTGAGTTAAATGTAGGAAAAGTATTGGTATATAAGGGTGGGCTCCACTAGTAATTGGGTGATGATTGATAGGAAAATTTCTTGAGATGACTTAAAGACCATTTTGCCCATTCCTAGTAATAGTTAAAGACTACTTTGCCCTTAGTCTTAATTTTTTTATACTAACTAAACAAAAAAAATTGTGGGAAAAAGGGGTACAATCCGGAAAAAAAGGAGAAGAAAAGGAGGGGATGTAAGTAATGAGTACTTCACTTTATTAGGTGAGTAACTCCCTAATAGGTGCCACTTAGTTATTCACCCACACCTTATACAAACTTGCAAGCAAAAGCTTAATATATGAGAGAGAGAAATAGAGAAAGAGTGTGGGAGAATGAGTTAGATATACAAGTTATATCTATAAACTCTTTCTAGCCAAAAATAAAAAGTTAACTTATTCTTATCTTTACTCTCATTTTATTTCTTAAGCTAACTAAGAAAGAGAAAACATAAGAAAGAACAAAAGCTAGAGAATGGAAAGAGAGAGAGAGAGAGGTTCGGTGGGAAGGAGAGGAAGAGAGGAAGAGAATAAATCCATATGCATCCTAGGTTCAAAACTTATTTTGGTTGGAAGAGAAAGGTAGCTAGCAAATAAAGGTATAAACCTTAATCTTTTGGACTTTTGATCCATTTCTTTGGATATGGAGTTTGTGTTTTTCAACTTAAAAACTATAGATCTATATGTTTTCTATGATTACATGTTTAGATCTAACCTATTTAAGTGTTAGAAAGATGATAAAAAAGAAGTAAAAGAAACTATGTTCAAAAAGTTAAGAAAACCCTAATCTTGTATGTTTTGTATATTTTATGTAAGATCCATGAAGTTAAAGCTTTAAATGGCTAGAAGAATGCTAGAAAGATATATATAGAGTTTAATGGGTTTAACTTGGTTATTGATATGTGTTTATGTTGAAAAGTTTGGTAAAGTACATGAAAGAGAGTTTTTCTGAAAAAGTTATTTTAAAAGTGTGATCTATGCTTTTTATTTTTGAAATCTACAAATATTTTTTGTGATTTTCTTTCTTGGTATGATATATCTATGAGTTAAGGACAAAACCTCTTTAGAATCACTTAAAAATGTTTTAAAATGAGCAAGATATGAATTTTGTACCAAAACACCCTAATTGTTGGAACCCTTGCAAGAACAGTCCACTTCTGGCCTCTTTTCAGTGACCAAAATAGATCCAAATTTGATGTTTGATAAATGAAAATTATAGTTCGGGAAGATACAAATCCAACGAGTTTGATTGGACCTCAATCGAAGTTGTACATTTTGTTTTATGAAGGTTTTAGTAAAGGACCCAAAGCTGAAAATAAAATTAAAAAGTTAGAAAAATTAAAAAAAATTGACCGGTTCAGTTTTCCGGTAAATCGACGGAACTTTTCGACGGCCGGTTCACCACTTTTCAGGCCGGTTCTTGGGGTAGGTCTTGGATTGAAAATTTTTTAAAATTGTGAAGAATATTAAAATATTTAATTCATAATTTTTCTGGACAGTTATGTAATTGTTAAATAATTAATGATTTAAACTCATTTAAATTATTTAAAACTTACTAATTAATAATTATTAATATTATTAAATGATTATTAAACTAATTAACATATAATTTAAATATAATTAATTATTTAATTATTATTTAAGTGATATTAAGTGATAATTAAGTAGGGTTAGTATTCATAAACTAACTATTAATTTTTTAATTAAGATTAAATAATAAGTAGAGATAAATTATTAATTAATTATTCTTTAATTAATATTAAATAATGATTAAAGAATGTTTAAGTAAGATTAAGTAATAATAATATAATTATTTATTATTTAATTAATATTAAATAATAATTAATAATTAATCATTCTTAAAATAATAAGAAAGAATAACTAAAGATTTATGAAGTGAATTAATTATTTATTATTCAAGGATAAATAAATAAATAATTATTATTTAATTAATGTTAAATAATAATTAAAGACAAATAAGATTAATAATTTAATTATTTATAATTTAATTAATATTAAATAATAAATAGATTTTATTAGTTATTATTTATTATTAAATAATAACTAAAGGCAATTAATTAATTACTATTTAACTAATAGTAATTAAATGAAGATAGAGTTAATAAATAGAGAGAATTTAAATAACTCATTAATTAAATAATTATAATAAATTGTATAAAGGATCTAATAAGTGTTTATCACTTAAGAAAAATATTATAAATTAATTAAATCATTAACCTAAGATCTATTAAATATCTTATAGGATTAATGATAGTACATTATAATATGTATACTTTGTGATTGAATTATTTACTAGATAATAGCATAAGTAAGCGTATAGTAATTATACGCAGTACTAATTAATAGACCAACATTGTCAATGCTAGGTCGTTCAAAGAATTTTAATTAAAGCTAGTTAGTTGTAGCTCGTCGAACAGGCAAGTTTCCTAACTCAAACTCGAGTTATTATGTTTCAAGCATGCTAGTGGTATAATTATTTATAATTATTCCACATATCTGATTATTGATTCGCACTTAATGTAAATTGCATATGTTCATCAAGTATGAAAGGCTGATCACCTTAATTAACATATGGTTCAGTTAAATTTATTCATGGTCATTATTGACCACCCAACATTATTGATTCAGTCATTTAATTATTGAAATTGATTCATGTTTTTTTATAATTATTATACATTGTTGAAAACTTGACAACTTATTCCTTTTCAATCATGATATATCTTCATTGTATTTAAATTTGCTGAGCAAAGTAGTTGCTCACTCTTACTATATCATGATAACAAATTTTAGATTAAGACGAATGTTCCAGGAAAGACAGAGACACAAGCAAAGGACAAGATTAGAGTGTTATGCAAGTTAACTATTTAGTTATCTGATGTAAGTTATTTATGTAAACACTTTTGTAAATCTAAGGGTATGTATGTAAGTTAAGGATAGACACATTGGGAGATGATTTAGAATTATTTAAAAATGAACGATGTATGTATGAATATTCCGCAATAGTTATAGAATATGTACGAAGATGAAGTACCGTAACGTACCAGATCCGAGGTTCAAGGGACCCAGATTTGGGAATGTCACAGTTATCGTGCAATTCAATCCTTCTATCATACAATGTCCCAATTAAATACAAGATATGAAATTACTGTCAAGTCTTATTTTATTTAATTATATGTATTTCGATCAGAAAATGCACAACTCCAAATAATGCAAATTAAAAACTCGTTTCTAATTTCATTCTGCCTTAGCCAAAGACTACTAGGTTGTCATTTAGCGAATCACATAGGACATATCTCTTCTTTTACTATAAGTGATAGATTCTTTATTATTCATTATCTCCATATATAACTTATTACACCCAAACATACCCTTTGATATACCCTAAGGGTCTTAAAGAATAAGTCAAAGTATAATTCATTACACACAAGATACTATGATGATCTCAAGTCTGAGGATCACTTGTACTACTATCACATTAGGAATTTCTATTGACAGGCGAGTAAAACTATATTAGATATTCCTTAGCGATTCACGTTCAATGTACTTATTCTCCAATAATCATCTACATACTTGCTTTAGTGTCTCCACACAAATGATCATGAGATCAATCATTCTCATCCAATGAGCAAGCAACATATGTACCAATCTATCCGTATTTACTAATATCTTTTTTAGTAATTCAACGATTGGAAACTATTTTAGTTAAATGTTTTCTAAGAATTTAGATCTCATTAGCATGATCAACATCATGATTCTAAAAGCATTGCTTAAAACTATGAATTATTTGCATATTATAAAAACAGAATCATGTAGATAATTAAATGCCTTTAATAAATGAATATTTTTATTAATACATAAATAAGATCATTTACAAAGTATATACTTTATCATTATACATGATTGACTTGTATGCATATTACTTTCAATCTCCCACTTGCACTAAAGTCAATTGCCATGGTATCTTATACACATCTTCTCTAAGTGACGATCAAACTACTGTTGTGTTAAAGTTTTAGTAAATAGATCTGCAATATTGTCTTGAGAGTCTACACGCTCCAAGGTGATGTCTCCTCTTTAAATGATCTCTCTAATCAAGTGAAATCGCCGCAACACTAGATTTCTGATGAGACCTAGGCTCCTCAGCATGTGCAATAGCTCCGGTGTTGTCACAATACAAGGGGACTGCTCCTCCAATGCTAGGAACCACACCAAGTTCTGTTATGAACTTCTTCATCCAAATAGCCTCCTTTGCAGCTTCACTTATAGCTATGTACTCTGCCTCTGTCACTGAATCAGCAACTGTTTGTTGCTTGAAACTCTTCCAACTCACTGTACCTCTGTTCAAGGTAAATACATACCCTGAAACAGATTTACTGTGATCTTGATCCGTTTGAAAACTTGAGTCCATGAAACCCTCGAGTTTTAATTCAGACCTACCGTAGACAAAAAATACATCCTTAGTCATTCGTAAGTACATTAAGATATTTTTCACTGCCTTCCAGTGCTCTTCTCCTAGATTCGACTGATATCTGCTTGTTACACTAAGTGCATGAGCGACATTCGGTATAGTACATATCATATCATACATGATAGATCATATTACTGAATCATAAGGTATCTTACTCATATGGTCTCTCTTCTCAAGTGTCTTTGGGGCCTGTTTCTTGGAGAAATTTATTCCATGGCTCGTCGACATGAGACCTCTTTTAGAATCTTTTATGCTAAATCTCTTTAGCATTGAATCAATTTACGTTCCTTGAGATAAGTCAAGCATCCTTTTAAATCTATCTCTATAGATCTTTATCCCCAAAATATAAGATGTTTCTCCCAAGTTCTTCATGAAAAAGTGTTTAGATAACCAGATTTTAATCGATTGTAGCATAGGAATGTCATTTTCTATCAGTAATATATCATCAACATATAATACAAAGAATGAAACAGCGTTCCCACTAACCTTCTTGTACACCAATGGTTCATCCTCGTTTTTGATAAAATCAAACTCTTTGATTGTCTCATCAAAACAGATGTTCCACCTATGAGAAGCTTGCTTCAATTCATAAATGGATCGTTACAGCTTACAGACTTGATTTGTTCCAACCTTTGAAACAAATCTCTCTGACTGTGTCATATACACATCCTACTCAAGTTTTCTATTGAGGAAGGTCGTTTTCATGTCCATCTGCCAGATTTCATAATCGTAATAAGCTGCAATCGCAAACAAAATCCGTATGTACTTGATCATAGCTACTGGTGAGAAGGTTTCATCACAGTCAACTCCTTGTCTTTGTTTGAAACTTTTTGTAACCGGTCGGGCCTTATAGGTTTCTACCTTGCCGTCCGCTCCAGTCTTTTTTTTAAACACCCATTTACACCCAATAGGCTTAATGCCTTCAGGTGGTGAAATCAAAGTGCATACTTGGTTCTCATCCATGGAGTCCATCTCGAATTTCATAGCTTCAAGCCATTTTTCTGAGTCTTTATTACTTATAGCCTGTTCGTAATTCAATGGATCATCATCATTCATGACGTGTACCTCATCGTCATCCTCTATGACGAATTCATACCTATCAGGTATCTTCGGTACTCTTCCAAATTTACGAATAGGGTGTTGTAAAGAAGGTGTCTCTACTTGGACAGGTTCATCCAATTGATCTGTAGTGGTTTGTGGTTCTTGAATTTCTTCAAGATCTATTTTTCTCCCACTAGCCCCTTCAAGGATAAACTCATTTTTTAAGAAGGCAACATGTTTTGCAACAAACATATTTTTCTCAGTATGATTGTAGAAATAGTATCCCAAATTTTTTTTAGGATATCCCACAAACGTGCACTTATCAGATCTTGTCCCAAGCTTATCATTTTAAAACCTTTTCACATAAGTTAGACATCCCCAAATCTTAATATGCTTAAGACAAGGTTTTCTCCTTGTCCACATCTCATATGGAGTCTTGAAAACGAATTTCGAGGAGACATTATTTAGTAGATATGCAGCCGCTTCTATAGCATAGCCCTAGAATGATACTAAAAGATCGGTAAAACTCATCATGGAATGAACCATGTCCAACAATGTTCGATTTCTCATTTCAGATACTCCATGTAACTGTGGTGTACCTGGTGGAGTCCATTGTGCGATTATACCCCTATCTTTGAGACAATTGAAAAACTCACCACTTAAATATTCACCACCTCGATCCGATCGAAGAATCTTAATACTTTTGTCAGTTTGTTTCTCTACTTCACTTCTGAACTCTTTGAACTTTTTAAATAATTCAGATTTGTATTTTATTAAATACACATATCCAAATCTTGAGTGATCATCGGTGAAAGTAATAAAATAAGAATACCCTCTCCGTGCATTCGTTATCATAGGTCCACAAACGTCTGTGTGAACCAACACTGTAATACCCGAGAATTCCCATATATTATTAAATAAATATATTAATGGAAATGAGAATTTATTTTGTGTTATGAGATGAATTAATTCAATTATATATAATTGAATAATTATAATAATTGAGAAATTGGTGGAGTTTGTGATAAACTCGTTGATTGCCTTGTGTGGCACAGTGACGTAATATAAGAATGATTATATTAATTTAAGCGAACAATTAATCTATATTAATTGTTAATCGAAGAATATTAATTAACTGTTATAAAATACTAATGAGGATTGATTAATAATATGTGATTATTATTGCAAGAAACATAATAATAATGAGCAACGTGTTTATAAATATAATAAGATTTATATCAAAGTGATAGTTAATCATATAAAGGTTAATTAAATTGTTATGGAGGTTAACAATTATATTGATTGATGTAGGATATGTGTATATTATTAATTAATATTCAATTTATAAGATGAGAAATTATATGTGCAAGCATGCGAATTAAATGTATAGTAACTATATGTTATGATATGTGTAGGTGACAAATGATGTGTGGATATACATTAAAATAATGTATCATGGATCTATTATAAATAATTGTTGAGTAATACAATTTAATAATACATGAGATAATGTAATGTGATAACATCCGATTAAATTATACCAGTATGATAAAAATATACATGAATTATATGTGCACAATTCACACTTATTACATTATGTGAATCCATGTTAGTATCATTAGAATTACATTGTAACTATAATTGTGGCCTAATTATATAGTATATATACATGTAACATATTTTGGCATAAGTGTTGTGTATATATACAAATTATAGAATGCTGATATATGGCCTTGTTCCAATATAATAGTCACCCTCCTTCTCCTTCACGTGTATGGCAAAAAGGCTAAGGCCTTGATGAGTGGGATTTATACCCGCGAATCGGATACTTTATGGCTTAAATAGTTGCCCGATCTTCGCTATGTTTATATAGTTTTATATTATTTTAGTATTAGTATGCTTAACCGTTGTGTTGCAGGCTCTACAGGACTTTTCTAGGCAAAATGGGCAATTTACACACACTGGCGCCGCAGCGTCAATGCTATGCCTCCATCTCGCGCCGCATACCTATTCAGCCTGACGTCACCATGGCGCTGCAGCGCCCCTGAGCCTTTATAAACTCAGGCTGCAGCGTGGAAGCCGGTCTTTTGAGTTTAACGTGGCGCCGCAGCGCCACTTATAAGTCTATTGCCCGCGCCGCAGCGCGACCTCCGGTGCCCAGACAGAGAAGGCTTGCTTTTGACCTAGAAAAAGAGAAGAACAGATATATATAAAGGGAGAGCAAGAGAAAAGAAAGCAAGAGGGGGGAGACTGGGATAGAGAATCGGTTAGCTTAGTACTTTCTCTCTCTAGTTATTAGGTAATGTTTGTAAATATAGATTAGGTAGATTAGGGTGAAGTCTGGGATTTCCTTGGAGCAACAAGAGCATTGAGCTACACGGATTGGAGAGCTTGAAAGGAGCGTAATGCTTGGAGACTGAGGAGGCTTGACAGAGTTTATTCTTATCCATTTATTTCCTCTACTTTTGTAATCCATAAATGTTGTCTTTATTGCTACTTATATTTTGTTCAATAGCTATGAACTAAGTATTGGCTCTAAGGTTATAATGGAACCCTTTGTTAGTTAAATTGACTGTCTTATCTCTTTGGTTGGCACCATATGGTTTGGTTTAATATATTCATGCTTAACGATTCTCACTAAGACATTAGTGATGATTTTGGTAATCTATATGATATCGAAAGAAGAATTGTAGATTTACACCTAAATATATTGGCATGTGATTATGGGTTTCGACTGCATAAGTTGTGCGTAGAATAGACATATATCTGTGTGCCACGTGTGACCTAATTGAGAACTTATGCTTAAATCCTTGTTAGGTTAATTCGCATAGACATGTGTAGGATTATCACCTAGTTTGGATGTTCTTTTCTGTTCTATTCCCTTTCGGGTGGATCTGGAGAGGATATGTTTGTGCATACCTCGACAGAGGTGTATGAACACCTGTGCGTTCTCGGTCGACAAACTGTCGTGACCATTAAGACCAAAGAGAGAAGGGTAGGAAGTTTGATGAAGCATAGCACACTAGGTGTTCGACGGAATGCCTGTGTGGGGTGAAGTTGTAACCTTAGCTTGTAATTCCTTCGTTTACCATTCGTTATCCGTTTACTTGCTTTTATAATTAGTTATAACTAGTTTAACCACACCCCTATTAGTTTACTGTTCGAATAAGACTTAAGCGATACAAAGTTGGTACTTGGTAAATATTAGTGATAGTTCCTCGTGGGTACGACACTTTTCTTATCACTGTATTACTTGTTAGACCGCGTATACTTGCGCGTGTTTAGTGATCGGTTTTCCGATACAACAAGTTTTTGGCGCCGTTGCCGGGGAACTATTATTCTAATATTGTCCAATATTGATTTAAATCAATTTAGTCTTAATTTGAACGTGTATATATTTCTTTTATTTGTTTGATCTTCCGTTGTGTTTTTAAGTTTACAGGTTATGGACGATCAATATTATCAATGGCCTTATGAGAGGACTACACAACCAAGCTCGGAAGAAGGACTCGAGAAATTGCGAGCTCAAATTGCAAATGTCTTGAGGTTTTCTGATAATCTTGAGTGTGAGTCCACTCAGACTGCCTACTGTCAGGAGCGAGCTGACATTGAACCAAGTTCCTATCATCCAAACTGTCAGGGTTATCCAAACTCTTGGGACTATAGTCAAGAGCAATATCATGATCTGAATTACTCCTATCCGAATCAATTTGAATGTCCATCACCTCTGCAATATAAGGTGACATTCCAACCCAATGAGAGCTTTTCGGCAGACTTAATAGAAGAGAAAAGGCTTGAAGAGCTCCTCACCAACTTTATAGAAAGAAATGAGGTTCGAATGGCAAGCCAAGATGCCGCATTGCAAAGCCTCGAAAATCAATTGGGACAACTCGTCAATGCCATCATAAATCTACCACAGGGCAATCTACCGGTCATAACCAATCTCAACAGTGAAGCAGTAGAGCATTGCACGGTGGATACGCAAGGAGAAGGCGGGGAGTCTCACGAAGTTGTTGAGGGAGATGTCATAGCGCAAATTGTCCAACAGGTGGAGACTGAAGTTGGAGAGAAGAGGATAAAGAGTGGCTATATTGTCAAGACTAATCAACAACCGGATGCCACGCTCACGATTGTGGAAACCCTGGAGGACCCGCTAGTGCACAAAGAACGCTTTCAACTTGATGAAAAAGGCGAATTATTGGATAATTCCAGTGGTGAAAGATTCTTTGTGCCAATGGGTGAAGAAAACGAGGATGATCAATCATCCATGTCCGCCACAAATTTAAAGGAATTGACAAATAGGCGGCATGAAATGGTCGTTTTTGCTTATGAGCCGGATTGAGCGGCATCGGTATAGTCAGGCCGACGACTTTAAAACAAGCGCTTGGTGGGGAGGCAACCCCATCTCAGTATCAATTTTCTCTGTTTTTCTTTACTTATGTCTAGTTTAAATTGTGTCCTTTCTTTTTACCATTTAAACGTCGTTGCCAATGCGTATGTTTTTGTGATCATAGGATGCAGGGAGCATGTCATTTAGTATGTTGCTAGTGTATATCTTAGTTAGATATAGTATATAGCATGTTATTTACTTAGCATGATATCTGTGTAATATATGTTGTCTAATACATGGTTTTTGTGCAGAAAATCTCAGATACAAGGTTCGCGCCGCAGCGCCAGAATTTACCCTGAACTTCGCGCCGCAGCGCCAAGCCTTTTATTCAAATTCTCTGCTTCGCGCCGCAGCGCCCAGGAACAAAGAGGGTCTCGCGCCGCAGCGCCAAAAGCAGGCAAAGCTACTGCCAAGTCGCGCCGCGGCGCCAAGCAAAGAAGGAATACTCGCGCCGCAGCGCCGGTAGCGAATTTGTGTTTTTAAAAGCACAGCTGAAGCCGGCAGTTGTGCCCATTCCTTCCCAATTCTCTCGACAGTTTCGGCAGCACAAAGAACCTAAAGAGACCCAAAACAAAAACGTGCCTTTCTCCACCCCCGAACCTTTGATCAATCTACCACAAGAGAGCAATCCATTCATTCTTTCACAAAACCCCAAGCCAGTGCACGCAGCAAGAGGAGATCAGAATCAATCTAGGGTTCCCACTCAAGGTATTTGGGGGATTTTAGTCATTCATTTACTGTTTGATTTCGATATTTGGGTTGGTTTTACTCTGTTGATTGGGGTGATTTCCACTGACGGAAATCGGGACAGAGCACTGTCAAGCTAGGGCTGTCCAAATTGGGTTTTGAAAGCGCGCACAAGGTGTTTGATAAATTGACTGAGAGATAATTTGACTGTTTGGGATTGTTTGACATTGAAGTTGCATTGGGAATTATTCTAGCCTAAGTTTGGCGAAGTGTGGAATCGAGTCCTGCTTGTGTTCAAGCCAATTGCTACAAATTCTGACATGGCTTCAAAAAGGCAACGCCTGAGCGTCGGCGGTTCCTCGTCCGCAGCACCAACGGCATGGGACAACACCAAATTTGTTAACGAAGAGGCATGGAAACGATACAAAAGCTCCTTTGCCGCACGAAATTTGATTCCTGAACGGGGTTTGAGGCCTGACAAAACAAAGGATGGCGAGTTGTTAGCCATGATTGCGGGTCGCCAGTGGGTGCACTTCACAAAACCACCCGAATCGGCCATTGTTTCTGTGGTTCGTGAGTTCTACGCTAATGCTAGTGCCGAGGGTCCTGCTGTTGTCCAAGTCAGGGGGCGGTCAGTGGCGTTTGGAAGCCAAGCCATCAATGCACTGTTCGCGACGCCCGGTTTCGAGGGTAAGGATTATATGGGGCCGGGACTCCGCAGCTATGACCTCGAGGAGATTGTTCGGAGGCTCTGCAAGCCCGGGACTACATGGAAGACAAATGACTTCACGGGTGAGAGGACCAGTTTCCCACATGCTGCACTCAGTCGCTATGGGAAGGCATGGTTCAGTTTTATTTGTGCCAACATGATCCCGACTCGTCACCTGAGCAACGTGACTAAGGATAGAGCGATCCTATTATTTGCCATTGTCACGGGGCTGAACGTGGACATCGGAGTTCTCATCCATGAGTCCATCATAAAGGCAATCAAGAGCAATGTATCTACGGGACTTCCACATCCATCCTTGATCACCCGGCTGTGCAAGAGGGCAGGTATACATTGGGGGCCAGAAGAGATAGCTTTGCCGCCCATGTCAGTCATTGACCATCAGACCATTTCACGCTTCGATGTGTGGGATGGGGCTATTTCTCATGCTAGAGGCGAAGGATTCGGGCCACCTACTGAGCCACCTCCTACAGCAGAGCCTTCGCAGCCATCAGACGCAGGCACAGCTTCACAGGGACTACTGGCAGAAATCATGGCATCCCTCACTCTGCTACATCAGAACCAGGAAGCTAATGCTCAGAGGCAGCAGAGGCACATAGCAGCGGTGGCCTTGAGGCAGGACATAGCGATGCAGTATCAGGCTGAGCTGGTCAACACGATGCAGAGCATCTACACTGTGTATAGTGGCGAGGATTCAGAGTTCACGCCATTCCAGTTCCCGGAGCCTCCTGTCTTCCCGCCATACCCTCCACCATCACCACCCGCCGAAGCTGACGAGGACGCAGCTGCTGCCGAGTGACCAGACTTCAGGGAAGCTCTCTTGTTTAGAGTGATATATGTTTAGCAATGAGGGCATTGCTCACCTTAAGTTTGGGGGTGTTATGGTTTATTATCTGTTTTATTTCTGTCTATTGCCATGATAGGTTGTTATTTTAGTACTTTATTTAGGTTTTTATCAGGAGTGTAGTGCAGTCGTTTTGTACTGCGGTATTATGTTTTGGGTTTATTATGATGGATGCCATGAACAGTTTTTGGTTATTTATTAGCACTTTGTTTGTTTTTAGCATGTTTGTGGTTTATAGCCATCTTTTTGGGGCTTTTACAGATTTATATGCTTGTGCCATGTTAATGGCTTTATTACCCTATTTTGAGCTGCTTTTATGCGAGGGTGGTATATTTTTCGCTGATTTTTGATTGTGGCTAATGACAAGCGTCAAGTAATTATGCTTATCTCTTAGAATCGTGTCAAGCATGTATGAGCTAGGGGTTGTTCAATCGATAAGTTGAGACTGTTATTGATCCGTCCTTCTTAGCAAGCACCGACCAACTGTGCTAACTAGTTATTTTTTGAATTTAGTTCGCCTGTTTATTGCTTTGGGAGTATGTTCACTTTTATAAACTTTCATTTTTACAAGGTAATAAAAGACTTCGACGCATATACAGTTTTGGATCTTGGATTCTGGCATGTTGTATAATAAAAAATAAAAAATAAAAAAAAATTTTGAAAAGGAGATTGAATATCGAAAGTCTTGCGGTGGGTCGAGATGGAGCGTAAAACGCACTCATCCATAAACGCAGGACCGATGTTGAGATGGAGCATAAAATGCACTCGTCATATAATCTTCAGATTTCTTAAAGTCTAATTTGGCTTATGTTGATTACGTGGCCTTTGCTGCTCGAGTGATTAGATTCATAGGGGTGTTTTACGCCTAGTGCCCTAAAGCCGTCTGGCTTGGGAGTCACTGATCAAAAGCTCATTTATGGGTAGCTCTGTCTAGCCTAAGGTAATTAAGGACTGTCCGAGTCAGATTTTTGTTGTCTTCATGCTAGAGCCTTTTGATCTTTTCCTATGATTGCATCCTAGTCTTAATGCTTGTTGATTGTTTAAGTTGCGTAGTGTGCATATTGTTTTTAGCAATTGACTGTGCGATCTTATTTGAGCAATGATTAGTTAGGATGGTTGGTCCCCACACACACACATAGAACGGATCGAATACAGTCTTATGCTTGAAGCTGAATGAACTCTTGCTAATATCTATGTTTGCCCTGTTCTCTGGGAATAGCTATGTTCGAGCTTAGAAGCCGTGATGCTAGTGCAGTTTTATTGTTCTTTTGCGCGTGTTTTACTGTGTGAGTTTGTGTTAGATAGTTTGCTCGAGGACAAGCAAAGACTTAAGTTTGGGGGTATTTGATGAGTGGGATTTATACCCGCGAATCGGATACTTTATGGCTTAAATAGTTGCCCGATCTTCGCTATGTTTATATAGTTTTATATTATTTTAGTATTAGTATGCTTAACCGTTGTGTTGCAGGCTCTACAGGACTTTTCTAGGCAAAATGGGCAATTTACACACACTGGCGCCGCAGCGTCAATGCTATGCCTCCATCTCGCGCCGCAGCGCCGCATACCTATTCAGCCTGACGTCACCATGGCGCTGCAGCGCCCCTGAGCCTTTATAAACTCAGGCTGCAGCGTGGAAGCCGGTCTTTTGAGTTTAACGTGGCGCCGCAGCGCCACTTATAAGTCTATTGCCCGCGCCGCAGCGCGACCTCCGGTGCCCAGACAGAGAAGGCTTGCTTTTGACCTAGAAAAAGAGAAGAACAGATATATATAAAGGGAGAGCAAGAGAAAAGAAAGCAAGAGGGGGGAGACTGGGATAGAGAATCGGTTAGCTTAGTACTTTCTCTCTCTAGTTATTAGGTAATGTTTGTAAATATAGATTAGGTAGATTAGGGTGAAGTCTGGGATTTCCTTGGAGCAACAAGAGCATTGAGCTACACGGATTGGAGAGCTTGAAAGGAGCGTAATGCTTGGAGACTGAGGAGGCTTGACAGAGTTTATTCTTATCCATTTATTTCCTCTACTTTTGTAATCCATAAATGTTGTCTTTATTGCTACTTATATTTTGTTCAATAGCTATGAACTAAGTATTGGCTCTAAGGTTATAATGGAACCCTTTGTTAGTTAAATTGATTGTCTTATCTCTTTGGTTGGCACCATATGGTTTGGTTTAATATATTCATGCTTAACGATTCTCACTAAGACATTAGTGATGATTTTGGTAATCTATATGATATCGAAAGAAGAATTGTAGATTTACACCTAAATATATTGGCATGTGATTATGGGTTTCGACTGCATAAGTTGTGCGTAGAATAGACATATATCTGTGTGCCACGTGTGACCTAATTGAGAACTTATGCTTAAATCCTTGTTAGGTTAATTCGCATAGACATGTGTAGGATTATCACCTAGTTTGGATGTTCTTTTCTGTTCTATTCCCTTTCGGGTGGATCTGGAGAGGATATGTTTGTGCATACCTCGACAGAGGTGTATGAACACTTGTGCGTTCTCGGTCGACAAACTGTCGTGACCATTAAGACCAAAGAGAGAAGGGTAGGAAGTTTGATGAAGCATAGCACACTAGGTGTTCGACGGAATGCCTGTGTGGGGTGAAGTTGTAACCTTAGCTTGTAATTCCTTCGTTTACCATTCGTTATCCGTTTACTTGCTTTTATAATTAGTTATAACTAGTTTAACCACACCCCTATTAGTTTACTGTTCGAATAAGACTTAAGCGATACAAAGTTGGTACTTGGTAAATATTAGTGATAGTTCCTCGTGGGTACGACACTTTTCTTATCACTGTATTACTTGTTAGACCGCGTATACTTGCGCGTGTTTAGTGATCGGTTTTCCGATACAACAGGCCTATTCTCCCATTCTTCTCCCAAGCTTAGCTAGCAATAATTATATGAGGAGTGGCTCTAATGATGGCTTTCAACAACTATCTACCAACTTCCTCTTATCTAGCATGCAATTCAAATTTCTGTTAGTTTGAAATAGTAGGCAATTGCATTGTCTGTATCTTGTTTTCTCTATAAATATGGCTTCCTTTCTTCCCATTTCACATTGCTGAGATTTTGTTTGAGTTGATAAGTTGAGAGCATATACATAATAGCATTGTGAGATATCAGCAAGCTTACTCCATAACAGAGGTATAAATCCTCTTCGTGTCTTCATTTTCATTTTCTGTCAAAAGAACTCCATTTTTGTTCTCTGAGTTTTGTTGAAATTCTTGATTATGCCAAATTGGTTCATGATTGGGTTGTAGAACCCTTATATTGTTGTTATATGAACATACACACATGATGGAACCACTGAATAGTCTTTCATTTCCATTGTTCCTCTTCAATTTCTGTAAATACATAAAATTAGTAAAATAGTTAGAGTTCATGAAATTGGGAATTGTAATTGCTATTGACTGTTATATAAGCATATATGTATGTGTTAGTAAGTTAAACAAGTCTAATATCTGGGTATGGTATGTTGAAATCGATGAAATGGGAGGTTTTGGGTCAGTTTTCGCTGCCGTCTGAACCAGAAAACTGCCTCGACGCCGCAGCGCCGCAGCCCGCGCCGCAGCGCCACCCGCGCCGCAGCGCCACTCGCGCTGCAGCGCCAGTATTAAGCTACTGTGCCGCGCCGCAGCGCCAGCCTCTGTGTTCAGTTTTCTGCATTCTGCAACAAAACTGCTATGCACCAATTGTTTGATTTTTGTTTAAACAAGCATGGGAGCATGATTAACACATATATATAAACCTAATGAGGCAATGTAAGCATGTTTTAGTATATTAGCATGCATGGTTAACCAAACGACACATAGTTTGGAAACGAATTTAAAGTTTCATAAACGACGTTAACATATATAGAGCATGTTTACATACTAACCTTGCAAGCACGTTAGTACCACCTAGAGACACATGAAGTGCATGTTAGCTTATCTATATTGGTTCCGTAATAAAATGTGAACATGTGAACCTAACTAGTGCTCATTCCTAACAAAAATATAAGTTTGAAGGTGGATATGATCATGTAAATGCTATATAGTCATTTTGATGTTATGAGCATGTTTAGATAACTTTGAAATATATGAATGAAGCCTTAACTTGTGTTTATATAGTTCGTAAGGAAGCATGAACATGTTAGGCTCTATTAGTAAGATTCACCAATAGAAATACAAGCCTTGCACATGAGCATTAACACGATATGTGGAGATTTAAATTCTGATATTTATGGACACATGTGATAGTACTCTTAGACTCATTCATGTGTCATGCATATATATATACCATGATTGGTTGCCGTGATTAAAGTTTAGCATAAACAAAGCATGTTTTCAAGATAATAACAATGCTAGCTACATATATGCAATACGAGTACTCATGAGCATGACTAATACAAGTTATATGAATATCTTATGTGTTTAAAAGCAATCATGTTAGACCATATGAGTTCGTGTCCTTGAATGGCTTTAAGTATTAACTTAAGAACCTATACCATGTACGATTGGATTTGGAAAAGTTATACAAGCATGAAAGTATCCTTTAAATATGAATACATGCTACGCGATATTATATGATGTTACTTGAACCCGATTTTGACGGTTAACTTAAGGAGATGCCGTAACTTGCTAAAATAAAATATATTTAGTATTGATTGTGGTCTTATGTGATCTTAATAATATGCAAGCATGTTTGCTAATTGTTGAGATCTTATATAATATGAGAATGCGTTTAAACTCTAAATAAGGAACGTTAAGGATAAAAATTATATTCTATATAACTGTGTAGCTAGGTAAAACTTAGCTTATGTGTTGATCGTATATTCAAAGAGAAAATGTGAAGTTAAATTATATGACTAATGAATATCATATATATACGTAACTGTATTACTATAGGAATTCGAAAGTGTTGATTGCTTTTCGTGGATAAACTACGCTAAAGGCAAGTTCTCTTACTTACACTCTCTTAAAGTGCAAGTATCCTAACCGACGCATTTACTTTATGCAAGGAAATCTATGATTGTGAAAGTTTCCTAACTTATACTCTTTTACTATGCAAGTATCATATCTTGTGTATTGCGAACTAGTTTCCTATTTACTCGGTTGAATCGAATTAGCATACTTGAACTCTTATTTCATTAAAGCTATTATTCATGTTGAACTTAGTATTGTTCTTGAATATTGTGAAAGTGTCTATGCCATTTGATTCGGCTGGACTTATGTTATTGAAAAGCAACCCAAACTAATTGATTGGTGCGGGATCTTGTATTTGACTGAGAAGAACAACCTTCTTTGAAGGGAATATATAATTGTCGGAGAACCGACGTGCACACTTGAGTATGGTTGATTGTTATGCATAACAAGGGTACTTTAGGCTGATCACCTGTTGTACCTGTTTTTGTTGGATTTTCAGTTTATTACTGTCAATTCTAGTAGAAGTTCATAGTCCGTAGTGACTACTCAGTATTCAATTATTTGAAATCTTGAATTGACTTATTATTGAATCATATTGATATTATCCTGTCCTTAGCGATTGATATTGAGAACTGTTGATATTCTTGTTATTCTTGAACTATCAAATCTTGTTATACCCTTTCGAGAATTGAGAATCTTATTACTCACCCTTATTGTATATTACATGCTGGGCAATTTGTGCTCATTCTTGCTTTCCCTAAAACATTTCAGTTAAGGCAGAGCATGGTGAACCTTCGGGCGTTGATAAGGGCAAGGGCAAAGCTACCAACTAGCTTATGTCTATTATGTTTTAAATATATTAATATTGTATGAAGATGATGTAGTAAGACTGGATTTGATTATGTTTAAGCTTAAGTTAGATTATGTAATAAGTCGTTAACTGATATTATTATGTAATCTATTAAGTACTGTAGGTTGCGAGACTTGGGGGAATAATTATAACAAATCATTGTAAATTATTCTAGAATAGATTTTCCGCTGTGATCGTATGATATTTAATTATTATTATTGTGATGTATTACCATGAGCACGTGATGAACCGAATTCGAGAGACCAAGTGGCGGTCCTGGAATTTGGGGGCGTCACAAGTTGGTATCAAAGCCGTAGTTATAAACCTTAGGAACGAGTGTCCTTAGACTATAACTTAGGCGAACTTAGAAGTTAGGAAGGAGATAAAACTCATGTAGAGTTTTCCTTGAGAGACGTAGTCTGTTATGAAATGTAACTTCATTCTATACAATGAACTTATATTTTGTTTAACATTCTAATGGAGATGCTATTTCTTGTCTTGTGTTTGTGAGTGTAGGATGGCAGACACAGGGGTACCTAGTAGAGTTGCAGAGGAGGAGTCCAGGGATATACACGTAGTATACGAGGCACCTCTAGAGGCTACACCAGTGCAGGCTGTTGCACCATTCGAGTCTGACGACGAGGACGAGATTGAGATAGAGTCTAATCCAGAGGAGGAGCCGATGGAGGATGAGCCAGTAGAGGACTCTGATGAGGCTACTATAGAGGAACAGATGTTAGGCGAGTACGAGGAGCGTATTCTAGAGTTAGACTGTAGAGTTCAGGAGCTGGAGGCAGAGGCCCACGAGAGAGAGTCTGAGTTCCAGAAGCTGAGGGACGAGGACCACCAGAGGAAGCTGGCTATGCAAGAGTTAGAGGTGGAGATTGCCTACCGTAGGGAGGCAGGGATCCAGATGGGGACTCTGTTTCACAGGTCAGTGGCTAGGAATGCAGATTTGGCAGAGAAGCTAGAAGAGGTTGAGCAGAGGGAACTGAGTGAGAAGACTGAGAAAGAGGCACTCCGTACTCAGCTAGAGTTGGAGGTGATGGATAGGTTACACTTCGAGGAGAAGTGGGAAGCGTCCAATGAGAGAGCTGACGACCTTGAGGACGAGGACAGGTGCAAGAAGAGAAAGATGAACAAGATGGGGTATGTGTTCCGTTCAGCTTTTGAAAGGGTGATTGATGGTGTGTACCACTACCCGGCAGAACAGGACAGACTCTACATACCTTGAGCCGAGAGCTGGTTGCGTATATAGCACAGTTGGAGTACAAGAGCGCAGTGGAGCGCGGGATGATGGGATGAGATTTCCTTAGTCAGTCTAGAGGTAGTACTAGTTGTGTCTTTATGTATTGTATATACTATGTTGTAATCCCGATCTTTTGTGTAAGATGTGGGATGATGATGTAAACCCCGAGTTAGCTTTTGTTAGAGGGGTAGTATGGTAGTAGGTTGGTATATTCCCCGTCTTTTGTGATATTAGGGGATATATGTGATAACATTTATAGCAGTATGCTAGGAAATCATGTAATGAAATGAAATGGCATATGAATATAAATGGAGTTGATTTTAGAAACGTGTTATAAATTTATTCTTTTAGTATTAAAAGAAATACTTAAGTGATATACTTGAATAATAATAAAATGAAAAATTGTGATGCAGATAATGCCGCCCAGACGTAGATTGACTGCACCCGAAGAATCCGTTAACAATGAGAGAGAACAAGTAGACCCGATCCAGAAACTGGTAGACTTGTTAGGAGAAGCCTTAAGGGGAAGGAACAATGAACCCGTTCATCCGAACCCTCAAACTGTGCCAGTAACAACCTTTAAAGACTTTAAGAGTGTAGGACCCCCGGAGTTCGAGGGAACTACCGACCCAATCGTCGCACAAACGTGGATCAAAGAGATCGAAAAAGCTTTCACTATAGCTAGCGTAGGCGAAGATCAGAAGACGGTGTTTGCCACGTACATGATGAGGGGAGAAGCGAACTACTGGTGGGAGGCTAATCAACAAAGAGCTGGAGAAGGGATAATAGCTTGGGATAAGTTTAAGACACTGTTCTTCGAGAATTACTTTCCAAAGAGTATGAAGAATAGGATGGAGGTGAAATTCCTAGAGTTAAAACAAGGTGAGATGACGGTGGCGCAATACGCGGCTAGGTTTAACGAACTAGCGCGATTTGCGGAGCACCAAGTTGGTGATGAAGAGAGGAAGGCTAGACGCTTTGAACAAGGGTTGAAGCCATGGCTGTTCAATAAGGTATCAGTTCTTCAAATTGATTCCTTTGCAACATTACTGGAGAAGGCAATCATTGCGGAAGGTGGCAGTGAGGCCTTAAGTCTGTATAACAAAGAAAAGAAAGGAAAGAATACTGGAGGAGAGAATCGTACGGGAGGAAGCAGTAGCGGAGGAAGCAACTTGGGAAAGAGAAAGTGGGACAACAACAACAACAACAAAAACAACAACAATAATCAATCAGGGAATTTTTGTGGAGGTTTCAAGAAGAGGGCTGAAGGATGCCCGAAGTGTGGGAAGAATCACCAGGGCTAGTGCTGGAAGGGACGTGGCACTTGCTACAACTGCGGACAGGAAGGGCACATCTCGCCCAACTGTTTGAAACCGAAAAAGATACAAGGATGCTTTGCTTGTGGCTCGACGGAGCACCGAATTAAGGACTGCCCAAAGAAGGGAAGTGGCGGGGGTAGTAATCAGCAAGGAGGCAACAAGCTGATGATCGGTGGACCGGCACAATCCAACCGCCCAACCGCCAGAACCTTTAACATGACCGTCCAAGACGCAGTGGCTGCGAAGGATGTGGTGTCAGGTATAATCCCAATCAATGATATAAATGCCTATGTATTATTTGATTCGGGTGCCACCTGTTCTTTTGTATCTGAAGAATTTGCTAGTAGACTTAGTACACCTCGAGAACTATTAGAAAATCCTTTGATCATAGAAGTTGCTAATAAGGAAGTGATCCCTGTAGAATACGTTTATCGAAATTGTCGCGCAAATATTAGTAAACATGAACTGAGAGTAGACTTGATTCCTATTAGACTGGGAGAATTTGACGTAATACTGGGAATGGATTGGTTGTATAACCATGCTGCGATAATTGACTGTCAGAACAAATGTGTGAACCTTCAAACTCCGAGTAAGTCTAAGGTAGTGTTTTATGGTAGCTCGTCGCTTAAGCAATCGTGTTGCGTTACGATGATGCAGGCCAAGAAATTGTTAAGGAAAGGATGTGTAGGATATTTAGCTTACATCGTTGATACTCGGAAAAAGGGAGTAGAAATTAAGGATATATCCGTAGTTAATGAATTTCAAGACGTGTTTTCGGACGATCTGCCTGGTCTTCCGCCAGACAGAGAAATCGAATTCGTAATAGACTTAGCACCGGGAACGGCACCGATTTCGAAAGCTCCATATCGTATGGCGCCAGTAGAAATGAAGGAATTGATGATACAATTACAAGAATTGTTGGATAAGGTTTACATTCGACCGAGTGTTTCTCCTTGGGGAGCACCAGTACTATTCGTTAAGAAGAAGGACGGATCGATGAGGCTCTGTATCGATTATCGAGAATTGAACAGAGTAACGATCAAGAACCGGTATCCGCTACCGAGGATAGACGACTTATTTGATCAACTGAAGGGAGCAAAGTGTTTCTCAAAGATCGACCTACGAACAGGATATCATCAACTGAAAGTGAGGGACGAGGACATACCAAAGACTGCGTTTCGAACCCGTTATGGACACTACGAGTTTTTGGTAATGTCATTCGGATTGACTAATGCTCCGGCAGCATTTATGGACTTGATGAACCGAGTTTTCAAGCCATACTTGGATAAATTTGTAGTGGTTTTTATCGACGACATTTTGATCTACTCAAAGACAGAGGAAGAACACGCCGAACATCTAAAGATTATTTTGGAGGCACTAAGGAAGGAGAAGATGTATGCAAAATTTTCTAAGTGCGAATTTTGGATGGAGAAGGTTCAATTCTTAGGCCACGTGGTGGATAAGAATGGAATCTCTGTAGACCCTGCGAAGGTTGAAGCAGTAAGTAATTGGGAACAACCGAGAACACCGACGGAGGTGAGAAGCTTTCTAGGGTTAGCTGGGTACTATCGAAGATTCATCTAAGATTTTTCTAAGATAGCAACCCCGTTGACCAATTTGACTAGAAAGACGGTGAAATTTGTATGGACCGACAAATGCGAAGAAAGTTTTCAAGAACTGAAAAGGAGATTGAGCGAAACACCTGTGTTATCATTACCAGATGATGCGGGAAATTTTGTGGTGTATAGTGATGCATCGCACAAGGGGCTTGGCTGTGTGCTCATGCAACATGGCAAGGTTATTGCATATGCGTCACGACAATTGAAGGATTACGAGAAACGATACCCTACTCATGACTTAAAGTTAGCGGCAGTAGTTTTTGCGTTAAAGATATGGAGACATTATCTATACGGAGAAAAATGTGAGATATACACGGACCACAAAAGTCTGAAATATATCTTCACACAGAAGGAGTTAAACATGCGGCAGAGAAGGTGGTTAGAATTAATCAAAGACTATGACTACGATATTCTTTATCACCCGGGAAAGGCAAATGTGGTTGCCGACGCTCTGAGCAGGAAAGGAAGGGAGAAGTTGTTTAATTTAACAACTCAAGAAGAGTTGATAAGAGAGATGGAGAAATTGGAGATAGAAGTAAAAGGACCAGAAAAGTCTGGTGAGAAGTTAATTGTAATGGAAGCTTGTCCGACGTTGTTGAATAGAGTAAAGGAAGCTCAGGAAAAGGATGAAGAGTGTGAGAAAATCCGAAAGAGGATCACAGAAAGTGAGGAAGAAAAATTTCGAATGGATAAAGACGGTATTTTGAGATTTGAAGGGAGAGTGTGGGTACCAGCGGTAACCGAGTTGAGGGAAGAGATTTTGCACGAGGCACACAATACGACATATTCCGTTCATCCGGGAGGCACAAAGATGTACCGAGATCTAAGGCAACATTTTTGGTGGCCTAATTTGAAACGGAGAAGTCGCAGAGTGCGTCAGTAAATGCTTGACTTGCCAACGCGTTAAAGCAGAGCATCAGCGGCCAAGTGGTTTACTACAACCGTTAGAAATACCAGAGTGGAAATGGGAGCATATTACCATGGACTTCGTGGTAGGACTTCCAGTTACACAGAAAGGTTATGATGCTATTTGGGTTATCGTGGATCGACTAACGAAGACCGCACACTTTCTACCAATCAAGATCCGCTACAGTTTGAACCAATTAGCAAGCCTATATGTAAAAGAAATTATTTCACGGCATGGAGTGCCGGTGTCAATTGTCTCTGATCGAGATCCGCGCTTCACGTCCAATTTTTGGAAGAGTTTGCAGGAAAGAATGGGAACGCAGTTGAGGTTGAGTACAGCTTATCATCCTCAAACAGACAGACAAAGTGAGCGAACAATACAAACGCTAGAAGACATGCTTAGGACTTGCGTGATGGATTTTAAGGGAAATTGGGACGACCACCTACCCTTAGTAGAATTCGCATATAATAATAGCTACCATGCGAGTATTGGCATGCCACCGTACGAAGCTCTTTACGGGAGAAAGTGCAGAACGCCGTTATGTTGGGACGAAGTCGGAGAACGACGAATACTCGGACCAGAGTTAGTTCAACAAACCGCAGACGTGGTGACAGTGATAAGAGCCAGACTTGTAGCAGCTCAAGATCGCTAGAAGAAATACGCAGATTTGCATCGGCAGGACCGAGACTTCAAAGTCGGCAGTTTCGTATTCTTGAAGGTATCTCCATGGAAGGGAAAAATCCGTTTCGGCAAGAAAGGAAAATTAAGTCCAAGATTCATAGGACCGTTCGAGATACTGAAGCGAGTGGGTGAAGTGGCATTCAAAGTTGCGTTACCACCCGAGTTGGAGCATATCCACAACGTGTTCCACATTTCCGTGTTGCGACCGTACAAGGCCGACTACAAGCACGTGATTTCTTACGAGCCCATTCAAGTGGAGAAGAACTTGGCGTATGAAGAAATTCCTGTCCAAATATTAGATAGGAAAGAACAAACTTTGAGAAATAAAGTTATTTCATCTGTAAAAGTACTTTGGCGTAACCACGATGTCGAGGAGGCAACGTGGGAGTTAGAAGATAGGATGATGAGAGACTATCCCCATCTATTTGTATAACCTTGTAGCAATTCCGGGACGGAATTTTTATAAGGGGGGGAGGATGTAATACCCGAGAATTTCCATATATTATTAAATAATTATATTAATGGAAATGAGAATTTATTTTGTGTTATGAGATGAATTAATTCAATTATATATAATTGAATAATTATAATAATTGAGAAATTGGTGAAGTTTGTGATAAACTCGTTGATTGCCTTGTGTGGCACAGTGACGTAATATAAGAATGATTATATTAATTTAAGCGAACAATTAATCTATATTAATTGTTAATCAAAGAATATTAATTAACTGTTATAAAATACTAATGAGGATTGATTAATAATATGTGATTATTATTGCAAGAAACATAATAATAATGAGCAACGTGTTTATAAATATAATAAGATTTATATCAAAGTGATAGTTAATCATATAAAGGTTAATTAAATTGTTATGGAGGTTAACAATTATATTGATTGATGTAGGATATGTGTATATTATTAATTAATATTCAATTTATAAGATGAGAAATTATATGTGCAAGCATGCGAATTAAATGTATAGTAACTATATGTTATGATATGTGTAGGTGACAAATGATGTGTGGATATACATTAAAATAATGTATCATGGATCTATTATAAATAATTGTTGAGTAATACAATTTAATAATACATGAGATAATGTAATGTGATAACATCCGATTAAATTATACCAGTATGATAAAAATGTACATGAATTATATGTGCACAATTCACACTTATTACATTATGTGAATCCATGTTAGTATCATTAGAATTACATTGTAACTATAATTGTGGCCTAATTATATAGTATATATACATGTAACATATTTTGGCATAAATGTTGTGTATATATACAAATTATAGAATGCTGATATATGGCCTTGTTCCAATATAATAGTCACCCTCCTTCTCCTTCACGTGTATGGCAAAAAGGCTAAGGCCTATTCTCCCATTCTTCTCCCAAGCTTAGCTAGCAATAATTATATGAGGAGTGGCTCTAATGATGGCTTTCAACAACTATCTACCAACTTCCTCTTATCTAGCATGCAATTCAAATTTCTGTTAGTTTGAAATAGTAGGCAATTGCATTGTCTGTATCTTGTTTTCTCTATAAATATGGCTTCCTTTCTTCCCATTTCACATTGCTGAGATTTTGTTTGAGTTGATAAGTTGAGAGCATATACATAATAGCATTGTGAGATATCAGCAAGCTTACTCCATAACAGAGGTATAAATCCTCTTCGTGTCTTCATTTTCATTTTCTGTCAAAAGAACTCCATTTTTGTTCTCTGAGTTTTGTTGAAATTCTTGATTATGCCAAATTGGTTCATGATTGGGTTGTAGAACCCTTATATTGTTGTTATATGAACATACACACATGATGGAACCACTGAATAGTCTTTCATTTCCATTGTTCCTCTTCAATTTCTGTAAATACATAAAATTAGTAAAATAGTTAGAGTTCATGAAATTGGGAATTGATAATTGCTATTGACTGTTATATAAGCATATATGTATGTGTTAGTAAGTTAAACAAGTCTAATATCTGGGTATGGTATGTTGAAATCGATGAAATGGGAGGTTTTGGGTCAGTTTTCGCTGCCGTCTGAACCAGAAAACTGCCTCGACGCCGCAGCGCCGCAGCGCCGCAGCCCGCGCCGCAGCCCGCGCCGCAGCGCCACACGCGCCGCAGCCCGCGCCGCAGCGCCACTCGCGCTGCAGCGCCAGTATTAAGCTACTGTGTCGCGCCGCAGCGCCAGCCTCTGTGTTCAGTTTTCTGCATTCTGCAACAAAACTGCTATGCACCAATTGTTTGATTTTTGTTTAAACAAGCATGGGAGCATGATTAACACATATATATAAACCTAATGAGGCAATGTAAGCATGTTTTAGTATATTAGCATGCATGGTTAACCAAACGACACATAGTTTGGAAACGAATTTAAAGTTTCATAAACGACGTTAACATATATAGAGCATGTTTACATACTGACCTTGCAAGCACGTTAGTACCACCTAGAGACACATGAAGTGCATGTTAGCTTATCTATATTGGTTCCGTAATAAAATGTGAACATGTGAACCTAACTAGTGCTCATTCCTAACAAAAATATAAGTTTGAAGGTGGATATGATCATGTAAATGCTATATAGTCATTTTGATGTTATGAGCATGTTTAGATAACTTTGAAATATATGAATGAAGCCTTAACTTGTGTTTATATAGTTCGTAAGGAAGCATGAACATGTTAGGCTCTATTAGTAAGATTCACCAATAGAAATACAAGCCTTGCACATGAGCATTAACACGATATGTGGAGATTTAAATTCTGATATTTATGGACACATGTGATAGTACTCTTAGACTCATTCATGTGTCATGCATATATATATACCATGATTGGTTGCCGTGATTAAAGTTTAGCATAAACAAAGCATGTTTTCAAGATAATAACAATGCTAGCTACATATATGCAATACGAGTACTCATGAGCATGACTAATACAAGTTATATGAATATCTTATGTGTTTAAAAGCAATCATGTTAGACCATATGAGTTCGTGTCCTTGAATGGCTTTAAGTATTAACTTAAGAACCTATACCATGTACGATTGGATTTGGAAAAGTTATACAAGCATGAAAGTATCCTTTAAATATGAATACATGCTACGCGATATTATATGATGTTACTTGAACCCGATTTTGACGGTTAACTTAAGGAGATGCCGTAACTTGCTAAAATAAAATATATTTAGTATTGATTGTGGTCTTATGTGATCTTAATAATATGCAAGCATGTTTGCTAATTGTTGAGATCTTATATAATATGAGAATGCGTTTAAACTCTAAATAAGGAACGTTAAGGATAGAAATTATATTCTATATAACTGTGTAGTTAGGTAAAACTTAGCTTATGTGTTGATCGTATATTCAAAGAGAAAATGTGAAGTTAAATTATATGACTAATGAATATCATATATATACGTAACTGTATTACGATAGGAATTCGAAAGTGTTGATTGCTTTTCGTGGATAAACTACGCTAAAGGCAAGTTCTCTTACTTACACTCTCTTAAAGTGCAAGTATCCTAACCGACGCATTTACTTTATGCAAGGAAATCTATGATTGTGAAAGTTTCCTAACTTATACTCTTTTACTATGCAAGTATCCTATCTTGTGTATTGCGAACTAGTTTCCTATTTACTCGGTTGAATCGAATTAGCATACTTGAACTCTTATTTCATTAAAGCTATTATTCATGTTGAACTTAGTATTGTTCTTGAATATTGTGAAAGTGTCTATGCCATTTGATTCGGCTGGACTTATGTTATTGAAAAGCAACCCAAACTAATTGATTGGTGCGGGATCTTGTATTTGACTGAGAAGAACAACCTTCTTTGAAGGGAATATATAATTGTCGGAGAACCGACGTGCACACTTGAGTATGGTTGATTGTTATGCATAACAAGGGTACTTTAGGCTGATCACCTGTTGTACCTGTTTTTGTTGGATTTTCAGTTTATTACTGTCAATTCTAGTAGAAGTTCATAGTCCGTAGTGACTACTCAGTATTCAATTATTTGAAATCTTGAATTGACTTATTATTGAATCATATTGATATTATCCTGTCCTTAGCGATTGATATTGAGAACTGTTGATATTCTTGTTATTCTTGAACTATCAAATCTTGTTATACCCTTTCGAGAATTGAGAATCTTATTACTCACCCTTATTGTATATTACATGCTGGGCAATTTGTGCTCATTCTTGCTTTCCCTAAAACATTTCAGTTAAGGCAGAGCATGGTGAACCTTCGGACGTTGATAAGGGCAAGGGCAAAGCTACCAACTAGCTTATGTCTGTTATGTTTTAAATATATTAATATTGTATGAAGATGATGTAGTAAGACTGGATTTGATTATGTTTAAGCTTAAGTTAGATTATGTAATAAGTCGTTAACTGATATTATTATGTAATCTATTAAGTACTGTAGGTTGCGAGACTTGGGGGAATAATTATAACAAATCATTGTAAATTATTCTAGAATAGATTTTCCGCTGTGATCGTATGATATTTAATTATTATTATTGTGATGTATTATCATGAGCACGTGATGAATCGAATTCGAGAGACCAAGTGGCGGTCCTGGAATTTGGGGGCGTCACAAACACTAACAATTATGCAACTCTTTCTCCTTTTCTACTAAAAGGAGATTTAGTCATTTACCCATGAGACAAGATTCACAAGTTGGATATGATTCATAATCAGATAGCTCTAAGAGTCTATCCTTATATAACATGGATAATCTTATTTTATTGATATGACCGAGTCTACAGTTCCACATATAGGTATACTTAACATCATCTCTTTTTATTTTCTTAGCTTGTTCTATTTGAAATATATTTTCATGCAAGTCAAGTATATAAAGTCCATTTCGCAAATTATCAACACCATATAAAATATTGTTATTATAAATACAACAACTGTTGTTCTTTATTATAATATCAAATCCATCCATATCTAATACGAAAATAAAAATAATGTTTCTAATGACATTCGGAACAAAATAACAATTATTTAAATAAATGGACTTGTCCCGTAGGCAGTGCTAAACAGTAAGTGCTTACAGCTAATGCAGCAACCTTTGCTCTATTTTCTACTCGTAAGACAACCTCATCCTTGTTCAGCTTTCTACTTCTGACCAGTCCCTGCACAGTATTACATATGTGAGAACCACAGTTGGTATCCAATACCCAAGTAAAACTTTGACTTTTTGAAAAATTAATTTCAATCATTAACAAACCTTTATTGGAAGTCAAAACTTCTCCAAGTTTCTTCTCTGCCAGAAACTTATTGCAGTTCCTCTTCCAATGACCCGGCTCGTTGCAATGGAAGCACATTCTTTTGCTAGTTAGATCAGGTTTCTTTTGATTCTTCATGTTCAACTTGCCCTTAGCTTTCTTAAATTTATTCTTTTTAGAAGATACCTTGGGCCTCTTCCTTTTCTTGGAAGAATCATCCACCATTAAGACATGGTTCTTTTTGGATGAAAAGTGACCTTCTGCAGTTTTCAACATGCACTAATAGAAAAAAAATAAATAGACAACGTTTAAAAAACGTTGTAATAGATCCCCCAAAAACGTCGTGATTAACAGTGTCATATATTAGACACAAATAGATAACGTTTAAAAAACGTTATTTTTTGACACATTAGACAACGTTTTTACACAAATAAACAACGTTTAAAAACGTTGTCTTTTAATACATTAGACAATATTTTTTTAAAAACGTTGTCTATTTGACATATTAGACAACGTTTTTTCAAAAAAAACGTCGTCTATTTGAGACATTAGACAATTTTTTCTTAAAAGCGTTGTCTATGTAACACATTAGACAACGTTTTTTTAAAAAAACATTGTCTATTTGACACATTAGACAATATTTTTTCTAAAAAGCGTTGTCTATTTAACACATTAGACAACATTTTTTCTAAAAAACGTTGTCTATTATACACATTAGACAATATTTTTTTCTAAAAAACGTTCTATTTAAAAAACACAATCCACAACATTTATTTAATACCAAAATGTTCTACTTGAAACGTAAACTGATCACAACGAAGGATCAAATATACTTCAACCAGCAACATAATACTATTGAATATAGAAATGTACACTAGTTGATCAGAGAAATCTCTACTACATACACGGCAAGTACAGCCAGAGGGAATGAATTTCAACTTGTTAATTACAAAGAATTTCAATCACTAACCAAAAAATATCAACTTGTTAATTACAAAGAATTTGAATTGGACTTCGACAAATGGGGCACAACTGGAGATCTTGTCCACACCCGCGACATGTCTGCCAGAATGAGAGATTCAAATCTTAAATGTTAATATCACAACTTACAATAATTACCTCCGAGTTTTGTTGAAAATTGAAAAGAAATTACCTGATGCCCACAACCGAAAGCCATGTCCTTTGAGTTGCTCAGGCAAATTGGGCAAACCTGTGCAAATGCATGGAAAATATCAGCACTACTGACAGCCCTCTAGCTCATAAAAATAGGTCCCCAACAACATAGATGTGCAGAAATTTGACTATATAACATGCAACACTATTCAGCAAGCGCTATATACAAGTATTAATAATTATAAATTAAAAGTTCAATCAATTAATTTCTTTGTGGCACTAACCTGACATATCGCACAACTCCACTCCTCTTTAGGTTTCTTCCAATCAATTAGAGGAAGAAAACCAGCACCCACAGTTGGTGGTGTCACAGCTTTCCGTTTTGTTCCAGAAAGATTTGCATCGGGCTTAGCCTGCAACAAAAATACTCAAAGAAAGTCCATCACCAAACGCAAGTATATTATGAACAACCTGACAAACAGTGAAATTCTGGAAGCTTTCACAAGGATTAAAATAACTCCTGCTAGTCTTAATCTCAAATAACCATTCTAGCAAGAGATAATGTATAAGATTTAAAGATATGCTCTATCTAGGATTCTGGGTACATGGAAACATAACCATACTGGAAACATTTTTCCTAAGACCTATAAATTGCCAAACAATATAATCACAATATATAATGGCAACCATTTCACCATACACCAACACAGCACAACACAGATCTGTTTTTAAAAATTCAACTCTGGCTCCCATCTCACTCTTATGCATTGTGCACCCTTTGTTTATTCTTTCCATTACTTTTTCCCCGCGAATTTCTTGTATACTTGTCAATATGAAATATCATGTGCACCAAGAAGAAAGCATTAAAACTAAAAAAAAAAAAGCAAGCCCAAAAAATTGTCTTCAAAATTTGGATGAATGGCATACTACTAGTGCCTCAGAAAATATAGTCTCCATGTGCCTGCTCGAAGAAACATTTTAATCTCAAATATGGCAACAGAAACGTTGTATGAGAAAGGGTCTTTTTATCCTCAAGGGCTTAAACCTCTACTTTGCATATAACCAAGAATGTCGAGTCCAACCCTTATTATTTTGCAGAAGAATGCTCACTCATCGGCAAAATTCCAAATATAGATTTAAAGGAAACGAGAACCAAACAAGAACAACTAGCAGTTGAATCATTTTTTTCTTTTAATTTATTTTTGGGCATAAGCAGTCAAAATAGTACTTTTAAGAGTTCTTTACAAATCTTTCATACGACAAATTCTTATTTATCCAACAAACCCAGAAAGGGAGCAAAGGTGGGAACAAAACTAGATACATATGGTTAAGAGATACTATTTTATCATTAAGTGGAAGTTCATTGCTGATATTTGACGCTTGATCTAAAAAAAATGCTGAACTACAAATTTCACCAAAAAGAATAATTCAAAAAAACAAACAGAATCAGAAAATTTGCATTTTTAATAAAATTCTATAATGTTTCAAAATGATTTTGAATATTTTTAGTGAGAATTTCAGGAAAGCTTGTAGAAAGTATAGTTTGATTTACCCTATTATTTTTTCAAAGTTCCATCCTGCATCATAAATAAAATGTTTCTTGATAAAACATGGTCTTCATTTGAAACCATGTCTCCCAGGCTACCATAATTTAACACCAACGGATCGGAACAATTCCTGTTTATTAATAATTGAAAGCCACATAAAACAGTGTCTCTCTATCAATTACTAGTTGCATATTCTAGTATTGACAAATGACTGGAAAGTAAGAGAAGGAAAGTGGTTGTAACCATGAAGAAAACTGAAATGAGATCAGAACATCTTAAAGAATTTAACTATAGCGCTGACCCTGGTCACAGAAAGTAAGGTTCCTCATGGAAGGAACATGCTAAACTGATTGGGGCCAACTAAGCCAAAACAACTTCTGGTCCTACCAGCCAGCATAGATTATGGGTTTACATGGTCTAACGGAATATTGTGTAATGACGGAATTAATTATATCACCTCTAAGTTTCAGTTAGTTAGGTTGGTTGACCTCACCGCATCAATCCTGACTTGAAATAGCATCAGTCAAAAACATAGTGCCTTCAACTTTTAATTGCTTTGTTGTTCTGATAGTAATGATACAAATTGACTACAATTTACTTGAACTTTTTAGTTATCTAAACAACTGTTATGTCCTGTTTCAAAAAATGCTAACATAAACAAAGCAAAGCAAATAAAAACTCACATTACTTATCATTAGGAGACAAACGCTAAACAGAAGTAATTCATTCTAGATTTCAGTAGGATTTAGAGGACTGAAGATTCTTTTTTCTTCCTTTTTTTTCTTTTGATAACTAAATAGAGCATTAGAGAATCGTACAAGAAGCAGTATAGTAACTCCAGAAGAATTGACAGGAAAGTAGATATTATAGTACCTTCATATAAGTATCTATATCTAGATCTGGAACGATTCCCGCCTCTTTCTCCCTTCTGATGATCCCAGTCATTGTCTCTGCACAAATGGGAAGAAAAATTACTTTAAAGTACTATGATATACTGACAAGAAATCCAGACTAATATTGGGTTGTTGTGTAACAATGCAAGATTACCTGCTCGACTTCCAATACCCTGACAACGCGCTGAAAAATCAAGTGTTTCCCTAACAGTCATCTAAGGGATATGTAGATCATATTTGTTTGTATAACAGAGGTTTTCTGGGGCACAAACTATTCAAGTTTATACCCATTGTAAAAGATTTCCCCGGTAATCTGTCGAGAGAAAGACAGACAGGCAAAGTTATGAAAAGGATATGGATTTTAATACAATAGCTCTGGATTATAATCATTGTAGAACTCAAAATCCCATTTAGACGTGTATAATGCACTTAAGTTCAAACTTTGGCACACTGAATGTGGGTGCTTAAAATCTCAGTTTTTCCTTTTCCAAATGTCTCAGCAGAACAACTGACAAATATATGGAGGTAATAGCGAATGCAGTAGTATAGAATGCGAAGAACTTTGGAATATATTTGAATTGTGAAAAAGCAACAGTTAGTAACTACTATTAGAAATTAAATATCATTAACCTGGTACTAGAGAGAGATCAAATTATCGAAGATAAAAGTTCCAAACCATGATTAAGTGAAACCTAAATTCAGATTAAGTAAATCACTTGAATATAGTATATAGTGTGGAGAAAGACGTGTAGAACACCTGCACTATATATGTGAATGAAGAAATAGTGACACATTAGAATCCAGAAAGCTTTCCTATTCATTACAATTAGAACAAGTACCCTTCTGGATTATTCATTCTTTATTGATAGCTATTTGATTCACAATACTTTTTGCTATTAGATTTTACAATGTGCACTAAGATGAATGACAAACAAAGTATGGTACCTTTAGAGATTTGTCTAGGTTTCCAGAAAGTGCTTTCAAGAAAGAGGTCTTCCCACATCCTCGAGGGCCAAGCAGAAAAGTCATTCTGCATAAAAATAGAAATAAAAATAAATAAAAGAGGAAAGCAATTAGATTACCTGAATTATCCTAGCTAACCTTGATGAAAAGGTTTTTTTTTAATTATATAAAAACTATTTTGTCTCCCGTTTAAGTATATCATTGTACCACTGCAATTATCTACTTAAGAAAAATAATATGTTCCTGCTATAAGATGCTAAGTAGACAAGAAACAGTAAGAGTTTTGATTTCCTCATGTATATCCCGGATCAGTTGTACACCTCTTTCCCTCATCAATAACATTACTTGGCTAACTACAGCATCTATCACACTTCCAAGCAAGAAATCTGCCTTTTCAAGCTTCACAAAACTAACATCACAAGGAAAAAAATATTTACCACACATCCTTTTCACAAGCAAAATACAGTAGAGGATTACTGAACGTCAAACATGCTCTTGAAAATGTGGAAGTGAAGGAAATATACAAATAAGAAATTAAGAAAAATCTAGCTTCGGAATCAATCAGAGATTGGAAATGATTCTATAACAGAGGACATGCTCGTTTTTTCACTTAAAAAATCCAATTCGTGGTATATCCTCCAAAATTAAATCAAGCTGGAAAATTAAAGCATAACTATTATTTATATTATGCACAGGAAGATAAACTTAGCCCTTCAAGTTTCACACCCAGAAATTCCTCCAAGCTTTAACATTGAGGAAAATTTTAGCCTTGCAATATCTAAAACTAACAGGGAATCACATGGCCTATGTTGCATGGACTCTTCCAAAAGTATTCATTTAGGACAATCAACAACCAGGTACAGATTCGGAAAGCTTTAGCACTAATAGTATTTAAAACTTTCAGTGAATCACAGTCCTTACATTACATGGACTCTTCAAAATACTTCAAGTACCCATAAGAGACAGATATGTTCCTGCTATAAGATGCTAAGTAGACAAGAAACAATTTATCCATAATTGGCATAAGGATGTTGAGGCTTCAAGTGAGTAGCAAGACAAGAAATGACAGAACCAGAAATAAATATATTCTTGTTTTAGATAGAAAAGAGAACTGAATACATTCTTGACTCTTGAGAAGTTGGATAAATACTAACAATCCGCAAGATGATAAAAGTACTATATGATTTGGTTAAAAAAACAAAGATTAATGAGGTGATTCATACTTAGCTCCTAAATTCTTATTGTGGCCGAAGTTTTTATTGAGTAACTGATCAGGCTTCGTGGCACCATCTTCGGGAATCCGGCTTTCCCAGTGCTTCACATGCCCGATTCGCTTGGCTAGCGAAGCTTTGATGTGCTTGGCGGTAGACGACGGAAGGAATGGGCCCTTGAAGAACCTCCGAGGAGTCGACCTCACCGGAGACGGCTATACTCCAACTTGAAGACTCTTTTTAACACCTTCATTGCTTTTATCAGTAAGCGAAAAGCCCTAAGTTTAGGAGAAGGGGTTAAAAGGTCAAGGTAGTGAGACCAGCTAAAGGAGATAGAGGAGATTCTTTCACTTGACAATCCAAATAGCTGGATAATCTTGGAGGCTTCTCTACTAATAATATCCTGTAACTATGAAATACGAGTATGTATAGGCATTTAAGCTAAGCACGAACTTACTAGTTTTCTGTGAAGCAGTCGGCGACTTTGCTCTCTCTTTTTGACTTCCGTATTCAGAACTCAGAAGGCTGTACTCTTCGTCTCTTTAAGGCTTAAGCTCGACCTTCCGAGAACAAATAGACAGATCCAAGGCCCGAATGCTGTACTCTTCGTCTCTTTGTCGTAATCGCCTAGGGCGTCCAAGATCTGAGATGAAATTGATGGACCTGGAGGGCTTGAGAGGGTTAAGGCTTCGATTGAGAGGTATGATAAGGTATGAAATTACAGAATCTTAGAGGGCTAGGACTTCGATTGAGATGAAATTGAAAAGAGCAGACAGAACAAGGAGAAACCTCCGTGTTTTTCAAGCGTATACAAATGAAACATCCTATTTTTTTAAAAGACAACGTTTTCTTTAACAAATATTATCACTCTAAAACAAAAAAATTACCCTTTTCAAATACACAACCTTTTTTTATATTAAATCACAATATTTTCTTAAAAATATGTTATGAAAAAATAAATCACGATATTTTTTATAAAAACGTTATTTATTAAATGTCATTTATTTACTATTTTATAGTAATGATGTTAAGTAATTCAGGCAAGCTGACATTCAATTTATTCATGTAAAAATTTATAACAAATTACAAAAAGGTCTCAAGGAGTGACTGCAAGACTAAGTTTTAACTCAACTCATAATTCATGATGGATCTAAGATGTCCAAGGCGTTCAATCAGATTGATCACCTTTAGGACACGAGTCTCAATACAGTGTCCTCGGTCATCCGAGATCGGAAGAGTTTCTTAAATATCTCATATCTAGCAGTCTTACTTTGTTTACCATATAACTCTTTGAGGTGAAGCAACATAGTAGGAGCATCCATATTTTCATGCTGACGCTGAAGTTTGTTATTCATGGATACGAGCATGATACATTGAGCCACAGATGCATCATCTTGCTACTTTACAATAGTGGCAATCTCTTTCTCAAAAGTTATTTCTGAAACAGTTCTAGGAACTAGTGAATTTAAGACATAAAAAATCTTTGCAGCAGTGAGAACTATTCTCAGATTTCTTAACCAGTTCGTGTAATTCGGTCCGGTCAATATGTCAGCATCAAATATGCTACGCAGTGAAATTAGTGATTTCGATATTTTTAAATTTCTACATGTGAAAAGATAACATTTTAGCAAATATTTATTTAATTAATTATTTACATACCAAGATAAATTAAGTTTTATTTTAACCCACTATTTTTTTCAAACTATATTACCCTCACTTGTATAGTTCGACAAAATCTAATTAAAGATTTGCTAGTGAGAATAAAGATCATATTTCAAATGTATATAGCTTTGTGTGTGCACAATAAATTATATATAAGTAAATAGGTAGACAACTTTTGTCAATTACATCATCATGTAATTCTTTGTATTTTGCCTCTTAGATCATAATGGTCAAGTGTGTGCTCATCCGAACTAAAATAATTTAAGTTAAGTCTAACCTAACACTTTCATATATTCAAAAAAAAATATTGTTCTTGTGTGTGCACAACAAAATAATATTGTTCAATTTTCTTTATAAGCATCAAATGTGATTAAATTAACATCTTAAATACTTAATACTTGTCTTGTGTGTGCACAACAAACACATATTAAATATTTAATACTTTATTAATTTTATCATGCTAGAAGGCAACGTTCGATATTCTAAATATCTTTGAACGTTTTAGATTTAAAATAATTTATTTGAGTGATTTGTTATTATTTGTCTCATCTTGTTTAGCGTGCATTTACACACACACACACATACACACACACACACACACATATATATATATATATATAATACTTAGCATGTACATATAGAATATTATATTTCACCCCGATTAATTATGAATTTTTATTCTAATTTGATTCACTAGAGCCACCAAGTGAACTAAAAGGTCAAAACTAGGAGTACAAGAATTAAATTTAAACGTAACTATTACATTTAAACTCGGGCTCCATTATAAACGGGTCTTCACGCGCTCCTTGCTCCTTGGTCTTCAATTCTTCAAAATAATTCTAACTAGTCCTATTACATAAATTATTTAATTCAAATAGAAATCTTGATCAGCAGTCAAGGAGAAATACATAGGAGGGAGATAGAATTTTATATCAAAAAAATTTAGAGAAGACGAGGTACGCAGACCCCATTTAATGAAACTCATTCATTCAAGTATTCAACTAAAATAAAATCCAATCATATTGGTCAATAGTCCATAATCAACCCTATTTATTTTCATACATATCACCATATGCATCAATAAATAAAATATTTAATATATACATTAATATCGATTTAATGGGCATTCCTAGTTAGTTTCGAAAACCAATTTCAACTCTAATTAGTTATCATAGAATCCAATTCCAACTCTAATTAGTTAGCATGAAATCCAATTCTAATTAAAATAAACATCTTTATTTTAATTTAATTTCAAATCTAATAAACTCCTTTATTAATCTAGAATTACAAAAAACCTTGAATTTTAATTTTTAATTAAAATAAACCTTTTATCTTGAAAATAAAATAAAATAATTTTTTTTCTAGTGGTGTGGCGCTGCTATTGAACTAGTATCCGGCGCTGTCGGGGCCACGTCACCAAAAATTGGGACAACTGGTTGGCGCTGCGGAGCTGTTGAAGTACTGTCTTCAGTCGCTGCAGCGCCACATCACCATCAGGAACACGGAGCCGGTGCTGCTGCAAGGCTTGTGATCGGCGCTGCTGTGACGCCCCCAAATTTCAGGAACGTCACTTGGTCTCTCGAATTCGGTTCATCACGTGCTCATGGTAATACATCACAATAATAATAACTAAATAACACACATTACAGCGAAAAATCTATTCTAGAATAATTTACAATAATTTATTATAATTATTTTCCCAAGTCTCGCAACCTACAGTACTTAATAGATTACATAATAATATCAATTAACGACTTATTACATAACCTAACTTAAGCTTAAACATAATCAAAACCAGTCTTACTACATCATCTTAATACAACATTAAAATATTTAAAAACATAAAAGAGACAAGCTAGTTGGTAGCCTTGCCCTTGCCCTTATCAACGCCCGAAGGTTCGCCCTGCTCTGCCTTAACTGAAATATTTTAGGGAAAGCAAGAATGAGCACAAATTGTCCAGCAAGTAATATACAATAAGGGTAAGTGATATAATCCTTAATTCTCGAAAGGGTATAACAAAGCTTGATAGTTCAAGGATAACAAGAATATCAACAGTTTTCAATAATAGTCGCTAAGGACAGAATAATATTAATGTGATTCAATAACAAATCAATTCAAGATTTTAAGATAACTGAATACTGATCAGTCGCTAAGGACTATGAACTTCTACTAGAATTAACAGTAATAAACTGAAAATCCAACAAAAACAGGTACAACAGGTGATCAGCCTAAAGCACCATCGTTATGCATAACAATCAATCATACTCAAGTGTGCACGTCGGTTCTCCGACAATTTTATATTCCCTTCAAAGAAGGTTGTTCTTCTCAGTCAAATACAAGATCCCTCATCAATCAATTAGTTTGGGTCGCTTTTTAATAATATAAGTCTAGCCGAATCAAATGGCATAGACACTTTCACAATATTCAAGAACAATACTAAGTTCCACATGAATAATAGCTTTAATGAAATAAGAGTTCAAGTATGCTAATTTAATTCAAACGATTAAGTAAAGAAACTAGTTCGCAATATACAAGGAGAGAATACTTGCACCGTAAAAGAGTGTAAGTTAGAAAACTTGCCTTAAGCGTAGTTTATCCCCGTAATTTAATCAACACTTTTCGAATCCTATCGTAATATAGTTACGTATATATATGATATTCATTAGTCATATAATTAAACTTCACATTTTATCTTCGAATATACGATCCACATATAAGCTAAGTCTTAACCTAGCTACACAGTTATATAGAATATAATTTCTATCCTTAACTTCCTCTTTTAGAGTTTAAACACATTCTCATATCATATAAGATCGCAACAATTAGCAAACATGCCCTCATATTATTAACACCACATAAGACCACAATCAATACTAAATATATTTTATTTTTAGCAAGGTATGGCATTCTCATAAGTTAACCGTCAAAATCGGATTTAAGTAACATCATATAATATCACGTAGCATGTATTCATATTTAAAGGATACTTTCATGCTTGTATAACTTTTCCAAATGCAATCGTACATGGTATAGGTTCTTAAGTTGATACTTAAAGCCATTCAAGGACACTAACTCATATGGTCTAACATACTCGCTTTTTAAACACATAAGATATTCATATAACTTGTATTAGGCATGCTCATGAGTACTCGTATCACATATATGTAGCTAGTATTATTATTATCTTGAAAACATGCTTCGTTTACGCTAAACTTTAATCACGGCAACTAATCATGGTATATATACATGCATGACACATGAATGAGTCTAAGAGTACTATCACATGTGTCCATAAATATCAGAATTTAAATCTCCACGTATCGTGTCAATGCTCACGTGCAAAGCTTGTATTTCCATTAGTAAATCTTACTAATAGGGCCTAACATGTTCATGCTTCCTTACGAACCATATAAACACAAGTTAAGGGTTCATTCATGCATTTCAAAGTTATCTAAACATGCTCATAACATCAGAATGTATATATAGCATTTACATGATCATATCCACCTTCAAACTTATATTTTTGTTAGGAATGAGCACTAGTTAGGTTCACATGTTCATATCTTATTACGGAACCAATATAGATAAGCTAACATGCACTTCATGTGTCTCTAGGTGGTACTAACGTGCTTGCAAGGTCAGTATATAAACATGGCACGCATAATATCGAGTTTACTTCTAAAGTTTTAAAGTTATTTCGACTATGTGCTTTTGGTAACCATACATGCTAATATAGAAAAAACATGCTCAAATTAGGTCAATATACTCATATATATACATTACCCATGCTTACCTACTTGCCTAAGCTTATAGTAATTCATTACACTTAGCAGCTTTTTAAGCAGAAGACAAAACTGCAGCAGGGTGTCGGCGCAGCTGCGCCGCATCCCAGGCTTAAACCGGCGCAGCTGCGCCACTACTGGTTCATACCAGACAGCAGGCAGCCACGGCAGTTTCTAGCCCAAACACAGAAATTTCAAACGAATTCAATTTCTAATTAACCACATTGCTTCCTTATCACATTATAAGACTATATATATCAACTTATTAACATTATTAAACTACCAATTCATGAATTCTAACTTAGTTTCAATAATTGAAGTTTTCAAAGAATTTGCAGAACATAAACTGAAAATAAAAATGAAGGACAAGGAACATGTATGTATGTCCATATAACAGTTAATCAAGCTTTCTATAATTCAATTATACTTCAATTCCTCATGATCAAGAACTTGGATTTTGACAGAAACAAGCAATGGAGTTTTGACAAAAACCAAGAATGAAGAATACAAAAATGGGATTATACATCTGTTAATGGAATTTGAATTCTTCACTTCTCAGAATACTACACTGATGTATATATATTAGCTCTCAACTTATCAAACTCAAGCAAAATCTCAGCAAGATGAAATGTGAAGGAGAGGTGCTTCATTTATAGGAAAATCAAAACACAGTCCATGCTTCTAACTCTCAAAATAAACTAACGTATGTTTGATTTGCATGCTAGGTAAGAAGGAGTTGGTAAGTAGTTGGTAGAGGAAATCATGAATCCCACTCCCCCCCCCCCCCCACAATCATGAACTAGGAAGAGCTTGGGAGAAGAATGAGGGATAGGCTCTTAGCCTTTTTGTACATTACGTAAATAAGAAATGGAGGAGCAATTGAACACTTATTATGGGACAAGGAATTATCAGCATTGTAAGGATATATTCCATGTACATATAGTGTATACTTGAGTTAGATAAGTACACATGTAGGTATTATATATTTAGGCTATATGTATATATTATACATATGTCTTTAATTGGAATGTCACACTATAATTCACATAATGTAGCAAGTGTGTCTTGCACACATATAATTCATGCACATTTTTATCATACGGGTATAATTTACTCGGATATACTCACATCACATTATTTCCTTCATTAAATTCTACAATCAACAAGTGATTTCAATATATTCATGATGTATCATTTTAATGTATACTTACTTTGTTACATAGGCTATTTTAATGTCACAACACATCTTGACTTATTCAATGAATGAAAGAACTTTATTAATTATTTATATACTAGTGTCACACTACCTTTCATATCTTAATAAGGAACTTTATTGTATGAATACCCACACATGCTAATGTCACAAAAGTAGCATTATAATGCATGTTTACACCTCAAGTATCAAAACACATAGTTTTACTATGTACAATCATATAGTATAGTTTAAATATACTTGCACATAACAATTAATATACTCTTATTATATTAATAACTCACTTATTTGTCAAATAAATAAATTATTTATCTCATTGATTAATTAATGATAGTATTAATTAATCCATTCCTCATTGATTATTAATTTCCATAATAATTGATTAACACTTATATGATTAAATATCACATTAAATGAATATAAATCTTATTATATTATAGACACGTTGCTCATTATTATTATCATTTTTCATACAATAATAATAATCACATATTATGAATTAATCACCATTAATATTCCATAACTATTAATTAATATTCTACGATAATTAATATAGATTAATGGTTCGCTTAAATTAATATAATTATTCTTATATTACGTCACTGTGCCACACAAGGCTTTCACGAGTTTATCGCAAACTCCACATATTCTCAATTATTATAATTATTCAATTTAATATATAATTGAATTAATTCATCTCATAACACAAAATTATTTATATTCTAATAAATTCTCATTTCCATTAATATATCTATTTAATAATATTAGAAAATTCTTGGGTATTACAGCTGCAGCGCCGCTAGGCAGTGTCCGTTTTCCTGGTTCGCGAATTGAGCAGTTTTTCTCTAAAAATAAAATTTTTAGCTAACTATTATGCCCAATTAAATTGTTTAAAACACATATCAGTATATATATCAAATGTAGATAATTAATAACTCGCATAATGGTTTGGCTCTGATGCCACTGTTAGATTTTGTATGAAATCGTGGGCGAAATCAAATTATAAAATTAGCGGAAGCATAGTATATCAGAGTTTAAAATGTTTCTACAAACCAATTACCCTGATCATCCTTTATGCATAGTTATTAATTAAAACAAAATAGAAGGAGATTAGATTCATACCTTTATAGAACTAAGCTTCCACATATACGAGTTCAACTCCTTGTTCTTCGTGATCTCCTTGAATATCCGAGATTGATTCCTCCCTTTGATCAATGTTAGCCACCCAAGTGTTTGGCCTCTAGAGGTGATCCACCACGGAAGAGGAATTGTTCAAGAAGGAGGGTGGTTGAGTAAACCCTAGTTTTCTATCCTCTATAGAAAAAGAGTACTATCCAACAATTAGAATTGCATTAACTGATATCTAACATAAGACTCATCTTATATAGATATTGGTCAACCCTTCTAATCCAATTAGAAATAGAGTTTCATTTAATTAATTAAACTCCTTTAATTAATTAGGCTTCCAAACACATTGGGATTAATTAATTAAACTCTTTTAATTAATTTGCCTCCTAATCTTATTAGGAATAAATAAGAGTACTAATATTAAATTAATTCTTAAACTCTTTTAGAAATTAAAATAATAATAATTATAATAATATTAATAAGACTCCTCTTATTAATTTATATTTAATATTTTTAAAATATTAAATAATAAACATTAAGCTATTTAATTTATTCTATCACCATAGATTAAATTAATTACACTTAACATATTATTACGATTATGCAATTATCTTCTTAAATAATTATTCTTCCTTTTATGGTGTGACCATTTAGGTTCTCTATATTAAATCGGTTGTGAATAAATCAATTAGAACAATTCTAATCTTATTTAAATAAATAAATTAAATTAATAATCTATTTAAATAACTAATATTTATTCTACAATAAGGATAAGCCTCCCTAGCGATCAACGACTTTTCAGATAATATAGATTTTAACATCAATCATAAAAGAACATGTGAGTAAATAGTTAACATACAATTCAATCATTTCACCATACAATGTCCTAATTAAAAATAAGACATGAAATTACTGTCAAGTCTTATTTCATTTAATTATATGTATTTTGATCAAAAAATGCACAACTCCAAATAATACAAACTAGAAACTCGTTTCTAATTTCATTTTGCCTTGGCCAAGGACTACTGGGTTGTCATTTAACGAATCACATATGACATATCTCTTCTTTTACTAGAAGCGGTAGATTATTTATTGATCATTCATTATCTCCATATGTAACTTATTACACCCAAGCATATCCTTTGATATACCCTAAGGGTCTTAAGGAATAAGTCAAAGTATAATTCATTATGCACAAGATATTATGATGATCTCAAGTCTGAGGATTACTTGTACTACTATCACATTAGGAATTTCTATTGACAGGCGAGTAAAACTCCATTAGGTATTCCTTAGCGAGTCACGTTCAGTGTACTTATTCTTCAGTAAGCACCTACATACTTGCTTTAGTGTCTCCACACAAATGATCATGAGATCAATCATCTTCATCCAATGAGTAAAATCAACCTATGTACCAATCTATCCGGATTTATTAATCCCTTTTTTAGTAATCCAACGATTGGGAACTATTTTAGTTTTAAGCTTTCTAAGAATTTAGATCTCATTAGCATGATCAACATCATGATTCTAAAAGCATTGCTTAAAACTATGGGTTATTTATATATTATAAAAACAGCATCATGTAGATAATTTGTAACACCCCCAAATCCGGGTACTTCAATTTCACGGGATCTGATGTTCACCGTACGAACAACATCTGAAAATAAATATATCAATCCCAGGTCGTACTTAACCTTAAATCTCAAATGCAGAAACATAAACAATTAAATAAGTCTTACACAACTTTAACATAAGTCTGAAACATAAACACATAAAATAAACAACAAGTCTTCATCACTTGTTGACTTTGCCCTTGCCTTTGCTAGAAGAAGGCTCGTCGGACCTTTCGTTCTTAACTGTAATGTTATTATTACGCAAGAGTGAGCACGATTGCCCACAAGTATAATAATATGACAATAATATAATAACATGCGAGTGAATCAAAGACATCTAAATAAAGAAACTCAACTTTTGACTCGAGGATAAATAACAGGAATCAAAAGAACATCTGAGGGTCATAAGACCTTGAACTATGTCCTAGGTTGTAAAGTGTTTATACTTTAAACCTTTAACAGTCATAAGACTATGGACTTTACTTATCTTACTTAGGGGGATCAGCCCTTAGTACCATACTGTGCACAATATCTCAACGCTAAAGCGTAAATAATCCCCTATTAAAGGGTTGTTCATCTCAGTTTGACATCAGAGTCTGCACCAAAGGAAGTTTGGTTTGGATAAGCTCAATAAAAATTCTAGAATTTATAACGTTCATCAACTATGGACTAGTCGAATCAATAAGGGTTCGCTAGTCTTATAAGGTTTAACAATAACAACGATATTCAACTTGAATAATAAATATCAAGAGTATACAATCGAATAAGTATTGTATAACTGAAGTAATACTTAAAGGAATAGTAATATCTCATATGAAAATCTCAACTTGAATAAACAAGGACAAGAACTTGCTCAATGTAAAAGTAAGATTTGAGTTTAGAAAACTTGCAAAATATTAAACAAGTTTAATGATAGGAAACTTGGCGCTTGCACAAGCTACAATTTATAATTCACGTTCTTTATTAAATCCTACATATCAATACGTTCACATAAATTAATAACTCGATATACGTATCAAATCACACACATCGGTCTTGAGCACGTTATTGGACTATACAATTAACGATTCAAGTCATGTAATTAACTTATTAATTACTCATGTAATATAAGTTATTAGCCTCTTATTGTATGTTTAATCATGTCTTCATGTTTATTACATTAGGTTACAATTACATTTCCTGGACTTGAACAATTAAAATCTTATTTCTGGGCAAAATCTGCCAAGTGGCGCTGCAGCTCCACCATTTGAACTAAAAATGGCGCTGGAGCTCGGACTTTAAGCTTAAGTTTGGCGCTGCAACCCCAATCTTAGGCTTAAAGCTGGCGCTGCAGCCCCACTCTTAGGCTTAAAGCTGGCGCTGCAGCTCCACACTCCATTTTCAGAATCTGCAGTTCACGAATAACAGAGAACCAGGACCAGAATTCACCATTTAATGCTACCACAACAATTTAATTGTTACCCATGAAGTATGGACTTCACCAAAACACTATACAACATTTCTAGCATGATCTTAGCATTCTAAATCACGTAATTACACAAGTTATAGCAATCAAATTCACTGTTTTTCATACTTTATAAAGTTTTGAAAGAAAAACAAGAAATTCAACGTTACGAATTCGTTATAACACCGAATCCGTTCGTTTAACTTCCGTTTTGTTCGTTTAAACGTGTATAATTATATTACATCATCAATTTAAGTTAAATAAACGTGTAAGGTATGAAAATTTGGTACATAACATATGGGCCATTCTTATGTTCTGAAACTTTGAAAATCTCAATTACCACATAATTACATAAAATTAACCACTGTAATTTATGTATATATGATATACAACATGTTATGAACATCAATTAATATATATATAGCCATATCATGACCAAATGTAAATTTTCCCATTCTCAGGGAATTTTAAAACACGTAAATGGAAAACTCTGTAACTTTTCAAACTCCAATTTAGACATGTATGAACATACTTTAATTGGTAGAAAATGTTATGATCCTATATTAACTTGTATATTCACATAATTCACCAATTCAAGCTTTAAATCACAAATTTCACACAACTTGTAAATATGCAGTGATGGAGAAATATAATACGTGAATAAGAATTGGGATGTAAGGATTACCCTTGCAGTCTCTGTTTGATAACAATTACTTTAATTCTCCAACTTTCTCTCTAACTTTTCTCTCTGTGTTTTCTTCTTTGAGTTTTTCTCTCTAAAGTTTTACTCTGATGAAATATAAAGTTTTATATGTTATATGTGTATATAAGCCTATATAATTATACGCATATTCAAACTGATGGAGTCGTGGTTGGTTAATGCCCTTAGTGGGTTAACTGGCCAACTCCTCATAGGACCTCGTTTGGCTAGTTTATTTATTTTTCCTATCCACTTAATTTAATTAATATCTTATTATATAGTTAATTAATGTTACACCCAATTTAATTAAATAATGTTATTTACATCAATTAAATAATATAGCATAATTTCACATTAAATAACATAGTAAAATAATTAAAAATTCTTATTTATTAATTATGCCAAATCATTAAATCTCTAATTAATTATTAAATTAATTAGAACACATTATGCTTATTAATTAATATATTAATCAAATAAGCTCAATTAAATACATACTTTGAATATAAAAATTCACCACATTAATTTAAACAATGTAATACATATAATTAAATTAATCTACCACAAATTTATCAATTAATTATTTAACTCAATAATTAAATCATCAAAAAATATTTATTTAATTCAATAAATATTCAAATTAAATTATAAAAATCTCATTCGTCACATAATTAAATGCCTTTAATAAATGAATATTTTTATTAATACATAAATAAGATCGTTTACAAAGTATATGCTTTATCATTATACATGATTGGCTTGTATGCATACTACTTTCAGTTAAAACGTACAATAAAGGATATATATCATAAACAGAAGAGTAACTTTTATAGAGCTTCAACAATATTAAAAAGATTTCAAAGTAGCTGAATAATAAATTATTTTGAATAATAAGAATTTTCTTGAATTCCATGCTGGATAACATATCAAGGATGAAAGAGTAAAATTCTTTCAAAGGTTCAATAATATTCAATTGATTAAGAAGAATTATCAATACTACAATAATATTCAACAAAGTGGGACATTTTCAGATTTCATGCTGAGTGATCACAAATGGATCAAGAACTACTAGAGGAATCATCAGTTAATAAAACTGAATTACCTGAAAAATATAAGTTAGTTATAAAAATTAAATATATTCTTCTGCGAGTACATAAAGTGATCATCCACATTGTACCCTCTATTTTGTATAATACTCAAAAATAGCGTAAAGGGGTCGGATGTCCGACAATAAAGTTTCTCTTTTTCTAAGGGTTGTTAATCTTAGTTTTACATCATGCGTCCGTACCACAACACTATGGTTTGAATTGTTTTCAAAGAAATGCTATGATTTCAATATATAATATCAATATTGATCTAGCCGAAATCAATGGCATAGATCTTCCAACAATAAATCAGTTCATAATTAATAGAATATTTCATGCTTTAACAAATATTAGTCTCGCCAAAATAATTAGCTGAGACATAGCTCATAAACAGTTCAAATAATAGAACATCAACCAATTGCACTATGTGCGAATAACAATAATCATTATGGATGCGAATAACCAACAATAATTATTCATTAATCATGCTTTGAAATTAATAACTCAAGTTGAGTTAGGAAACTTGCCTGATCTGTTGACTAGTGCTACGCAATTTAATTTAGCTTCTTATGAAAGACCTATCATTAATAAGATTGATCTCTCAATTAGCATCACATATCTCACTTATAATACCATTATTTCACAATAATTTATCTAACATGTAATCACATAATCAAATATTTGATACTACCATAAATCATTAGTAATATTATCGTCCTTTGATAATATTTCATTCACTATACCATATACATTGAAATTTAACACTTAATCTTTTATTTTAACAGTTTTTCTTTATAATCTAATAAGTCGAATACTAATACAGCAAATCGAATGCTAATACAAAAATTCTAATACTAATACGGCAAACCGAATGCTAATACAACAAACCGAATGCTAATACAACAAACCAAATGCTAATTCAGCGAACCGAATGCTAATACAGTAAACCGAATGCTAATTCAGTAAACCGAATGCAAATTATTTCCCTCTTCATCATACTATATACTCAATATAGCATGTTGAATGTCCAATTCAACATACTATATTTTTAAAATAACTTAACTTTTCTTTATTACTCATTTTAAATTCTCATTTAATATTATTAATTATTTAATAATATTTTATTCATTCACAAGTATTATTAATCATTTAATAATATCTTACTCACCTCATAATATTAATCATTTAATAATATCCTACTCATCTCATAATATTATTAATCATTTAATAATATTTTAATCCTTAACTAATTTTATTAATTATTTAATAATATTTTAATCCTTAACTAATATTATTAATTATTTAATAATATTTTAATTTTACTTTAATCTAAATATTATTAATTACTTAATAATATCTTAATCTAATATTATTAATCTTTTAATAATATTTTAATCATTTATTATACTTATAAATAATTTATTTTAATTGTTTAATCTTTACTAATTCATTTACTTAATAATTATAAAATGCCATAAATATAATACATTATCAAAAATGACCAAAACATCCTCCACAAATCTGATCTTACCATTTTAAGGGTCTTTTGTTAAGAAAATCACAATTACACAAATTTTAACATTATATAACTTATTATTCTTATTTATTCATAACTCAAGCACATCCATGAAAAATACCAAAACAACTCTAAAAAAAAATTATTTTCATGGATATATCAGTATATAATAGCCTCATGAACATATATGTTTTTTTGGAAATTTTAAATTTTATTTACTATATTTAAAATAACCAAAACAGCCGGATCTTGCAACATTTATCAAGAACAGATCTTAAGTCCAAAAATTACGAAATTGTCATGGAATGTTCATGTTATATATATGTACTTCCAATAAAAAAAATTATAATTTTTGGAGTTACACACAAAGAGTTATTCAAGTTTACTTTTAAAGTAGTCATTTCTTATAAAATTCTTAACTCTCATTCTACACATCCAAAAATTGCCATCTTTGGACTGGATCTAGATAACTCAGTATATTAACATCCCAAATTTTCTTAGAATTTTTATATCTCATAAAAATGATGAAAATAACCCTGGAAGGGGCAGGCCTATAACAGTCTATTCTCCTTTTTAAAAAATCTGGACTATTTTCACCAAAACAGCTCCTACGACTTGTAAACTCAACATTTTTGAGTTCTACCACTTGGGTTTGAAAGCTAACTTACATATATATCACCCCTCTTTGACGGATCGAAAAAAGGATGCGTAGATCTCAAGTTATAACCTTTCAAAGTAGTAGAAAATTAGGGGTTTCTAGCCCTTTAGAAACTAGTTTTACTTTTCTTTCTTTTGATCCAACTTTTGACACTCAAAAGAATTAGATCTAAACATAAAACACTTATTAAAATATAAATCTAAGGTTTTAAGGTTTGGAATCAAATCTAAGTTTTGATTTAGAATAACCAAAATGAAATGTATAAACTAGTTATGAATTATACATTTGCTTAAAATCTTCCTTCTTCTTCTTCTTCCTAGGTTTACTATGGAGCTTGAAGATTTACAAAAAATCTCTCTTCTCTCCTCTATGTGGCTGCCGAAATGGCCCTTTCTCTCTCTCTTTTCTCTTTATTTTAATTTGCTAGCTTTTTGGAAGAAGAAGTAAAGTTGATAAATAAAATAATTAGAGGGCTTTTGTATTTAGAAAATATGTATTGATATAATATGTATATCTATATGTGTATCTACCAATACATCTGCCCTTCACTCTCTCTTTCTCTTAGTTATTTACTTGTAAACTTGGTAATAAAAGGTGGCTCCATTCCAAGGTTGACGCCTAGCCTTGAGTGTAATGTAAGTTTTGACAAAATGAGAAGTAAAATGATTAACCCACATGCCTATTTTACTCCTTGATGTGCTGCCCCTCTCTCCTCCTTTTAGCCCATTTGTGATTTATTTTTAATGCCAAATTTGCTTAATCGAATGACTAAAAAGCCCCTCCCAAGTTGGGCTAAAGTTTGGGTTAATTCCTTAATTATTTTGCGCTCTCTAATTAAATTATTTGGGCCATGAAAATTAGGTTAGGTCCAACACATAATTTTATCTTACCCTAATTATTTAATTAGCTAGGGTTTCTATTTCACTTATTTTGGAATTTAAATAATCATTTACATAGATTAAATTATATAACCCAATTAGACTTGCTATAATTAGGTTAAAATAATAATAGGTTGAAATATTAAAATAAAATTCCTTAGACTAGTCCATATGTATGTAATTAAATACTTAGACTTTTTATTAAAAATAACACTTAGGTTATTTAATTCTTATTCCTAATATATATAATTAGGGTACAATATTTTCACCTCAAGCTTAGTTAGTTAGTAACATAATCTTTACTACATAAATTTATTATCTCTTGGCTTTTCTTTTTGTTCCATTAATTCATTAACTTAATTAGCCTTAATTGGCTCGATAAGTTATTACCATTCATATAATCAATTTATATAATTCATATTAATAATTAATCACTTAAAGATTGTAAATCTTTTTAATTTACCATTCAAGATTAACATTCAAGCTATGTTAATTTTTAACATAACTTATCTTACTCTTTCTTAATCAAATTGATTAAGTATTCATCTTAGTTAACTTAAAATAAATAAATTAACTATCTTGCTTAATACACATATTCACTTATATGATTCAAGTACTTTCTAATAATAAAAAAAAGTATTCGTAAAAATTTACATATATAATCATATAAAATTCTCGGTCCTTACAAGGTCTTTCGTAGTTCAGGCTTCGCTTGAAAGATTGACTTAATTTTTTTTATTATTATTATCAAGACAAAGATTCAAGTTTGTGTGAAAAGGGGTCTTAGACATAATACCGTTTCACAGAGTCGGAATTGATTAACTGCAAAAGTTCTTCACCGTCCATCTCTTCCAATCTTAGGGCTCCACCCGATAAGATTGCTTTGACAACAAAGGGTCCTTAATTTTGGGCAAATTTTCCTCTGGCTGCATCTTAGCCCAAGATAATCTTCTTCAGTACCAAATCATGATTTTTGAATTCTCGAGGTTGCACCTTTTTATTGTAGGACCTGGGACATTCGCTGCTGGTATAGATGACCATGAAAGATAGATACGACTCTCTTTTCATCAATAAGGGACAGGTGATTGTATCGATCTTGTATCCACTGGCCCTCTTTTATTTGGGCATCCAGTATCACTCTTAGCGATTCCACCTCCACATCTATGGGGAGTATGGCTTCCATTACATATACCAGTGAATAGGGTGTTGCCCCAGTTGAGGTTCGAATCGATGTCCAGTAGGCAAGCAGGGTTAAAGGCAACAAATTAGGCCATTCCCAGTGATTTGCCGACATCTTTATCATTATTTTCTTGATATTCTTATTAGCAGCTTCCACCGCACCATTCATTTCGGACGATAAATAACCGAGTTGAGGTGCTTGATATTGAACTTGATGCACAGTTCCCTCATCATCTCATTATTGAGATTCTTGGCATTGTTTGATACTATAACCTCGGGTTGTCCGTATCGATAGATGACGTTGTTCATGATTAAACCAACGATGACTTCTTTGGTAACCTTGGGGAAGGAAGATGCTTCTACCTACTTGGTAAAGTAATCGATCATGGTAAATATGAATCTGTGACCATTACTGGCTTTAGGCTCGATGGGTCCAATCACATCCATTCCCCAAATGGGAAATGGCCATGGTGATGTCATGCAATGTAGCGAGTTCGGTGGTGCATGAATAATGTTAGCATGGATCTAGCATTGATAGCAGCGCTTGACGTGATCATCACAGTCAGCTTTAAGGGATATCTAGTAATGTCCCATCCTTAATATCTTCTTGGTAAGTAGTGGTTTATGGGCCTGATCTTTGTCTAGACACCTCAGAAGTCCTATGTTCGGGTCCCTTTTGTAGAGAATATCCCCAGTTAAGTAGAAATGCATTGTCATTTTCTGTATTCGCTTCTTTATAGCCTGGCTCCCTCCTTTGGGGGTGGATCCGTCTAGCAAATGCTCCTTAATGTCTTGGTACCACGGTGGTCCAGTAGGGGCTATTTCATCTGATATTTCTCCCATGCTGTTTTCGTAAGATGGTGCATTTTACACCGTGAAGGTGACAACAGGCATACCCTTCCTTGTTGATAGGTTCACCAATGAGGTTAATGTAGCCAATGCATCATTTCTATTCCGAGGGATATGCATAAAAGAAATATCTTCAAACTCTCCTGTAATTTTGATAATATGGCAATAGTATGGAAATAGATGTAATTCTTTGATACTGTAGGCTCTAGTGGATTGTCTGATGACTAGCTCCAAATCTTTGAATATTGCTAATCGTTTGAATCCCATGGATTAAGCCAATTTCAACCCAATAAAGCATCCTTCGTATTCTGCCATATTGTTGGAGTTGTTGAATTCTTGGTCGCCATGGGGTACTGTTCCCCAGTGATGGATACAAGGACTGCCCCTGCCCCGGCTCCTTCTGCGTTTGCAGCGTCATCAAAGTATAGTTTCCAGAATTAACCCATATCTTCTCTATTGGCTTGTAGAATTTCCATCACCTCATCGTCAGGGAATGATGTTTATAGAGGTTATTAGCCTCCTGCTAGTGCAGCCGATAGATGGTCCACGATTCCCTGTCCCTTAATGGACTTTTGGGTCACATAGACGATGTCAAACTATTAAAGGATTAGCTTCCACTTGTATAATTGGCAGTTCAACATCAGTTTGCTGAAAATATACTTTAAAGGATCTATACGAGAGATGAGATAAGTTGTATGGGTTGTAGCCTTATGACGGCCCAAGCCAATGCGCAACAGGTCCTTTCTATCAGTGTGTACTTTTTCTCTCCACTACTGAATCACTTGCTGAGATAATAAATGGCCATTTCCTTGCCCATATCATCTTTTTGCCCCAGTAGGAAGCCTATAAGGCCTTTTGACAATCTTCATTCTATTTTTCGGAGGTGTTCTTTCTCAACAACTTGAAAATAGGTTCCCAGGTGACCGTTAACTGCGATATGAATCAGTTGATAAAGTTTATCCTCCCTAGGAAACCTCATATTTCCTTCTTGATTCTCGGCTCAGGCATCTCAATGATGGCTTTTATCTTGGTTGGGTCCAATTCAATGCCTTGATTGCTCACAAGGAATCTTAGGAGTTTACCGAATTTCACGCCAAAAGCACACTTTATTGGGTTCATCTTCAAGTTATACTTGCGGAGCCGCTCAAACAATTACCAAAGATGGGTACAGTAGTCATCTGCCTCTTTGGACTTTACGTTGATATCATCTACATATACTTTAATTTCCTTATGCATCATATCGTGGAATAAGGTCATCATAGCCTTTTGATATATAGCACTGGCATTGGTGAGGTCGAAAGCTAATCTCCTGTAGCAGAAAGTTCCCCAGGGGGTGATGAAGACGGTCTTTTCCTTGTCCTCTTCAGCAACCATAATCTGGTGGTATTCAGTAAAGTAATCGGCAAAGAAGTGCATCCCGTACTGTGTCATATTAACTATTAACATATGAATGAATGGCACCGAGAAGTCATCTTTAAGGTTGGCCTTGTTGAGATCTTGATAATCCACACAGACTAGCACCTTTCCCCCAGACTTCGGCACTGAGACCACATTAAATAACCATTCCGTGTAGGTTGACACCATAATGATACCCGCTTTGAATTGTTTGATGATTTCTTCTTTGTCCTTCAGTCTCCATTCTAGTTTTAACCGTCTTAGCTTCTGCTTTACTGGCTTGAACCCTTCTTTAACTGGTAATCGATAAAAGACTATGTCTGTGGACAAACCTATCATGTCTTCATGAGACCAGGTAAAAAAATCTTTGAACTGGGTCAAGAGGTTGGTTAGTTCTTTTTCTTAGCTAAAAGGGTGGTTGGTTCCAATATGTAGCTCTTTGGGATTATCAGAGGTTTCGATGTTTATGGTTGTGGTTTGCTCAAGGTTGGGTTTGGGTTTGTCTTCGACCCATCCTTTAATTTCCTCAGGCACCTCGTCATCGTCCACCTCTTCTTTCTTAATTCCCATCAAGTCAAAGTCCAATTCTACATCAAAATCGTAGCCACTTCTCGAATTTGACAAGTTAAGGACAGGGCTAGAAATACTCAAATTTGGGAACCTGAGAAGAAAACTTGATTGCTTAATATTTATATAAAATAGTTGTCAATTACAAAAGGGTTCAACAGTTAATATGACAAAAGGCAATAACAAGTTGCAGATAAAATAACACAGACTGAAATGAAAAGGCTAAGATCCTTGTTTACAGATCATTTTCCTGTTTTTACCCTTTCTGAATGATCTAAGGGGTGATTGTCCAATTATTGGTAGTCAGGTCTTCTAGGATTGCTGAGATAGAAGTGTGGCCGGAGTCATTGATATCTCTGAGGATGACTATGACCGGCTTAAAACTGGACCCAGGATCTTCTTTTGGGATGCTAACTTTTTCCCATTTAATAAAAGGAAGGTCAGGCTGATCGTCTACTAGGCCCGCCCCCATAGAATCTTTAGCGGCACTTTCGACAAGGAAAAAGCTGCTCATAAATCGGAACTGGACTTCCTTAAGGATGTTTTCGTTCCAAGCTTTCCTTTCCTTATCTTCGACATGCACTTCCTCATGGGTTTCTCCGTCTCTGACCTGATTGACCTTGGGGATCAAGAGGCTTAACACCTCGGCAGGGACCTTACCTGGCTCCCTAAAACCTGCTTTGATGAGGTTTGACATGAGAGTTGTTAGCAGGTGGGTCGGTACCCTCTTATGGGGATTACGGTGTTTGGACCCACCGAAGTAACCCAGTCCAACTTTATCTAACTGTGTCGGTATGTGGATCTGGTTTTTCATTCCCCGGCCATCCCTACCTAGCCCTTTGCCAATTCGTTGTCCTCGGGTGAGCATCTATTGACCAATCGCTATCACTTCTGGAGATATTAGGGGTCTCAATACTGGTACACCCATAGAGTGGTACTGAGGGGTGCTTACCTCAAAGGCTTGAAAGCTTACAGGCTCAATACCCACGTTCAAGCTGATTATGGGCATATCTCCCTGGGTATGGACTGGATATTTAAGTTCAGCACTGACGGTGACCAAGTGGTTGTTGATAATATACTTTAATTACTGGTGAAGAGTGGACGAAATGGCTCCAGCCATATGATTCCATGGTCGCCCCAGCAACAGGTTATACCCAGTAGTGATGTTCAATACTTGGAAGGATATATTAAAGGTGAATGGACCGATCTCTATAGGAAGTTTAATTTCCCCCACCGTATCTCTCTGTAACTCATCAAAAGCTCAAATCACCACATGGCTATCTCATATTCTGTTCGGGTTGATATTCATCCTTTCCAGAGTATCCTGAGGGCAAATGTTCAAGGATGAGCCCCTATCGATAAGTACACCTCCTATCACGTACCCTGATGATATAATTACAAGATGCAATGGTTTGCGATGCCCAGTTCCTTTGACTGGTATATCCGTTGTCAGTGAAGTATATCACGTTACTGTCCAGGACGTGACCAATCAGATGCCTGAACTTTTTAGTATTAATGGTTTTAGGCAGGTGGGCCTCCTCCAACACCTGGATTAGAATTTGGTGATGATCCTCGGAGCCTAACACTAAGTCGAGGATGGAGATTTAGGGTGGTGCCTCTTTCACTTTTTTTACCGCTCTCGCTTCGTTGTGCCCTACCTTATTGAGGAAATCTACAATCTTCCCTAATGGCACTTTTCCTACTATCTTGATTGTTGGCTTCATTACCCGACATGGGAGCTACGATTGGTTATCCTTTGGTAAGACTGCAATACAATCGATCTCTGACCTTATACCTTCTCCATAATTCCAAGGAACCTTTTTCATACTAAAAACCAAGATTTACGGCCGAGGGGTTAACATCACCAACATTCGAGCAGTTATTTCCACTAGAGTCTTATCCCCCACATTGGACAATCCTCAGATGGCTATAGACATAGAAGAAGTTCCTTCTACGCAAGTGATAATTGCCACCATTTCTTCTAAATTTCCCTTCCTTTGATGGTATATGATTTCTTCATCAAGAAAGATCTCAGCCTCCTTTATCATCTCGAGGTCGCCGGATTCGATCATATTCTGAATTAGATGACATAGGGCCCAACAGTCTTTGGTGGCATGTCCAGGGGCGTTTGAGTGATATAGGCATGTCTTATTGGGGTTAAAACACTTTGATCGAGGATCCAGGGGTGGTGAGAACTTTGTGATCTCTCCTATTGATCAACATCCACAGGATTTCCTCCCTAGACTGCCCCAAGGGTGTAAACTTTCATTTGGCTGCAAATTCTCGTCGGAGGTGAAATCTAGATTCCCTAGCTATCTTCTCTGTCCATTTACTCCGTTCTTGGAGGCGAATCTGATTTCTCTTCAGAATTGGGACAACACTAGGAGATGCAGTGTGGATTTGCCCTCGTAGGACTTGGTTAATCAACTACCAGGTCACCTGATGCTGGAATATGATTAGCTCTGCTAATTAGTCCATTTGTATCTTAACTGAGTCCAAGCTTGGTTCCTCCGTATATCTTTCCTCTGGGTACCTCCATATTGAAGGATCCATCCTAGAGGGGGCTTCTCCCAATTTCCTCAGATATTTGCGGTTCTCTTGACTTCCTACACTGATTATGTTGACTCCCTCTGCATTATGTTGAGCTAAGGGATTATTGTTAACATTTGGCTGCTCCGGCGCTTTCACCATAATCTCTTTACTGTTAATCATATTCTGAATCTTGTGCTTTAACGTCCAACAGTCTTGAGTTTCCTGTCCCGGTGATCCGGAATGATAAGCACATTTCTTGCTGAGATCATATTGTCTTCCTTTTGGGTCGGCAGGTAGAGCGAGCTCGGCGATCTTCTTTTATGCCACCAATTGTGACGCCCCCAAATTCAGATACATGTACCTCGAATTCGGTGCATCACGATCTAATACTAAAAACACACCAAACCTCATGCAACGAAATAATAGAATAATTTACATTGACATAATATAAATATTCTCGTCCCAAGGTCTCGTAACCGTTACTAAGACACATTACATAACTTAAGTTCAATTATAACTTAGTACATATTAAATAGGTTTCACTACAACATAATAATAATAATAATAATAATAATAATAATAATAATAATAATAATAATAATAATAATAATAATAATAATAATAATAATAATAATAATAATAATAATAATAATAATAATAAACTGCTAGCGTAGAGGACTAAAGCTAATTTGTAGCCTAGCCCTTTCCCTTATCTTTGCCTGAGGGTCCACATGGTTCTGCCTTAACTGAAATGTTTAAGGAAAACAAGAATGAGCAACAAATTTGCTCTCCAAGTAATATATAAGGGTGAACAATTATAAAGTTCGAATCTCAAAAGTATAACGGTAAATGATAGTTCAAGGATAACAAGAAGTATTGATAATTCTCAATAAGAGTCGCTGTGGACCGAAAGATATCAACAAGATTTAAAAGTTCAATAATTTCGAAGTTCAAGAATAATAAACACTGAGCAGTCACTATAGACTAAGAACTCTTACTAGAATTATCATATTATACTAAAAATCCAATATAAACAAGTATAACAGGTGATCAGCATAAAGTACCCTACGTTATGCATAACATTCAAAACATGCTAGTATGTGCGCACGTTGGTTCTCCGACAGTTACATAATTTCCCTTTCAATGAGGGTTGTTCATCTCAGTAGATTTATAAGAGTCCGCACCAAGTCAATTTGGTTTGGATAGCTTTCTAACACATGATATTAGTCTAGCCGAAACAAATGGCTTATACAATCTTTATAATGCATTTAGGAACAATATATGAGTTTAATGCTTGCAACATAATTCACAGAATATAATTTTAACTGCAAACCAAACTTTATAGTATGAATAATATTTCTCAAGAGTTTGGATAACACAAGGGTTATTTTATAGAATGATTATAAGATAAGTAAGTATATTTTCTCAAATAAATAATGGCATAACAATAATTAGAAGCTTGCACAAATGAAATAAGGTTTAGGCACTTGCACATTATCCAGAGTTGTGTAAGTTAGAGAACTTGCATTCACTATCAAAATCAAATGAAGTTAGGAAACTTGCCTGAACTGTTGCTTAATATTTAAATCTACGATTCTGCTCTTCAGATAACCTATAATAACCATAAGACATCCCAATAATTAACCTCTGCTGAGTTATAAAAATAGATGTAGGCCTCACTACAACACTCTCCTATTCAGAATTATAAGTATGTCTGAATTGTTTAGGTAATTATTTGTTATTAACCAGATAATACTCTTGTCAATTTTACTTTATTCTCTTAATACTTCTGAGTTACTTATATCCCCTCGGTACATGACAGTATATGACAGTAGATGGGTTCCATCACCATTACCTTCTTTAACTCTCCCAACTTGTTATTATCACACAATTATACTGTTGGCAGACTGGAAATAGTCTTATTAAGGTTTTGTAAGTATTTAAACAGGTCTGGAGTAAGAACTTTCACTGTTTGATCATTCTGCAGGAGTGGTCTATGATTTACAAACACTCCACGAGTTATGAGAGATCATCTTCTGATGGTCAGGCTCACTCTACGATCTGTGAGAGATCACCTTCTGTCTGTCAGGTTCATTCTACTATCTGTGAGAGATCACCTTCGTGTTCACACCATGATCTGTGAGAGATCGCCTTCGAATTCACTCCACGATATGTGAGAGATCGCCTTCAGGTTCACTCCACGATCTGTGCGAGATCACCTTCGGGTTCACTCCACGATTTGTGCGAGATCACCTTTGAGTCCACTCCACGATTTATGCGAGATCACCTTCGGGTTCACTCCACGATCTGTGTGAGATCACCTTCGGGTTCACTCCACGATCTGTACGATATCACCTTCGGGTTCACTCCAAGATATGTGCGAGATTTTCATGATTAAAGTGAGACCACACTACGATTGTGGTGTATCATCTATGGGTCGGTTTATGGTCATCCTGGTCTACTCCACGATCTGAGAGGGAGTCTACAATTGTGGGGTTCGGTCTATAATTTGGTTCAGGGTTGGTCTAGTCTACTCCATGATCTACAGTAAGTCTACGATCTTGGGGTTTGTTGGTCCAATTAGATGACACAATTAATGCGCAAGTATACGCGGCCAACGAGTAATAAAGTGTAAGTACGATATCGTCCCACAGAGAATTAATGGATAAAAGACACCAAACCACTAGTCCGTAATCATCTCGGTCTTATTTAAACGGATGGTAGAGAGAAGGAATTAAAACTATGTTAACTAGGCAAGAATTAAAACATACAATAACTAATCCTAGGGTAAATTCAGATAATGAAGATATGAGATTACAATTTCCCCCAACATTTCATTTGAATCTTTTAACTCTCTCATTTGAAACAATTAACACATAGAATTAACGACCGAGAAATCATGATTACATAATAGCCTCTTTCGATGGACAACTATGAATCTTCCTAATGCAGCATATAGGTATATTTCTATCCTACACACTATCTAGCAACCAATATCAAGAACAATTAACAAGACACATGTCACGGGAAAATCTCGTTAACTACTCTTTCAATTACTAACTTTCACATAGGAAGTCATTAAGATTAGATTCTCAATTTGGTTGCATACGGCATTTAGGTATATTTCTATCCTAAATGCTATCAAATTATCAACTCTTGAAGACAGTGAACGAGACACACGTCACATAATCTCATAGATTACCCACAAGAATCTCTAACTTTCGCATGATATCATAACTAGGTCTAAACCTACAATTCGTTTGTCAAGTTCATATAGGTTCTCAAGCATTCAATCTATAAGCACAAGTTATGATAACCAATTCATAATAATAGCAAAGAGAGAGTAATCAATACAAACTATGTGTTGGGTTCCATTGAAATCCCAAAATAGATTCAAGTCATAAATAACTCAAATAAATCATCCACAAGGTTCATAAACATCATCCAAATATACAATGAATACAAGGAGAATTAAGAGATAGAAATTATAAATCTTGAGTCTTTCTCCAAGTGTGGATCTTTGTTGTTTATCCCCTACTTCAATCTTCAAGTCCAAAAGAAACCCTAGAATCTACTAACTACATTAATTTAACACTAATCTATACTAATCTACTCCTAAGCTAGCTAAACAAGAATTGAAAGAGAGGAAGAAAATAGAAACTAGCTAGGGCTAGGGCTTAAGGCCTTGTTTTGCTCCCAAGGGGAGATCCCGAACAAATGAGGGTAATCCCCCTTATATGCATGCCTCTCCGTCTGTTTAATTCAAAAGCCGCGCGTAGAATAGACTTGGATGGGGCACGGCCGCGCGGGCAGGAAGGCTGAGAGTTCTGGTCTGGGGATCTACGCGGGCACGCGGGCTAGCTGCCTTAACACGGCGGCCGCGCGTGCTATGAATCTGCTGCATGGCTTCTGGTTTCTGCTGCATTAGATTTCTCTAGCACCCTTTTGCCATCTTGTATCCTTTTTAGCTCTTTTGCCTCTTCATAACCTCATTAAGCCGATTGACTTCACGCTTTTCCCTATCATGCCATCAATCAATCAAGCACTTTTTAGCACTTTGCATCGTTCTGGCCTCGTGGCATCCTGCTCTATAGCCATATCACCCATTCCATCTTCATGCCTTAAGCCACTTTTTTGTACGTTGCTCCATAAACGCGTTCTTTTGCCCTTTTAAGCTCAATGTGCACTAAAGGAGTTCCTAAACCTGAAAATCACAAAACAAAGGAAAAACATATTAAAAGCACGAGATTACTCGAGTTGAAGTAACGAAACAAGCTGGTTACTATCCGAATAAGTGGTAATAAAACCACTTATCAAATACCCCCAAACTTAAACGTTGCTTGCCCTTAAGAAACCAAAACAAAACTAAGCACATGATGTAATGCAGTATATACAATGTATGCAACCTACGCTATCATGAATGCAAATCCAAGTTCCCAGTCAGTATTGAATTTCATAATCAATGCCTCAAAAAACCACAAGATAATCAAATAGATAATCAACCCAAGACAAGACCATAAGGCATATTCTGCAAATCCAAAACTGTCAGCACTGATGTATTGTGCGTTGTGTGCCTAGTAACCGTTAGATATGATTTCAGATAAATAACTCACATACTATGCTTCTTAGGGGAAAGAACAAGTTTTAACTTAAGAAAACATTAAATCATATAAGTTCTAACTAAACCATGAATTACTAGAGTTAAGCTTTTATTATTTACGAGGGCGTATTCGTACTTTCTCGTGTACACGATCGACTGTGCAATGCCTAGTTCTCTTAGGCTCTTCAATGATATCCATGTAGCGAGCTTTTGACCAACGACTCCCAGACCAGACGGCCTTAGGTCGCTGGGTGTAGAGACACCCCGAGGGCTTACTTGCTCGAATATCAAAGGCCATAGAACTCGATGTAGCCGAAGTGTTTATTCTATTTTTTTTCTTTTTCAAAGCATTTTCTTTTGTTTTCTTTTTCATAGGGGAGTGCGTTTTACACTCCATCTCCCCACATAGCATGCAACATACCCCTGTTTAAGCTTTTAACAATCTTAGTTATTATCATATGAGAACTGAAATTCTTTTATTAAAACATAGCTTTCCCACCAGAAGACAAGTATGTAAAAATTTAAACTTAGCATGCCATGATGGTTACTCTATTGTGCTAATTGGATACACAGTATCTGACAGATAAGGATTTACATATATGACCATACAATCAAGTTTAGGTCTCAAATCAGTTCGCAAATCAAGTGAATTCAATTTCTTCATAGGCCAAATACATAACTCACCAACTGAAACTGGATTCATGCAGTATGCTTTAACACAGAATGCAAAAACAAAAGAAATTTTTAAAATTTTCACAAATTTTAACTATTTACAACCTACATGCACTAAATAAACAAACACAATATGCAATATGAATGCAACTACCCTATATGCAAAATAAAGCTAATATCCCCAAACTTAAATTATTCAATGTCCTCATTGAAGGTAAAGGTAAAAAGAAACTCCCCTATTTGGCTTCTGATGCTGCATGAAATGAAGTGGCATCCTCTCAGAAGTTTCCCCGTCTCTCTTTGCTCTTGGTAAAATAAACCCCGCTCAACACTATACTCAATGAACCAACCCAACTCCATATCAATCTTGCTCTTCTAGAGATCCCACACTCAATATCTCAATTGATCAGGTTGAGAGGATGAGGTGGATGAGAATTGGTACTTTGGATTGAAGAGGTAGGAGGTTTTCAAAACTAAGGCTTGTAGTGGAGGGGATTGCATGAGATGGAAGAGATGGGGGATTGCATGAAGGAACTTGAGGGTTTGGGATAAGAGGCTTGTGTGCTGCTGATAATTTACATGAAGCGATGCCCCCTCCTAAAATTTGCAAGATTTTCCTTAAGACAGGCCCAGTTTATGTGTGGCGCGATCGGGCGTGGTAATGCCTTGGATTAGGCGCGGCCGCGCGGACCATCAGATTTTGTTGCTACAGATTTTTGGCATGAACTGAGGTTGGCTTTTGCTTTTCATTCATTCCGAGCAGCCATTGACCTAAAATATGCAGAAAATACTTATTAAGCCCTCCTAGACTAACAAAAGTATATAAAATCTATTTACATCAAGAGAATGAACATGGAAAGATATATGCATTTATATTCCCAAAAATTCTCTAAAGGCGTGTATGCAATGCAAGTGCATCAAAAGTATGCTATAAGCTTTGTAATCCCAAAAATATATACATTCATGCCTAAGTTTAAAAATATAGGCAATGAACTCCTAATTCCTACAGTATGCAAAAATTTAAACTAAATATTAACTAATAAGAATTAAATGAGGGGGAGGGAAATGTGATAGAAAGCATGTAAATGGAGAATTAAACAGAGAGATAGAGAGAGAATTGATGGGGTGCCTCCCATCTAGCTCTTGATTTATAGTCCTCTAGCTCGACTGTGTCTGCCCACTACTACCCAACTCCCCGACGATACTGCCCCTCCATCCATCAGAATAATTGTGTGACTTTGGCGGCTTCCCAGTAGGAGCGGATACAAATTTAAACTACCTAGCATTGGATAAGTAAAAGAATTCCCCATCCTGAAGGTTGGGGAGCTAGGCAAGGGTTCCGTTGTGTAGCTAAAAGGATCAGGGCATGGAGATATAGACCACACAACGGACTTTTCTTCTATTCTCTTCTCTTCTGACCACCATGATTTGAAGCTCACGGACTCTCTCATGTCATTGAGATCTGTATCTGTAATGTGGCTTCTAAGGGGGAAAGGGTGTGCAAACTTGACTGGCTTGTTCCACGAAGGTTGAGAAGGCTCTTGGGGGATTTTCACTGTTGGTTCACATTCATACTCCACATCCCCAATTGGCTCCTCGATATCCATTGCCTTTCGCTCGTCTAGTTCCAATTGCACTTCGGATTCTCCATCAGTCTCTGCATCCATGTCATAGCACCATGTATCCTGGGGATCATTATTCACAGCTTCAAACATCTGAGGCATTGGACTTTGACTATCTTGAGCTTCATTTACTTGCTCAATCACCTCCTCATTCCTTAAAGCTGTGCTAATTTGCTCTACCCAAGTCTGAAGATCCTCAATTGACTGCTCTTGTTCGACCAAGATCTCCTTTGTTGATGCTAATGAGCTACCCCACATAGTGTCCAATCCTTCCTTTTCTATTTCAGCCTCGGGCTCCATGTACTGATGCTCATTAGTAGGAGTGTTGTGGATTAGGGTCGTCTGATTCTGGAAGTTCTGGCTTGATTGCTCTTGGCTCCTAAGCCTCTCCTCTTGGCTTTTTAAGATCCTATACATGAATTCCATTGGAGACTGTTCTATTTGTAAACATGGGGATTGATATGGGGGTTCTGGTGCATAAATTGGACTTGGCTCATATTGTTCTTGATAGCTCACAGTATGGTTTTGCATCCCTTGTTCATCCTCTATCATCAAGGCCTTGCTAATCTGCTCTGCCCAGTTCTGAATACTCTTGAATGACTTCTGTTGCTCATTTAAGATGTCCTTTAGTGATTCTATGCCACTTCCTTCCTCCAAGATTGCATTTTCTGTGTCACCCTCAAAATTGTGTTGAGGCTCGTAAACTGGAGTCTGGAAGGTGCATTCTGGGGCGTATGCGGGATTTGGATCCTAGTGTTGGTCTTGATAGTAGTCTGATGAAGGGTTTGGGTGATACCCCCAATCTTGTTGATAAGTGGGATAAGGTTCAGTGTAGGAATAACCACCCCCATACTGCTCCTGGCCATAATAGCCTCCTCGGCGTTGTGGTTTTGCCAAACTACTTTTACAGAAGATATAACTTTATTCCTCAAGATTTGTTATTTCCTATCTATTATTTAGACAGGAATCTCTTCGTAAGTCAGATTCTTCTCTACTTGAATAGGCTCGTACGATATCACATGATTATAGTCGGGCTTGTACGAACGTAACACAAAAATGTGAAACACATTGTGGATGTGTTCTAGCTCAAATGGTAAAGCTACTTTGTATGCCACTTCGCCCACTCGCTTCTAAACTTTGAACGGTCCTATGAACCTCGGACTTAATTTCCCTTTCTTGCCAAATCGTATCTTTTCTTTCCAGGGAGATACTTTAAAAAATACGAAGATGCCGATTTCAAAGTCTCGACCCTGACAATGTAAATCCGCGTACTTCTTTTGACGATCTTGAGCTACTACCAATCTGGCTCTTATCGTTGTTACTACATCGACTGTTTGTTGAACTAGCTCTGGTCCCAAAATTTGTCATTCTCCGACTTTGTCCCAACACAACGGTGTTCTGCACTTTCTCCCTGTAAAGAGCTTCGTACGGTGGCATACTGATACTCGCATGATAATTATTGTTGTAAGTGAATTCTACTAAGGGTAGATGGTCGTCCCAATTCCCTTTGAAGTCCATCATCCAAGCTTTAAGCATGTCCTCTAATGTTTGTATAGTCCGCTCACTCTACCCATCTGTCTGAGGATGATAAACAGTACTCAACCTCAACTGTGTTCCCATTTTCTCTTGCAAGCTTTTCCAGAAATTCGATGTGAAGCGCGGATCTCGATCGGAGATAATTGACACCGGCACTCCGTGTCGTGAAATGATTGCCTTTACGTATAGATTTTCTAACTGACTTAAACTGAATTGAATCTTGATCGGTAGAAAATGAGCTGTCTTTGTTAGTCGATCCACGATAACCCAGATGGCATTGTAACCTCTCTGTGTGACTGGAAGTCCCACCACGAAGTCCATCGTAATGTGCTCCCACTACCACTCTGGTATTTCCAATGGTTGAAGTAAATTGCTCGGACTCTGGTGCTCTGCTTTGACTCGTTGACAAGTAATACATCTACTAACGCACTCTGCAACCTCTCATTTCAGATTGGGCCACCAAAAATGTTGTCTAAGATCTCGGTACATCTTCGTGCCTTCTGGATGAACAGAATACGTCGTATTGTGTGCTTCGCATAAGATTTCCTCTCAGCTCGGTTATAGCTGGCACCCATACTCGTCCCTCAAATCTCAATATACCGTCCTTATCCATCCTGAACTTCTCTTCTTCATTTTCTACTATTCTCTTTCTTATCTTCTCTCATTCTTCATCCTTCTCTTGCGATTCCTTTATTCTATCCAATAATGTTGGATGAGCTTCTATTACAAAAAAAATTTCTTCAGACCTTCCAGGTCCCTTCACTTCTATTTCCAATTTCTCCATCTCTCTTATTAACTCCTCCTGAGTTATCAACTTGGACAATTTCTCCCTTCCCTTTCTACTTAGTGCGTCGGTAACTACGTTTGCCTTTCCCGGGTGATAAAAAATCTCGCAGTCATAATCCTTGATCAATTCCAACCACTTTCTCTGTCGCTTGTTGGGTAAAATCTAATACGCGCAACACGCAAGTATACGTGATCAACAAGTAATATAATGATAAAAAAGTATCAATCCCATAGAGATAATAATTACAATTTATCCTAACAATTACCAATTTTATACTATCTCAATTTTATTAAACCAATGATTAAATGGTGATAACTTATATTAAACTACTACTCAGACTATAACTAACACTATCCAAGAATTTAACAAGTTTTCAGAGAATTAAGCCTACAACTTCACTTATTGTTTCACTTCGAATGACATATTTCCTTTCAACTTAAATCAACTATTCTAGATTATTAACCAAAAACACGAAAGTAGATATAACCATCTTTCAATGCATTACATCCATACTAACTCAAATCCACAATTGATAGAATTAAGCATGACACCTTAATTAACTAACTCACTATATCTCTATGTGAATTATAATTGAAAAAGCTTTAATACCAAGTTCTCTGTAGATTACGCATGATGTATAGATATCTTTATCCTACACATGAATTATGAATTCTAACTAACTGTAGAAATCACAAACATACGTCACTATGGTTAGTTCCAATTCCATATGTCATCTCTCGAGTTCATATGGAATAACAAGTAATTGGTGATCAAGCGATAACATAAATTAAGCACAAACCATAGCAAATAATCTGATAATAATCTCAATAAGCTAAAGTGAAAGCATGTCAATTCTTAGTTACATAATAAGATCCATTGTAGACTTAAATAGCAAATTAGTTCATCATAGACAAAGTAAAAACCATCATCCACAAAGTAAATAACATCTTGAATACAAAGTATAGATGAAGGGAGAAAATAGAATCTGAGATTGTATAGCTACTCATCTTCACGCTCGCCTTGCGTTCATCGTGCTTCACTTTACTTCAATTCACCTCACGTGTCAACTCCCACATATTAGGGTTTGTTAATGTCCAAGAATATCCCATATTTGTCCCTCTGTTAGCCTTATATACCCTCCTAATTGCGTCTGAATTGCTCTACTCAAAATCTACAGAATCCTGCTAGAAGATAGAAACCTCCTTCTCTGCCGCGTACCCCCGCCGTACGCCCACCCCGGCGGGTGTTTTACCTTGAAGTAGCTCCCCCCGGCGGGTAATTTGACCTTTGAAGGCTTGCCCCGGCGGGTGTCCTGGCTATAAGATGCTGAAAATTGCTCTTAAGTTATAGTTTCCCATCCATTATGGTTCCTGCAACATCAATATAAAAATCGAGTAAAACAACACTAAAACTATTTGAGATAGCAAGGAATCGAGCTAAAAAGGTCATCGATTCTTAGGTATAAAACCAACTCATCAAATACCCCCAAACTTGAGACTTTGCTTGTCCTCAAGCAAAAATAATGCACATGAAACTAACTTTATGCCTCTAAATGCAACTGTCAGACAATATAAAGCTAACAAGGATCGCCTAAGAGAAATCACATCAGATATATACAACAAATCCAACCAAAAATATGTCAGCAATTCAAACCAATCTATCAATCAAAACCTGTTAACACCGATGTAGTGTGTGTGTGCTCGACAACCATGATACCAACTACAGTTCAAATATATCACATAATATACTTCTTAAAAGGAAAACACAACTTTAACTTAAGAAATTATGTAAACAAGGAAATTCAACTGAGACTCAATATCAATATGCGAAATTTTTTGCTATCTTTATTCATTTACGGGGGCATTTTGCTCGTTTTCCCGTACTTCTACGCTACCCCTGACTATGCAATGTCTAGTTCCATTAGGTTATTCAGTGATACCCATGTAGTGAGCTTTCGACCAATGACTCCCAAGCCAGATGTCTTTAGGGCGCAGGGTGTAGAAACATCCCCTAGGGTGTACTTACTCGAATACCAAAGGCCACGGAACTAAACTAGTCACGGTGTTTATTCACAATTTTTCTCTTTTTCATATTTTTTTTTCTTCATTTCTTTTCTTTTCTTTCTGTTTTTTTTCTTTTATATAGCTCCCATATATTCTCCCAAACTTAGGTTTCTTTCTAATCCTAGGCATCACTACTAGTTCACTGAATTTCTAGCATTAAAGCTCAATTTCTTTCAAGAAGTCAATTATGTCACTATTTAAACCCAGTTAGCTACATAGTCATCCTATCGTGCTATCCGGTACAACAGTGTTAAACAGGAAAAGGTTCATATCATGGTCTGAAATTACAACTTTGTCTTAGTTGTCATTCCTGTTCAATTTCTATGCAAGTCCAGTCTCATCACTGGCTAAGGTAACTTCACACCTATTGACATACTTTGACTCATGCAATACTAACTAACGACTCTTTTTGTGATTTTGTGATTTTATGATTTTTATATATATTTTTTCAAATAAAAGCAATTAAACTAAACTACTATGCAAATAAATACATTATACTAAAATGCAATGCTAAACTACTATGCAAAACTAACTACAATGTTCTAACAACGACTATCATAATCAACAATATACACCCCCGAACTTAAAGTGCGCAATGTCCTCATTATGAAAAATAAATAACATTTAAGCTTAGAGGACTTCCCTGAGCAATCATAGATCCGGCTCGACCACCTCCACATTAGAATCAGAAGGTGGGTAACCGGGGAGTGGCTGTGGAGTCGGGAACTGAAATGGCTCAGCGGACGTGTTTAGCTGCGCAAACGCCTTGGCTACTGCGGCGTTGAAAGTATTCTGTGTCTCGAACATATGGCTCTGCCTAGCCGCCAGCCGGTTTGCCTTCTTGTCCTCCACCCTGCGCCGTTCATCCAATTATCGCTGAAGTGTTCAGAACTGGGAACTAAACATAAACTTCACTGAGTTAGAAATGCTCGACGTAGTAGCATCCCCCTCCTCGGGCAGTCTGTCCTTTGCAAACTCGTCCTCCTCGAGAACCACATAGTCTGTCTCCATGGCTTCATCCTCCTCCTCTTCCGAGTCTGAAGGAAATATAAAGCCGAGGCCACGTGGATGTGACGTGCCCCCTTTCCAGAATGAGTATCGGGCAATCATTCGAGTGTCCACCAGCTATAATGGCTGCTGAATTTGCTCCTCGTCTGCCCACCTGACACCAGCACGGCGACACAACCTGGTGATAAGGGATGGATGTGGCAATCCTCTCGATATAGGCCCTCTCAATCACCGACAAATCAAGAAATTGATAATTGCCCCAATGTTGATGTCAAAGCCTTTGATGATTGCGTATAATAGTGAGACCCTTTCCTTTATGATCTCGCTCGTATGCTGTGAGGGAAGAAACTTGGCACAGAGGAAAGAATTCTAGATCTTCCCGTAAAGGTTCAACTCTGAGCTCATAAATAATGTACTTCCTTTCTTCCCTTTCTGCCAAACCGTGTCGGGTTTGCATATTTCAATCAGGATTTTGTCATAGTTTGTCCCCCTGTCTCGTAACTCGGTATACTGACATACTGCAGGCTCTTGTAAGTTGTAGAAGTCATTTATAGCCTCGGCACTGAAGGGCACCATCTTTCCCTGGACAAACGCTAAAAAAGGAGCTTTGTCTTTAGCGTTCGCATAAAATTCCTTCACTACGGCTACCACTGCCGCCTCGGGCTGATCAGTGAAGGTGTCCCAGCCCTGCTAGATAGTCTGCAACCCCAACTCACCATCCAATACATCGGGCCGAAGGCCACGTTCTGGGGTTAGTTTCTTACCTGCCAAATAGTCAAATCTGTCAGCGGCGAAAGCACTTATGAAGTTTCATCGGTCAAATGGTCTTGCGGGGGTGGTCGAGCCTTCATCCTTCTATCGTTTTGGTGCTCGCGGTGGCATGATGTCTCAACCCCAAAAAAAACTATTTCTTTGTGAATTTTGGTTGTGGTCTTTTATCAAACAATTGGTGGGTAATGCCACCGGAGCTTGATGATGGTGATGTTTACTTCCTGTGCTTTCCCCCAATGTGGTCTCACACAACAACTCAAGCAGAATATATAAATCAAGTGCACCATTCTTCAATAGCAAATCAGAACCACAAAAACAAATATCCCAACTTGACACCCAAAATTTTGAGCCAAAGGAAGAATTGAAATTGTATACCTAGCTTTGTATTCAATGTTGTTTGATTGGGGGATGATGTTGAGATCCCAATTGATTGGAGCTTTGGAAGTGAAGTTGTTGATCTAGATGGACTTTGGAGAGCTTTTTGGTAGATTAGGGCTTGAACTTATGTTTTGGAATGGCTCAAATCAAGTGCCAGTATGTGTTTTAAAAAAAATTAATTCCCGTATGCCTGCTGGGGCGGGCATATTTTACCCTTGGAAGCCCATCGGGGCGGCACCTATGCAACGCGTAAGCCCACGGGGGCGGCACATGTAGGCCTGAAATGGCCCGCTGGGGAGGGCTTGGGGAATTTTTTGCACTGAAATTTTTGGAGTTTTTCTGCAGCATATTGACTTGAATAGCCTCCCTTCATCGATTATAAGTTGGCGAATGATTTCTAGCCTGAATATGTGCTATCCTTAGCCCATATCTGTATCAAACACCATTGCAATTATTAGAATAAGCACTATAAAGAAGCTATTACTTAGTATGCATAATTATAACTAATTTACATTTATTTACTAAAAAAATGAAAGTAAAGAATGGGTTGCCTCCCATAGAGCACTTGATTTTAAGTCGTTCAGCCCGACTACTCCCTGTTTCAAATTGGCTCGTTAAGGTCAACCGAGGTCGCCTGGCGATAGACGTCACCTCCCCAATAGTGCTTGAGGCGTTGGCCATTAACTTTAAATGTTTCCGTAGAATCCCAGCCATAGAGTTCAACGGTGCCGTATGGAAATACGGTTTTGACAGTGAATGGCCTTGACCACCTTGATTTCAGTTTCCCAAGAAAGAATTTCAACCGAGAGTTGAATAATAGCACTGATTGGCCCGTTTCAAACTTTTTTCCACTATCTTCTGATCGTGCCATTTCTTGACCTTTTCTTTGTATAACTTTGAGTTCTCGTATGCCTGCAGGCGAAATTCATGTAGCTCATTAAGTTGTAATAGTCTTTTCTCCCCTGCTGTGTTTAGATCAAAGTTGAGTTTCTTGATGGCCCAATAGGCTTTATGCTCGAGTTCCACTGGAAGGTGACACGCCTTTTCGTAGACCAACTGGTATGGAGACATGCCGATCGGGGTCTTATACACGGTCCGATACGCCCAAAGAGCTTTGTCTAATTTCAATGACCAATCTTTCCGTTTTGGGTTTACGACTTTTTCTAAGATTCTTTTCACCTCTCTGTTAGATACTTTGGCTTGGCCACTCGTCTGGGGGTGATAGGTTGTGGCGATTATGTGGTTGACCCCATACTTAGTCAAGAGAGCAGTGAAGTACTTGTTGCAGAAGTGGCTCCTCTCATCACGGATAATTTCCCTTGGGGTGCCAAATCGTGTGAAGATATTCTTTTAAAAAAATTTCAATACAACTTTTGCATCATTTGTCGGTAGCGCAACTGCCTCAACCCACTTCGACAAATAGTCGACTGCCAACAAGATATATAAATTGCTGAATGACGACGGAAACAGTCCCATGACATTGATTCCCCATACATCAAAAACCTCGGCTTCTAAAATCATGTTGAGTGACATCTTGTTTCGCTTAGAAATGTTGCCCACCCGTTGACATCGATCACAGTTTTTCACACACTGATGTGCGTCTTTGAACAAGGTGGGCAAATAGAAACCTGCTTCGAGTACTTTTGCGGCCGTTCTTTCACTCCCATAGTGTCCCCCATATAATGAGGCGTGACATGCCTGTAAGATGCTTTCTACTTCACTTTTCGGCACACATCGTCGAATCATTCTATCGACACACTATCAGAACAGAAACGGTTCATCCCATATATACCACTTCACATCATGTAAGAATTTCTTCTTTTGTTGTCGTGTTAAATCTGGTGGGAGGCTATTGCTTACCAAGTAATTTGCAAAATCCGCATACCACGGGAACTCGCTGTGAATCAGAAACAACTGTTCATTAGGAAAAGACTCATTAATCAATACTTTATCCGTCTTGTTATGATTTAGATTCTCTAATCGTGAAAGGTGGTCAACCACCTGGTTTTCTATCCCTTTCCTATGTTTAATTTCTAAATCAAATTCTTGAAGTAGCAAGAGCCAGCGAATCAGTCTCGGCTTTGCGTCTTTCTTTACAACTAGATATCAGATGGCCGAGTGATCTGTGTATACCACCACCTTAGTCCCAACCAAGTACGAGCGAAACTTATCGAACGCGTACACAACCGCAAGTAATTCCTTTTCGGTGGTTGTATAATTCTGTTATGCATCAGTCAATGATTTGCTCGCATAGTAGATGGTATGAAATAATTTCTCCCGGCGTTGTCCCAACACAGCTCCTACTGCATAGTCACTGGCATCACACATTAACTCAAACAACATTGTCCTGTCCGGTGTTATGATCACAGGTGCTGTGGTTAGTTTCTTCTTCAACTGCTCAAATGCCGCTATATAGTCTTTATCAAATCTGAAGGGTACATCATTCTCCAATAGACTGCATAGTGGTTTTGTGATTTTGGAGAAGTCCTTGATGAATCGGATGTAGAATCCGGCATGACCGAGAAAACTCCGAATACCTTTTACTGAAGTTGGCGGTGGCAAATTCTCTATTGTCTCCAATTTCGCTCGATCCACTTCCAACCCCTTTTCAAAAACTTTATGCCCAAGTATTATCCCCTCTTGAACCATAAAGTGGCACTTTTCCCAGTTTAGCACCAGATTAGTTTCTACACATCTCTTTAGTACCATGACCAGATTTTCAAGGCACCTGTCAAAAGACTCCCCAAATACTGAGAAGTCGTCCATAAATACCTCAACACTGCGCTCCACTATATCGAAAAAAATTGCCATCATGCATCTCTGAAAGGTTGCCGGTGTGTTACACAGTCCGAATGACACCCTTCTAAAGGCAAAGGTGCCATATGGGCATGTGAACGTCGTCTTTTCTTGATCCTCCGATGCTATAACAATCTGATTATATCCTGAATACCCGTCTAGTAAACAGTAATACTCATGTCCAGCTAGTCTATCTAACATCTGATCAATAAACGGCAAGGGGAAATGATCCTTTTGGGTTGCCTTATTTATCTTTCTGTAGTCCATGCAAACCCTCCAGCCGGTCACTATCCTTGTCGGTATCAATTCGTTGTTTTCATTTTTCACTAATGTCATACCACCTTTCTTCGGGACACACTGTCATACCACCTTTCTTCTGGACACACTGCTCCGGGCTCACCCATGCACTATTTGAGATTGGGTAGATAATTCCAACATCAAGCCATTTCAAGATTTTCTTCTTCACTACCTCTTTCATAATTTGATTGAGCCTCCGTTGTTGTTCCACTGTTGGATTACCATCCTCCTCCATCAGAATATTGTGCATACAGAATGAAGGGCTGATTCCCTTGATGTCTGCGATAGTCCATCTAATAGCAGACTTGTACTCTCGCAGAACTCTTAACAGCTTACTTTCCTGCAATTCATTAAGCGCAGATGAAATAATAACAGGTAAAGTAGATGAATTACCAAAATAAGCATACCTGAGATGGTTAGGTAAGGGTTTGAGTTCGAGTGTAGGTGGTTCCTTTAGAGATGGTTTCATCCGAGTTGCTGAAGTTCCTGCCACCTTCAACGACTCAAATGGTACTCTGAACCTGCTCAACCTAGGTTGTGCATCTAACAATTTCAGATATTCCATCAACTCTGGATCATCGCCATCATAATCTCCTATCAATGTTAATTCCAAAGGATCGGTACTCAATATACGATCTTGGTCATCCCCCTCCACTTTCTCAATTATATCCATGCGAAAACACTCCTCATCCTCTTTGGGGAAGTTCATGACCTTGAAAACGTTGAAGGTTACCTCTTAGTCTTGAACCCTCATGATCAACTCTCCTTTCTAAACATCAATGAGAGTCCTACCAGTTACCAAAAATGGTCGCCTGAGGATTATCAGAATATCCTTATCTTCTTCATAGTCCAAGATGATGAAGTCTGCTGGGAATATGAATTTGTCAACTTTTACCAAAATATCTTCAATAATTCCTCGTGGATATATCACAGATTTGTTCGCAAAATGTAGGGATATATTTGTTTCTCTAGGTGTCGGTAAACCCAACTGAGTGTAAACTGATAGTGGCATGAGGTTTATACTTGCACCTAAGTCACATAGACATTTGTTGAAGGACAAGCTACCTATTGTGCATGGGATGGTGAAACTGCCCGGATCTTTTAATTTAGGTGGAAGCTTCTTGTGTAATATGGCGCTACATTCCCCAGTTAATGCCATCGTCTCAAAGTCCTTTAAATTCTTTTTCTTCGACAAGATATCCTCCATGAACTTGGCATAACTAGGCATCTGCTCTAATGCTTCCACGAAAGGAAAGTTGATATGCAGCTTTTTAAACACCTCTAGAAACTTAGTAAACTGCTTCTCTAGTTTCTGTTTCTGGATTCGTTGTTGAAAAGGTGGTGGCGGGTAAACTGTCGGTGCAACTACCTATTCCTTTACTGCTGATTTTTCTCCTCCTTTATTCCCTTCCACTGTTACATCCACATTTGTCTCGACTCGCTTTTTTGTCGTCGACTTTTTTAAATCTTGCTCAGCTAACTGTTTTCCACTCTGAAGTGTGACAGCTTGACATTGCTCATGATCCCCCTAGAATTCTTTTCGGTATCACTCGGCAAGTTTACTATTCAATGCACTTACAATCTGTCCCATCTGAGTTTCCAAATTTTTTATCACAGCCGCCGTAGATTTCATTGCCGCCTCATTTCCTATTATGTACTTCGCAAGTAGCTCCCCCAAATCTGTCTTCTTCTTGTGATGCGGAGCTGTCTGTTGGTGTTAATTCTAAAAATCAGGGGGTATGCTGGTCGTGGAGCCTGCTGCTGATTCTGATTATTGCTCCATGAGAAATTTGGATGGTTTCTCGACCCCTGGTTGTATTTATTCTGATACGTGTTTTGTGTCCTGTTGTAACTACCCACAAACTGTACTGAAGTTGGATTTATCACACAATGGTCTGCTAGATGCTCCCCTGCACAAAGGTCACACACAATTGCTACCTGTTGCACATTTCCACTTGACATGGCATCCATCTTCTTTGACAATGCTGCTATTTGTGTTGATAGAGCTGTCACAGGGTCCACTTCCAGAATACCTGTTGCCTTGGGTTGAGTCATTCTCTCAGTTGGCCACTAATAGTTGTTTGCAGCCATCGTTTCTATCAAGTCCCATGCCTCCTCAAATTTCTTTGCTATGAAAGCTCCACTTGAGGCTGCATCAATGCTAGTCCGTATATGACTTCCTAACCCATTGTAGAATGTATTCATCTGCATCCACTGCGGTAGTCCATGGTGTGGGCATTTCCTCAATAGCTCTTTATACCTTTCCCATGCTTCATATAGAGGTTCTCCCTGCTGCTGTACAAATGAAGAAATATCCGTTCTCAATCTATGTGTTTTTGATGGCGGGAAGAATTTAGCCAAAAATTTCCGCACCAAATCGTTCCAGGTGGTGATTGACCCCGGTGTTAGAGAATGGAGCCAACCCTTTGCCTTATCTCTGAGCGTGAACGAAAAAAACCTTAATATGATACCATCATCTGAAACCACGTTGCACTTGAATGTATCGCAGATCTCTATGAAACTGACAATGTGCTCATTCGGGAGACCCCCAAACTGACAATTGTTTTGCACCATCTGTATAGTTCCAGGCTTGATCTCAAAGTTGTAGCATTAATCACCGGCCTGGTAATACTTGATTGAATTTCTGAAATCCGCGGTGTAGCATAATCCCGCAGAGCTTTCTGTTCCTATTCAGCCATGTTTTCCGGTGTTTCAAGTTCTTCTCGAGTTTTCTCAATCCACTTACTTAACCTCTGAAACCATTTGTTGATGTCGTTCTCGAAAGGCAACAAATCTGGCTTCTTTGATCGAGTTTGCATGCATTACTCGAGCGTACCTGAAATAACAAATAAAGAAAAAATAAGAATAAGAATATATATATATATATATATATATATGTTTAACTAAAATTGATCTAATTAAACTGATATTGAAAGTGATAACGCAATTACTGTCCAGGGCAACGGTGCCAAAAACTTGTTGGGTAAAATCTAATACGCGCAACACGCAAGTATATGTGATCAACAAGTAATATAATGATAAGAAAAATATCGATCCCACAGAGACAATAATTACAATTTATCTTAACAATTACCAATTTTATACTATCTCAATTTTATTAAACCAATGATTAAATGGTGATAACTTATGTAAAACTACTACTCAGACTATAACTAACATTATCCAAGAATTTAAAAAGTTTTCGGAGAATTAAGCCTACAACTTCACTTATTGTTTCACTTCGAATGACATACTTCCTTTCAACTTAAATCAATTATTCCAGATTATTAACCAAAAACACGAAAGTAGATATAACCATCTCTCAATGCATTACATCCATTCTCACTCAAATTCACAATTGATAGAATTAAGCAAGACACCTTAATTAATTAACTCACTATATCTCTATGTGAATTATAATTGAAAAAGGTTTAATTGAAATTAGTGTGCATACAAGCCAATTATGTATGATGATAAAGCACATACTTTGGAGACAATCTTATTTATTTATTAATAAAAGTATTCATTAATTAAAGGCATTTAATTATCTACATGATGCTATTTTTATAATATGTAAATAACCCATAGTTTTAAGCAATGCTTTTAGAATCATGATGTTTATCATGCTAACGAGATCTAAATTCTTAAAAAGCTTAAAACTAAAATAGTTCCTAATCGTTGGATTACTAAAAATGAAATTAGTAAATCCGGATAGATTGGTACATATGTTGCTTGCTAATTGGATGAGGATGATCGATCTCATGATCATTTGTGTGGAGACACTAAAGCAAGTATGTAGATGCTTATTAGAGGATAAGTTCACTGAACGTGACTCGCTATGGAATACCTAATGGGGTTTTACTTGCCTGTCAATAGGAATTCCTAATGTGATAGTAGTACAAGTGATCCTTGGACTTGAGATCATCATAGTATCTTGTATGTAATGAATTATACTTTAACTTATTCCTTAAAAACTCTTAGGGTATATCAAAGGGTATGCTTGGGTATAATGAGTTACATATGGAGATATTGAATGATCAATAAAGAATCTACCACTTCTAGTAAAAGAAGAGATATGTCCTATGTGATTCGTTAAATGACAACCTAGTAGTCCTTGGCCAAGGCAAAATGAAATTAGAAAGGAGTTTCTAATTTGCATTATTTGGAGTTGTGCATTTTTTAATCGAAATACATATAATTAAATAAAATAAGACTTGACAGTAATTTCATGTCTTATATTTAATTGGGATATTGTATGGTAGAAGGATTAAAATGTACGGTAACTATTTACTCATAGGTTCTTTTATGATTAATGTTGAAATCTATATTAATTGGAAAGTCGTTGATCGCTAGGGAGGCTTTTTCCTATTGTAGAATAAATATTATTTATTTAAATAGAATATTAGTTTAATTTATTTATTTAATTAAAATTAGAATTATTCTAATTGATTTATTCACAACCGGTTTAATATGGAGAACCTAAAGGGTCACACCATAAAAGAAAGAATAATTATTTAAAAAGGTAATGACATAATCATAATAATGCATTAAGTGTAATTAATTTAATCTATGGTGATAGAATAAATTAAATAGCTTAATGTTTATTATTTAATATTTTGGAAATATTAAATATAAATTAATAAGAGGAGTCTTATTAATATTATTATAATTATTATTATTTTAATTTCTAAAGGAGTTTAGAAATTAATTTAATATTAGTACTCTCATTTATTTCTAATAATATTAGGATGCAAATTAATTAAATAAATTTAATTAATTATTCTCAATGTGGTGGGAAGCCTAAATTAATTAAAGGAGTTTATTAATTAAATGAAACCCCATGTTTAATAGGATTAGAAGGGTTGACCAATATTTATATAAGAGGAGTCTTATAATAGATATCAGTTGATGAAATTTTAATTGTTCGAGAGTACTCCTTTTCTATAGAGGATAGAAAACTAGGGTGTAGCCAATCACCCTCCTTCTTGAATAATTTCTTTTCCTTGGTGGATTACTTCAAGAGGCCAAACACTTGAGTGGCTAACGTTAATCAAAGGAAGGAATCTATCCCGGATATTCAAGAGATCGCGACGAACAAGGAGTTAAACTTGTACCCGTGGAAGCTTCGTTCTACAAGAGTATGATTCCATAACTTCTTATTTATCGTTTTAAATTAATAATTTGCATAAAGGATAATCCAGATAATGGTTTTGTAGAAATTTTTTTAAACTCTGATATATCATGCTTCCTCTAAGTTTGCAATTTGATTGCGCCATAATTTCGTACAAACTTAACAGTGGCATCAGAGCCAAACCTTTATGTAATTATTAATTGTTTTAATTTTATATACATTTGGGTATGTATTTAGAATAATTTATTAGGTATAATTTTATTGTATAAAATTAATTTTTATGATTTTTTTTTTTGAACTGGAAAAAATTTTGGCGAAAGTTTTTTTTCAAACGAAACACGTTTTTTTAAGAACCTTTTATGTCAACACATCTTTAGCGAACAAAAAAAAAGAAAAAGAAAAAAAAGTGATTGCCTATTCACGTTTTAAGTCAGTAGCGGAAAAGGTCATTCACAATCACTTTTTTCTTATATTAATGTTTAAAAAGGAACCAGGCTATTCCCATATATCTTATATATATATATATATATATATATATATATATATATATATATATATATATATATATATATATATATATAGAATGTTTTAATTAATGAGATGAATATTTATTTAATGATGCATATTGTGATATGTATAAAAATAAATGAGATTGATTATGGACTATTGACCAATATGATTGGATTTTATTTTAGTTGAATGCTTGAATGAATGAGTTTTATTAAATGGGGTTTGCGTACCGCGTCTTCTCTAATTTTTTCTTGATGTAAAATTCTATCTCTCTCCTATGTACTTCCACTTGACTGCTGATCAAGGTTTTTATTTAAACTAAATAGTTTAATGTAATAGAAATAGTTAGAATTATCTTGAAGAAATTAGAGATCAAGGAGCAAGGAGGGCGTGAAGACCCGTTTGTATGGAGCTCGGGTTTAAATGTAATAGTTACGTTTAAATTTAAATTGTTGCACTCCTAGGTTTGACCTTTTGGTTCACTTGGTGGCTCTAGTGAACCAAACTAGAATAAAAGTCCATAATCAATCCAGGTAGAAAATAGTATTCTATATGTGCATGCTAAGTATTATATATATAATATTTTATGTAGACATGCTTCGCATGTTTAATAAAATGACTGCATATTTTATATATATATGTGCATGCGCGCTAAACATAATGAGACAAATAATAACAAACCCCTCAAAGAAATCATATTAAGTCTAAAGTGTTTAAATGATATTTGGAATATCGAACGTCGCCTTCTAGCATGATAAATTAATAGAGTATTAAATATTTAATACTGAGTTTGTTGTGCACACACAAGGCGAGTATTGCGTATTTAAGATATTAATTTAATCACATTTGATGCTTATAAAATTAATTGAACAATATTATTTTGTTGTGCACACACAAGGACAATATTTTTCTTTTTCGAATATATGGAGTGCTAGGTTGGACTTAACTTAAATCATTTTAGTTCAGATGTGCACACACTTGACTATTATGATTTAAGAGGCAAAATACAATGAGTCACATGTTGATGTGATTGACAAGAGTTGTCTACCTATTTATTTATATATCGTTTGTTGAGCACACATAAGACTATATACAATTGAAATGAGATCCTTATTCTCACTAGCAAATCTTTAATTAGATGTTGCCGAACTATATAAGTGAGGGTAATATAGTTTGAAGAAAATAGTGGGAGATGCCAATCTAAAATAAGACCTAATCTATTTTGGTATATAAAATTAATTAAATGAATGTTTGCTAAAATATTGTCTTTTCACATACCGAAAATTTAAAATATCGAAATCACTAATTTCACTACGTAGCATACTTGATGCTACCAAACTGACCGGACTGAATTACACGGACTGGTTAAGCAATCTGAGAATAGTTCTCACTGTTGAAATTTTTTTTATGTCCTAAATTCACCTGTCCTTGGAACTGTTCCAAATTCAGCCTCTGAGGAAGAGATTGCCACCATTGTAAAGTGGCAAGATGATGCATCTGTGGCTCAATGCATCATGCTCGCATCCATGAATAACGAGCTTCAGCATCAGCATGAAAACATGAATGCTCCTACTATGTTGCTTCAGCTCAAGTAGTTGTATGGTGAACAAAGTAGGAATGTTAGATATGAGATATCTAAGGAGATCTTTCGATATCGGATGACCGAGGGCACCGCCATTTAGACTCATGTCCTAAGGGTGACCAATCTGATTGAACGCCTTAGACAGCTTGGGTTCGTCATGGATGGGGAGTTGAGTTAAGACTTAGTCTTGCAGTCACTCCCTGAGACCTTCTTGCAGTTCGTTGTTAATTTCCACATGAATAAGTTAGATGTCAGCTTGCCTGAATTACTTAACATGTTGAAAATTGCAGAAGGTCACTTCCCATCCAAGAAGAACCATGTCTTAATGGTGGATTCTTCCAAGAAAAGGAAGAGGCCCAAGGTATTTTCTGAAAAAAAAAATCTAAGAAGGCTAATGGCAAGGTTAACATGAAGGACCAAAAGAAACCTGATCCAGCTAGCAAAGGAATGTGCTTCCATTGCAACGAGTCGGGTCACTGGAAGAGGAACTGCAAGAAGTTTCTGGTAGAGAAGAAGCTTGGAGAAGCTTCGACTTCCAATCAAGGTTTGTTCATGATTGAAATTAATTTTTCAGAAAGTTAAAATTCTACTTGGGTATTTGATATCGGCTGTGGCTCTCACATATGTAATACTGTGCAGGGACTAGTCAGAAGTAGAAAGCTGAACAAGGATGAGGTTGTCCTATGAGTGGAAAATGGAGCAAAGGTTGTTGCATTAGCTGTAGGCACTTATTATTTAGCACTGCCTATGGGCAAGTCCATTTATTTAAATAATTGTTATTTTTTCGAATATCATTAGAAATATTATTTTTGTTTTCGTATTAGATATGGATGGACTTGACATTATAATAAAGAACAACAGTTGTTCTATTTATAATAACAATGTTTTATATAGTATTGGTAATTTGTGAAATGGACTTTATATACTTGACTTGCATGAAAATATATTTAAAATTGAATAAACTAAGAAAAGAAAAAGAGATTATGTTAATTATACCTATATGTGGCACTGTAGACTAGGTCATATCAATAAAACAAGATTATCCAAGTTGCATAAGGATGGGCTCTTAGAGCTATCTGATTATGAATCATATCCAACTTGTGAATCTTGTCTCATAGGTAAAATGATTAAATCTCCTTTTAGTGAAAAAGGAGAAAGAGTTATAGAGTTGTTAGCGTTGGTTCACACAGACGTTTGTGGACCTATGACAACGAATGCACGGGGAGGGTATTCTTAATTTATTACTTTCACTAATGATCACTCAAGAATTGGATATGTGTATTAAATGAAATACAAATCTAAATCATTTAAAAAGTTCAAAGAGTTCAGAAGTGAAGTAGAGAAACAAACTGGCAAAAGTATTAAGATTCTTCGATCAGATCGAGGTGGTGAATACTTAAGCGGTGAGTTTCTCGATTGTCTCAAAAAAAATGGTATAATCTCACAATGAACTCTACCAGGTATACCACAGTTAAATGGAGTATCTGAAAGCAAAAATCGAACATTGTTGGACATGGTTCGTTCTATGATGAGTTTTACCGATCTTCCAGTATCATTCTGGGGTTATGCCCTAGAAGCGGTTGCAAATCTACTAAATAAGGTCCCCTCAAAATCCGTCCCCAAGATTCTATATGATATGTGGACAGGAAAGAAACCTAATCTTAAGCATGCTAAGATTTGGGGGTGTCCAATGTTGCGCCATTTCGGTGTTAACAAAACGGGCACAAATGCGTGCAAGCATACACGGTCAACAAGTAATAATTGTGATAAGTAAAGATCGTTCCCACGGAGAAAAGAAATTAGATTTAAACTATCATGCAACAATTCTATAGTTATCTTCAGCTGCTCAAACGAGTATCAAAGTGTGAATTAATAACTAGACTGATTTTAAAGCTAAATTAACTAATTAACAGACGAGGGATTCAAATTGGAGAAATATGGGATCCTAACTTCACCTATTGCATCGTCCAGATTACACACCTTATGTCAAGTATAATGGATTAATTAGGAATACTAGTCGAGAGCACGAATGTGAAAAATAGCTATCTTTCAATAAACCAAGCCCATATCATATAAAATCCACAAAAGAGATAGAATTCACATGAACATCAATAAAACCTAAATCACTGTATGTCTATGTGATTTACAAGCAATATCGATTTAAGTGCAAGCTCCCTATTGGCTACATATGGTAAGTCGATAAATTTCTATCCGGATAACGAATCATAAAATTCATCTAATGCAAATTTCACGAACATATACTAGCATGACAAAATCTAAGTTTATACTTCCTCTTTCAATTTCATAAAACTATTACAGTAGATGGTGATCAAGCATCTATATATTCAATACAACCATGCCAGGCAAACCATACAAAATCAAGCATACATATCAATGAGGCACATAAAGCTAGACTAAGCAATAAGATTCATTAGAATCCCATAATGGTAGTTAGTTCCTCTCTGAACCAATAACCATTATGGGATTTGAACAAAGCATGAGAAGCAAATATGGAAGTAAGAGATTAAGAGAGATAGAAAATGCAAATATGAGTATCCCTTTTCAATAGAAGCATTCAATGCCAAGTTCAGATCACAAACAAACCCAAAGTGAAACCCTATAATGGAAATCTACTAGAACTAGAAGAGGAGAAGAGTTAGTCTCTAAAGCTCTCTAGCTCTCTAACCCTAAAAAATAGGAAAACTTCAATGCTTGTAATAAATGATAAGTCTGAATGATAAGTCCTTCCCCCGTCTTTTGCAACGTACACCATATATATCAAATACACTTCAGCAGGGAAAATTAAAATCAAAAGTCAATTTCTGGACAAGCGCGGTCGCGCGGCTTCCATTTGTTCTCCCGGCGCTGGCGCGCTGATGTCTAGAGGACTCTCTGGACTGCACTTCGGCGCGAGCGCGCGACGTTTCTTTGTTATCCAGGCGTGGCCACACGGGTTGCTGATTCCTGCTGGTGCATTCTGGTGTAATGAAGACTCCTTGTGCTTTCTTTGCCGCTTCATTTGTTGCCTCTTTTTCCTTTACTTTTGCTGCCTTTAGACCATTTTGCTCATGCCTTTATCCTATCTCCTCTTGCCAAGCCATCTTCATTCCATCCCACCTTGCCTTTTGCCAATTCCATATCGAAACCATGCCTTTTCATGCCATCGAAACCATGCCTTTTCATGCCATTTCCTACCAAAAGCGTTTCTTGCCTAAAATGCATAACACAAAGATAAAACGCATTAAAAGACACTAAAATACTTTAGTTTAAGCCATAATTATAGCAAGTTGACATCCAATAAGTAGGTATAAAACCTACTTATCAAATACCCCCAAACTTGAATCATTGCTTGCCCTCAAGCAACAGACACAAATGCAAACTACATGCTATGCAACTAACTACATAAAAAATGAATCCCAAAGTATCAGACATGTTATGAATTCCAATAAAAAGTGCCTCAGAGAAATAAAAATAACTATGAACAGAGCGACAACTCAAGCTACAGTTATAAAGATATACAGTCCATGAATCATAATATATTGCTAAGATGTGGTGTGTGTGTGTGTGTGCTATGTCACAAATAAGCTTGAACGAGGCAAAGATTCCGCATGCTATACTTCTAAGGAAGGAAAATTGAGGCTTTAAGTCAAGAAGTTTTCATATATACAAAACAATGACCAAACCAACACATAGATATAAGCTAAGGCGCAACAAGGGCTTATTATGCTTTTATTCACACACGAGGGCGATATTCGCACTTTCCCGTGGTTACACCCGACTGTGCAATGCTAAGCCCTCTTAGGCTTTTCAATGATACCCATTTATCGAGCTTTCTACCAACGACTCCCAAACCATAAAGGCCTTAGGGAGCTGGGTGTAGAGACAATCCCCTTGGGCTTACTTGCTCGAGTATCAAAGGCCACAAGACTTAGCTAGCCAATGTGTTTATTCTATTTTTTTCTTTTTCTCAATTTATTTTCTTTTGCTTTTGCTTTTTCTTTTTCTTTTTATTAGCATGCATACCCAAAATTCCCCTAAAACTTGCATCTCTGTATCCTTAAGGTCATTATTGATTTATTATACAATTCTAGCAATTAAAAACAAAATTTTCCACCTCAGAAGATAAACATGTGCTAATCTAGCCAACAAGAAAATAAAGACAATTTGTGCTATCCGGTAACATCAAAGAAACATGTATAGATTACATCATGTATAAAAGTATAACTGAGCTTAAGCTAACCACTTAGTTCAAAAATCTATCATATCTCAATTTCATCATCGGCCAGACTAGAATTCAACAGGCTAAACACATGGGATTATGCTATGCATTGCAATTAAACAATTAAACAATTAAACACAAACTAAATAAGCAAAACAAAATAAAACTAAAAAAAAATTATGCAAAATTTAACTAACACATACTAGAATGCAACTACTATATGCAACATAACATGCAATTAAAACTATATGCAATTAACTACTAACTACACCCAATACCCGCAAACTTAAAATATTCAATGTCCGCATTGAAGGTAAAGGGTCAGGAAAACTCCCCTATGGGTCGGCATGGCCACCCTCCTCGGGTGGTGAATCTAGTAGCTGGTATGGCATGGCAGAACCAAAGACGGGCCACTCCACTAGTGTCCCCTGCTGCGCAAAGGCCTCGGCTAAGGAATGCGATAAACCATCGGCAAACGCTGCAAAGTTGCTGTGCAATGCGTCCATCCTCCTCTCCAATCGCCTAATCCTGCGATCCTGATGTATGTCACCGGCTGGAGGAGGAGCAGCGACCTCTGATGGCTGTGGCTGCGGTGGAGGAACTACTGGAAGAGGCGATAAGATGAACTCTCTTCCTTGGGGGTGTGCTATGCCGCCAGGCCAATCTTCAAACTTCTTGATAGTGGCATGAGTGACGTCTCCACTCGGCATCCGGACCTGTTCATCATCCCATTCGAGGCCTGCCTCTGAACAAAGATAAGCCACCACAGATGCGTGTGGAAGCGACCCGGTGGTACTGTCTGTCATAAAGCATAGCATATTCTGATTAAGCAAATGGCCGACATCAATATATTTCCCCATGATGATCCCCCACAGAATGATGGCCCTCTCGGCTGTAATCTCGTGCTGGTGAGAGGATGGCATAAGATTAGCATATAAAAACAGGTTCCATGCCTTGGGGTATTTGTTCAGATCGGAGGCTGGGAAATTGGTATGCTCATCGGTGCCTGCCATATATTTCCACTTCTTGCCTGGCGCATATAAATTGATGATCAATTGGTCCAAATCAATTTCAAACCAGTCCACTTTGACCCAATTCACTTGATCAGCCGGGGGTGGAGGCAAACATAACATCTCTCAGATCGCCGCCGGGCGATAATAGATGGTTTTGCCCCGAACAAACGACAAGCCACTCTGCATTTCCTTGGCATTGGCATAAAACTCACGCACAATGGCCAACGGCACAGGCGACGATGTTGCACAAACCCCTTGCCAACCCATCTCTCGAATTATGGCAAGCAATTGCCCAACCTTTCTAGCCAGCTTCAAACCCCTCTCCTTCAAAATAGTCTTGGCCAAAATTCGATAGTACTCTAATTGAGGCTAATGAACCTAGTCAAATCCACCGTGTCAGTGTCTTGGTCACTGCAAGCGGGTGAAGCGGGAGTGGCAGATCGTGCACATTTTGGCCCCATTGATGATTTTCTAAAAAAATTGCTTGCAAACCCTTGATTTTGTTTGTTGAAGAACACCCCCAAACTTGTATCTCTGCACTGATTACACAAACCCTAATTATTGAAAAATAACCCCCAAACTGCTATCTGAATATCTCTGCAAATTGTGAAGTGCGAAACCCTAACTCTGAACAAACTTAAATAGAATTATTGGAATGGAATAGGAGCTCAGGTTTATATAAGGAAGAGAGGGAGAATTTGTGTAGGAGAAGGAGGGGTTTGTGAATTTGAGAGGGATTAGGGTTATAATTGAGAGAGATGTAGTGTGGGAAGGAGAGTTTGTAAAGGAGAAGGGTATTAACTGATAGAGAAATATAGTTTCTGTGTAATTGAGAGAAGGGGTCGAGCAAGTAGGTATAAGATATAAGGTGTGAAACGGTTTTGCAAAATTATAAATGGGCAGTTCACAGGGGTCGGGCGCGGGCGCGCCGATTTGTGAACTATGTGGGGCGCGGCCGCGCGGGGTCTCAAAATGGCCTCTCTGGTCAGCGTATTGGCGGGGGCGCGCGGGCCTTAGTTTTGCTGGCGGCGCGGCCGCGCGACCCTGAGACTTGCTAAAAATTTTATGGTTCTGCAATAATGATGTGAAGGCTTAAGCAATAACTTTAAACACTTTTCTTTCCTGCACAAATAGCAATCAAAAATAAGATGTGAATTGATTTCATAATCACAATTTGCCTATATAAGCTGTATGTATGCTTAAATCCTTAACAATGCTATGTCTGTGAGATATATGTATGTGAATTCCCAAAAATTTCTATCTGTGCTTATATGCAATATGCTAATACTTCATAAATATGTTCAATAAGCTCCTAAACCCAATAATATATACACAAATGCCTAATGTTCAAAAATATAGGCAATGAGCTTCTAATACCGACACTGTTCAAAAATTTTCACTTATTTCAAAATGCTTAGAATTAAACAGGGGGGAGGGAAATGTAGAATGATGCAACCAGAATTAAACATGAGTGAGAAATAGATATATGATGCAAGAATTATATGAGAGAGAGAAGAGAGTTGATGGGGTGCCTCCTATCTAGTGCTTGTTTACAGTCCATTAGCTAGACTCTGTCTGAGTTGGTAACGTGGTGGAAAAAATCGAGGCAAGCTTCTCTTAATTTACCTCGTCGCCATAATAGTGCTTCAATCTTTTTCCATTCACTTTGAAGGGCTTGTTCGGATATTGATCATAAATTTCCACTGCGCCATGCGGGAATATGATTTTTACTGTGAAGGTGCCCGACCACCGTGATTTAAGCTTTTCGGGAAAGAGTCTGAGACGAGAGTTATACAGCAACACTGCTTGCCCTGGCTAAAATGTTCTCTCCATAATATTTCGGTCGTGCCACCTTTTGACCTTCTCTTTATGCAGCTTGGAGTTCTCATAGGCTTGCAATCTGAACTCGTCAAGCTCATTAAGTTGGAGAAGCATTTTCTCCCCCGCAGCCTCTAAATCAAAATTCAGCTTCTTTATGGCCCAGTAGGCCTTGTATTCAAGCTCTATGGGGAGGTGGCAGGCCTTCCCGTACACAAGTTGATATGGCGACATACCCAGTGGCGTTTTGTAGGCAGTCCTGTAGGCCCACACCGCATCATCGAGCTTGAGGGACCAATCCTTTCTCATGGGATTCACAATCTTTTCTAATATTCGCTTTACCTCAGGATTAGATACCTTAGCCTGGCCGTTTGTTTGGGGATGGTATGCAGTAGCAATCCGGTGATTCACCCCATACTTGGCCAAAAGTGCAGAAAACTGACGATTGCAAAAGTGTGTTTCTTCATCACTTATGATAGCTCTAGGGGTCCCGAAGCTTGTGAATATGCTTTTCTGAAGAAAATAAAGGACCACCCTAGCATCATTGGTCGGTAAGGCTGCTACCTCTACCCATTTGGACACATAATCGACCACCAGCAAGATGTACAAATTTCCACAAGAAGAGACAAAAGGCCCCATGAAGTCTTTCCCCTAGACGCCAAAGATTTTGACCTCTAGGATCATATTCAGAGGCATCTCATTTCTCTTGGATATGTTACCCACGCGCTGACAATGGTCACAGTTCTAGACAAAGTTATGAGCATCTTTAAACAAAGTTGGCCAATAAAAGCCTGCCTGAAGTACTTTGGCGGCTGTCCTCTCACCTCCGTAATGACCTCCATAAACTAATGAGTGGCAATCTCGCAGTATGCTATCCATCTCACTTTTTGGGATGCACCGTCTGATCATCCTATCAGCGCACTGTCTAAATAAATACCGCTCATCCCAACGATACCATCTAGCATTGTGTAGAAACTTCTTCTTCTGGGCTCTAGTGAAGTCAGAAGGGATAATATTGCTCACTAGGAAGTTCGCAAAGTCCGCAAACTAGGGCATCTCGCCTTGTACCACGAATAACTGCTCATCCGTGAAGGACTCATTAATTAGTCACTTTGTCATTTTTGTCCATTCCCGGGTTCTTCAGTCGAGATAAGTGGTCAGCCACTTGGTTTTTGGTTCCCTTTCTGTCCTTGATTTCTAAATCAAATTCTTGTAAAAGAAGTATCCACTGGATGAGATGAGGCTTAGCATCTTTCTTATTAATCAGGATCACAGCATGATCTGTGTATACAACTACTTTTGTGCCAATCAGATAAGACCTGAATTTATCAAACACGTATTCCACTGTAAGAAGCTCCTTCTCTGTGGTGGTGTAGTTTAGTTAGGCGTCTGTCAGGGTTTTGCTTGCATAATATATCACATAAAAAACCTTATCCCTGCGTTGTCCCGATACAACCCCCACAGCAAAGTCACTTGCGTCGCACATCAATTCAAAAGGGAGAGACCAATCAGGAGCTGTAATGATGGGTGTCATAGTCAGTTTCTTTTTTAAGTGTTCAATGGCCACCAAGCATTCCTCATCGAATCTGAATGTGACATCCTTCTCAAGCCAACTGCACAGAGGCTTAGTAATCTTTGAGAAGTCTTTAATAAAATAATGATAAAATCCTGCGTGCCCGAGGAAACTACGGACCCCCTTTACTGAGGTTGGTGGTGGTAAACTTTCAATGGTTTCCAATTTCGCTCTATCCACCTCTAGACCTTTCCCAGAGACTTTGTGGCCCAAAATAATGCATTCCTTTACCATAAAATGGCATTTCTCCCAGTTCAGAACTAAGTTAGTCTCAATACATCTCTTTAACACCAGCACCAGATTCTCCAAACAGATGTCGAAAGAGTCTCCAAAGACAGAGAAATCTTCCATGAAAACTTCTACATTGTGTTCGACCATATCAGAGAATATTGCCATCATGCATCTCTGGAAAGTGGCTGGAGCGTTGCATAGCCCGAACGACATCCTTCTAAATGCAAATGTACCGTATGGGCATGTGAAGGTGGTCTTCTCTTGGTCCTCTAGGCTATAACAATTTGGTTATACCATGAGTAATCGTCCAGGAGGCAATAGTAGTCGTGTCCTGCTAACCTATCCATCATCTGATCAATGAACGGGAGAGGGGAATGATCCTTCCTTGTAGCTTTATTCAGTTTGTGATAGTCCATATAGACCCTCCACCCTATAACTGTCCTGGTAGGTATAAGCTCGTTCTTTTCATTTGTCACGACTGTCATGCCTCCCTTCTTCGGGACGCACTACACCGGGCTCACCCAAGAGCTGTCTGAGATTGGATAAATTATTCCAGCATCTAACCACTTGAGGATCTCTTTTTTGACAACCTTTTTCATAATCGGATTCAATCTCTGTTGTTGCTCTATTGATAGCTTGCTGTCATCCTCCAAGAGTATCTTGTGCATGCAGTATGAAGGGCTGATCCCTTTGATGTCAGCTATGGTCAACCCAATAGTTGATTTGAACTCTCTTAGAACCCGCAACAACTTGCTCTCCTGATCGGATGATAGAGTAGAGGCAATAATAACCAACAAAGTAGAAGATTCCCCCAGATATGCATATCTCAAATGATCGGGAAGAGGTTTAAGGTCAAGTGTGGGTGCCACTTCAAGAGAAGGCTTTAGTCGCATTGATGGCTCCCCGGTATGTCCGAGTGGTTCGATGGGAATTTTAAACTTTCTCATCTGAGGCACCGTATTCAAAATCTGTATGCACTCCACTACATCTGTCTCCTCCATGTCAGAGTCTCCCCGTAGAGCACTCTCTACTGGATCCATGCTCATCAAGTGTTCCGTCTCCTCATACAGTATCCTGTCGATAGTATCAATTCTGAAACATTCTTCTTCATTCGTGGGAAACTTCATGGCTTTAAAGACATTGAACATGACTTCTTGGTCCTAAACCCTCATAGTCAGTTCTCCTTTTTGTACATCTATGAGTGTTCGCCCAGTAGCTAAAAATGGTCTCCCCAGAATGATTGGTATATTCTTGTCTTCCTCGAAGTCCAGGATGATAAAGTCTGCAGGGAATATAAATTTGTCCACCTTCGCCAACACATCTTTTACAATACCTCTGGGGTAGGTGATGGATCGATCGGCTAGCTGCAAAGATATGCTTGTCGGCTTAGGAGCCGACAATCCCAATTGAGTGAACACCGATAGTGGCATCAAATTTATACTCGCCCCCAAGTCACATAGGCACTTGTTGAAGGATAACTCCCCAATAGAGCATGGTATTATAAAACTCCTTGGATCCTTGAGCTTTGGGGGTAACTTTCTCTGCAAGACTGCACTGCATTCCTCTGTCAAGGCCACTGTTTCATAGTCCTCTAGCTTCTTCTTCCTTGACAGTATCCCTTTCATAAACTTTGCGTAGCTCGGCATTTGTTCCAAAGCTTCGGCAAAGGGAATGTTGATCTGTAGCTTTTTGAATACCTCCAAAAAATTTTCGAATTGTTTATCCAATCTCTGCTTCTGAATCCTCTATGGATATGGTGTAGGAGGGTAGATTACTTGTGGTGGAACATTGGTTTTCTCAGTAGGTACCTCCTTTTCTGCTTCAATTGCCTTGTCCCCATCTTTTACATCTTCCAAAACTTCCTCAGAATTTTCTGCACAAGGGCGCGCCTGCGCCAGGTTTTGTTCTTCCTGGGGCGCGGCTGCGCTAACCTCCAGTTCAGCAGTCTGCTTCCCAGACCTTAGTGTAATTTCTTGGCACTGTTCCTTGCCATCCCGTCTTCCTGAATTTGCTTCCGTACTGCTTGGAAGAGTCCCTTGCGGTCTGTTCAGGATTACATTGGCAATTTGGCCAATTTGAGTCTGCAATGCTTTTAGAGACACCGCTTGGCTCTTAACCAACAACTTAAGTTCTTCTATCTCAGCTCTCTCCTCTGATTATTGAATGGGAGCTGGATTGTGTTGATGTTGTGGTTGATGAAATTCGGGTGGGTGTGACTGTCTCGGGGCACACTGCTGTTGAGACTGCTGTGGCTGAGCTTTGTGTTGTTGGTATGGTTGATATTGGAACTATTGAGCACCTTGGTGTGGTTGTTGTTGAGGAGGTTGGTATTGAGTCTGTTGAGACGGTTGGGCATTTTGGTTGTTACTCCAACTAAAATTTTGATGGTTTCTATTGTTTGGATGGTAGGAGTTCGAGAATTGATTCTGAGGCTTATGATAGTTGCTGACGAACTGAACCGACTCTGTAGTGATGGCACATTGATCTGTCGGATGTGATCCGGCACATAACTCATATATAAAAGCAACTTGTTGAACTCTATTTTTAGCCATAGAGTCTATCTTCTTTGACATTGTAGCCATCTGAGCTGAAAGGGTTGTGACAACATCCACATCCAATACTCTAGCCACTTTTGGTTGTGACAATCTAGATGTCGGATTCTGATATTCATTGGCCGCCATAGTCTCTATTAAGTCATATGCTGTCGGATAGTCCTTGGCCCATAGAGCTCCTCTTGATGCGACATCGATGATCGGCCTCGACTGCCATCCCAAACCAGTATAAAACGAACTTATCACCATCCAGTCCGGCATTCCGTGATGCGGGCATTTCCTGAGCATTTCTTTGTAACGTTCCCAGGCCTCATATAAAGATTCCCCCTGTTGTTGTGCAAACTGAGACAGGGCACTCCTCATCTGAGCTGTCTTGGCCATGGGAAAGAATTTGGCGAGGAACTTCTGTGCTAAGTCCTCCCATGTAGTGATTGATCCTGAGGGTAGTGTTAGGTTTGTACGAAATCGTGACGTAATCAAATTACAAAAATTAGCGGAAGCATGGTATATCAGAGTTTAAAAATTTCTACAAAACCATCACCCAGATCATCCTTTATGCAAATTATTAATTTAAAATGATAAATAAGAAGTTATGGAATCATACCCTTATAGAATGAAGCTTCCACAGGTACGAGTTCAACTCCTTGTTCTTCGTGATCTCCTTGAATTTCTGGGTTAGATTCCTTCCTTTGATCAATGTTAGTCACCCAAGTGTTTGGCCTCTAGAGGTGATCTACCAAGGAAGATGAATTATCAAGAAGGAGGGTGGTTGGCTTAGTTTTCTATCCTCTATAGAAAAGGAGTACTCTCCAACAATTGGAATTGCATCAACTGATATCTATTATAAGACTCCTCTTATATAGATATTGGTCAACCCTTCTAATCCTATTAGACATGGAGATTTCATTTAATTAATTAAACTCCTTTAATTAATTTAGGCTTCCCACCACATTGGAAATAATTAATTAAATTCATTTAATTAATTTGTCTCCTAATCTTATTAGGAATAAATGAGAGTACTAATATTAAATTAATTACTAAACCCCTTTAGAAATTAAAATAATAATAATTGTAATAATATTAATAAGACTCCTCTTATTAATTTATATTTAATATTTCCAAAATATTAAATAATAAATATTAATCTATTTAATTTATTCTATCACCATAGATTAAATTAATTACACTTAATGTATTATTACGATTATGCCATTACCTTCTTAAATAATTATTCTTTCTTTTATGGTGTGACCCTTTAGGTTCTCCGTATTAAACCGGTTGTGAATAAATCAATTAGAACAATTCTAATCTTATTTAAATAAATAAATTAAACTAATAATCTATTTAAATAAATAATATTTATTCTACAATAGAGATAAGCCTCCCTAGCGATCAACGACTTTTCAGATAATATAGATTTCAACATTAATCATAAAAGAACCTGTGAGTAAATAGTTACCGTACAATTCAATCCTTTCACCATACAATGTCCCAATTAAATATAAGATATGGAATTACTGTCAAGTCTTATTTTATTTAATTATATGTATTTCAATTAGAAAATGCACAACTCCATTTATTGTAAATTAGAAACTCTTTTCTAATTTCATTCCACCTTGCCCAAGGATTCCTGGGTTGTCATTTAACGAATCACATATGACATATCTTCTCTTTTACTAGAGGTGGTAGATTCTTTATTGTTCATTCATTATCTCCATATGTAACTCATTATACCCAAGCATACCCTTTTATATATCCTAAAGGGCTTTAAGGAATAAGTCAAAGTATAATTCATTACATACAAGATACTATGATGATCTCAAGTCCAAGGATCACTTGTACTACTATCACATTAGGAATTTCTATTGATAGGCGAGTAAAACTCCATTAGATATTCCATAGCGAGTCACGTTCAGTGAACTTATTCTCCAATAAGCACCTACATACTTAGTTTAGTGTCTCCACACAAATGATCATGAGATCAATCATTTTCATCCAATGAGCAAGCAACATATGTACAAATCTATCCCGATTTACTAATCCCCTTTTTAGTAATCCAACGATTAGGAACTATTTTAGTTTTAAAGCTTTCTAAGAATTTAGATCTCATTAGCATGATCATCATCATGATTCTAAAAGCATTGCTTAAAACTATGGGTTATTTACATATTATAAAAACAGCACCATTTAGATAATTAAATGCCTTCAATAAATGAATATTTTTATTAATAAATAAATAAAATTGTCTCCAAAATATAAGCTTTATCATCACATATGATTGGCTTGTATGCATACGACTTTCAATATCCCACTTGCACTAAAGCCAATCACCATGGTATCTCATACCAACTTCTCTAAGTGACGATCAAACTGCTGTTGTGTTATAGCTTTAGTAAATGGATATGCAATGTTATCTTGAGAGTCTATATGCTCCTCTTTCAATGATTTCTTTAATCAAAGTGCCGCAACACATGTTTAGATTCAAGATGAGACTAAGGAACTATTCCTAGTTCTATAATGAACTTTTCATCCGAAACATCAACTTGTAGCTTCACTTACAGTTATATACTTTGTCTTTGTCACTAAAGCAGCAACCTTTTGTTGTTTGAAACCTTTCCAATTCACTACATCTTTTAAGGTAACGACTTACCCTAAAGTGGATTTGATATAGTCTTGGTTAGTCTGAAAACTTGAGTCTGTTTAGCACTCTAGTTTAATTCAGACTCATCATATGATATGATGACATCCTTAGTGTCAGTTAAGTACTTTAAGATGTTTATCACTGTCTCACAGTGATCTTCTCCAGAATATGACTGATCAACATCAAGTCTCGTATATTTCATTGCATATATGATAGTAGCTCATGCGATCTCTCTTTTATTGAGGATAATTTTAGAGAGATTCACTCCATGGCTCATCATCATGAGACACCTTTTGGAGTTTGCCATGCTAAACGCCTTTAGCATCTAATGAATATACGTTTCCTTGGGTTTAGCCGAACATCCTTTTAAATATATCAATAAAGATTTATATCCCCAATGTGGGATGTTCTACCCAAATCATTCATGGAGGAATGTTTAGACAACTTTGTTTTGATCGATTTTAGCATAGGAATTTCATTCCCTATCAGTAATATATCATCAACATATAATACAAGGAATGAAATAGTGCTCCCACTAACCTTCTTGTACACATATGGTTCATCCTCATTTTTGATAAAATCAAACTCTTTGATTGTCCCATCAAAATGATTGTTCCATCTACGAGAATCTTGCTTCAATCCATGAATGGATTGTTGTAGCTCATATACATGATTTGCTTCAACCACTGAAATAAAAAACTATCTGGTTATATCATACATATACATTCTCCTCTAATAATGTATATTTGAGGAAGGACGTCTCCACGTCCATTTTACCAGATTAAGCAATAATAAGCTGCAATCGCAAGTAAAATCCAAATGGACTTGAGCATAGCTTCAAAATCCATTTTAAATTTTATGGTCATCTACCATTTCTCTGAGTCTTTATTACTCATAGTATGTTCGTAATTCAATGGATCATCATCATCATCCATGATGTGTACCTCATCGTCATCCTCTATGACGAATCCATACCTTTCAGGTATCTTCGGTACCTTTTCAGATTTACGAATAGGGTGTTGTACAGTAGGTGTCTCTACTTGGACAGGTTCATCCACTTGATCTGTAGTGGTTTGTGGTTCTTGAATTTCTTCAAGATCTATTTTTCTCCCACTAGCCCCTTCAAGGATAAACTCATTTTCCAAGAAGGCAACGTGTTTCGCAACAAACACTTTTTGTTCAGTAGGATTGTAGAAATAGTATCCCAAACATTCTTTAGGATATCCATAAACGTGCACTTATCAGATCTTTTCCCAAGCTTATCATTTTGAAACCTTTTCACATAAGCTGGACATCCCCAAATCTTAACATGCTTAAGACTAGTTTTCCTCCCTGTCCACATCTCATATGGAGTCTTGGGGACGAATTTGGTGGAGACCTTATTTAGTAGATATGTAGCCGTTTCTAGGGCATGACCCCAGAATAAAATTGAAAGATCGGTAAAACTCATCATGGAACGAACCATGTCCATCAATGTTCGATTTCTCCTTTTATAGATACTCCATTTAATTGTGGTGTACCTGGTGGAGTCCATTGTGAGATTATACCATTTTTTTGAGACAATCGAGAAACTCACCGCTTAAGTATTCACCATCTCGATCTGATCGAAGAATCTTAATACTCTTGCCCGTTTGTTTCTCTACTTCACTTCTGAACTCTTTGAACTTTTTAAATAATTCTGATTTGTATTTCATTAAATACACATATCCAAATCTTGAGTGATCATTAGTGAAAGTAATAAAATAAGAATACCCACCATGTGGATTCGTTGTCATAGGTCCACAAATGTCTGTGTGAACCAACGCTAATAACTCTATAACTTTTTCTCCTTTTTCACTAAAAGGAGATTTAGTCATTTTACCCATGAGACAAGATTCACAAGTTGGATATGATTCATAATCGGATAGCTTTAAGAGCCCATCCTTATGCAACTTGGATAATTTTGTTTCATTAATATGACCGAGTCTACAGTGCCACATATAGGTATAATTAATATCATCTCTTTTCCTTTTCTTAGATTGTTCTATTTGAAGTATATTTTCATGCAAGTCAAGTATATAAAGTCTATTTTGCAAATTACCAACACCATATAAAATATTACTTTTATAAATGGAACAACTGTTGTTCTTTATTATAATGTCAAATCCATCCATATCTAATACGGAAATAGAAATAATATTTCTAATGATATTCGGAATAAAATAACAATTATTTAAATAAATAGACTTGCCCGTAGGCTGTGCTAAACAATAAGTGCCTACAGCTAATACAGCAATCTTTGCTCCATTTCTCACACGTAGGACAACCTCATCCTTGTTCAGCTTTCTACTTCTGACCAGTCCTTTCACATTATTACATATGTGAGAACCACAGCCGGTATCCAATACCCAAGTAGAATTTTGACTTTCTGAAAAAATTAATTTCAATCATGAACAAACCTTGATTGGAAGTTGAAGCTTCTCCAAGCTTCTTCTCTGCCAGAAACTTCTTGCAGTTCCTCTTCCAGTGACCCGGCTCGTTGCAATGGAAGCACATTCCTTTGGTAGCTGGATCAGGTTTCTTTTGTTCCTTTATGTTCACTTTACCCTTGGTCATCCGAGATTGGAAGAGCTCCTTAGATATCTCATATCTAGCAGTCCTACTTTGTTCACCATACAACTCCTTGAGGTGAAGCAACCTAGTAGGAGCATCCATGTTTTCATGCTGATGCTGAAGCTCGTTATTCATGGATGCGAGCATGATGCATTGAGCCACAGATGCGTCATTTTGCCACTTTACAATGGTGGCAATTTCGTCCTCAGATGCTGATTCTGGAACAGTTCCAAAGATAGGTGAATTTAGGACATAAGAAATCTTTTCAGCAGTTTGAACTATTCTCAGATTCCTTAACCAGTCCGTATAATTTGGTCCGGTTAGTTTATTAGCATCAAGTATGCTGCGCAGTGAAATTCATGATTTTGACATTTTTAAAATTTTTGTATGTGAAAAGACAACATTTTAGCAAATATTCATTTAATTAATTTTGCATACCAAAATAAATTTAGGTTTTTATTTTAAATTGGTATCTCCCACTATTTTCATCGAACTATATTACCATCACTTATATAGTTCGGCAACATCTAATTAAATATTTGCTAGTGAGATTAAGGATCCCATTTCAAATGTATATAGCCTTGTGGATAGCACAACAAACGATATATAAATAAATAGGTAGACAACTCTTGTAAATTACATCAACATGTAACTCCTTTTATTTTGCCCCTTAAATTATAATGGTCAAGTGTGTGCATATCCGAACTAAAATGATTTAAGTTAAGTCCAGCCTAGCACTTCCATAAATTTAAAAAAGAAAAATGTTCGTCCTTGTGGATAACACAACAAGACTATATTGTTCAATTTTCTTGATAAGCATCAAATGTGATTAATTAATATCTTAAATACGCAATACTCGCCTTGTGGATAGCACAACAAGCTCATATTAAATATTTAATACTCTATTTATCATGCTAGAAGGCGACGTTCGATATTCCAAATATCATTGAACGCTTCGGACTTAATATTATTTCTTTGAGGGATTTGTTATTATTTGTCTCATCTTGTTTAGCGCGTATGCATGTATATATATAAAATACGCGTAATTTTATTAACATGCGAAACATGTTTGCATAAAATATAATATATATAATACTTAGCATGCACATATAGAATACTATATTCTATCCGGATTGATTATGGACTTTTATTCTAGTTTGGTTCACTAGAGTCACCAAGTGAACCAAAAGGTCAAACCTAGGACTTCAATAATTAAATTTAAATATAACTATTACATTTAAATCCCAGGCTCCATACAAATGGGTCTTCACGCGCTCCTTGGTCTCCAATTTCTTCAAGATAGTTCTAACTATCTCTATTACAATAACTATTTAAAATTAAATAGAAACCTTGATCAGCAGTCAAGGGGAAGTATATAGGAGAGAGATAGAATTTTACATCAAGAAAAATAAGAGAAGACGAGGTACGCAGACCCCATTTAATAAAATCCATTCATTCAAGCATTCAACTAAAATAAAATCCAATCACATTGGTCAAATAGTCCATAATCAATCCCTATTTATTATCATACATATCACCATATATATCAATAAATAAATACCCATCTCATGAATTAAAACATTCCATATATATATGAGTATCATTTAATAGGCAATTTTAAATTGCATGAAATCTAATTTCAAGATTAAAATAAACTCTTTATTTTATATATATATATATATATATATATATATATATATATATATATATGCCTTTTTGAAATCCTATTCTTTCAACAACCTTTAATGCATCCGTGGGTAACTTTTAAAAATTGAATCAGTTTTTATAATAGTTGATTTCCAAAAAGTATCCTGGGCAACTTTTTTAAAATTGAATCACTTTTTTTTATAATAGTTGATTTCCAAAAAATCTCCTTATTCACGTTAATGATTCACGAATTTGAAAAGCACGGATGATTCAATTAGATTTCGCGAAAGCTTTTTCGTTTTCACGACATCACCGACGAAAATAAAGAAAAAAAATAGTTTCGGTTTCGTTTTTTTTTCTTTTATAAAAATTATAATTTTATACAATAAAATTATGCCCAATAAATTATTCTAAATACATACTCATATGTATATGAAATCAAAACAATTAATAATTGCATAAAAGTTTGGCTCTGATGCCACTGTTAGGTTTGTACGAAATTGTGACGCAATCAAATTACAAAAATTAGCGGAAGCATGGAATATCAGAGTTTAAAAATTTCTACAAAACCATCACCCGGATCATCCTTTATGCAAATTATTAATTTAAAACGATAAATAAGAAGTTATGGAATCATACCCTTGTAGAACGAAGCTTCCACAGGTACGAGTTCAACTCCTTGTTCTTCGTGATCTTCTTGAATTTCCTGGTAAGATTCCTTCTTACAGTAGATGGTGATCAAGCATCTATATATTCAATACAACCATGCTAGGCAAACCATACAAAATCAAGCATACATATTAATGAGGCACATAAAGCTAGACTAAGCAATAAGATTCATTAGAATCCTATAATGGTAGTTAGTTCATCTCTGAACCAATAACCATTATAGGATTTGAACAAAGCATGAGAAGCAAATATGGAAGTAAGAGATTAAGAGAGATAGAAAATGCAAATCTGAGTATCCCCTTTCAATAGAAGCATTCAATGCCAAGTTCAGATCACAAACAAACCCAAAGTGAAACCCTAGAATGGAAATCTACTAGAACTAGAAGAGGAGAAGAGTTAGTCTCTAAAGCTCTCAAGCTCTCTAACCCTAGAAAATAGGAAAACTTCAATGCTTGTAATAAATGATAAGTCTGAATGATAAGTCCTTCTCCCGTCTTTTGCAACATACACCATATATATCAAATACACTTCAGCAGGAAAAATTAAAATCAAAAGTCAACTTCTAGACCGGCGCGGCTGCGCAACTTCCTTTTGTTCTCCAGGCGCGGGAGCGCTGATGTCTAGAGGACTCTCTGGACTGCACTTCGGCGCGGGCGCGTGGTGTTTCTTTGTTTTCCCTGTACGGTCGTGCGGGTTGCTGATTCCTGCTGGTGCATTCTGGTGTAATGCAGACTCCTTGTTCTTTCTTTGCCGCTTCATTTATTGCTTCTTTTTCCTTCACTTCTGCTGCCTTTAGACCATTTTGCTCGTGCCTTTATCCTATCTCCTCTTGCCAAGCCATCTTCTTGCCATCACACCTTGCCTTTTGCCAATTCCATATCGAAACCATGCCTTTTCATGCCATTTCCTGCCAAAAGAGTTTCTTGCCTAAAATGCATAACACAAAGATAAAACGCATTAAAAGACATTAAAATACTTGAGTTTAAGCCATAATTATAGCAAGTTGACATCCAATAAGTAGGTATAAAACCTACTTATCATCCAGCTTATGTGAAAAGGTTTCAAAATGATAAGCTTGGGACAAGATCTGATAAGTGCACGTTTGTGGGATATCCTAAAGCAAGTTTGGGATACTATTTCTACAATCCTACTGAGAAAAAAATGTTTGTTGCAAAACACGCTGCATTCTTGGAAAAGGAGTTTACCTTTGAAGGGGATAGTGGGAGGAAAATAGATCTTGAAGAAATTCAAGAACCACAAAACACTACAGATCAATTGGATGAACTTGTCCAATTAGAGACACCTACTGTACAACACCCTATTCGTAAATCTGGAAAAGTATCGAAGATACCTAAAAGGTATGGATTCGTCATAGAGAATGACGATGAGGTACACGTCATGAATGATGACGATCCATTGAATTACGAACATGCTATGAGTAATAAAGACTCAGAGAAATGGTAGATGACTATAAAATCTAAAATAGATCTTTGAAGCAATGCACAAGACCATTTGGATGTGGAGACGCCCTTCCTCAAATATATATTATTAGAGGAAAATGTATGTATGATATAGCCAGATGAATTTGTTTTAATGGTTAAAGAAAATTATGTATATGAGCTACAACAATCCATTTATGGATTGAAGCAAGCTTCTCGTAGATGGAACATCCGTTTTGATGAGACAATTAAAGAGTTTGATTTTATCAAAAACGAGGATGAACCATGTGTGTATAAGAAGGTTAATGGGAGCGCTATTTCATTCCTTGTATTATATGTTGATGATATATTACTGATAGGGAATGATATTTCTATGTTATAATCGATCAAAATAAAGTTGTCTAAACAATCTTCCATGAATAATTTGGGTAGAACATCCTACATTGGGGATATAAATTTGTATAGATAGATTTGAAAGGATGTTTGACTTAACCCAAGGAATGTATATTCATTATATGCTGAAGGCGTTTAGCATGGCAAACTCCAAAAGGTGTCTCATGATGATGAGCCTTAGAGTGTATCTCTCCAAAATTGTCCTCAATAAAAGAGAGATCGCATGAGTTACTATCATGTATGCAATGAATATATACGAGACTTGATGTTGATCAGTCAGATTCTGGAGAAGATCACTGTAGGACAGTGATAAACATCCTAAAGTACTTAACTGACACTAAGGATGTCATCATAACACATGATGGGTCTGAATTAAACTAGAGGACTAAACAGACTCAAGTTTTTAGACTGACCAAGACGACATCAAATCCACTTTAGGGTAAGTCGTTACCTTGAAAGGTGGTGCAGTGAATTGAAAAGGTTCCAAACAGCAAAAGGTTGCTGGTTTAGTGACAAAGACAAATTATATAACTGTAAGTGAAGCTGCAAGTTGATGTTTCGGATGAAAATTTCATTACAGAACTAGGAGTAGTTTCTAAGTCTCAGCTTGAATCCAAACATGTGTTGCGGCATTTACTAAAGCTATTGCAGACTCTCAAGACAAAATTGCAGATCCATTTACTAAAGCTTTAACACAACATCAGTTTTATCGTCACTTAGAGAAGATGGGTATGAAATACCATGGCGATTGACTTTAGTGCAAGTGGGAGATTGAAAGTAGCGTGCATACAAGCCAATCATGTATGATGATAAAGCACATACTTTGGAGACAATCTTATTTATTTATTAATAAAAGTATTCATTAATTAAAGGCATTTAATTATCTACATGGTGCTATTTTTATAATATGTAAATAACCCATAGTTTTAAGCAATGCTTTTAGAATCATGATGTTGATCATGCTAATGAGATCTAAATTCTTAGAAAGCTTAAAACTAAAATAGTTTTCAATCGTTGGATTACTAAAAAGGGAATTAGTAAATCCGGATAGATTGGTACATATGTTGCTTGCTCATTGGATGAGGATGATCGATCTCATGATCATTTGTATGGAGACACTAAAACAAGTATATAGGTGCTTATTAGAGAATAAGTTTACTGAACGTGACTCGCTATGGAATACTTAATGGAGTTTTACTTGCCTGTCAATAGGAATTCCTAGTGTGATAGTAGTACAAGTGATCCTTGGACTTGAGATCATCATAGTATCTTGTATATAATGAATTATACTTTGACTTATTGCTTAAAAACTCTTAGGGTATATCAAAGGGTATGCTTGGGTATAATGAGTTACATATGGAGATAATGAATGATCAATAAAAAATCTACCACTTCTAGTAAAAGAAGAGATATGTCCTATGTAATTCGTTAAATGACAACCTAGTAGTCCTTGGCCAAGGCAAAATGAAATTAGAAAGGAGTTTTTAATTTGCATTATTTGGAGTTGTGCATTTTCTAATCAAAATACATATAATTAAATAAAATAAGACTTGTTAGTAATTCCATGTCTTATATTTAATTGGAACATTGTATGGTAGAAGGATTGAATTGTACGGTAACTATTTACTCATAAGTTCTTTTATAATTAATGTTGAAATCTATATTATTTGGAAAGTCATTGATTGCTAGGGAGGCTTATCCCTATTGTAGAATAAATATTATTTATTTAAATAGAATATTAGTTTAATTTATTTATTTAAATAAAATTAAAATTATTCTAATTGATTTATTCACAACCGGTTTAATATGGAGAACCTAAAGGGTCACACCATAAAAGGAAGAATAATTATTTAAAAAGGTAATGGCATAATCGTAATCATGTATTAAGTGTAATTAATTTAATCTATTGTGATAGAATAAATTAAATAGCTTAATATTTATTATTTAATATTTTGGAAATATTAAATATAAATTAATAAGAGATGTCTTATTAATATTATTAATATTATTATTATTTTAATTTCTAAAGGAGTTTAGAAATTAATTTAATATTAGTACTCTCATTTATTCCTAATAATATTAGGAGGCAAATTAATTAAGTGAATTTAATTAATTATTCTCAATGCGGTGGAAAGCTAAAATTAATTAAAGGAGTTTAAGGATTAGAAGGGTTGAGCAATATCTATATAAGAGGAGTCTTATAATAGATATTAGTTGATGAAATTTTAATTGTTGGAAAGTACTCCTTTTCTATAGAGGATAGAAAACTAGGGTTTAGCCAACCACCATTCTTCTTGAATAATTCCTTTTCCTTAGTGGATCACTTCAAGAAGCTAAACACTTGGGTGGCTAACGTTAATCAAAGGAAGGAATCTATCCCGGATATTCAAGGAGATCGCGACGAACAAGGAGTTGAACTTGTACCTGTGGAAGCTTCGTTCCACAATGGTATGGTTTCATAACTTCTTATTTATGGTTTTAAATTAATAATTTGCATAAAGGATGATCCGGGTAAGGGTTTTGTAGAGATTTTTTTAAACTTTGATATATCATGCTTCCGCTAAGTTTGCAATTTGATTGCAACATAATTTCGTACAAACCCAACATTAATATCAAGTTCTCTGTACATTTCGCATGATGTATAGATATCTCTATCCTACACATGAATTATAAATTCTAACTAACTGTAGAAATCACAAACATACGTCACTATGGTTAGTTCCAATTCCATATGTCATCTCTCGAGTTCATATGGAATAATAAGTAATTGGTGATCAAGAAATAACATAAATTAAGCACAAATCATAGCAAATAATTTGATAATAATCTCAATAAGCTAAAGTGAAAGCATGTTAATTCTTAGTTACATAATAAGAACTGTTGTAGACTTAAATAGCAAATTAGTTCATCATAGACAAAGTAAAAACCATCATCCATAAAGTAAATAACATCCTGAATACAAAGTATAGATGAAGAGAGAAAATAGAACCTGAGATTGTATAGCTACTCGTCTTCACGCTCGCCTTGTGTTCGTCTTGCTTCGCTTTGCTTCAATTCGCCTCACATGTCAACTCCCACAGATTAGGGTTTGTTAATGTCCAAGAATATCCCATATTTGTCCCTCTGTTAGCCTTATATACCCTTTTAATCGCGTCTGAATTGCTCTACTCAAAATCTACATAATCCTGCTAGAAGATGGAAACCTCCTTCTCTGTCGCGTACCCCTGCCCTAGCGGGTGTTTTTTCTTGAAGTAGCCCGCTTGGACGGGTGTCCACTTATCCTGAGAATTTGTTGCACCCCGCCCCGGCGGGTACTTTGACCTATGAAGGCCCGCCCCGACGGGTGTCCTGGTAATGAGATGCTAAAAATTGCTCTTAAGTTCTAGTTTTCCATCCATTCTGGTTCCTGCAACATCAATACAAAAACCGAGTAAAACGACACTAAAACTACTTGAGATAGCAAGGAATCAAGCTAAAAAGGTCATCGATTCGTAGGTATAACACCAACTCATCATCGCATATTCAACTCTTTCTATGTGAAGATGTATTTCAGACTCTCATGGTCCGTATATATCTCATATTTTTCTTCGTACAGATAATGTCTCTAGATTTTTAAAGTAAATACTTTCGCTAACTCTAAGTCATGAGTAGGTTATCATTTTTCGTAATCCTTCAATTGTCGTGATGCATACGCAATGACCTTGCTATGTTGCATTAGCACACAACCAAGTCCCTTGTGCGATGCATCACTATAAACCACGAAACCTCCCGCATCATCTGGCAATGATAATACAGGTGCCTCGCTCAACCTCTTCTTCAACTCCTAAAAACTTTCCTTGCAGTTCTCCGTCCATACAAACTTTACTATCTTTTTTGTTAGATTGGTTAACGGGGTTGCTATCTTTGAAAAATCTTGGATAAATCTTCGATAGTACCTAGCTAACCCTAAGAAATGCCTTACCTCCGTTGGTGTCTTTGGTTGTTCCCAATTACTTACTGCCTCTACCTTCACAGGGTCCACTAAAATTCCATTCTTGTCAATAACGTGTCCTTGAAACTAGACTCTCTCCATCCAAAATTCACACTTTGAAAATTTTACATATATTTTCTCTCTCCTTAGCGCTTCCAAAACCATCTTTAGATGTTCGACATTCTCTTCCTTCGTCTTTGAGTAAATCAAGATGTCGTCGATGAAAATTACTACGAATTTATCCAAGTATGGCTTGAAAACTCGGTTCATCAAGTCCATGAATGTTGCCAGAGCATTTTTCAATATGAATGACATTACAAAAAACTTGTAGTGCCCATAACGAGTTCGAAACGCCGTCTTTGATATGTCCTCCTTCTGTACCTTCAATTGGTGATAACCCGTTCGTAGGTCTATTTTAGAGAAACACTTTACTCCCTTCAATTGGTGGAAAAGGTCGTCTATCCTAGGTAACGAATATCTATTCTTGATCGTCACTCTATTTAATTCTCGATAATCGATACAGAGCCTCATCGATCCGTCTTTCTTTTTAATAAACAACACTGGTGCTCCCCAAGGAGACACACTCGACCGTATGTAACCCTTATCTAGCAATTCTTGCAATTGTATCATCAATTCCTTCATTTCTACCGGTGCCATACGATATGGAGCTTTTGAAATTGGTATAGTTCCCGGTGCTAAGTTTATTACGAATTTGATTTCTCTGTTTGGCAGAAGACCAGGCAGATCGTTCGAAAATACGTCTTAAAATTCTCTCACTAAGAATATATCCTTCATTTCTACTCCCTTTTTCTGAGTATCTATAATGTAAGCTAAGTAACCTACGCATCCTTTTCTTAATAATTTCTTGGCCTGCATCATCGTAAGACAACATGATTGCTTAAGCCATGAGCTACCATAAAACACCACCTTAGACCGATTCGGTGTTTGAAGGTTCACACTTCTGTTTTGACAGTTAATTATCGCCGTATGGTCATACAACCAATCCATTCCCAGTATCACGTCAAATTCCTCCAATCTAATCGAAATTAAGTCTACGCTTAGTTCGTATCCTCTAAGGTTTGCATGACAATTTCAGTAAATGAATTCTACTAGGATTGCTTCCTTATTCGCAACTTCTATGTTCGAAGGATTTTCTAATAGTTCTTGGGGTAAGTTTAATCGACTAGCAAATTCTTCAGACACAAATGAACAGGTAGCACCTGAATCAAATAATACATAGGCATTTATATTATTGATTGGGATAATACCTGACACCACTTTCTTTGCAGCCACTACGTCCTGGACAGTCATGTTAAAGGTTCTGGCAGTTGGGCGATTAGTATGCGTTGGTCCACCAATCATCAGCTTGCTGCCTCCTCCTTGTTGGCCGCTTCCTCCGCTGCTACTTCCTCCACGGCTCTCTCCTTTGGTATTTATGTTCTTCTTTTCCTTGTTGTACTGACTCAAGGCCTCACTACCCCCTTCCGCCATGAGGACCTTCTCCAATAGTGTGGAGAACAAGTTAATTTGAAGAACTGACACCTTGTTGAATAACTAAGGTTTCAGTCCTTGTTAAAAACATCTGGCTTTCCTTTCTTCAGTCTCTACCTGGTGTGTTGCAAATCAAGCAAGATCATTGAAATTAGTCGCATATTGTGTCACCATCATCTCCCCTTGTTTTAGTTCTAGGAACTTCACCTCCATCCTATTCTTCATGCTCTTCAGGAAGTAATTCTTAAAGAACAGAGTCTTAAACCTATCCCAGGCTATGATTCCTTCTCCCGCTCTCTGTTGATTGGCCTCCCACCAATAATTTTCTTCACCCCTCATCATGTAGGTGGTGAACACAGTCTTCTAATCTTCACCCACACGAGCAATGGTGAAGGCTTTCTTTATCTCATTGATCCACGTCTACGCCTTAATAGGGTCGGTAGTACCCATAAACTCTAGAGGTCCTACACTCCTAAAGTCTTTGAAGTTAGTTATAGGTACCGCTTGGGGATTGGGGTGAACGGATTCATTATTCCTTCTCCGAAGGGCTTCCCCTAACAAGTCAACTAGTCGTTATATAGGATCTACTTGCTCTCTCTCGTTATTAACCGACTCTTGTGGTGCAGTTAGTCTACGTCTGGGCGCCATTATCTGCATCACAAAATTTCATTCTTATTATCTAATTATATTACTTAAGTATTTCTTTAATACAAAAGAAATAAAATTTTATAACACGTTTTATGAAATAAGGACATTTATATTCATATGCCAAATCAATACAATGATATGATCATTCCTAGCATACTTCTATAAATGTCAACATATATCCCCTAATATCACAAAAGATGGAGAAAACACTATCATTACATCACAATATATACATTATATAAAAATAACTACTACTATTACAAGACTAATAGGTCTCAACCTAACATCCCATGCTCCACTGCGCTCTGGTACTCCATCTGAGTCATGTGAGCCATCATGTCTCTACTCAAGGTGTAACGGGTCCGTCCCTGCTCTTCCGGATAATGGTACATACCATCGATCAACCTCTCCATAGCCGTGCAAAAAGCATAGCCCATTCGGTTCATATTCCTCTTCTTGCACCTAGTCTCATCCTCTAAGTCCTTAGCTCTACCATTGGCTTCCTCCCACTTCTCCTTGAAGTGAATCCTTTCCATGACTTCCAGCTCAAGTTGAGTGTGAAGAGCCTCCTTCTCAGCTTTCTCACTCAACTCCTTCTGCTCGGACTCTTCTGGTTCACCTACTAGTTCCACGTTCCAAGCTATCGAACGTTGAAAAAGGGTTCCCATCTGAATTCTCGCTTCTTTGCGATAGGCAATATCCACCTCCATATCTTACAACTCTAACTTCCTCTTATGGTTCTCATCCCTCAGTTGCTGCAACTCAATCTCTCTCTCTTGAGCCTCAGCCTCTAGCTCCTGTACTCGACAATATAACTCCAAGATCCGCTCCTTATACTTACCTAACATCCTATCCTTGTATGTAGCCTCGTCAGAATCTTCCACGGGCTCATCCTCCATAGGTTCCTCCTCGAGATCTGACTCCACCTCTATCTCATCCTCATCATCAAACTTGGATGGTGCTACTGCTTGCACAGGTTCGACTACCAAAGGTGCCTCATACACTACATGTATATCACGTGGCTCCTCCTTTACTACTCAACTGGGTCTTCCCAAGTCTGTCATCCTACAACCATAACACAAGATAAATAAACAACAAACTCCATTAGAATGTTAAATAAAACATAAGTTCATTGTATAGAATGAAAATATATTTCATTACACACTAAGCCTCTAGGAAAAACTCTACATGAGTTTTATCTCCTTCTATCTTCTAAGTTCTTCTAAGGTTATAGTCTACGAATTCTCGCTCCTAAGGTTAATAACCTAATGCTCTAATACCAACCTGTGACGCCCCTTGTAACGGAATAATAGAATAATTTACATTGACATAATATAAATATTCTCGTCCTAAGGTCTCGTAACCGTTACTAAGACACATTTTATAACTTAAGTTCAAACATAACTTATTACATATTAAATAGGTTTCATTACAACATAATAATAATAAACTGCTAGCATAGAGGACTAAACCTAATCTGTAGCCTAGCCCTTTCCCTTATCTTTGCCTGAGGGTCCACATGGTTCTACCTTAACTGAAATATTTAAGGAAAGCAAGAATGAGCAACAAATTTGCTCAGCAAGTAATATAGTAATAAAGGTGAAAAATTATAAAGTTCGAATCTCAAAAGTATAACGGTAAATGATAGTTCAAGGATAATAAGAAGTATTGATAATTCCCAATAAGAGTCGCTATGGACCGAAAGATATCAACAAGATTTAAAAGTTCAATAATTTCAAAGTTCAAGAATAATGAACACTGAGAAGTCACTATAGACTAAGAACTCTTGCTAGAATTAACAGTATTATACTGAAAATCCAATATGAACAAGTACAACAGATGATCAGCCTAAAGTATCCTACGTTATGTATAACATTCAAAACATGCTAGTATGTGCGCACGTCAGTTCCCCGACAGTTATATAATTTTCCCTTCAATGAGGGTTGTTCATCTCAGTAGATTTATAAGAGTCCGCACCAAGTTAATTGGTTTGGATAGCTTTCTAACACATGATATTAGTCTAGCCGAAACAAATGTCTTAGACAACCTTTATAATGCATTTAGGAACAATATATGAGTTCAATGCTTGCAACATTATTCACAGAATATAGTTTTAACTTCAAACCAAACTTTAGAGTATGAATAATATTTCTCAAGAGTCTGGATAACACAAGGGTTATTTTATAGAATGATTATAAGATCAATAAATATATTTGCTCAAATATATAATGGTATAACAATAATTAGAAGCTTGCACAAATGAAATAAGGTTTAGGTACTTGCACAATATCCAGAGTTGTGTAAGTTAGAGAACTTGCATTCAATATCAAAATCAAATGAAGTTAGGAAACTTACCTGAACTGCTGCTTAATATTTAACTCTACGATTCTGCTCTTCGGATAACATACATTAACTATAAGCCATCCTAATAATTAACCCCTGCTGAGTTATAAAAATAGATGTAGGCCTCACTACAACACTCTCTTATTCAGAATTATAAGTATGTCTGAATTATTTAGGTAATTATTTGTTATTAACCAGATAATACTCTTGTCAATTTTACTTTATTCTATTAATACTTCTAAGTTACTTATATCCCCTCGGTACATGACAGTATATGACAGTAGATGGGTTCTATCACCATTACCTTATTTAACTCTCCCAACTTGTTATTATCACACAATTATACTGTTGGCTGACTGGAAATAGTCTTATTAAGGTTTTGTAAGTATTTAAACAGGTCTGGAGTAAGATCTTTCAGTGTTTGATCATTCTGCATGAGTGGTCTACGATTTACAAACACTCCACGAGTTGTGAGAGATCATCTTTTGATGGTCAGGTTCACTCTATGATCTGTGAGAGATCACCTTCTGTCTGTCAGGTTCATTCTACTATCTGTGAGAGATCACATTTGGGTTCACTCCACGATCTGTGAGAGATCGCTGTCGGGTTCACTCCATGATCTGTGAGAGATCGCCTTCGAGTTCACTCCACGATCTGTGCGAGATCACCTTCGGGTTCACTCCACAATCTGTGAGAGATCGCCTTCGGGTTCACTCCACGATCTATGCCAGATCACCTTCGGGTTCACTCCACAATCTGTGCGAGATCACCTTTGGGTCCACTCCACGATTTGTACGAGATCACCTTCGGGTTCACTCCACAATTTGTGCGAGATCACCTTTGAGTCCACTCCACGATTTGTGCGAGATAACCTTTGAGTCCACTCCACGATTTGTGCGAGATCACCTTCGGGTTCACTCCACGATCTGTGCCAGATCACCTTTGGGTCCACTCCACGATTTGTACGAGATCACCTTTGGGTCCACTCCACGATCTGTGTGAGATCACCTTAGGGTTCACTCCACGATCTATGCGAGATCACCTTCGGGTTGACTCCATGATCTGTGCAAGATCTCCATGATTAATGTGAGACCACACTACGATCGTGGTGTATCGTCTATGGGTTAATTTATGGTTAGCCTGGAATACTCCACAATCTGATAGGGAGTCTACGATCGTGGGGTTCAGTCTATGATTTGTTCAGGGTTGGCTTGGTCTACTCCATGATCTGCAGTAAGTCTACGATCGTGGGGTTCAGTCTAAGATTTCCAAAACCAACCAAGGGTCTTGGTCTGGTGTTGGACTACACGATCTACAGAGTCACTCTACGATCGTGAGGTAAGTTTACCATTGTTGGTTACTACTACTACAATCAAAGACTAAGGCATAATATTGCAGTACTTAATGGGTTGAACTGGTCTCCAATTTAATTATTGATATAAGCATATTAATAGGTGTATGGTATTTGAATGACTTTGGCATAACATCACCACATTTAATTAATATAAAACCTTTCCTTAATTATACTAAAGTCCGGATGTAATCTTACTGTTAGCCTTCATGGCCTGCATTATTCATTATTAAGTTACTATTTTAATGCTGATATGGTTTTTACAGTTATCTTAGCTTGATATGTTATATTCTCTTTTCCTTCGATTCATGTTATTTTCATAAAAACTTTTATTACCGTGCATATCTCTCTTTAACTGACTTGTAGAAGGTTAAATTAACATAAGGTAAAAGGGATGTGTAACTCTTGATGTCTTCCTTCTACTGATAAAACACTTGGGTAGCTACTGGCTAGTCCCTCTCTTCCTATATCCTCTGCCCTCCGAACTGCAAGAGCTCCTCTCGGGTTCTTTATATCTCTCAACTCACTAAATTTCTTTCTAATGCAGAGTATATGATTCTAACAAGCCTCATAAGATGAAATAGGGCCTCTATTTATAGGAAAGCTTTTGTCCAGACTTCGGTCATTACCCAATGGTAAAAGTGGAGTTGGTGAAAAGTTCCTACCAACCAACACTTTTCATAGTACTACTAGCCATTGGGCTACACCATCATTGCCACCACATGGGTCTTGCTTGTTAGTTTATCCAAGGCACAAAAATCAGCATTCTAAAGCCAAGGGGAGGGGTGGTTCGGTTGGGAGGGGTGCACTACCCCTATGTCACATTTTATTTTCCCACTTTGCATACACTAAGCTAGCATACATGTCCCTTACACACATATATTCGTATATATACTTCTATACATACTCTCATATATATACTTACATGTACATGTATATAAATACATATATCTACTATCCATATATTTACACATTGGACTAGTTCTAAATTAAATTTGGGTTAAACACATACTAGTATAATAACTTTATTGGGCTACAAATTCATATCTATTGGACTCCTAACTAAATTACTCGGCCACATATACTAACACTTGTAACTAATTCATATTGGGCTTAGTATAATCATAGGTTTAATATATTATTAAATCATCCTTTAATTAATTCAATTAAGAATTTAATTATGCCACACAAGGCTAAACACTTAAGCTTAATTAAGCTTATCATCATCATCAATATACTTCTTACTCATCTCATACTTGATTCAATTATATAGCATTATTAATCACATGGCACACACACACACACACACACACACACACACACACACACACATATATATATATATATATATATATATATATATATACTTGCACACAAATAATTATGAATATTTTTGTTTTAAATTCTAAATTTATTTATAAAATTCTCGGGTATTGCACCAATAATGCCAATATAGTATCCAATGAGTCCCCCAAGGGAGTGAATATCATCTTTTGCCTATTCTCCCTGACTCTTGGTGTCGTAGAATTTTGGGGGTTTGCCGGTGTCTGGAATGTAGGATAACTGCCTTGCCTCTGGATAGGTGGGTCATTACTCTTAATCGTATATTCCTTGCAACACTAAGGAGACATCCTCTTCCTTCCTTTTATGTACCCTCTTGGGAACGCTCGAGTAGTTGCCCGATTTAATATGCTTTGCCACTGCCTCTAAGGCGGTGAGGTCTTTGATCTTGTCGGACTTCAAGCCCATTTCTGCCATTTCCCCGTGTTTTATCATCTCAGAGAATGGTTTGCCTATTCCTGCTAGGACTCTTTCATAGTAAGGTGCCTCTTATCAATGAATGTCATCACCATCTCATCTTTATCCTTGGACGGGCTAACTTGGGCTGCCATACGCCTCCATCTTTGCGCGTATTCCCTAAATGATTTATTGCTCAGTTTCTTCACCTTGGTCACTTGGTAGCGATCAGGGGCCATTTGGGATTGAAAGTTGTACTGATTGAGGAATGCGTGGGCTAAATCTTCCCAACCATGCACTTTGGAGTTATTAATCCAGGCATACCAAGTTTGGGCTTCTCTGGTAAGGCTCTTCTTGAACAACTGCATTCGGAGGTTTTCATCTTCGGCATATGATCTGAGCTCTCCTATGTAGACCTTTAAGTGAGTGCAGGGATCCCCCAATACATTATACTTTTCAAATTCTAGGACTTGAAATTTATCTGGGTATCATGCCTTTGGGAAAATATATAAGTCAGAGTAATTCACACTCCCATGGGATCATGTCCCCTTAATGGATCGGATATCATCATCTATTTGTCGAACTTTCTTCTGGATATCTCCAGTCTCTTTGTCCTCTCAAAGGTCTATTAATTACTTTGTCAGATTCTTATCCGGGGCCACTTTGGCGGAACTGATGTTGATTGGGGATACTGGAGTAGACATTCGTGTCTCACTTTCCTTCCCGGGTATTTGCATATCTCCCTGCACAGAAGCTTCAGTTGGAGTTTTTAGTTTGAGTTCCTGAGCTACCTTACACTGTTCTCTTAATAATACGATCATCTCAGCAATCTATTTCTTGAATTCCTCAAACTCCTCTTGATACACGGGAATAGGTTATGATGAATTGCCCTTGGCCATTTTGACTGGCGGTGATCATGCCTTTTTGGCTCGAAATCAACACAAAACTGACATCTAGTTTAGTTTTGATATGGGTAGATGATATGGATGCATGTTATGCTATGCATCATTTTAAGTTTTTTAATCTTTTCCTGCAAAACAAGGGGTTAGTCGACTTTATGATAGGATAAGAAAGATATACAAATGACAGTTTAAAATGTATGACATTTGTATATTTGAAAAGTAACAGGGCATGAAGAAACATCTTGCGCGTTTGGTTTATTAAAGACTGGCCTATCTTAGATTACTCTCATGGGCTTTTTGCAATTGGTTCCCAAATCTTCACAATTTACTTGGTGAAGACATCCATCTTTCAATTAGAGCGGATCTGAGTGGTTCCTTTCCTGAGCCTCACAAGAGAACACTCTATAGAGTCCAGTAATAAACAGCCGATGGGTTCGCCTCCTGATGGAGGAATCACATAACATACATTCACGTCCTTACCGTATGCAACATGATGACATTGTACGAAGCACTAATATATTGTGTGAGGCACTATTATAAAGCACTTAAAGATTTGAGACATTTATCACACACAAAGATCATTCACACAATATGCACATACAAAATGGAAATAAAAAAGAATGAATACGGCTTAAGCCCTCTATGTCCCCAGCAGAGTCACCACCTGTCGACGCTGAGAAAAATTCATGTTCCTGATTGTTTCTACCTTTTGTATTTCGCTATGTTGATTGATTTGTTAAAGGGTGAGATTTTCAAGAAAGGACTGACATGATTGTCGACAAACTTGAAAAGATTAGTTTTTATGATTAATGATTATGATTGAACCGAATTAGATAGAGCCGTCAGTTGGTATAATTTAAATGGATGTACCAACTTATCCGAGATTTGAAGGTTTTTGTAATATGGTCCAATATGTGACTCCATATAATAGGTCTGGAAACCTGAGATTCATAGAGTTTGGGGGTTTGCTAAGCGAGGGGAAGGTGTTAGGCACCCCCCGATTTCCTTGAAAACACAGTTACTGCATCTTATTGATTTCCAAAGCATAAAGTGTGTGTTTGTGTGTGTATTTTGATTTTATTCTTTATTCTAAACCTTACTATGAGTTATTTAAAAGTAGTCAGGTACCTCTTTGGATCTATGCACAAAGGATTTGCTTTAAGGAAAAGTTCATTTTAAACAAAAGTATATGGATGCCGACGTCGGGAAAAAATCCGTGGGTCGGGTCACAACCCAGATCTTGCTCTCTTCCTAAGTTATCTCTACCTTTACTCTTTTTATTGCGAAAAAGGTTTTGAAGGGTTTTTTAGGAAAAGGACAACATGTATTATGTCGACGATTTGAACGTTTTACAGAGTTGCCAGTTTGTAGATTTGAAATGGTTGTACCAACTCAATCGAATTTTGTTTCAAAGAGGCCCAATTGCTGGACACTGTCGAGACTTGATCTTTGAAAATAAAGTTTGAGTTCGGGGGCTTGGTTAAGTGTGGGAAATGTGTTAGGCACCCCACAACTCCTGTGTAAACACGGTACCACATCTTTTCAATATTTCCCTTAAAATTGAAATGTGTGTGTGAATGCTTTTTGAAAATTGGGCCTATGTTTGATGGAAAGCATGTCTATGCATCGTTGAACCTATATACGAAGGGTTTGATTTGATTTTGCAAAAAGTCTTTGATTTGATTTGCAAAAGTGTTTGATTTGATTTTTGCAAAAGCTTCTTTTCTTCGAAAAGAGTATTGAAATGATATTTTGAAAGAAGGTTTTCAAACCCTTACGCTAATATAGGAATTGAAGCATATCGATACTTCAGTTTTATCTTTTCAGCCTTAAGGATCAATTTGAATGGTGATTGTCGGGCTACGAAGCATCCTCGACCACAATAGATACAAATGTCGGTCTTCTCATGGGCATGATAGCCATCGGAGGGACTCTGACACGATAAACCATATTTTCACTATGTTGAGACCTTAAATTTAGATAACCATTTTAAGGTCTTTTGTATATACATTTTTATAGGAAAAAACTGGCAGGGTACATCTGTAAAGTGGAGTTTGTCCATCGTGGGAATCAGATTCTGATCTGTTTGATCATGAATCTCACGATTCCTAGGCTCACATAGGGAGGCCAATAAACCTGCACAGCTAAAATTTGTACAAATATATATCCAATTGCTATAATGGCCAAGGATCCATCAGTAAATCCTAGCTAGTGCTAATCCAAAGTATCTCGTTCCCACTAGATAGCGATCTAAGGGCGCGAGATTGCTTTTGCAACTGAAACTAGAAAAAGTGCTAGATTTAAATAAATCTCAGTCATTCTAGTTTTTCGGTTCCGTTTGTACCTATTTTGAACCGTTTGAAAACTAGAGTTGGCGAGATTTAAATAAATCTAGTTAACCCACAGATAAGTCAGTGTCGATTCATATAAAATGAATATTTAAAGCAACAATTTAATAAAAGCGAGTAAGGCAATATATATATAATTATATATATATAAAAGCTGTAAAGGGCGATGAATTTTCACACTGGTGCCCGGACTGGAATTGAAATATATATATATATATATATATATATATATATATATATATATAAAAGCTATATAAAAGCCACGGAATGATCCAGGCTGGACATAATTGAAATATATATATAGAAAAATAGTAAAAAGGGCGATGGGTTTTCGCGCCTGTGCCCGGACTAAAATATAAATATATACAGAAACGTTGTCAACCAGGACTGGGAAGATAACCCAGTAATGGTGAATGATGCCAAAAATAGTAAAAAGGCCACAGAATAATCCAGGTCGAATTGGAATGTAAATGTACAGAAAAGTAGTCAACCAAGATTAGGAAGATAACCTAGTGTGGTGAAGGCTGCTTATATATGTATAAATATATATAAAAGTAGTAAAAAGGCCACAGAATGATCCAAGCTAAATTAAAATATAAATATATATATAGAGACAGAAAAGTAGTCAACCAAGACTGGGAAGATAACCTAGTGTGGTGAAGGCTGCTTATATATGCATATTTATATATAAAAGTAGTAAACTACCGCAGATTTGACATCCGGGCTTGATAGAATTAAAAAGTTAGTATATATATAGTTAAATATATACAAAAAAGCCAAACTCGGACTGGGAAGATAACCCAGTCCGGCGAAGTTGCTAATAACGAAGATACAAGTATATAAAAGCTGCCGGAACCGACAGATCGTCAATTCGAGTTGTAGAAATGCCAAAAAATGCGTTTATGTACAAAAATATACCAAACATTAACAAAAACGACCACGGAACTGAGTTCCGGGTATATTTAAAAAATAAACTTAACGTGCAAGTGTATAAAAGTGCGAAGTAGTAGTATTGGCTTGCTGATCATAAAAATACTCACAATGGACTGCTACATGGGCTTTTTGCCAAATCGTAGGCTTTAAACGTCCGAATCTACCGGTTATTTTCTAATATGTGGTAGTATGTGGGTATATCTATATGTTAGAGTGAAAAAATTTGGGTTTGGAAGACAAGAAATTAGGCAGAAAACCAAACGGGCAAAGGTTCGAAGTGTTTTTTCTTTTTTCAAATGAGGGGGGGTGCCCTCATATATATAGGCCAGGGAGTCCTCCACCCTACCTGCAGCTACCGCAGGTAGAGGTGCAGCTTCCCTGGTGGGGCCCACGTGCCGCGTTCTGTTGTCTTAAAGTACGTGCACTCTGAGCAACGCGAGGTCTGATTCGAAACTTTTTAACTTTTGATCGGAGCGTCCGTTTGAGGCGTGCTATACCTTTCCAAAAAGCCCTCACTGAGAGTGTCACAATGACATGGGATAAAATATTTTTTGGGTCTAAGAAGATGAGTTCATAACCAGGTCTTCGATTCCCCGTAGTTTGTCCGTTGAGCTATCTTGCGATGTTTGTACTCGGGATCATTGTATGGTTTATTTTAACCTTGGTGGCATCAATTCGGCTTGAGTTTGACTGAATCAGCTTAGAGTCAGTAAAATGACCGTTTTACCCCTCCCAGGGTTGCCTTTAGTGTCGACATGGCCTTCGGTTGACTTCCTGGGCTGTTTTCAAGATTTGGATCCCATTCGACTCTGTGTGTCCTCAGAGTTATCTCTGAGGCTGACTTGGTAACTCCAAGTTTTCCTCTAGAGATGTTGTGATGCTTCAAGATTGGTTCTGAAGTTAACCTGACCTCCCGGGTTGAGACCGGGGCTGACCTGTAACTCCCGGGTTGAGTCCGGGGCTGACCTGTACCACCCGAGTTAAGACCGGGGCTGATTTATACTTCTCGGGTTGAGACCAGGGCTGACCTGTACCTCCCGGGTTGAGACCGGGGTTGACCTGTATTTCCCGGGTTAAAACCGGGGCTGACCAGTACCTCCCGGGTTGAGACCGGGGCTGACCTGTACTTCCTGGGTTGAGACCGGGGCTGATTTGTACCTCCCCGATTGAGATCGGGGCTGACCTGTACCTCCCGGGTTGAGATCGGGGCTGACCTGTACCTCTTGTATTGATACCGGGGCTGACCTGTACCTCCCGAGTGGAGACCGGGGCTGACATATACCTCCTGGGTTGAGGCCGGGGCTGATCTGTACCTCCCGGGTTGAGATCGGGGCTGATTTGTATCTCCCGGGTTAAGACCGGGGCTGACCTGTACCTCCCGGGTTGAGACTGGGGCTAACCTGTACCTCCCGGGTTGAGATTGGGCTGACCTGTACCTCCTGGGTTGAGACCGAAGCTAACCTATACCTCCTGGGTTGAGATTGAGGCTGACCTGTACCTCCCGGGTTGAGACCAGGGATGACCTGTACCTCCCGAGTTGAGACCGGGGCTGATCTGTACCTCCCGAGTTGAGACCGGGGCTTATCTGTATCTCTCGGGTTGAGACCAGGGCTGACCTGTACTTCTCGGGTTGAGACCAGGGTTGATTTGATAGCTCGGTATTGAGACTGGGGTTGATTTGATGGTCCAGTATTGAGATCGGGGTTGATTTAATGGCCCAATATTGAGACTGGGGTTGATCTGATGGCCCGGTATTGAGACCAGAGTTGATTTGATTGACAGTCTTACCCTCCTACAATGTTAGTAACAGGGAAAGGAAATTTTGAGTGTCTACAGATGTCCCTCTTTATCATGTTCATGCAATGTAATGAAATGGACAGGATAAAGATTAGTAGACACGGGAAATGCAAATGCAAAGGGGAGGCAATGTATGATATGGTATGTCATGAGTGTCAGATACCTTCGAGGGGGTAGGGTTATCACTGATTAATCACGTTAGCTTTTACTAGGGATAACGTTATTCATGAGAACCCTTAGGGAGGCATTGTCAGCCGGTTGCTTGTAGGACATCCACTGATAGGTTATCAGTGTTAGGCAGCTATCTCGTTCTGTTGGGGATGTCACTAATAGGCTACCTCGAACTATTTTCATCACTTTTTGCTGGGGATGACATCATCCATGATAGCCTAGGTGACTCTGATGAGGACGACATTGTTGCCGCTGAGTTATTCCAATGAGTGCTTCCGATGCCTATCTTGACGATCATCTACACCGGTGGTTGGCAACAAGGGTTTGAATTACCAATCTTTCTTGGTGCTCCTTCTGAGGATGTGTATAACAAATTCCATCATTGGGGATGGATTATTATATTACTTTCATCACCGGATCCCTTCCGATGCTTTGTTGGGGTTGTGCCAATGGCTGAGTTATCTTGGTCTGTACCCGACGCTTCGCTGGGATTGTGCCAACGACTGAACTGTCATCGGTCTATACCCGATGCTTCATTTGGGTTGTGCCAACGGCTGGACTGTCTCGGTCTGTACTCGACGCTTCACTGGGGTTGTGCCAACGGCTGAACTATCTCGATCTGTACCCGATGCTTCGCTGAGGTTGTGCCAACGGCTGAACTGTCATTGGTCAGTACCCGACGCTTTGCTGGGGTTGTGCCAATGGGTGAATTATCATCGGTCTGTACCCGACGCTTTAAAAGTGGCAGTTTTTGACAGTTTTGCCCAGTTTTTTTGGTAGATTTCCCGTAGTTTGCATCATTGATTCCCGGATATGTCTTCAGGATGAATACCAAGGGTCTTTAGGGAGTTTCCCTTTCTGTCAGGATTACGCAGCTTAAACGCAGGATTTCAGGACAAACCGCTCAATTGCGTAGCGATTTTTCTTTAGATTTGACATCGCAGCTCATATAAACTCCATTTTAACTCGAACCGAGCCGATCCTGGGGGAGTGGGACCCACCCTGGGGAGCCTCAGGTAGAGGTGCGGCTGCCGCAGGTGGGCCCGTTTCAACTTGTAGCTTTATATTGGGCAGCGGGAGTTCATAATTTCAAGTTTTCATTTCGAGTTTTAAACAGAATCCAATCTTATTTTTCAGATATATGGAGTTCGGGCAGCCTTTTTCTGATTTCGTCAGTTTTTACGCTTTCAGCGCATTGCAGGTAACGTTTTTTATTCTTTTTTCTCAAGTTTTGACCGTTAAAAGCATGTGAACCACGTAGGGTGCTTTTAGACGCAATGTATGAAAAATGTATGCCTATATGACCTGCTAAAAATTTTCCGACTTCATATGTATGAATAGCTTACTGTAATGCACGTTTTGACGTAAGAAAATTCAGATTCTGAGACAGTCATATTTTGCTCTTTTTGATCATTTTACATATCTTTTTTGAGGCGTAGTGAGCCTGGATTTTGAACTAAAAATGTCCATGATAATTTAGCTACCATGTGAATTTTACCTTTGATTTTATTTCATAAATATGAACTGTTCATGTTTTTGGGAAGGTGTGCTACTGAATGGCCACCTAGACATGCCTGTGTGTATGCGGACAGTCCATTTTACAAAGGAGATTCTAGCAAAAATTTTTCAAAAACCCGAGCCTTTAAACACATGCAGTTTTGACTCTACTGGGGATTTTTGATTGACCCATGCCTGTTTTAGGACTTATCATTTGAAAAACATGCAGTTTTGGCATTACTGGGTACTTTTGACTAACCCATGCATGTTTTAAGACTTAGAAATGCATAGAGTACTGATTTAAAATAATAACCCACAGGTTTTAAGCTTACCACGCCATTTCTGAGGTGATTTGGAGACTTTGTCCAGGTGATGGATAGAGATAGACCCGGCAGTGCTAGCAGGGTAGTTTCAGGCTTTAGACGTAGGCGAGCTTCTGATGGTCCTCAGCCACGTCTAGCTCGGCCGCCTCGCAGATTGGTAGAGTCAGTGATTCGCCCTACCTAGGACGAGCCTCCGATTGATATTGATGATGAGCAGGCTCTTTTTGCTGCTCCTGCTCCTACTCAGGCACCACGAGTTGAGGTTCCGGGCATTGTTGTGCACACCCAAGAGCTGTTGGGAGACTTGAGTCGTCATCCATCGAGATTTCTTCATGCCAATGAGGTGACTTGAAGTTTTCTTCTCTCTGGATTCTCTTTCTTTATTTTGCCATTCTCGGGGTATAGGTTTTTGACATGGGTTGATTTTTAATGCAGGTTCCCGGCTTTACACAGCCTCAAGGGAACTGGTTCAACGTGCACTCCTTGTACCATACTTTGCACTAGGATTACAGGAATATCGTTGATGGCTGGGGGTTTCAAGCCTTCTTCTCTATTCTTCCCCGCCGTTGCCCCTGGGGGTATATGAGGGCTTTGTCTGAGCGCTGGTTCCACCAGATCAATCCCTTCATTTATTGGACTGTGAGGTGATGATGACCCCTATGGACTGGAAATTCATCACCGGCATTGAGTTTGAGGGTGAGCTAGTGCCGTCGTGGCTGACATCACACCTATTGCTGTTCGGTCCTTGCTGAGAGTTCCTACGATGGCGATCAAGGGTCGGACGGTCCGATCTGGTTCCTTGAGTGTAGATGCCCAGAGTGGGGCTTTACTTGAGCCTCTACCTGATAATCAGAGGGTTCAGGATCGCATCTTGAGGTGATTATTTCTGGTGATCATCAGGGGTTATTTTGTAGCAGACAACTCCTCGACTGCGTCCTTCACCCTGGTCAGTGCTACCCGATATGTAGAGCGCCTCAGTGACTTTGATTGGGGTTCCTACACCTTTGCCTATTTTCTTCGGGGCATGCACATGCTTTCAGAGGGTTTGATGGAGGCTTGGTTAAGGTTCTACCCGTTTCTGCTGGTGAGTACATCGTTCTTGTACCTTTTTAATTTTTGCATTTACATTTGTCAGTCTTGGTCACTGACTTTTGATATTTATATGGCCAATTCTGGGCGTATGAGAGGCTTTCTTGCCTACGTCCCGCCACTGCTTTAGGTGTGGAGACCTATCCTCGGGGACGGCATTGGCATCACTCCACTCTAACGGAGGTCTCTGTTGCTGAGGGCTTTACCCATTCCCGCCTGTAGTTGGAGCTTTTGACGACTGGATCGATATCCTGGATGTCGTATACCTCCGATTTTTTGACGGTTGGATTTGAGGGAGGCTTCCCCACTGGTCGGGAGTTTGCATTGTCTACCCGAAGAGTCTTATTTTTGACAGAGGGAGGCTGGGAGCTCTATTTAGGAGAGCGGGTGATTAGGAGCATTATGGCGCAGATCCGCATTTCCATTGTTCCTTCTGCTTGGCATCATTGGCCATTAATCTAGCCACTGGCAGATATCCCTATAGAGGGCGTAGATGGCTTTACCTTATCAGAGGGCCCTTATAGCCAGGAGGCATTTAGCAGCTGGTGGAGTCCTCCCACGATTGGAGCTCAGACTCGGGCTACCCAGTTTATGGCAGACATGGTGCCTGGGTCTGTGATGATGATAGACTGGATAGCTTGCCTCAGGGAGCTTACTTACTTGGACCAGATAGCAGAGCTGACTCGGGAGTTGGAGAGAGCTCATTTTTTTTATCAGGAATCTTGGCCGAGATCCGTTAGAGGCATCTTCTTTTGACCCTTTTATCTCAGGAGCGGGCCCTTCTCCAGGTCCATTTTCCAGTATTTTTGCATAGGTAGATCTACCCTTGTACTGCCTAGACATGCCTGATGATAGCGATTTTGTGTCCACGGAGGACATAGAGCAGGTTAACCACCTGAGCGTAGATATTTGGATCTTTTTGGATAGCTATTGTAGCTATATCTTTTAGTCAGCCACTGTTTTGGCTATTGGGCGACTGTGCCCCATTTTAATAGACCACTGTTAGTAGCTGGGTGGTGGTGCCCCATTTCCCTGTACTTGTTATTTTGCTTTGTATTATCATATAGGATGATGCTTGTAGTAGATAGTTTGTTGTAGATTTGCATGATATTTCCTATCTACCACATCATATTTAACATTGTCATTATGCATGTATTATATCATGTGTATGCATTTAAACAGATGAGTTTAGATTTGACCTCTGGATGGTCTTGTAATACGGTGATATAGATGACATCGTCCACCGTCAGTCGTATTGAGCATCTACCACCGTCTGAGGTGGCATCGTCATTAAGATTGTGGTACGAGAGCCTGCCCTTCTCAGCTAGAGGGACAATTGAGCAAATATTGGGGCATTCAATGGCCCTCGTAGATTTTTAGGTGCCATATGGATTCATAGATGGCATCTTATCATGTTGGATACCTGCTAGATAGGTCTTTTGCTTTGGGCATCATGAGTTAACTCCGACCCTTGAGGAGTACCGGAGATTTACTAGCTTAGCTTTAGAGTTGTCATATGCTCGCACGGCGATTAGTGACATGAGGAGACCATTTATACGGATGTCGGGTCTCCGTCAGAGCGTAGTGATGGAGGAGATTATATCTGGACTCGTGATCTCCATTAACTTTTTGATCGATCGATTCGGTGAGCTCAACAGTTATGATCGACAAGTCGGGGATTTTATTGTATCGGCAGAGGCGTGACATTCGATCAGGATAGAAATTTTGATGATGTGCATTGTATCCTATGTATATATGCCACTGTGCTTAGACCATCTGGATGTGGGGTTGATAGTTGTGGCTCGGACCCTTAGACTGGGTAGCACCATCATACCGATGATATTGGCTGAGATGCTGAGGTCAGCCACCCATTGCATTACCCACCCGGAGGGGTTTTTCAGAGGTAGTTCGGTCTTGTTGTACATATGGCTTATGTCCCATATTCGAACGATTGGATTTTTCAGACACCAGGGGTACTGTTTCACCCATGAGATTGCCATATCTTACTCTTTTCAGTCGGCGGAGTGTACCGACGCCGATACATGGTCATCATTTTTGTCTGATATCGTGCATCTATTCTCGATTCTGCCGTGCACCGGGCTACTTTCCCCATACAGCTTTATCACCCATGCATCTGGCATGGACTACTTGCCCGTAGCGGGATTGAAAGGAGTGACTACTTATCATCCTCTGGCTGTTATAGGCCAGTTCGATCAGTTTCAGAGCCTGCATCTATTTGAGGGGGCTGCTAATCAGAGTATGTCGGCTTCGTCTATGTCATCTATCGACTTGATCAGAGTGTATGAGTGTTGGACTCACAGAGAGAGGGCTGATTTCTTCAGTAGCCATCCGGACCGTTCTCCAGAGTACTCGGCGTGGTTGGAGGCAGATATAGCATCAGCTGCATTCATCCAGTCAGCTCCTGTTGTAGATTCATACGAGGAGGAGCCTATGGAGGATCCTGAGTCTCCTACCGAGGATGAGCGTTTTATGGGTTTGACAGCAGCACTAGTTAGTGACCCACCGATCCTTCCTGTAGGGACAGATCCGACTTTGGAGGACTCACTAGCTAGGATGACCTTTGAGAGGGATCAGGTGAGGGCGTTGATGTTGACTGCCTTGTCTGGCAGAGATATAGCTTTGACAGAGAGAGATGCGGATCGAGCCTCTCAGGATGCAGGATTGATTGAGCGAGAGGTGATCCGATTTGCCAGAGACGCAGCTTTTGTGGAGATCGAGGAGACTTTGATTGCTAGGGATGCAACTTTTGTGTAGAGGGATGAGGCCATAGCTTCCCGAGATTTCCACATTACCGACAGTACTGCTCTTCGATCTTATACTCACGGTCTGGTTACCGAGATGAGTGCATAAATTGATGACCACAGTTCCACATTGCAGATGACTGTGGATATTCTAAGCCGTGTGGAGGCTGAGGGTATTACACTTGCAGCTGTTCCTCCATCTTCAGAGAGAGATGCCATATTGGCATTGCTGGCCCGCTTATCACTGGGTCCATAGACTAGCTTTATTTTTCTTGCACATACTAGATCAGCCATTTTTTGTCACATACAGGACACTATGTATATATCAAACAGTGTTATATATCAGAGAAATATATTTTTGATTCACTTCCCTGCTTGGATATGTATTGTCATTGCTGAGTGATTACAACTTCTTTCATGACTCACTGTTGTTGATGTATCTTGAGCTTCTCCTTGATGGACTGACAGTTAAGATGTTAAAGAGTATCTTAGATGGGCCTGTTGATCAGGGTAGCTTGATAGGACTTAGCTTTTATATGGTTTTGGTGTCTTGGGACTGGTTTTTGTTTTTCTTGAAGGTCAAATCGCACCGTAAATGGCTGCTTACGTACTCTCGGGTTGAGGGAGATCAGGTCATTTGTAGTTCAATTTTTTTATGAGAAGTTTGAGAAAATTCTCTTTTGAGTTTGGTTTGATGAGTTTTTGAACTTTTATTTGGTTTAACCGCACCAGAAATGGCTGCCTACGTACTCCCGGGTGTAGGGAGATCAGGTCATTCGTAGTTCTGGCTTCTAGTGAAAACCGAACTTGATTTGATTTGTAGGACCTGGATGCGGGTATGCATGAGTTTCAGACATAATACCTTTTCACGGTGTCTGAATTGATGAGGTGGGGAAATTCGCTCCCATCCAGTTATTGTAGTATTGATAGCTCCTCCTATCAACACTTCCTTGACAATGAAAAGGCTTTCCTAATTCGGGGCGAACTTTCCTTTAGCTTTATCTTGATTGGCCAAAACTTTCTTTAGCACCAACTCATTTTCTTTGCATTGCCGTATTCGGACTTTCTTATTGTAGGATCGAGCAATCCTTTGCTGATATAACTGTCCGTGAAAAATGGATGTAGCCCTCTTTTCATCTATCAGGGACAGTTGGTGATACCGGTCTTGCAACTACTGATCTTCGTCCATCTGAGCGTCTATTAACACTCGCAAGGACTCTATCTCTACTTCTATGGGAAGGACTGCTTCCATGCCATAGACCAATAAATAGGGGGTAGCCCTAGTAGAGGTGCGCATTGACGTCCTGTAAGCTAACAGGGTTAGAGGCAGCAGGTCAGGCCATTCTTTGTGATTAGTGGACATTTTCTGCATTATCTTTTTGATGTTCTTGTTGGCCGATTCAACAGCACCATTCATCTTAGGCCGATAGATAACGGAATTGAGATGCTTGATGTGGAACTTTCTGCAAAGTTCTTTCATCATTTGATTGTTCAGGTTCTTGGCGTTGTCTAATACGATAACCTTCAGTTGTCCATATTAACAGAAGACATTGTTTCTGATGAAACCAATGATGACCTCTTTGGTGACTTTGGGAAAAGAGGCTTCTTAAACCCATTTGGTGAAGTAATCAATCATGGTGAAGATGAATCGATGACCATTATTGGCTTTGGGTTCTACAGGACCGATGTTATCCATTCCCCACATGGAGAAAGGCCATGGTGAACTCATGTTGTGTAGCTCATTTGGAGGAGCATGTATGGCATTTCCATGTACTTGGCATTGAAAGCATCTTTTGACATGATCATCACAGTCAGCTTTGAGCGAGATCCAATAATGTCTTGTTCTTAATATCTTCTTGGCCAGCAGATGACCGCTCATGTGTGGACCACAAGCTCCACCGTGGACTTCATCCATCAATCTTTGGGCTTGCTCTTTATCAAGGCATCTTACCAGGCCTATTACAGCATCTCTTTTATAGTGTGCAACTCCGCTCAGATAGAACTTCATAGCTATCTTGTGAATCCATTTTTGCTCGGATTGGCTTGCCCCAGCGGGTGTAGATCCATCTCGGAGATATTCTTTGATGTCTTGATACCAAGGCTATTTGACAGGAGGTATTTCATCTGATACTTCCCTAATGTAATTCCCGTATTTCGGGGACTTCTGATTTATGAATTTGATGCAGGGAATCCCACTCCTATTGGATATACGGATCAATGAAGCCAACATTGCCAATGCATCAGCGAAGTCATTCCTACCTCGAGGAATATGGCTGAAGGTTATGCCTTCAAATTCACGGGATATTTTGATGACCTGCCGATGATAGGGCAGCAAATGCAGTTCTTTAGTGTGATATGTCCCAGTGGTTTGTCTGATGACCAACTCAGAGTCTCCAAAGACCAGTAAATGTTTGATACCCATGGATTAGGCTAATTGTGACGCCCTTAAATTTGGACCGCCACAGAGTCACTCGAATTAGGTTCGTCACGTTCGAATAATAATACAATAACAATATCTAAAACATAAATTCACAGTGGAAAATCTATTCTAGACTAATATACAATAATTTATTATAATTATTCCCCCAAGTCTCGTAACCTACAGTACTTAATAGATTATATAATAATATCAGATACAGACTTATTACATAACCCTACTTAAGTTTAAATATAGTTCTGAAATAGTCTTAATACATCATCTTAATAGACGTAAAACAACATCATAATATTTAGAACATGAAAGGGGCTAGCTAGTCGGTAGCCTTGCCCTTACCTTTATCGACTCCCGAAGGTCCACCCTGTTCTGCCTTAACTGAAATATTTTAGGAAAAGAAAGAATGAGCAACAAGTTTGCTCAGCAAGTAATATAACTACTATAGTTCTTGAATCCAAAAGTATATAACAGGATATGACAATTCAAGGATAGCAAGAAATATCAATAGTTTTCAATAACAGTCGCTAAGGACAGTAGAATATCAAGAAGTTTCAATGCTAAATCAATTCAAGATTTTAAGATAATTGAATACTGAGCAGTCACTAAGGACTATGAACTCTTACTAGAATTAACAGTAATATACTGATAATCCAACAAAAACAAGTACAACAGGTGATCAGCCTAAATTACCTTATATTATGCATAACATTTAATCATACTCAAGTGTGCACGTCGGTCTCCCGACAATATATAGTTCCCTTCAAAGAACGTTGTTCATCTCAGTCAATATAAGACTCCGCACCAATTAATTGGTTTGGATAGCTTTCTAATCATGATATAAGTCTAGCCGAATCAAATGGCATAGACCACTCTTTATAAGTTCAATACTTGACATTAAAGTTCGAAGAATATAATCGACTTTATCATAACTATGACACAATAAGTCATAATTTGAATAACTCACTTGCACAATAATAAACTTAATACGAATTCAATAAGAATAGAGTTCAAGTACTTGCTTACAATATTCGTTGAATAAAGTAATGCAAGGGCTTAGGATACTTGCCTTAAGCGTAGTCTATCCACGTAAAGTAAATCAATACTTTCGAATCCCTATCGTAATATAGTTATGTATATATATGATATCCATTAGTCATATATTTTAACATCATACTTTACCTGATATATACAATGCATATATAAGTTAAGTCTTTAACCTTACTATACAGTCATACCATGTATAGTATCATACTAATTCATAAATCTCGACTAATATAACTTTTATTGTCTTTTATCCTTAACGTTCCTCTTTTTAAGTTAATCATCTTCATATATCACCTTTAACACATAAGATCATAATCAATTCCAAACATATTTTATTTAGTAAGTTATGGCATTGTTATAAGTTAATCGTCAAAATCGGATTCAAGTATTAACATATGATATCACATAACATGTATACATATTAAAGGGTCCTTCCATGTTTGTATAACCTTTCCAAGTTCAATCATGCATGATATAGTTTCTAAGTTAATACCTTTAATAACTTAAGGCCATTCAAGGTCATGAAACTACAAAGTCTAACATGCTCGCCTTTTAAACACATAAGGTATTCCCGTAACTCGTGTTAGGCATGCTCATGAGTATTCACATCGCATACATGTAACTAGCATCGTTATTATTTTGAAAACATGATTCATTTATGCTTAACTTGATTTCACGATATCTAACATGGTAGGCATACATGTATGATACAATAGCGAGTCTAAGAGTACTATCAAACATGTCCATAAATATTGGAATCCAAATCTCAATGTAACATGTCAAGGTGCACGTTTAAAATTTATACTTTCATTAGTAAAGTTCACTAATAAGGCCTAACATGTTCATACTATATATATACATATGTTAACTTGTTCGACATCATTTCAAGGCCATATACACATGCTCGCAAAATCAGAATGCATATATGATACTTACATGCCAAGGTTCACCTTTGAACTTATATTTTCGTTAGAAATGTTCACTAGCGAGGTTCAACATGCTCATGTTACACTATGAAACATATATACGTAAGTTAACATGCTTTTCATGCATTCTTAAACCATACTAATATGCTCGCAAGGTCAGAATATTAACATGGCATATGCATATATCAAAGTTCATTTATAAATTCTATGTTTATTTCAAACTATATGCTTTCTTTAATCATGTATGTTAATATAGTAAAACATGTTCTCTTTTTAGGTCTAGGTATACTCATACATATGTTACTCATGCTAGCAAGCTGGTTTAAGTAGTAATCTAATTAACTAACACTGATCAGCAATAACAGAAGTTAGCAACTGGTGCAGGGGACCGGGGCAGCTGCGCTGCGCCTCAGTACTAAACCGGCGCAGCTGCGCCGTGTCTGGTTCGCACCAGACAGCAGCCTGCTTCGGCAGTTTTCAGCCCAAACACAAAATTTACTTCACGAATTTGATTCTAATCAGCCACATTCCAGTTTAAACATGTTTATAAGTTTGTATAGCAATTAAGAACTATGTTCTAATCAAATTTAGCATGAATGGCAACTATGATAAAGAATTAAAATTTTTGACAGAAAACAAAATGAAGAACAAGAATGAAGAACATGGAAGGTATATTATACCTCTGTTATGCAAAAGCTAATTTACACTTCCTCTACTAATATGTATATAAGTACTCACTCTCTACTTAAATTTATCAGACAATTTTTTTTCTAGCAACTGAGAAATGAAAGGGAGAGCTTCCATTTATAGAGAATTGATTCCCCAGTTCATAGCTTTGCTCCATGGTTTGAATCAATGAGAAATGGAAGAATTCAATGAGCAAGAAGAAGTTGGTGATTTAGTGGTTGGATTCCATCATGAATCCCACTCCCTTGTTCATCATTTGCTAGCAGCTATGGAGGTTTGCTGAGTTTTAAGGTTATAGGGGAATAGGATAGCTTGGAGTGTTCACGTGTGAGGGAGAGATAGTGACTATCAATATAGGACAAGTAGTGTATCTCAACCTTCTAGCAACATTAATATACACAACACTTATGTTACTTTGCACATATTATATATACCTAAGTTGTATTCATATAATACATGTTTAGGTTGTAATTTTAATGTCACAATGTAATTCTCATAATGTAGTAAGTGTAATTTGCACACATATAATCCATGTACATTTTATCATACCGGTATAATTTTCTCAGATATTATCACATTACATTGTCTCCTTTATTATTAAATTCTATTAATCAACAATTGTTTACAATATATTCACGATGTACTATTTTAATGTATACTCACACACAATTGTCACATAAGCATAAATCATGTAGCTTATATAGTTTAATCAATCTTAACACATGGTTTCTATATGTAGTATAGTCACATTTAACGTTACACTACACTATATAACACATGTGTCATTACTATATGTTATACTTTTAATTATCACATCCTTTGCACATATCAACTAGTTGAGCAAATATAATCTACTCGTTTATATATTATTATTCTCAATGGCAATTAATTAATTACTTATCTTATCTTATCTTATTAATTAATTAATAATAATAATATTAATTAATCCATCCCTCATCAATCAATGTAGTTATTAATCTCCATAACAATTAATTAACATTTATATGATTAATTATCACATTAAATAAATATAAATCTTATTATATTTATAAACAAGTTACTTATTATTATTCTATTACTTACAATAATAATAATCAACATATTATCAATCACCATTAATATTCCATTACAATTAAATAACAATTAATATTTGATTAATTATTCACGTAGTAATTTCTTCATTAATTAATATAATTATTAATATTTCTCATCACTGTGCCACACAAGGCATTCAACGAGCTTATCGCAAACTCCATATTTTTTCAATTATTATAATTATTCAATTTAATATAATTGAGTTAACTCATCTCATAACACTTACATATTTATATTCAAATAAATATTCATTTTCATTAATATATTTATTTAATAATATTCAAAAATTCTCGGGTATTACATCCTCCCTCCCTTATAAAAATTCCGTCCTCGGAATTGCTACAAGGTTACACAAATAGATGGGGATAATCCCTCATCATTCTATCATCTAATTCCCACGTAGCCTTTTCGACATCGTAGTTACACCAAAGTACTTTTACAGATGAAATAACTTTATTCCTTAAGGTTTGCTCTTTCCTATCTAATATTTGGACAAGAATTTCTTCATACGCTAGGTTCTTCTCCACTTAAATAGGCTCATAACAAATCACGTGCTTGTAGTCGGCCTTGTACGGTCGTAACACGGAGATGTGAAACACGTTGTGGATGTGCTTCAACTCGGGTGGTAATGCAACTTTGTATGGCACTTCGCCCACTCGCTTCAATATCTCGAACGGTCCTATGAATCTTGGACTCAATTTTTCTTTCTTGCCGAATTGTATTTTTCCCTTCCAGGGAGATACCTTCAAGAATACGAAACTGCCGACTTTAAAGTCCCGGTCTTGTCGATGCAAGTCTGCATACTTTTTCTGGCGATCTTGAGCTGCTACTAGTCTGGCTCTTATCACTGTCACCACGTCTGCGGTTTGTTGTACTAACTCTGGTCCGAGTATTCGTCGCTCTCCGACTTCGTCCCAATATAACGGCTTTCTGCATTTTCTCCCGTAAAGAGCTTCGTATGGTGCCATGCCGATACTCGCATGATAACTATTGTTATACGCAAATTCTACTTAGGGTAGGTGGTCATCCCAATTTCCCTTGAAATCCATCATGCAAGTCCTAAGCATGTCCTCCAGCGTTTGTATCGTTCGCTCACTTTGTCCGTCTGTCTGAGGATGATAAGCAGTACTCAACCTCAACTGTGTTCCCATTCTTTCTTGCAAGCTTTTCCAAAAATTTAACTTGAAGCGCAGATCTCGATCAAAGACAATTAACACCGGCACTCCATGTCCTGAAACAATCTCCTTTACGTACAGACTCGCTAACTAATTCAAACTATAGCGGATCTTGATTGGTAGAAAATGTGCGGTCTTCGTTAGTCGATCCACGATAACCCAAATGGCATCATATCCTTTCTGCGTGACTGGAAGTCCCATAATGAAGTCCATCATAATGTGCTCCTATTTCCACTCTGGTATTTCCAACGGTTGTAGTAAACCACTCGGCCGCTGGTGCTCTGCGTTAACACATTGACAAGTCAAACATCGAATAACGCACTCTGCGACTTTTCATTTTAGATTGTGCCACCAAAAGTGATGTCTCAAATCTCGGTACATCTTAGTGCCTCCCGGATGAACGGAATACGTCGTATTGTGTGCCTCGTGCAAAATTTCTTTTAATTCGGTTACCGCTGGCACCCACACTCTTCCTTTGAATCTTAAGATACCGTCTTTGTCTATTTGAAATCTTTCCTCTTCATTCTCTGCGTTCCTCTTTCTGATTTTCTCGCATTCTTCATCCTTTTCTTGTGATTCCTTTATTCTATCCAACAATATCGGACGAGCTTCCATTACAAATTTTTTTTCTTCAGACCTCTCCGGTCCTTTTACCTCTATTTCCAATTTCTCCATCTCTCTTATCAACTCCTTTTGAGTTGTCAAGTGAAACAGTTTCTCCCTTCCCTTCCTGCTCAGAGCGTCGGCAACTACGTTTGCCTTTCTCCGGGTGATAAAGAATATCACAGTCATAGTCTTTGATCAATTCTAACTACCTTCTCTGATGCATATTCAACTCCTTCTGTGTGAAGATATATTTTAGACTTTTGTGGTCCGTGTATATCTCACATTTCTCTCCGTACAAATAATGCCTCCAAATCTTTAACGCAAAAACTACTGCCGCTAACTCTAAGTCGTGAGTAGGGTATCATTTTTCATAGTCCTTTAATTGTCGTGATGTATATGCAATGACTTTGCTGTGCTGCATTAGCACACAACCAAGTCCCTTGTGCGATGCATCACTATACACCACAAAATTTCCCGCATCATTTGGTAATGATAACACAGGTGCCTTGCTTAATCTCTTTTTCAATTCCTGAAAACTCTCTTCACATTTGTCCGTCCATATGAACTTCATCATCTTTCTTGTCAGATTGGTCAACGGGGTTGCTATCTTAGAAAAATTTTGGGTGAATCTTCGATAGTACCCAGCTAACCCTAAGAAACTTCTTACCTCCGTTAGTGTTCTCGGTTGCTCCCAATTACTCACTGCCTCGACCTTTGCAGGGTCTACTGAGATTCCATTCTTATCCACCACATTACCTAAGAATTGAACATTCTCCATCCAAAATTCACACTTAGAAAATTTTGCATACATCTTCTCCTTTCTTAGTGCTTCCAGAACTATATTCAGATGTTCGGTGTGCTCTTCTTCTATCTTCGAGTAGATTAATATATCGTCGATGAAAACTAATACGAACTTATCCAAGTATGGCTTGAAGACTCGATTCATCAAGTCCATACATGCTACCGGAGCATTAGTCAATCCGAATGACATTACCAAAAACTCGTAATGTCCATAACAGGTTCGAAACGCAGTCTTTGGTATGTCCTCATCCCGTACTTTCAGTTGGTGATATCCTGTTCGGTCTATCTTCGAGAAACACTGCGCTCCCTTCAGTTGATCAAATAGGTTGTCTTTCCTTGGGAACGGATATCTGTTCTTGATCGTTACTCTGTTCAATTCTTGATAATCGATACAGAGCCTCATCTATCCGTCCTTTTTCTTAACGAATAACACTGGTGCTCCCCAAGGAGATACACTCGGTCTAATGTAACCGTTATCTAATAACTCTTGCAGTTGTATCATCAATTCCTTTATTTCTACTGGCGCCATACTGTATGGAGCTTACAAAATCGGTGCCGTTCCCGGTGCTAAGTCTATTACGAATTCGATTTCTCTGTCTGGCGGAAGACCAGGCAGATCGTCTAGAAATACATCTCAAAATTCATTCAATATGGATATATCCTTAATTTCTACTCCCTTTTTTTGAGTATCTACAATGTAAGCTAAGTAACCTACACATCCTTTCCTTAACAATTTCTTGGCCTGCATCATCGTAAGGCAACACAATTGCTTAAGCGATGAGCTACCATAAAACACTACCTTAGACTTACTCGGAGTCTGAAGGTTCACACATTTATTCTGACAGTCAATTATTGCTGCAAGGTTATACAACCAATTCATTCCCAGTATTACGTCAAATTCTCCTAATTTAATTGAAATCAAATCTACGCTCAGTTCATGATCTCTAATATTTGCGCGACATTTTCGGTAAACATATTCTAAAGGAATTATTTCCTTATTCGCAACTTCTATGTCAAGGGATCTTCTAATCGTTCTCGAGGTGTGTTAAGTCTACTAGCAAACTCTTCAGATACAAAGGAATAGGTTGCACCCGAATCAAATAATACATAAGCATTTATATCATTGATTGGGATTATACCTAACACCACGTCCTTCGCAGCTACTGCGTCCTGGACGATCATGTTAAAGGTCCTAGCGGTTGGACGGTTGGACTGTACCGGCCCGCTGATCATCAGTTTGTTTCCCCCTTGTTGGCTGCTACCTCCGCCACTTCCTTTCTTCGGGCAATCCTTGATCCGGTGCTCCGCCGAGCCACATGCAAAGCATCCTTGGATCTTTTTTGGTTTTGGGCAGTTGGGTGAAATGTGTCCCTCCTGTCCACAGTTGTAGCAAGTGTCGCGTCCCTTCCAGCACTCGCCCTGATGGTTCTTCCCATATTTTGGGCACCCCTCAGCCCTCTTCTTGAAACCTCCACAAAAATTCCCCGATTGATTGTTGTTGTTTTTGTTGTTGTTGTTGTTGTTGTTGTTGTTATTATCCTCCCACTTTCTCTTTCCCAAATTACTTCCCCGCTGCTACTTCCTCCATGATGCTCACTACCAGTGTTCTTGTTTTTCTTCTCCTTATGATATAGACTTAAGGCCTCACTGCCACCTTCCGCAATGATCGCCTTCTCCAGCAATGTCTCAAAGGATTCAATTTGAAGGACTGATACCTTATTAAACAGTCACGACTTTAGCCCTTATTCGAGTCGTCTTGCCTTCCTTTCTTCGTCTCCAACTTGGTGTTCTGCAAATCGCACTAGTTCATTGAACTTAGCCGCGTACTGCACCACCGTCATATCACCTTGTTTCAGTTCTAAGAACTTCACCTCCATTCGGTTCTTTATGCTCTTCGGGAAATAGTTCTCGAAGAACAGCGTCTTAAATCTCTCCCACGCTATTGTTCCTTCCCCAACTCTCTGCTGATTAGCCTCCCACCAGTAGTTTGCTTCGCCTCTCATCATATACGTAGCAAATACAGTCTTCTGGTCTTCACCCACGCGAGCAATGGTGAAAGCCTTTTCTATTTTTTTATCCAGGTCTGCACAATTATTGGGTCAGTAGTACCTTCGAACTCTAGGGGTCCCACACTCCTAAAGTCTTTGAAGTTTGTCACTGGTACTGCTTGAGGGTTAGGGCGAACGGGTTGGTTGTTGCTTCCCCTTAGAGCCTCTCTTAGCAAATCTACTAACTTCTGGATCGGGTCTACTTGTTCATTCTCATTGTTAACTGATTCCTCAGGTGCAGTTAATCTACGTCTGGGAGGCATTTTCTACATCACAAAATTTTTCATTTATTAATACTCAATATTATTACCCAATTATATTACTTAAGTATTTATTTAATACTAAAAGAATAAAATTTATAACACGTTTCTGAAATAAGATCATTTATATTCATATGCCAAATCGTTTCATTACATGATCATCCCTAGCATATTTCTATAAATGTTATCACATATCCCCTAATATCACAAAAGACGGGGAACACTAACATATTACCCCTTTAACAAAAGCTTACTCGGGGTTTATGTAACTATCCCACACTTTATACAAAAGTTGGGATTACAACACAACATGTATATCACAAAAGAAAACCACTAAAGCTACTGCTAGTCTAGCTAAGGGTCTCATCCCATCATCCCGCGCTCCACATCGCTCTTGTACTCCATCTGTGCTATGTATGCTATCAGCTCTCGGCTCAAAGTATGTAGGGTTTGTCCCTGCTCTGCTGGGTAGTGGTATACACCATCGATCACCCTCTCAAAAGCTGAACAGAATACATATCCCATCTTGTTCATCTTCCTCTTCTTGCATCTGACCTCATCCTATAGGTTGTCAGCTCTCTCGTTAGCGCTTCCCACTTCTCCTCGAAGTGTATCCTATCCATGACCTCCAACTCTAGCTGAGTACGGAGTGCTTCCTTCTCAGTATTCTCACTCAGTTCCCTCTGCTCTACTTCTTCCAGCTTTCCTACCAGATCTACGTTTCTAGCTACCGACCTGTGAAACAAGGTCCCCATCTGGATCCCTGCCTCCCTGCGGTAATGTGATCTCTACCTCTAGCTCCTGCATGTCCAACTTCCTCTGGTGGTCCTCGTCCTTCAGCTTCTGGAATTCAAACTCTCTCTCCTGGGCCTTGGCCTCCAGCTCCTGGACTCTGCAGTCCATATCTAGGATCTGCTCCTCATACTCGCCTAACATTTGTTCCTCTACAGTAGCCTTATCAGAGTCCTCCACTGGCTCATCCTACATCGGCTCGTTCTCCATCGGCTCCTCCTCTGGATCAGACTCTATCTCTATCTTGTCCTCGTCGTCAGACTTGAACAGTGCAATAGCATGCACAGGTATAGCCTCTAGAGGTGCCTCGTATACTACATGTATATCCCTGGGCTCCTCCTCTGCCACTCTACTAGGTACCCCTGTGTCTGTCATACTACAATCACAAACAGAAGACAAACAAACAGCAACTCCGATAGAATGTTAAATAAAACATAAGTTCATTGTATAGAATGAAGTTACATTTCATAACACGCTAAATCTCTCTCTAGGGAAACTCTATATGAGTTTTATCCCTTTTTAACTTCTAAGTTCTCCTAAGTTATAATCTAAGGACACTCGCTCCTAAGGTTTATAACTACAGCTCTGACACCAACCTGTGACGCCCCCAAATTCAGACCGCCACAGAGTCACTCGAATTCGGTTCGTCACGTTCTAATAATAATACAATAACAATATCTAAAACATACATTCACAATGGAATATCTAATCTAGAATAATATATAATGATTTATTATAATTATTCCCCAAGTCTCGCAACCTACAGTACTTAATAGATTACATAATAATATCAGATACAGACTTATTACATAACCCTACTTAAGTTTAAATATAGTTTTGAAATAGTCTTAATACATCATCTTAATAGATGTAAAACAACATCATAATATTTAGAACATGAAAGGGGCTAGCTAGTCGATAGCCTTGTCCTTGCCCTTATCGACTCCCGAAGGTCTACCCTGCTCTACCTTAACTGAAATGTTTTAGGAAAAGCAAGAATGAGCAGCAAGTTTGCTCAACAAGTAATATAACAACAAGGGTGAGTATTATAGTTCTCGAATCCAAAAGTGTATAACAGGATATGACAGTTCAAGGATAGCAAGAAATGTCAATAGTTTTCAATAACAGTAGCTAAGGACAGCAGAATATCAATAAGTTTCAATGCTAAATCAATTCAAGATTTCAAGATAATTGAATACTGAGTAGTCACTAAGGACTATGAACTCTTACTAGAATTAACAGTAATATACTGATAATCCAACAAAAATAATTACAACAGGTGATCAGCCTAAAGTACCCTATATTATGCATAACATTTAATCATACTCAAGTGTGCACGTCGGTCTCCCGACAATATATAGTTCCCTTCAAAGAAGGTTGTTCATCTTAGTCAATATAAGACTCCGCACCAATCAATTGGTTTGGATAGCTTTCTAATCATGATATAAGTCTAGCCGAATCAAATGGCATAGACCACTCTTTATAAGTTCAATACTTGGCATTAAAGTTCGAAGAATATAATCGACTTTATCATAACTATAACGCAATAAGTCATAATTTGAATAACTCACTTGCACAACAATAAAATTAATACGAATTCAATAAGAATAGAGTTCAAGTACTTGCTTACAATATTCGTTGAATAAAGTAATGCAAGGGTTTAGGATACTTGCCTTAAGCGTAGTCTATCCACGTAAAGTAAATCAATACTTTCGAATCCCTATCGTAATATAGTTACGTATATATATGATATCCGTTAGTCATATATTTTAACATCATACTTTACCTTATATATACAATCCACATATAAGTTAAGTCTTTAACCTTACTATACAGTCATACCATGTATAATATCATACAAATTCACAAATCTCGACTAATATAACTTTTATTGTCTTTTATCCTTAACGTTCCTCTTTTCAAGTTAATCATCTTTATATATCACCATTAACACATAAGACCATAATCAATTCCAAACATATTTTATTTAGTAAGTTATGGCATTGTTATAAGTTAATCGTCAAAATCGGATTCAAGTATTAACATATGATACCACATAACATGTATACATATTAAAGGATCCTTCCATGTTTGTATAACCTTTCTAAGTTCAATCATGCATGATATAGTTTCTAAGTTAATACCTTTAATAACTTAAGGCCATTCAAGGTCATGAAACTACAAAGTCTAACATGCTCGCCTTTTAAACACATAAGGTATTCACGTAACTCGTGTTAGGCATGCTCATGAGTATTCACATCGCATACATGTAACTAGCATCGTTATTATTTTGAAAATATGCTTCATTTATGCTTAACTTGATTTCACGGCATCTAACAATGTAGGCATACATGTATGATACATTAGCGAGTCTAAGAGTACTATCAAACATGTCCATAAATATCGAAATCCAAATCTCAACGTAACATATTAAGGTGCACGTTCAAAACTTATACTTTCATTAGTAAAGTTCACTAATAAGGCCTAACATGTTCATGCTATATATATACATATGTTAACATGTCCAACATGCATTTCAAGGCCATATAAACATGCTCGCAAAATCAGAATGCATATATGATACTTACATGCCAAGGTTCACCTTTGAAACTTATATTTTCGTTAGAAATGTTCACTAGCGAGGTTCAACATGCTCATGTTACACTATGAAACATATATACGTAAGTTAACATGCTTTTCATGCATTCTTAAACCATACTAATATGCTCGCAAGGTCAGAATATTAACATGGCATATGCATATATCAAAGTTCATTTATAAATTCTATGTTTATTTCAAACTATATGCTTTCTTTAATCATGTATGTTAATATAGTAAAGCATGTTCTCTTTTTAGGTCTAGGTATACTCATACATATGTTACTCATGCTAGCAAGCTGGTTTAAGTAGTAATCTAATTAACTAACACTGATCAGCAATAACAGAAGTTAGCAACTGGTGCAGGGGACCGGTGCAGCTGCGCTGCGCCTCAGTACTAAACCGGCGCAGCTGCGCCGTGTCTGGTTCGCACCAGACAGCAGCCTGCTTCGGCAGTTTTCAGCCCAAACACAAAATTTACTTCACGAATTTGATTCTAATCAGCCACATTCCAGTTAAACATGTTTATAAGTTTGTATAGCAATTAAGAACTATGTTCTAATCAAATTTAGCATGAATGGCAACTATGATAAAGAATTAAAATTTTTGACAGAAAACAAAATGAAGAACAAGAATGAAGAACATGGAAGGTATATTATACCTCTGTTATGCAAAAGCTAATTCACACTTCCTCTACTGATATGTATATAAGTACTCACTCTTTACTTAAATTTATCAGACAATTTTTTTCTAGCAACTGAGAATGAGAGGGAGAACTTCCATTTATAGAGAATTGATTGCCCAGTTCATAGCTTTGCTCCATGGTTTGAATCAATGAGAAATAGAAGAATTCAATGGGCAAGAAGAAGTTGGTGATTTAGTGGTTGGATTCCATCATGAATCCCACTCCTTTGTTCATCATTTGTTAGCAGCTATGGAAGTTTGCTGAGTTTTAAGGTTATAGGGGAATAGGATAGCTTGGAGTGTTCACGTGTGAGGGAGAGATAGTGACTATCAATATGGGACAAGTAGTGTGTGACGCCCCCAAATTCGGGACCGCCACTTGGTCACTCGAATTCGATTCGTCACGTGTTCATGGTAATACAATCATAATAATAATACGACTAAATGTCGCATTGCACAGCGGAATATAATACACGACTACTACCAAATAGATTACCTTTACATAATATAATTTATTCATGTCCCAAGGTCTCGTAACTTAAACAGTGATTACATAGCTTAGACATATCTCAAGCATAAATAACCTTAACTAGTACATAAGATCATAAGTTCTTTATTACAATCATAAGTCCTATATAATTAAAGCTACTCAGTAGCCTTTCCCTTGCCCTTATCTGTGCTCGAAGGTCCGCATGCTCTGCCTTAACTGAAATGTTTTAGGAAAAACAAGAATGAGCACAATTTGCCCAGCAAGTAATATACAATAAGGGTGAGTAATATAATTTTCAATTCTCGAAAGGGTATAGCAAGGTTTGATAGTTCAAGGATAACAAGAATATCAATAGTTCATAATAACAGTTTCTAAGGACAGAATAATATCAATGTGATTCAATAATAAATCAATTCATGATTTCAAGATAACTGAATACTGAGCAGTCACTAAGGACTATGAACTTCTACTAGAATTAGCAGCATTAAACTGATAACCCAAATCAAAAACAAGTACAACAGGTGATCAGCCTAAAGTACCATACGTTATGCATAACATTCAATCATACTCAAGTGCGCACGTCTGTTCTCCGACAATTATATTTTCCCTTCAAAGAAGGTTGTTCTTCTCAGTCAAATATAAGATCCCGCACCAATCAATTGGTTTTGGGTCACTTTTCAATAATATAAGTCTAGCCGAATTAAATGACATAGACACTTTCACAATATCCAAGAACAATACCAAGTTCAACATGAATAATAGCTTTAATGAAATAAGAGTTCAAGTATGCTAATTCAATTCAAACGTGTAAGTAAAGAAACTAGCTAGCAATATACAAGGATAGAATACTTGTACCGTAAAAGAGTGTAAGTTAGGAAACTTGCACAATAAAAGTAGGGTTCGGATACTTGCCTTAAATGTAGTTTATCCCCGTAATTTAATCAACACTTTTCGAATCCTATAGTAATATAGTTACGTATATATGATATTCATTAGTCATATAGTTTAACATTATATCTCATCTCGTATATACGATTAACACATAAGCTAAGTCTTGACCTAGCGACACAGTTATTTAGTATTATATTAATATAACTTCTATCCTTAACTATCCTCTTTTCTCAAGTTAATCATCTTCATACATCACTACTATCATGTGAGACTACCACAAATAGCAAACATATTCTATTTTAGCAAGTTATAGCATTACTATAAGTTAACCGTCAAAATCGGATCCACGTATCAACATATGATACCACATAGCACGTATACATATTAAAGAGTCTTTCCATGTTCGTTCAACCTTTCACGACCAATTTACAGGATATAGGCTCTATGTTAATACTTTTGGCGACTTACGGTCATTCAAGGTCATGACGTTATGAAATCTAGCATTCTCACCCTGTAAACATATAAGGTAGTCATATATTAGGCATGCTTATGAATATTCGCATTTCATACATGTAACTATCACAGTTATTAGTTGAAAACATGCTTTGTTTACGATATACTTGGTTTCACGACATGTAACATAGTAGGCAAACATGAATGATACTTTAGCAAGTCTAAAAGTACTATTAAGCATGATTATAACTTTCAGAATACGAATCTTGTAATAACATGTTAAGGTTCACCATCAAAGCACATATTTTTATTAGTAAGTCTTACTAACATGTTCGTTTTACATCATGAAATCCGTATATATAAATTAATATGTCCGACACGCATTTCAAGGACATATAAACATGCTTGAAAAATCAAAACTCATATATGGTATATACATGTCAAAAGTTCATTTGTAAAAAACTTACATTTCTGTTACTAATGAGGTTTGCATGTTCGTATTTCGTTATGAAACTTATCTACACAAGTGAACATACATTTCATGTGTTTCTAGGTCATACAAACGTGTCTCAAAAGTCAGAATGTCTAAAATGGATTCAACGAATCAACGTCCATTTTGAAATCCTAAGTTCATTTCGAAAATCTATAACTTCATTGTTCATGTAAGCGATCCGAATATAACATGCTCATACTAGTTTAACAAGTCCATATATATGTACTAATCATATCAGCATGCTTGTGCTATTTTATTTCATCAACTAACATATAGCAGACATCAAGTAGGAACCAAAAATCAAAAATCTGCAGCAGGCTGCTGGCGCAGCTGCCCAGTGCAAAACTGGCGCAACTGCGCTGGCTGGCGGCCAGCGGCAGACAGTTCCAGAAATCGGCAATCCACAAACCCAAATCACAAAATTACTCCACAAAATCCTTCACAGATAACTACATTACATATATATCACACTTGCAAGTCTATATAGCAACTAACCAAGCAATTCATACTTCAATTGTCAACAATTTCCACAATATCAAGAATTTGAGAATTTGCATAAACAGAAACAAAAAATTGAAGAACATGGAATTTGCTATATGAATTCTATTGTTAGTAAGCCACATTTCTAAGATATTACAAAGTCTACATAACAACCATCAATTACAACCCAATTAATTTATCTCCATATCCAAGCTTAATTCAAGAATTAGAAAATTTCAGAGAACATAAAAGAAGAACAATGGAAGGTGGATTATACCTCTGCTAGAATTCAAATAGAGTTTGCTGCTAATCCAACTTCTCCTACTGATATATGTATATTGCTTTCAGTTAACACTTATGCAAACTCTCAGCAAATTAAAAATGAAGAAACATGACTGCTATTTATAGAAGAATCCTTACACAGACAATGCAATTGTCCATTAAATTGAACCAATAAATTGAAGCTTTGTATATCAGCTAAGGAAGAGTTGGTAGAGTGGTTGAAGAACACTGTTGAGGCCACTCCCCATGCCATGATTTCTAGCTATATTGCTGAGAATTGGGAGAAGGAGAATAGGCTAGCCATTGAGTGTTTCACGTGCACAAGGATTGTGACTATCAATATGGGACAAAGCACACTAAGCTCAGAATTTGCAAATAAACTACATGTTACACTTGTATTACAATACACATATCATATACTTATCTTATATGTACTTTAAGTCATCATGAAATGTCCCAATATAATTCAATGAATAGGTAACATTGCAATGTAGCAAGTGTAATTTGTACATATATAGTCCATGCACATTTATCTCACCAGTATAATTTAATCGGATGTTATCTCATTATACTGTATCCCTTATTTATTAAATTACCTACCATATATTCATGATGTCTCACTTTAATGTATATTCACATTGTCACATATGCATTTCATGTAACTCATATAATTTAATAACCCTACTATGTAGTTTATATAACATAGTCACATTATAATATATAGTTAGTTACTCTACTTTATACATTTTAATTCGTATGCTCGCTCATAGAAGTAAATAATTTACTTATCTCATCAATTAATTAATAATAGTATTAATTAATTCGTTTCTCACTAATCCATACAATTATTAATATTCACAATAATAGATTGACACTTACATGATTAAATATCACATGAATAATTATAAATCTTATTATATTTATCAACATGTTGCTTATTACTATTATATTATTTGCAATAATAATAATCCACACATCATCAACTGATTCCACCTTCGCTGGATTAACTGAAATCCCTGATTTCACAGGATTTCGCAGTCGTAATCCTTTATCAACTCCAACCATCTATGCTGCCTCATATTCAACTCTTTTTGTGTGAAGATATACTTCAGACTGTTATGATCTGTGTATATCTCACATTTCTCTCTGTATAGGTAATGCCTCCAAATTTTGAAGGTAAAAACCACCGCTGCAAGTTCAAGATCATGAGTAGGATAACCTTTCTCATACTCCTTCAATTGCTTAGATGCATACGCAATGACCTGTCCATGCTGCATGAGCACGCAACCCAGTCCTTTATGCGAAGCATCGCTATATACTACGAAATTCCCCGTCTTATCCGGTAAAGATAATATCGGTGCCTGACTTAATCTCTTCTTCAGCTCTTGAAAGTTGTCTTCACATTTCTCTGTCAACACGTACTTCACGGTCTTTCGTGTCAAATTTGTCAATGGCATAGCTATCTTCAAAAAGTCCTGAATGAACCTCCGATAGTAACCTGCTAACCCTAGGAAACTCCGCACCTCAGTTGGCGTTCTCAGTTGTTCCCAGTTAATCACTGATTCCACCTTCGCTGGATCAACTGAAATCCCTTTCTTGTCGATGACGTGACCCAGAAACTGCACTCTCTCTAACCAAAATTCACACTTAGTGAATTTTGCATACAACTTCTCCTTACGTAGTGCTTCCAGCACTAATCTTAAATGTTCAGCGTGATCTTCTTTTGTTATTAAAAAGACTAGAATATCATCAATGAACACCACGACGAACTTGTCCAAATACTGTTTGAACACTTTGTTCATCATGTCCATGAATGCGGCTGGTGCATTCGTCAACCCAAATGACATCATTAAGAACACGTAATGGCTGTAACGAGTCCTAAATGCTGTCTTAGGCATATCTTCCGCTCTAACCTTCAACTGGTGATACCCCGTCCGCAAATCTATCTTCAAAAAATATTTTGCCCCTTTTAACTGATCAAAGAGATCATCGATCCTGGGCAATGGGTACTTATTCTTGATCATTAGTTTTTTCAACTCTCGATAGTCGATACAGAGCCTCAACGATCCATCTTTCTTCTTTACAAATAGTACCGGTGCTCCCCATAGAGAAACACTCGATTGAATGTACTTCTTGTCCAATAATTCTTGCAACTGAATCATCAATTCCTTCAATTCCACTGGCGACATACGATACGGTGCTTTTAACAATGGTGTCGTTCATAGCGCAAGGTCTATAACGAACTCGGTCTCCCAATCAGGTGGAAGACCTGTTATGTCACTCAAAAATACATCCGCATACTCATTGACTACAGGTATCTACTCCAATGTCGCTCCCACTCGCTGGGTATCAACAACATGGCACAGGTAACCTTCACCTCTTTTCCTCAATAACTTCCTAACTTACGTCATGGTTAGACAACACTAGCGTCCCGGTGATTTAGTACCGTAGAACACTACCTTGGGTTTCTTAGAAATTCGAAGGTTTACACTTCTATTTTGGCAATAGATAATCGCCCCATGGTTAACTAACCAATCCATCCCAAGAATTACATCAAATTCCCCCAATTTTATTGGTATAAGATCTACTGATAACTTGTTACCCCTTATCTCTACACAACAACTCCTATGAATAAAGTCAATCATAATTATTTCTTCGTTTGCTACCTTAACGTTCGAAGGTATTACCAATTTTTTAGGGAGTAACCCTAATCGTTTAGCAAATTCACATGCTATAAATGAACAAGTAGCACCCGAATCAAATAACACATAAGCATTTTCATTATTGACAGGGATAATACATGCTACGACATCGCTCGATGCCACAACATCATGGACTGTCATGTGTACAGGTCTACCAATCGCTAGTTAGCACCACTAGCTCCCTTTCCACTATCCGATCCCTTCTTTGGATAGTTTTTTGCAAAGTGATCCGGAGACCCACACGCAAAGCATGATGTACCCTTCTTAGGATTGGGACAATTAGGTGCAATATGCCCTTCTTGTCCACAACGGTAGCATACCACTTTCCCCCTGAGACAGACTCCAAGATGAGCCTTTCCACATATCTTGCATGGCTCGATCCTTCTCTTAGGATCTCCCTGCCTTGCCACGGTATTTCCTCCATTGAACGCCTTTCTCTTTGATGCACTAAAACCCCCGCTTTCTCCATCTTGTTTGACGCCTCCGTCAAATTTATTCCTATTCTTCTTTTCCTTTTGGTATAGGCTCAAGGCCTCACTACCACCCTCGGCTATTAAAGCCTTCTCCAATACCGCTCCAAAGATTTCACTTCGAAAAATAGAAACTCGATTATAGAGCCAAGGTTTCAAACCCAGCTTAAACCTTTTCGCCTTCCTCGCCTCGGTGTCCACTTTGTGTGGCACAAATCTTGCCAGTTCATTGAACTTGGCAGCGTACTAGGGAACAGTCATATCCCCCTATTTTAATTCTAGGAACTAGACCTCCATCTTACTCTGCATGCTAGGGGGAAATAGTTCTCTAAGAAAGTCTTCTTAAACTGGTCCCACGTAGCATTTTCCAACTTGGCTCTACCCTGGTATGCCTCCCACCAGAAGTTAGCCTCTCCTTTCATCATATAAGTGGCAAAAGGAATCTTCTGCTCTTCTCTGACATTTGTTATCACAAATGCCTTTTCGATTTCCTTTACCCAAGCTTGGGCAGCAATAGGATCCCTAGTTCCTTTGAACTCCAGAGGACCTACGCTTTTAAAGTCCTTAAAGGTAGTACCAGCTACTACCCCAGGATTTAATCTCACACCCCCTCCAGCATCTTTAAAGGCTGCAGTCATTAGGGTAATAAACTCTTGCATCGGGGTATTCGGAACCCCTTCTTCCTCCACATTAAGTGGCTCTGCTTGTCGAGTTCTTTGTTGTCTCTTCGGCGGCATTTTCCTGTTAACGTAAATAAAGTTTCGTTATTATTTACTTCTTTCTGTTGATTATTATTTACAAGTAATAATAACACAAACACATTGTCAAGCATTTCAATAAACTTCTTATATTAAAATACTTCTTCTTATAGTATAAAACTACAATTGTTCTTCCTTACATGGCCTTAGCCATTTACACTACTATCCCGCAATTGCTTGTCAAAAATTGGGATTTACAAATGACTACCCTTTAATTATACAAAAGAGGGTTTTACGTCACTACAAGCTACACACTATTTACAAGCTATTCCTTCTATACATACTACCGGACTACATCTACCTTATGGCATTCTTATAATCCGCATCCGCCATACTGGCCACTATATCCCGACTAATGGTATGCCGGGTTTGTCCCTCTTCCACTGGATACTCAGCAATCTGGTGCTGGTAATCCTCGTGCAAACTCCTATGTATATAGGACATCCGACTGATCTTTTGCTTCTTTTTCAGAATCTCAACTTTCAACTCCTGGACCTCTAGCTTTAGGTCCCGAACTTTGTCTTTCGCCAGCACTATCTCAGTCGTGATCAACTTCCCAGAGGACCTCTATGTCTTCCTTATCCTCATGGACGTCGTGAACCTCTTGATTTAGGTCACGAACCTCCTTACTCAGTTGGAAATTTATGTCCAAAACTGCCATGAATAGAGCCTTCATAGACTCCCCTGGTGACATAACCTCCTCCTCCATAGGCAATACCGGAGTAAAGGATACCACTTCCACTTCCTCTTCCGACATACCATCAAATAATGTGGCATAGTCGAAATTATCTGCATCCTCCGACGGATCCTCCTCTTCAGCCTCTGCTATGTTCATTATTGACACCTCTGCTACTGCATTGGTGCATTCTCTATAATGTTGACAAATTCCTCATCGCTATATAAAGCCATATCTCCTGACATCTACAATAAGACATAATTAGCTTGATTAGTAAACAATCAAAATAGTATAAACATGTATCACATTTAATATGTTTAAGGTTACTTTTCTCATAAAAACTCTACCCAAGTTTTATTTACTTCTAACTTCTACTTCTCTTCTCAAGGTTATCGCTTAAGGTTTTTCCCCCCTTAAGTTTTATAACCTAAAGCTTTGATACCAACCTGTGATGCCTCCAAATTCGGGTACCTTCAAACCCTGGATATGGTGCTACACGGTACTACTGTTTACACATACATTCAATTGAATACTCCAATCACATGCATAAGATTACTAACATTCCATTACATTACTTCCTTCCCAAGTTCTTATTAACCTTTACATACGTTCGTTGTCATAATATCATACATTACAACAAAAGTACTATGTTATTACAAGGATAGCTAAGTAACCATCTTGGATTTGCCCTTGTCCTTACCGAATCCTTCGGTCCAATAGCTATTAGCTGAAACATATGATTTTAAGCAAGAATGAGTACAACTAGCTTAACAAGTTTAATATATTACTTTGCAACCACAAGATCAAGAATCATATAACTTTATCTTCAATAATTGTACAAGAGTTATAAAGTAATAGGAATAATCAAGATAATGTTTTGAATTCCTTTAAAATCATTCTCAATGACATATAGTCCCTTAAGAATTTGAGCTGGTCAAAGACTATGAACATTTTTTTCCGTTTCCATTCATAAAAGGATAACCCGGTACATAACCGTAAGCCCGATATAACTTACGATCACGTACAGGTGATCAGCCTGTAGTACTCTATGTTGATTAACACTCCATCTATAAACGTTTTCACGTTTAAGCTTTTTGGCAACTTCAAGTGCCCGCCGATTTAACAATGTTAAAACCTTTGTGTATTCATACTCAGGTTTACATCGGAATCCGTACCAAAGCAATTGGCATATGATAGCACATCAAGAATACTTTGAAAGATTTATGGAAATCAATCAAAATACTTTACATATACGTCTGGACGAAGCAAATGGCATCGACTATTCAGCAACAGTTCATGCATAGGCAACCATACATATTGACAACTTGTTTGACATTACGTACATACAAGAGTTCAGAAAGCTTGCATAACATTACGTTAATACAAGGGTTAGAAAACTTGCCTTCACATCTTTAAACGTTTTAAATGTACTTTACTCGGTCTTTGCACTTCTATAAGATATAAACACATAGCATACCAATTAGGTTATCATAATCGATATACATTGCGTACCTATCTTCTCCTTCTCGTATAACTTAGCTGAATTGTTAAACTAATAACATTCGTTCAAGTCATTTAACATTCTTTACGACTTGATCACATTCATTAGTCATAAGTCGACTCTTGTCGATCATTGTTAAGCACAACGACCGACGAAACCCTAATCGGTTCGTTACATCAACCATATTCTCATCGAATTCCCGTTATTGGACTCCGTATGGAATTTACATGAGTTTTAATTTTATTTGACGTCATTCATGCATGATGTACCTCTATTACATGTTATATAACCTTAAGGCACGCTTACAACTCGATTACGATTCACGGTATACATTACCAGTTTTCAAGTTTTAAATTAAAATATGTTTTATCAACGTTTAATTCATAAACTTATTCTTAAACACTTGTTTAATTGATTTCTCTTCATGAATACTCATCATTTAGATGCCCCATAAATACCATGTAGAAAGTCAAGTTAAGAAATCTACACGTCGGGATTATTTTTGTTAAGGGCGCTGCAGCGCCGGCACAAGGCCTAGAGGCAGCGTTGCATCGCTGTCTCGCAGAACTTTTCCACTGCCTCCAGATTCTGAAAAAAATGGAATTTCAACGAGTCCGTAACATGATCGTTTCAACTCAGAATTGACTCATTCCAAAGCCAATAGTTCATAAATGTTATGTTCTATCATTTCATCAAGTCGGAGTTCATTTCTAAATCCGTCGACGAGAATTTAGCCGATTAGTTTACTTTTACACTTTCGTCTAACGTTTTTGAACGTTTGACTCAAAATTCTTCGTTTTAAGTCCGAATTGGTTGTTCTTGCTCCCGCAAGTCTTATTTACCTAATTACACGTGTTGTAATCAAAAACCATCATTTTTTAATTACACGGCAACTTTTGACCTCTATTCAGGGAAAATTTACGATTTCAACGATTAACATCTAATCGCGTAACTTACAATTAACCTCAATTCATGCACTCATTAACCTCAATTCATGCACTCATTAAATTATAATTAAATAAATTATAATTTAAATTACACATTCACCTTAATTATTATTCCAAATTATGATTACATATTAAATCATAATTAAACAAATTATAACTTAAGTTAAACATTTACTTTGATTTAAAATTAATCAAACTATATTCATTATAATTTAAAAAATTATAATTTAAATTAAACCTTCATTTTAATTATAATTATTTCAAATTATAATTACACATGATATATTTTATTAACATAATCATCACTGTTCATATAAAATTTTAATATATACTTATCATGTCATCAAGTTTACCACATTAGGTTAACTTTTCATGATACCACAAAATTTCACAAAAATTAAAATATTTTCTTTTCAGCATACCCCCCGTCGGGGCGGGGGTATTAGGCTTGATATGCCCTCCGGGGCGGGCCCCCTGCAGCGAACAAAGACTGCTACGCGTACTATGTAGAGAAAAAGTCAATTTGGCTTATTTCTCCACCCCAATTTCCAATTCCAGTCAACACAACTCGTATAAATTTTTTAGAAAACATAAATTCTAAGCTTCTAACATGTTTTAACATATGAAATCATCAATACACATAATCAAAACTCTTAATTTTGAAAATTTTGGATAAAAACTATTTTCCAGTGTTCTTGATAAAATTGAACACTGTAAGTTTATTTCTAAATCAAAATATACAATTCAAAACATATTTAAATTCATTTATAAATATGGTATCATCATCTAACCTCAATTCACACAATCAAATCACAAATTTTGATTTCAAATAAGCCAATTATAAAACTATTTCACTATGACTTTTGATGAACAGAAATTCCTCATGTTCATCATATATTCATGAATTAACCAACTAAACCATCATACAATTCAATTATAAGCATATATTATCACAATTCACATATAGAATTTCATGTTATGAACACCATATAACATATATATCCCCAAAATCATAAGTTTTCATGAAGATTTATATTTATAGAAAACTAAAACTTTGAAGAACGTAAAACAACTTTAAAACTCTAAAGTTAGAAATTATACCATTTGCTTTGCTTATTGGAACGAAGAGGATGATGCTATCTCAAGCTTCCCTTCACTCTTCTTCCTCTTTCTTCTTTCTCTCTTCTTCTTCTCTTTTCTCTCTTCTTCTTCTCTTATCTCTCTAACTCTAGATTCTCTGTATTTCTTTCTAGCACAGACTATCCCTTTTGCTCTTTGTTCTAACTGACTAATCTTTTTGCCTTTCTAACTAACGTAGTTTAAACATATAACTAATATGATATATATTATATGTATAATTATATAATATATAACTCCCAAATATTTAAACCGCCCAATTAATACCATAATTGCAATTAATATAAATAAGTTACAAATTAAATTTTAAAAGCCCTAAGGCTTGTTTGGCAAAACAACATTATTTTTAAAAATAGTTTTTTTTGTAGTTAAGCCCCGTTTGGCAAAACGGATTTAAAATAATGCAAGGACCTTGTTTGGGAAAACGGTTTTAAAAACTCTTTTAATTCTTTTAATAAATTCTTTAACACATATTTTTAATGTTATACTTTAATTAATTAAATCTTAACATTCTAATTTAGTTAATTAAAAGTTAACATCAATTAATCACATAACAATTATAATTACTCGCTAATTATAATTTCATGTAACAATTACCACATAACTTCATCTAATTTAATTATCCCAATTAAATTAGAACTATAACATAAAACCATTATATATTAATTAAATTAAATATTAAATATTCATTTAATTAATATAATATATTTAATTAAATCACTTCATAATAATCACATAATTATTTATTTAACTTAATAAATAAATTAATTAAAATATTTATTTAATTCAATAAATATTAAAATTAATATATAAAATTCTTTTCATACCAAATCACATAATTCACAATATATAACACATATACACATTCACAAACTCAAATCGTCTCATAATAAGAATTTTATTTATTAAATTCTCATTTATAAATTCTTAAAAATCCGGGATGTCACAGTTGTCAGCACAATAATCTCAAGTAACTGCTATCTTTCGAATATGTTGGGCTGCAACAACGTCCAACTTCCTCGAAAGTGTCTCAAGCTGTGCTAATAATTCAAAAATTGCGTTGAGTCCATCAATCCCTGTTTTCCTTGGTCGAGTCATTCTCATATATGGCCATTAATAAGTAAAGTCATCAATGGTACCTGAAAAGAGAGAAATATAATAAGAGAATTAAAATATAAAAAATATTTAAATTAAGACTATTTTGATTGAAGCTAATGTTAGTCGTATTCCTGATCAATATATGTATGCAAGTATACACGCTTAACAAGTAATAAAGAGTAAGTAGAGTATCGATCCCACATAGAATTATCTAATAAAAATCACCAAACACTAACCCGTAACCAACTTAATCTTATTTAATCGACTGATTTAGTATTTTGAATAATAATATGCAATTAAATTAATACTAACTATCCCTATAATGAAACTAGATAATAAAGACATGAGGCTACAATTTCACCTATTATTTCATCTAAATCAATACACTTCCCGTTAAGCCAAATTAATTATCATGGAGTGCTAATCAAGAACACGAAGGTAAAGTATGGCCATTTCTCGATGTACCATACCCATATCAAATCAAATCCATAGATGATAGAATCATGTCGAGCATCCTAATTAACTAACTCACTATATCTCTATGCGAATTACAATTAAAGAGGGTTTAAGCGCAAGTTCTTATTAGATTACATGCGGTGCATAGGTATATCTCTATCCTAGGCATAAATCATGAATTCCATCGCCATATAGAAGTCACGAACACATGCTATTATGATCAGATCTAAAAATAATTCGTTTCTCAATTTTATATGGATTATCATGGTAATTGTTAGCTAGGCAATTAAGCATTTCAACACAAATCACAATAGACAATTCAATAACAATTAATGAGACTAACAAGGAAACATATCAAAATAAACTAAACAACAAGATCCATTATAATCTCAAAATGGAGTTTAATTCATGATTGAAGTCAAATTCATAATCCACAATTGAATAAACATTGAAAGATACAAAGAGATAAGAAGAGAATTTAGGGTTTGAGGTGAGCAAATCTGAATTCTCTTGCTTCCAATCTGAATCTCCAATGCTTTCCAAGAGCTTCAATCTCCAAAGATCTAATCTAATCTGGGGTTTATCTAATATAATTTAATCTAATCTAATGGAAGAGTAGAATATCTAAAGATGATATGTACAAAATGATGATCCCAAAGGATGGAATACATGTTTACATACTAATATCCTTCTCTATATAAGCCCTAATTGACCCTACTTCGAGCTAAAACTCAATTGGTTCATTAAATGAAAGTCAAACTGTTGGTCATACAGGTTTGGGAGCAGCTGCGCTGCCCCATAGGTCAAAATGGGCGCAGCTGCCCCATACACCAGATGTAAAAAAAAAATCTGTTGCAATATCATTTGGTACAATGACCATAACTTTTGATCCGGTAGGAGTTACGGGGTCTGCCACCTGTCAAATCGAAGATCTCGACAAGCTCTACAACTTTCAATTTTTGAGAATTGAGAAATAATTGTTGGAGAAAGGTAGAAAATGGCCCTGAAGTGACTGCTGTGCAAATGGCAACCCAAAGCATTGAGGTTCAATCGTTCGTTGGTACAAAAGTCATAACTCTCGCATCCGAACTCCGATTTGAATGATTCAAGGTGTTCCAAAAAGCTAAGAAGAAGCTCTACAAAAAAAATCCAAGTTCCAATCCAAGAACATGAAATGAACATAAAAGCCCAAACAATATCTGGATTGCATTTCCTTATTTTTTCATACCTATAGTTGCTCACATAGTTCCCAAGCATACGATCTACAAAATGAACACAACATACATGAAAAGTAACTATGAAACATAGGTTTAAGCAACTAATTCAAGTAATAGATACCAGATAAGTAGGCATAAAAACTACTTATCAAACAACTCATCTTCTAGAGCCATGAACATAATGTTCTTAGCCCTTTTGTCTAGCTGCATCAGCTTCTTTTCATTGCCAGTCCATTCAGCTCTGTACTTGGCTGCCATATTTTTTGGATCATCAATGCTTGGAGCTTGCTTTGTTGGAATGTATGGAACACTAATTACAACATCATATAGATCTTCATCTATTGCATCTATATAAGTCTGCAAACGAACTTTCCAAATAAATTTTTTTTCCTTATTTAGAAGGGGTGCCTTATTCCCACCACCAACCTTAGAACCGATTTTATTGTGTGCCATATGATCAAATCAAAGTGTAAGCTTAAATATTCGAGAGGACCAGCTCTGATACCACTTGTTGTTTCCCAGAGGCACAATAGATATCTAAAGGGGGGGGGTTAAATATATCTTTAAAAACTTTTGCTTATTTAAAGATTAGTTACTAGATAATTAATTTGTTTAAATAATCTTAACACATCAGAATATTAGTTTGAATCTCCCCTTAAATATTTAATGAAATCTCAGTTATAAATTTAGTTCTTGTGGATATTAGTTGTGGCGACCCAAAAATTCTACTTAATTTGTAAATTAAGTATTTTTGGAATATTATTAAATAAAATAAAATATTATGAATATTATTCTGTTTTATATGTTCAAAGTTAAGTTTTTACGGTGGAACGCGTTTCTGTGATGGAATTTACAAGTTTTAGGATCATATAAGGAAATAAAAAATTTAAGGGAAAAAGACGAAAAGTCACTATTTATAAAACACAAAAAATGGTAATAAACATTCTTTTCAAGAATTTTGAATTACGTCATAGCATTTATTTGAGTAGACGAGATGTGACGCCCCCAAATTCGAGTACTTTCAACCCACAGGTATGGTGATACACGGTGCTACAAACTACTCATACATCCAATTGAAAACTTCAATGACAAGCATAAGTTTAATAACTAATACATTATAATAATCCCTTCCCAGGTTCTTTGTAACCATTGTATTCGTTCTGTGTCATAATATCATTCATTACAAAAATAATACTATACTATTACAAGGAATAAACTATTTATCCGTCTTTGTCTTGCCCTTGTCTTTACCGAATCCTTCGGTCCGTTCGCTCTTAGCTGAAATCATATAATTTAAATAAGAATGAGCATAACTAGCTCAACAAGTTTAACATTATATTCTGCAACCACAAAATCAAGAATCATATGATTTAATCTTTAATAATTGTACAATAGTTATGAAGTAGTGTGAATAATCAAAATAGCATTTTGATTCTTTTAAATCATTCCCAAGGACTTATAGTCACTTAAGAATCTGAGTTAGTCAAAGACCATGAACATTCTCTATAATTTCCATTCAAAAAAGAACAACCCGACACTAAGACCGCAAGTTCGATATATCTTGCGAGCACGTCCAGGTGATCAGCCTGTAGTACTCTATGTTGATCAACACTCATTTATTAAACGTATTTACGTTTAAGTTTTGGCAGCCTCACGTGTCCGTTGAGTTAACGACGTTAAAACCTTTGTGTATTCATACTCGGGCTTACCTTTGAATTCATACCAAAGCAATTTGCATAGGATAGCAACATTATGAATATTTTGGAAAGATTTGTGGAAAAAAACCAACCAAAATACTTTAAGTCTCAGTCTAGCCGAATCAAATGGCATCGACTATTCAATAACAGTTTATGCATAGAAAACCATGCATATTAACAGCTTGTCCAACATAACATGTAGACAAGAGTTTAAAAAACTTGCCTTCGCGTATTCAACTTTTTAAGTTTACTTTACTTTGGATCTTTATTGTGATGCCCCCAATTATGGGTACCTTCAAATCCTGGATATGGTGCTACTATCTACTCATACATTCAATTGAAGACTTCAATAACATGCATAAGTTTACTAAATATTACATTATATTAATCCCTTCCCAAGTTCTTTGTAACCATTACATTCGTTCGGTGTCATAATATCATTCATTACAATAATAATACTATGCTATTACAAGGATAACTTATTTATCCATCTTGGACTTGCCCTTATCCTTACCGGATCCTTTAGTCCATTCGCTCTTAGTTGAAATCATATAATTTTAAGCTAGAATGAGCATAATAGCTCAGCAAGTTTAACATTATATTTTCAAGCCACAAAATCAAGAATCATATGACTTCATCTAAAATAATTGTACAATAGTTATGAAGTACTACGAATAATCAAAATAGCGCTTTGATTCCTTTAAAACCATTCCCAAGGACTTATAGTCTCTTAAGAATCTGAGCTGGTCAACGACCATGAACATTCATTTAGTTTTCATTCATGAAAAGAACAACCCGACACTGAGACCGTAAGTTCGATATAGCTGACGAGCACATCCAGGTGATCAACCTGTAGTACTCTATGTTGATCAACACTTACACATTAAATGTATTTACGTTTAAGTTGTGGCAACTTCAAGTGCCTGTCGATTTAACGACGTAAAAATATTTTTTTATTCATACTCAGGCTTACCTTTAAATCCGTACCAAAGCAATTGGCATAGGATAGCAATATTATGAATATTTTGGAAAGATTTGTAGAAAAACTAACCAAAATACTTTAAGTCTTAGTCTAGCCGAATCAAATGGCATCGACTATTCAATAACAGTTTATGCATAGGAAATCATGCATATTGACAGCTTGTCCAACATAAAGTGTAGACAAGAGTTTAGAAAACTTACCTTTATGTCTTTAATCCGTTAAGTCTACTTTACTCGGTCTTTACAACTTCTACAAGGCATAAACACATAGCATACCAATGAGATTTCCACAATTGATACACATTGTACAACCTATCTTCTCCTTCTTGTATAACTTAACTAAATTGTTAAACTAATAGCATCTGTATAAGTTATTTAACATTTATTACGGCTTATTAACATTAATATGTCATAAACTGACTCTCGTCAATCATCGTTAGGCATAATAACGGACGAAACCCTAATCGATTCGCTACGTCAATCACATTTCTATCGAATTACCATTATCGAATTCTGTATAGAACTTACGTAAGTTTTAACTTCATTTGATATCATTCTTGTACTACGCACCTCTATTACATCTCATATAACCTTAAGGCGTGCTCTAAACTCGACCACGATTCACGGTTTACATTTTTGGATTTCGAGTTTTAAATTTAAATACATTTATTCAACATTTAATTCTTAAAACCTTCCTTAAACATGTTATTTAAGGGTTCTCTCTCCATGAATATTAACCATATACTTGCCCCATAATTATTATGCAACAAGTTAGGTTAATAAACATTCACTGTCGGAAAAATTTTGGTTAAGGGCGCTGCAGCGCCAACCTTAGCCTTAAAGGCAGCGCTGTGGCGCTATATCGCAGAGTCTCTCCCCTGTCCCAGCCCTGCGGTGCTGGAAACCAAAGCATGGGCGACGCTGTGGCGCCGGCCCCCAGCCTTAGAAAAAATTTTCAAATGTTGAAATTCACGAGCTCGTAACACGATCGTTACAACTCGAAATTGGCTCGTTCCAAAGCCATTAGTTCATATATTCCATGTTCTACGATTCCATCCAGTTGGAATTTATTTCTAAATCCGTTGGATAGATATTCTTTGTTTAGTCCATTTTTACGCGTTCGTTAAACGTTCGTGAACGTTTGACGCTCGATTCTTTGTTTTAAGTCCGAATTCGTTCGTTCTTGCTCTCGCAAGTCTTATTTACCTAATTATATGTTATGCCATTGAAAACCAAGGTTTTCGAATCAAACGGCGACTTTTGACTTCTATTCCGGGAATTTACGATTTCGACGTTTAACGTCTAATTCTAGTAACTTCTTCAATAACTTCGTTATTCAAGATTTTTACTACGAACCAAATGGAACTAATCCATTGGTTATTCATTAGTGATTCTAACCAATACAAACTTCTATTTTTTCATGGTTTCACTTACTTATTAATCAAACTCTCAAGATTTTGATAGTTTCCTTATTGAGTTCTTAATCAATTATTATGATTCCACTTATTCATGGCTTATTAGTGTTTTAAGTCCACTACAAAGCCATCCTTATTACTTCTTACTAATCATGCTCCACCAATTCATAATAGTAATTATACATATGCAATGAGGTTAATAAACCTTTAATCATACATGCTCAAGTTATTATAGTTATGTATTTCAAAGTAACATAGTTTTACTTCTTTAGACTCATGTGGACTTATGCTTGACTAGTTTGCAACGTAAACGACTAGTTAGGTGTACATGCCAATTGTGTCTATATACATACAATATCCTATCATGATAGTCATATATTTCAGAATACACATAAGGTGGTTATCAACAAAATTAGTCTTCAAACTCCTAAGTTTTCTTTGAAAATCTCATGTTAAACCAACCAAGCATGTAAAGCAACTTCACATACAATATATCATACTCATGTATACACATAACTAAACAATAATATCATGCTCATAAGTTCAGAATTCAAAGTATACTTAGTTTGTTAACTTTCATTCTCTAACGTTAAGTTTCCTTTATAAGGTCATTAAACCAAGCTAACATAGGTGATAACATGCAAGGCAACCTATGTCAGTATATCAGGGACATAAATAGACATACTTAAGTCAAACTAACATGCTCCATTCATCAGAAACCACAAAAGTTGGATTTCTCTTCTGCAGATCGGTGCGGCCGCGTCTGTGTTTGTAATAGGGAGTGGCGCAACCGCGCCACTCCGGTTCCAGCCAAGAAACTTTCTGCAATTGCAGAGATTAGACAAATTTCCATAATTACTCACGAGTCAAGCTTACAAACAACCACATTACCTCTATAACATGTATATAGACTATACTATCATGTTAACATCATCAATTTTCAACTAATTCATGCAATTTCTATGAATTTATCAAATTCAAAACTAAGAACTCAATGTAAGAGCTATACCTCTTGAAGCTTGAATTTGATTAAGCTTGCTCTAAATCTTAGATTATACTCTCAATTCACTGTATATAACACTTAGCAAACAACTCAACAAAGTGAATTGAAGGAGACGTGAGCTCAATTTATAGACAAATGAATATCCATACAAGAGTTTTGCACATAGAATTAAACCAAGAGATGAAGGAAGAAGATGATGGGTATTCATAAGTTGGTGAAATAGCGGCGAACGACCACATCAACCCACTCCCCTTGCCATCATTTGATTGAAGCTAGCATTCTTGAGTTTGGTATATAGGAGTAGTATAGGCCATTGGCCATTCACGTGAAGAAGGAGAATGGGACACCAATACGGGACAACTTTCAATCTCAGCATTTGCAAAATGAAATAATGTTTACATACTTTAGTTTTATTTCATGTACCACCACTCAATGTATATGTGTGTATAATTATGGTTAACTCTCATTTAATTTGCAATTTAGCTTTAGTGGGGAATTAATATTACATTGTAGCAAGTTGGGAGTATATATATACACATCATTATATAATCCATGTACCTTTGATAATACCGAATATAATTTAATTGAGTATTATCATTCCACATTATCATAAACTTTATTATTTCAATTATACTTAATTACTGAAATAATTATTAAATAACAAATATTTATTAGTCTAATTTAATATTTCACAAGGTACTCTTTTAATGTACCTCGACATAACATATTGTCACATAAGCTCATTTGTGTAACTTATATGATTAATTTAATCTTACTATATAGTTTTATATATTATATAGCTACATCGTAGTGTCACACCCCATTATACTTTAAATATGTGTAGGCACTTTATAACCTAGGATTTCTCATTACATATTATTGCAAATAGCAATTAATTAATCTTATAATATTAATTAATCATTTACTCCTTAATATGCATATTACTTATAATAATAATTGATTAACAATATTATATTAATTAATCCTTCACTTATAAATTCTTTCATTCTTTAATGTAATTAAACCATCATAATTTCCCTCATCGTGCCACACAAGGCATTTCACGAGCTCATCATAATTCTCCACATTTTCTCAATTATCATAAATTTAATTTAATTAAATTGAGTTACTCATCTCATGCTACATAAACATTTATATAAAAATAAATATTCACCCTTTTATTAATATCAATATTAATATTAATTATAAAATTTACGGGTATTACATCCCCCATGTGTCATCATGGGTTATGGGCTAACCCATGGGTTTTACCCATCTGTTTATCCATCGGTTCGACCCACGAGTTTAGTTAAAAATTTAAATCAAATTAAATGTATTTACTTTGTATAAAATTTATATTATACGTCGTATTAATTCTCATATTATACGCGTATTCATTCCGTGTAATAATCATTTACTATTATATATAAACAATTATTCTTTTAGTTTACTTTCCCTAACACTTAGGATTTTAAGTCCTCACGCGAAAACGTCGTGAGCCATAAGTGAAATATTATTGCATATTTCACCTTGTCTTGAAATCCTATCATTACGTGTTTCTCGTAATTTCAATAATAATTCACGAGCAGAAATGGATAATAGTGATTTCCACCCTAATTTTTTTTTTCCGGCTAACTTAACTTTTCACGGTATATTACCGTCAAATCTTTCGAAAGAACGTCATTCCGACATTCCAAACTCTCAAAAAGGCTTAGGGTCTCAAACCCTAACCCTTAGGGTCAGACCCTAACCCTTAGGGTTTCAACTGTGAATAGTGGCTATTTTGTCTTTTTCTCAAAAATATTTTATTTTCGTCTTACAAATTCACATCAATTATTTCTGGCTTGTAGTTAGAATACTAACCATTTTTGACCTCTCTAGGTCATAGAACAATCTTCGATTAGCTTACTCAGTCAGTTTAACAAACAATTAATCAAATTTTATGTAATAAATCAAATAAAATTCATTTATATAACGTTCGATTTTCTTGGGCGTTACATGGATGGAGAGTTCATATATATACACAGAAATAATAACCCCATTTAATTAAGAAGATGACATCCAATTCAAAAATAGTTGGTAGCCTTTCCAACTACACCTTAATTAGCCATTGCAATAAAACAAGTAGCCCTGGTGGACAAACAAATTTGAAAAAGAAAAAATTTAACGCCACCGCAAGCATAAGATTTTTTCTTACATCTGCACAAAGTCAACCAATTTATTGTTCATAAAAAAAGGATACTCCCTAAAAACCGCATCCATGACAGTTATCATACACTAATCCTTATAAAACTTTTTAATTTTTTTAAATGAAGATATATATTAGTATAAATGTAAAACCTAAGGGGGAGAGTTATACCACTTGTGTGTGTTTGTTTGCTGCTTGGCAAGGAAAAGCAGTTTCCTTGTTGACAGTTAGAAACCAACTCATTCACAATAAAAAAACACAAAGACAACATAATTAGGGAAAACAAAATTGATAAAAGTTATTAACTGTTATAACTATTATCCCTTTCTTACACCATATATCAATGATATGTATACACAATTGACCCTGGCTTTCTTAGCAGAAGGCTTGGCTATAAGAATGACCTTAACTCAACACATGTATACAAGACCAAACATAATCTAAATTATTTTTTCGTATCATATTTCATTCTTGGTTTACAGAGTCAAGGTACATGTATCAGTTTTGAAGTATAAATATCATATACAGACATAAGTAATTAGAAACACTAAATACTCACCATTTCAAAGCCAAAACTTCCATCAATTAGTAGCAAAAGAATTACCAACCTCAGGTATTTGTAATCTCTTGCATTTGAAATTAAATAAATAGTGTCATTAATAACACCATTATGGGCAAGGGGTGTTAAGCCACACAAAAAAAGATTAAAATATGTTTGGAACAAAGTACATTTGCTATAAAAATGTAAAGCATGGTTACAATGTAAGATATGATGAGTTTCACATTAATACTGCTTCATATAAAGTAATCAAAAAAGGAAGGGAGGGGGGGGGGGGGAAGATGTCCCAACAAGCAAATATAAATAAGAGTTTGGAATGAAAGTCTATAAATATTAGCATTGTCATCAAACCAAGGATAGCCTATAGTACCACAAGTCCTTCTACCATATTTCTATGCTCAGTATTAATAATTTCTCCGTGTCAGGTTCATTGGTGAATGCCATGAAATCAAAATTATTAAATAGTAAATAACATACAATCTGCAGGATCTTCTACACAGTTTATAGGCTATACGTACCTAGCACTTCAAGAACCATGAACCAAGCACAATGAAACTCAAAACTCTTGTTACATAATATTGCATTAATTCAATTGCTGACATATAGACTGAACTCACGATATATATGAGTTTGATCTTTTACAGTATGATCTCAGAACACTTGTACTTCCATGGACAATAACACAATATAATATAACATACAATTCATAAAAAAAGAAAGAAAAAAGAAAAAGAAGAATAAGATCCCAGTTCTTATTACCTATCATAGATACATACCACGGACCAATACCAATAGATAAAGATTGATTGTATAACAGAAAAAATCTTAAGATAACCCAACCCAATGTTGCAAATATTGTTCTTCACGTTTAACTCACCTGTCAAGGCTGTGAATAATTAAACAAAAATATTATTGGTTCTGTGGAAAATTGCAAGAAAATATAATGAAGTACCAAAAATTCATGAGAAGGACATATGAAGTACGATCATATATGATATAGACACGGATAAATAATCAGCAAATTGTATAAAGACATGAATTGATAAATTAAGCACACAAACTAACAGAATTGACGTTGTTGACCCGAGAGGCTTTGGCACGGGGCACCTCTTCAGCCTCCGAACCTTTCGAAAGTTTAAAGCGCGAGGTTGAATGGCGGAGGATTTGTGGAGTAGGAAAGATGGCAGCATCAGAGGGGTGAAAACGGCCAGTGGTCTTTGGATTCTGACTTCTTTTTCTTCTTCTCGGAGCGGGAGAGCTCGAGTTCAGACATGGCGGCTTATTGAAAACTCTGGTTCTATGGGGGATTAGTTGCGATGGTAAAGGGATTGGGATTATGAAGATTAGATGTAGAATAGGTTAGGGTGGAGAGGTATGATAAGGTTTTGCAGTTTGATTAAGAGAGGGAATGAAGAAGGAAGCAAGTGACTGAAACCCTCTTTCAAGTCTAACCTAGTTGATCGTGTGGCTTCATCCCCCTCCATGTTTTATTAATACATAACGTTTTCTTAAAGAAAATGTTATAACTTTAAAATCAAAAATTGGCCCTTATAAATTCACAACGTTTTTACATATTAAACTACAACATTTTATCAAAAAATCATCGTGCAAATAAAAACCACAACATTTTTTATAAAAACGTTGTCTATTAAGTGTCATCTTTTTACTGTTTTATAGTAGTTCCAGATGACTTGACCAGAATTTATGATTGTTGGACTCATCGTGAGAGAGCTAATTTTTCAACTGGCCACCCGGATCGTACTCCAGAGTATTATGCATGCTTGGAGGCAGATATTGCACTGGCTGGGATTATTCATTCAGTGTCGAGCATTGATTCTAATGAGGAGGAGCCTATGGAGGATCCTGATTCTCCCACTCAGGATGAGTTATTTGCTGGTTTGACAGCAGCTTTGGTTAGTGACCCCCTGAGCATTCCTACTGGGACAAATCCAGCTCTTATTGATTCGTTAGATGACCTTTAAGAGGGATCAGGCTAAAGCATTGTTGTTGACAACCCTTTCTGGCAAGGATGCAGTTTTTATTGATAAAGACGAGGCTTAAGCTACCCACGCTGCAGCTTTAGTTGAGATTAAGGAGGCTCTAGTCGCCCGGGATGCTGCTTATATTGAGAGGGATGAGGCTCTAGCTACCCGGGATGTTTAAATTACTGATAACACTCCACTCAAGTCATATACACACAACATCATTGTCGATATAAGTGCCTTCATAGATGGTCATAGCAGCACTATGCAGATGGTTGTGGATCTTCTAGTCCCCATGGAGACCGACATGAGCTTACAAATGCTCCTTCATCTTCTGAGAGGGATGCCATGCTGGCCTTGCTATCCCGTTTATCCATTGGTTTATACTAGCTTTGATTTACCTGAACATACTAGATCAGCCATTTTTGTCATGTACAGGATACATTGTATATATCAAACAGTATTATATAGCAGAAAGATATATTTTTATTCACTTCCCTGTTGGATATGTATTGTCATTGCTGAGTGATTATCACTTTTTTCATGACTTGTTGTTTTGATGTATTATGAGCTTTTCCTTGATGGATTGACATTGAGATGTTGAAGAGTACCTCAGCAGGGCCTGTTGATCAGGGAGGCTTGATAGTATTTAGTTTTATATGGGGTTCGGTGTCTTGGGACTGGTTTTTATTGGTTTTTTGTTTTTTCTTTGAAGGTCAAACCGCTCCAGGAATGGATGCCTATGTACTCCCGGGTTGAGGGAGATCAGGTCATTCGTAGTTCAGGCTTTGCCTGAAAGGTTTGAGAAGTGTTTATTTTGGGTTTGATCTTGGTTTGATGGGTTTTTGAATTTTTGTTTGGTTTGACCACACTGTAAATAGCTTCCTATGTACTCCCGATTTGTTGGAGATCAGGTCATTCGTAGTTCGGGCTTCTAGTGAAAACCCGAATTGATCTGATTTTTTCACAGTACCAGGATGATGGCCTGCAGGTGCTTCAGACATAGTACCTCTTCACGATGTCTAAATTGATGAGCTGGGGAAATTCGTTCCCATCCATTTCTTGCAATCTGATGGCTCCTCCTGTCATCACTTCTTTGACAATGAAAGGGCCTTCCCAATTCGGGGCAAACTTTCATTTGACTTCATCTTGATTGGCAAGGACTTTCTTTTGTACCAAGTCATTTTCTTTGAATTATCGGAGTCAAACTTTCTTATTGTATGACCGAGCTATCCTTTACTGTTATAATTGCCCGTGAAAGATGGTTGTAGCCCTTTTTTCATCTATCAGGGATAACTGGTGGTACCGCTCTTGCAACTACTGGTCTTCTTCCATCTGAGCATCTATTAACTTTTTCAATGATTCCATTTCTACTTCTATGAGGAGTACTTCTTCCATGCCATAGAATAATGAGTAGGGGATAGCCCCAGTAGAATTACGCATTGACGTTCTATAGGCTAGTAAAGTCAGAGGCAATAAGTCATGTGACAACCCAAAAATTTATAAGATCTTGAATGATTAAAATAAAAGTTAAAAGAATAAAACCTAGATGAGAATTTGAGTATTTATTAAAAAAATTAAGTAGAACCTATATGGTTTACTATTTGAATGAGAATAGAGAAAATATGGGTTACAAAATTTCTAAACCCTAGAAATGAATTTAAATGTACTTGAAGGAATATTAAGGATAAGGTAATACGATACCTATAAATTTGACATGAACTAAATGGTGTAAGAAATTTTATTAAGAAAATTAAAAATGTCGAGATTTATAAAATATGTCTCAACCTATTAGATTATCTTGAATGATTATGTGAGTGGTCATAACTCATTAAGCCAATTATGGCTATTTAGTTAATAAACTAATAGAATATGTGATGACTTGTGAGAATGATGTATGTGATTAAATAAATATACATTATATAATGTGTATATATTTATTTTGTATATAAAGAGAATTATAAATAAAGTTATGTGACCTAATACATATATTAGGTATGGTAATTAAAAATCTAATGGGTTATAATATAAGAGAATGATAGTATTTAAAAATATATACAAACCCTAAGTGATTTATTTTATACATCTCAATTAATTAATTTTATAACCTAAGTAAAGCAAGTCTAATTGGATTATGAAATTAAAGAAATATAAGTAAGGAATTAACTTACAAATATGTGTAATGAAACCCTAACTAAATGATTAGGAGAGGATAAAAATTAAAAAATATGAAACTATGTTGAATTGCAAGCCCAAAGAATTAAAATTTCTAGCCCAAAGAATTAAAAGAGTGGCCCAATTTTTAGCCCAATGGAGAGGGTGCCTTTTGGACCATTAAGTAAGCTAATTGGGCCTTAAAAAGAAAATAAAATGGGTCAAATAAGGCCATCATGGCCGAAATTTGCACAAGGAAGGAATAAGGGGGGAAGCATGTAATGATGAGGTTGCTTTAGTTGGTGAACTACCTTATTAGGTGTCACTTTTTCTTTTGGCCACCACTTTAGCTAAACTAACAAGCGACCTTTAGTCTTGCAAGCAACCATCTATCATGATGAGGAGAGAGAGAAGGAATTAATATATTAGTGGAATAGATATAACAAATATATCTACTAGCTCACAAATCTATCAAACTAATAAAACTTAGTTTATTTCTCTCTCATCTTTCACTTCCCACTAGTTGCTAACAAGAGAGAGGGAGAGAGAGAGAGAGAGAGAGAGAGAGAGAGGCTAATGTTCGGCCACTATTGAGACAGGAGAGAGGAGATTTTTGGTGTTCCATAGCTTCCTAACCAAGCTTATGAAGAAGAATAAGGAAGAAAAGCTAAGGTATAATAAAATTTCTACCTATATAGCCTAATTCCTTTTTGTTTGGGTTTGATCTTTGTAAAGGTATGATCTTGAGATTAATACCTTAGATATATGTGTTTAATAGTGTTTCAAGTTTAGATCTACCCTTTTTATGGATCAAAAGTTGGATCTAAACTAAGAAATGGAATTTAGGTTTTTCAAAAGTTAGAAAACCCCAAATTTTTAGCCTTGATTGTGTTTATTCTTGTGTTTGGTGATTATTTGATGAAATAGACTATGGATCATGGTATATCCATGAGTATATAAGATATTAGTATGTATTATGGTGATTAAGGATGGGTAATATTTGATTAATCAAGAGATATGGAAGTTTTCTTAGAAATCTCCAAGTATTGAAAATTAGATTTTTGTGAAAACGAAGTATGAAATTGAAAAGACCATATCTCCCATTCTATTTTGAATTTTTTTAGCGTGATCAATTTTTGGAGTTAGATCTAAGAGCCTTCTAATAGATTCAAGTGGAATAATTAATTTTTTTTTGTAAATTTCCGTGTGGACTATTTTTAGCAAAGGACGAAAAATCTGAAAAATGACAAATAGTAGGCTGCATAAAATTGGTAGGGGCAGTTTTGGTAACTTTATTTATGAAATAAATTCCAATCATTTGGGACATGAAAATATATGATATAAAGTAGCTCCTGTCCAAAAATGAGCTCATTCCGACCTAAATTGACCGAGTTATGGTTATTTCAATATTTGTGTTTTTTTGACGAAAATCACTATAAGCGGAGTTCTATAACTCCGATGGCCACGAAATTTCAACTGGAACATCACATTAATACGAGTAAGATCCTGCCAAGAGTTGAGAATTTTTGGAGTTAAGCGTGATGTAGCTAATTACTTAAGGTTCGAACTAGAAACAGGTTTTTGAAAAATACTAAAAGGAGTTGACAAATTCCCAAATTTTTTTTTGTGTATGGAATATATGTATATATGATTGGCCAAAGGATAGAAAAATAATAAACTGATTTGGTATTTTCGAGAAAAGGGTATTTCAGCTTGCTGAATTGAACAATTCAGGGTGCTGAAATAAAAACTGAAAAGGTTAGGAAGGGAAGACGTTTGGTTTCAGCTAGCTGAAATGGAAACTGTAAAGGTTAGGAAGGGAAGACGGTTTGGTTTCAGTATATTGAAACGATATATTCATTCTCCTGAATTAATATATAGTTTATCGAGTTATAATAAGAATTTATAAATGAACGAGTAAGTATTAAGTCTAAGGTAGTGCAGTCTTACTCTTTAATGGTTGATGTATAGTAGCTGGGCTAAACAATTCCTTTAGGGAGCAGAGGTATATACGAATTAGTAATCGATCTAACTTGCTGTGAAAATAATGTAGAGAAGACGGAAACTAATTTGTTGGTTGTTTGTGAGAAATCACTCAGTATACTATATTGAATACTATTAAAGACTCGATGTGTGCTAGGTTTAGACTTGTAAATACGTATGGTGTTAAGGTTATCTAATATTTTACTTTGTGAGGAAGTGTTAGATAGTTTACTTTTAAAGTAATAGTATTATGGGATAAAGTATGTTAAGTTAATTGAAATATCAATCTTATAACTGATAGGTCTTTATAATAATGAGATTAAATTAGATTGTGTAGCAGTAATCGACGGTGCAAGTAAGTTTTCCCTAACTTAAACTTGAGTTATATTTTTAAAGCATGTTCCTGAATAATTATTGTTGATTATTCACATCTATACTGATTATTGATTCGCACTTAGTGCATGTTGCATATGTTCATCAGGTATGAAAAGCTGATCACCTTCATTACCCTAAGGTTCAGTTAAAGTTGTTTATGGTCCTTGTTGACATTAAACATTATTAGGTTCAGTTATTCATTTATTGAAATTCTGAATTATGCTCTTTCACAACTATTATATTGTTGAAAACTTGAAAGCTTATTCTTCTTTCAATAATGATATATCTTCATTATATTTAAACTTGCTGGGAAAATTAGTTGCTCACCCTTGCTATATCATGATAACAAATTTTAGATTAAGACCAAGGCTCGAAGAAAGACAGTGGCAAAGGCAAACTCCAAGAGTAGATTATTACTCATTCATAACTATTTAGTTATCATATGCAAGTAATGTTCTAAACCTTTTTAATTACTTAAGGTATGTATTCAGTTAAGGTTAACAGACATTGGAAAATGTTATAGAATCATGTGAAATAAACAATATATGTTTATATATTCCGCATTAGATGATAGAATATGTATGATAATGAAGTACCGTAACGTACCAGGTCCGAGAATCTAGGGACCCGAATTTGGGGGCGTCACATTTGGTATCAAAGCCGTAGGTTATAAACCTTAGGAAGGGTTACCTTAGGCTATAACCACAGATATGAGGATAAGGAATAAACTCAGATCGAGTTTAAATGATAATAGATGAATTCAGGAAATTCATCATTAAAGATAAGAAAACAGTAAAACAAAACGATAATAAGATAGAAAAGAATCGTAATATAACACGATTATAAGAAGAGATCACAATGTGATCAGATGAGGTCATATGAGGACAAATGATCAATTGATTGATTGAAAACTTTATAGCAGAATTGTTGTACGACTATTGTACTATAAAATTATACTATGAAAACTCAGGAAAGAGTTGTAGATGATGGGATACGAATTAAATGAAATCGTATTGAGTAAAGATAGAGCTAGAATTATGTGGGATTTTAATTGAGGACTCATGTGATAGCTGAGTTGTACAAATCTTTGTATGGGCGGGGGTTTTGTGTTTGGTCTAACGACTACTTAGTTTATCACATTGATAATCATTGAAATATTGGTGTCATGCTATAGACAATCAAAACTTTGTTTCCCTGTTACTAACATTGTAGGAGGGTAAAACTGTCTTTATAAATCAACCCCTGTCTTAATACCGGTTTGTCAAATCAACCCCGGTCTCAATACCGGGCCGTCAAATCATTCTCGGTCCTAATATCGGGCCGTTAAATCAGCCCCGGTCTTAATATCGGGCCATCAAATCAGCCCCGGTCTCAATATTGGGCCGTCAAATCAACCCCGATCTCAATATCGAACCTACAAATCAACCCCGATCTCAATACCGGGTCGTCAAATCTGCCCTGGTCTCAACCCGGGAGGTACAGATCAGCCCCAGTCTCAACCCAGAAGATATAGGTCAGCCCCGGTCTCAACCTGGGAGCTACAGGTCAGCCCCGGTCTCAACCCGAGAGGTACAAGGTCAGGCCCAATCTCAACCCAAAAGGTATAGGTGAACCCCGATCTTAATTCGTGAGATACAGGTCAGCCCTGTTCTCAACCCGGGAGGTACAGGTCAGCCCCGGTCTCAATCCGAGAGGTACAGATCAGCCCCGGTCTTAACCTGGGAGGTACAGGTCAGCTCCGGTCTCAACCCGGGAGGTCAGGTCAACTTCAAAAATAATCCAAAAGCATCACAACATCTCCAGAGAAAAACCTGGAAGGACCAAGTTAGCCTCGGAGATGACACTGAGTACGAACAGACTCGAATGGGATCCAAACCTTGGAAATAACCCTAAGAAGTCAGTCGAAGGCCATGCCGATATTAAAGGCAACCTCAGGAGGGGCAAAATGTTCATTTTACCAGCTTAAAGATGATTCGGTCAAACTCAAGCCGAATTGATGCCACTAAGGTCAGAACGAACCACAACAATGATCCCGAGTGGAAACAGTGCAAGACAGCTCAACAGAAAAATTGCGAGGAATCAAAGACCTGGTTATAAACCCATCTCTTTGGAATCAAAAAAATGTTTTCTCCCATGTCATTGCGACGCACTCGACGAGGGCTTTCCGAAAAGGTATAGCATGCCATAAACCGACACACCGATCAAAAGTTAGAAAGTTTCTAATCTGACGTCGTATTGCTCGGAGTGCACGTACTTTGATGCAACAGGACCCACCACTTGGGCCCTGCCACGTGGAGCAGCACCTCTACCTGCAACTGTAGCAGGTAGAGCTGCTTCTCCTGGGTCTGTATATATGAGCTCACCCCCAGCTCATTTTATAATTCAAAAAACGCTCTGAACCCCTGCCCGTTTGGTTTTCCAGCCATATTCTTATCTTCCAAACCCAAAATTTTTCAATCTAACATATAGATATACCCATATACTACCACATATCAAAAATTAATAGGTAGATTTGGACGTTTAAAGCCTACGATTTGGTAAAGAGCCCGTGTAGCAGTCCATTGTGAGTATTTTTACGATTAGCAAGTTTATATTACTTCATTATTCTGTTATACATTGCATATCAAGTTTCCTTTTCTTAAATATGCCCGGAACACATTTTCGTGGCCGTTTTTGTTAACTTTTAGTACAGTTTAGTACCTAAACGCATTTTCTGGAATTTTTACAACTCAGATTGATGATTCGTCGCCGCTAACAGCTTTTATATACTTGCATCTTCGTTAGTAGCAACTTCGCCGGACTGGGTTATCTTCCTAGTCCGGGTTTGGCTTTTTTTTTTTTGTATATATTTAACTGTATATCTACTAACTTTTCAATTCTGTCAAGCCCGGATGTCAAATCTGAGGTAGTTTACCACTTATATATATATACATATATATGCACCTTTCACCGGACTGGGTTATCTTTCCAGTCCCGGTTTGACTATTTTTTGTCTATATTTAATTATAAATATATATATATATATTTATATTTTAGTTCGGCCTGGATCATTCTGTGGCCTTTTTACTGCTTTTAAATATATATATTTATATTTCCGTCTGGGCCTCGGAGTGAAAACCCACCGCCCTTTACCGCTTTTATACATATATATATTTCCATTCTGTCCAGCATGGATCATTCCGTGGCTTTTATACAGCTTTTATATATATATATATATATATATATATATATATATTTCCATTCCAATCCGGGGATCGGAGTGAAAACCCACTGCCCTTTATTGCTTTTCTGTATATATTTATATTCTGTCCAGCCTGGATCATTCCGTGGCTTTTATAAAGCTTTTATAAATATATATTTACATTTCAGTACGGGTATCGGAGTGCAAACCCATTGCCCTTTACAACTTTTATATATATAATTATATATATATTTAAATTTCTTTACTCATTACGATTAAATTACCGCTTTAATATTCATTTAATATGAATCGGCACTAACATTTCTGCGGGCGAATTAGATTCCTTTAAATCTCGCCAACTCTAGCTTTCAAATGATTCAAAATAGGTCCAGACAGAACCGGGAAGCTAGATGGCTGAGATTTATTTAAATCTAGCATTTTTTCTAGTTTCAATTATGAAAGCAACCTCGCGACCCTTAGATCGCTATCTAGTGGGAACGAGATGCTTCGACCATGTGTGAGCCAGGGTTTACTGATGAATCCTTGGTTCTGGCGATATTTGGATATTTCTGTACAAATTTGAGCTGTGTAAGTTTATTGGCTTTCTTGTGTGAGCCTAGAAATCATGGGATTCATGATCAAACTGATCAGAATCTGATTCCCACGATGGACAAACTCAACTTTACAAATGTACCTTACCAGTTTTTCTGTAAAAAAATATACATACAAAATTCCTTAAAATGGTTATCCGGATTTAAGGTCTCAACATAGTGAAAATATAGTTTATCGTGTCAGAGTCACTCCGATGGCTATCATGCCCATGAGAAGACCGACACTTGTATTCATTTTTGTGATCGAGGATGCTTCGCAGCCCTATAATCACCATTCAAATTGAGCCTTAAGGCTGAAAAGATAAAACTGAAATATCGATAAGCTTCAATTCTTATGTTAGCGTAAGGGTTTGAAAACCTTCTTTCAAAACATCATTTCAATAATCTTATCAAAAAGAGAAGCTTTTGCAAATCAAATCAAATACTTTTGCAAATCAAATCAAAGAACTACTTTGCAAATCAAATCAAACCCTTCGTATATAGGTTCAATGATGCATAAACATACTTCCAATCAAACATAAGCCCAAATTTCTTATAGCATTCACACACACATTGCAGATTTAAAAGGGAAATTATGAAAAGATGTGGTACCGTGTTTCAAAGATCAAGTTTCTACAGTGTCTAGCAATTGGGCCTCTTTTCAAACAAAACTCGGTTGAGTTGGTACAACCATTTCAAATCTACCAACTGGCGACTCTGTAAAATATTCAATCGTCGACATGATACATGTTGGCCTTCTCCTAAAAAACCCTTCAAAACCTTTTTCACAAATAAAAAGAGTAAGGGTAGACATAACTTAGGAAGAGAGAAAGATCCGGGTTGTGACCCAACCCGTAGATTTTTTCCCAACGTCGACAGGTGGCGACTCTGCTGGGAACTGTAGAGGGCTTAGGCCGCGTTCCAATCTTTTCAAAAATTTCATTTTCACATCTGCGTATATGTGAATGCTGCATCCTTACATTGAATAAATGCGTGAATGCTGCGTCTTTACATTAAATGAATGTGAATGAATACTTTTTTGTTTTTTTAGTGCTTCACACCCATATTAGTGCTTCACACCCATGTCATCATATGTATAACGGTGAGGAACGATGTATGTGAATGTATGTTGTGTGATTCCTCCACCAGGAGGCAAACTCGTCGGTGATAAGTAATGTCTTTGAGGGCGAATAAGTCTTCAGGGCTCATGAAAAAGCACCACTCAGATTCGCTCCAGTTGAAAGATCGGATTAATTTCCCCTATAGTAGATTGCGATGATCTGAGGACCTTCATGCTAAAAAGCCGCGAGAGTAGCCTAAGATAGGTCAGCCTCTGATTAACCAAATCCGATGGGAAGCTTCTTCATGCCTTCCTCTTTCAATTTAATGTCAAGTTTTCAATTCCAATGTCAAAGAGCACAATGTAAATATCATAATAAAAATTTTACATTCCTTGTTATATACATATTGCCATCCTATCATCAAAACAACTAACCTCTGTTTTGTAGGATAAGATTAAAAAACCACAAAAACACATCATGACATGCATCCTATCTCTACCTACTTCAGGAAATTGACACACCTACATTTTTTTGTTGGTGAAAAATTGGTCATGTTACTAGATCTAAGTCTAAGAAAGCACTAAGTCCATCCACGGACATGACTTCAAGTGCTCAGCCAGAATCCCCCATGTCTCTAGGGAAGAGTTTGAAGGACTGAAGAATCAGATAGTCGAATTGGCCAGTTTTATGAGAACAAAGTAAGGCTCTTAATGGGAAGTAAGCCCAAGCTCACACAAAACCAGGAACACCTGGTGGTAGTGGTGGCAGTCAAGCGGCCGAAAAGACAAATACTCATATTCCTGGACCACAAAACCAGGACACAATTAACAAAATCCCTGAAATCACCACCCTTAACAAAGAATAGGAAGCTGGTGACATTTTGAAGAAAGTCCAGCAGATGGAAGAAACCATACGGTCTATTAAAGGGACTGGGGCATTTGGCAGTGTTAATTATTCTGATTTATGCATTTTCCTTGGGGCTCGTTATCCCGAAAAATTTAGAACTCTTGATTTTAAGAAATATTATGGATTGGGAGACCCCTACACTCACTTGAAAGTATTCATTGGAGAACTCAGATCCTATGTATAGGACAAGAAACTTTGAATGCAGTTATTTCAAAAGAGTCTGACCGGAGTGGCTAGAGCCTGGTACGCCCGTCTAGAAAACTCCAAAATTCATATTTGGGAAGAGTTGGCCCATGCTTTCCTCAGTCAGTTTAGTTTCCAATCTTAGCTGGCTCCAGACAGATACCAGATAACCAAAATCAAGAAACAAAGTTCTGAGTCATTCAGAGAGTATGCTCAACTGTGGAGGCGAGTTACAGCACAAGTCACCCCATCTATGACTGAGTCTGAGATAGTTATGACCTTCATCGATATTCAAGACGCTCCATATTACGAGAGGGTCCTAGCAAGCATAGGAAAACCATTCTCTGAGATGATCAAGCACGAGAGAGATGGCCGAAATGGGGCTAAAGTCTGGGAAGATAAAGGACATGATTGCCTTGGAAGCCGTTGCCAAACATATATAGTCTGAAAATTATGGGAGTAATCCCCGGAGGGCACATAAGAAGAAAGATGAAGAAGTGTCCTTAGTATTGCAAGGATAGAATCCAAGGAGTGATTCAAGCAATATGTCCATTCAAAGGAGGAATTATACCCCTTTTCAAGCTTCTGCACAGCCTTCAAACCCTCCATTTCAGAAGACTATGGAGGCCAAACGTCGAAGAACGTTCACCCCCTTAGGGGATTCACTAGAAAATGTGCTAAAATTGTTAACCGCACAGAAAAAAATTATGCAACTCCTTCCACTAACCAGCACCGAGGGGCAGAATTTCTACCCAAGCAAGAAGTGTGCCTACCATTCTGGATCTCCAGGCCATGACACACAAGATTGTTAGTCTCTCAAGCATAAAATTCAAGACTTGATTGACAACAGAGAGATTGTGCTGACAAAGCCTGAGAAACCGCACATGCAGGATAATCCCCTCCCTCAACACAAAGAGAAAAATGTCAACATGATCAACACAGGAAATGAAGAAGAATCCAAATACCTCCATTATACAGGAGAGTCGACTCCGTCTAGCAACAACAACCCAGATAATTGGGAAGTCTCGAAAAGGCGATTCCTGATAGAGCAGGAGATTAGCTTTATCAAGGAACAAATTAAACATTTAGCAGAACTGATCGTATACCAACATCAGATCACCAGACAGTTGATGAACCAGACCAACTAATCTGATGTAAATCCTCCCACACCGGAGATCAGTCCCATCACCATGAGGGATCACTACCGGTCTCATGAGTATGAATCTTGGGCCGACAATATGGCCAAAGAGGAGAATTTCCAAGCTGGTAGGAAATTCGCCTTTCAAAGGAATTTGACTAACCTGAACCAGCCAATGAAGGAAATCCTCCAGATGTTAATCAACGAAGGAATGGTTGTAGATTTATTACCTCCATTAAACCCGCGATCCATGAAATTCAAGCTTGACCAAACTTGTCAGTGCCACTCCAATGCACTCGGCCATGATACGGAGGATTGATGGGTACTTTGTAACCTGATTCAGAATATGATTGAAAGCGGTGAATTGATAAGAGGGAATCGGGATTATGTCCTCCCAAATGAGGAAACTCTCTTTATTCCCACTGTGTAGAATCAAGATACCGTGGCTGTTATTTCCTATGATAAGGGCTTATCTCTCACACCCTTAGTACTGCTAGGGAAAGGGGTCCAAGAAACACCAAATCCTGTGAAGGTAGCCACACCCGAGCCTTTAATCTTTCCTTTCAGACCTCTATATCCAATTATCAGTCTGAAGAGGGTGCCATGGAACAACAGGAATGATGAAGGTTCCACCTCTAACAACATTACCATTGTGCCAAAAAAAGAATCCCTTGTACCTGCCTCAACGGGTGATCAAACCAGTCCTCAAGGCCAAAGAAAAGGTGGCTAAAGAGAAAATTGAAGAGTTCCTCAAAAAAATGGGACACAATGGTAGTGCAAATCTTGAAATACGCACCCAAGAAAATGTCCATCCTAGACTTGGTCTTATCATCGGTGGATCATCGCAACATTCTGGTGAAAGTACTGGAAGAAGCCCATCTGCCATATACTGTGGATGCCGAGAAATTTCATCACGTGGTAGAACACATTTTCAACAGCAATGTGATATCTTTCACTGACAATGATATACCTGCAGAGGGGACGGGTCATCGCAAGTCATTACACATAGCAGTGATGTCTTCCAGTTATGTGATCGGAGGTGTGCTCATAGATGGAGGATCATCCCTCAACATCTGTCCGTACGATACCTTGGAAAGAATGAAGATTAACCCGAACCGGATCAAAACCTAGTAATGTGGTCATCCGAGCTTTCGATGGATCTCGCCAATAAGCTATGGGGGAAATAGAGCTTCCTTTGGAGATTGGTCCGCATACTTTCTATGTGTCCTTTCAGGTGCTCAACATTGCCACTAGATACAACTTGTTGCTAAGTAGGCCATGGATCCACATGGCAGGGGCAGTGCCATCCACCCTCCATTAACAACTCAAATACATTATCAACAACAACCTAATCATGGTGAATACCAAACCAGAATACCCTGTCTGCATACAGGGAGATATGCCGGTCATCAGCCTGGATGCAGGGATTGAATCTGCTAGTTTTCAAGCCTTGGAGGTGAGTAATACTCAATATCTGTTAGTTGGGGTACCAGCCTTGAAGCCTAAAGTCTCCCTTGAAGTGATGACAGTAGACAAGAGATGGTATCTTTGGGTTTCCAACCTTGAGAAGGGTTAGGAAAGAACCAACAAGGTATGACAAATCCAGTACAAATCCTGAGGCAGATAGTGAAAGCCGGATTGGGTTATTCATCCGGGTTAAGCTGTCGGAATCCACATAAGCACCCTAAGACTCATGCTCCCACCATACTGCTGCCAAACCTCACTGATGCTTGCTTTGTAAAACTAATGAGAAAGATCCCCGCTGTGGTATCAGCCATGCTGTTTCCTCCAGTCACACCGGTCGGTGAAAGGAAATCCCCAAAGCATGAGGGTGATAGCAAAAAGGGAAAAAAAAGATCATGTACGAAGGACGAGACCCATTTGCTAACATGTGGGTTATCCTAAACTACGATGGTATGAATGATGAGATTCCAGTGAGTGACAACGAGGATCAAATCCAAATTCCTAGCATCAAAAAGGGAAAAGAGGGGCAGTTCAAAGAAAAGCCCCGGCCCTATTGTAAAGGATGTCTCAGTCATTATACGAGACGAGGCAGATGAGCACAATTCCTTGATCCTTCCCATTTATGAGGATCTAACCCTGGATAACTGGAGCAGCGTACCTTGCCTCAGTCGAAAAGGGTAAAGGGGCAGAGAGTCCGTTTGCCCTGTAACATATTTTTATTTGATGTTTACTTTTGATTGCACAGCTATAGCAGTAACTTTTGTCATTCTTTGCCAAATTCGTTGTATATTTAAGCAGTTGTATATATTAAAGTGAAAGCATATTTGTTTTCAGAACTCCAGAGTTGGATTTGTTTGTCACTGCTGGTGAGATGCCAACCTGTCACAGTGACTACAACTTTGATGTAGAACTGAACTTCGACTTGATGGATATTGATCAAGAGAAGGAAGATGACTATGAGGTGCCCGAGGAGATCAAAGAATGGGTTGAAGACAAACCCAAACCGAACCTCGACTAATCCACCATTATCAACATAAGAACCTCTGAAAATATCAAAGAAATCTAGATCAGCCTAGACCTCACATAAGATCAAAAAACCAACCTGATCGAACTCCTAACACAGTTCCAGGATGTGTTTGTATGGTCACACGAAGATATGATTGGCCTATATACTGATATTGTCATCCATCGAATGCCTATCAAAGATGAATTCAAGCAAGTCAAGCAGAAGCTCAGGCATTTGAAAGCTGAGTGGAGTCTGAAAGTCAAAGTAGAAGTCATTAAAAAATTCAAAGCCGGTATCATCATGGTATCAACATACCCAGAGTGGCTGTCAAATATTGTTCCCGTACCTAAACCCAAAGGGAAAGTACGAGTATGAGTGGATTATCGGGATTTGAAAAAAGCCTGCCTCAAGGACAATTTCCTAGTACCTTTTATCCATATCCTGATAGACAACACGACACAGTACGACATGTATTTTTTTATGGACTGCTTTGCTGGTTACCACCAGATCATGGTTGCTAAAGAGGACAGGGAAAAAATAGCTTTCGTCACTCCCTAGGGAACCTTCTACTATAGACAACTGTCATTCGGCCTCATTAATGCCAGCGCCATGTATCAGCGAGCCATGATGGCCCTATTTTATGACATAATGCATAAAGAGATAGAGGTTTATGTGGATAACATCATCATCAAATCCCGAAGGGAGGATGATCACCTTGACCATCTCAAGAAGTTGTTCAACAGGTTACGTAAGTACAACCTCGAGCTAAATCCTGCCAAGTGTGCTTTTGGTGTCAAATCAGGCAAGTTGTTGGGATTCCTGGTGAGTAATCAAGGCATCGAGCTAGACCCTGCCAAGATCAAAGCCATCACTGAGATACCAATACCTCGAACAGAGAAGGAGATACGCAGATTCCTGGTAAGGATCAATTTCATAAGCAGGTTTATTTCCCAGCTCACGGTAACCTGTGAACCCATCTTCAAGCTATTAAGCAAGAATTCCTCCACCAAATGGAATGAAGATTGTCAAAAAGCCTTCCTTGCCATCAAGAAGTAGCTAATTGAAGCACCAGTACTGGAACCACCAAGGGATGGAGTTCTCCTGTTCATGTATCTATCAGTCAATGCTAATGCAATGGGTTGTATGCTGGGACAGAAAGATGATAGTAGCAAGGAGAGAGCCATCTACTACAACAGCAAAAGATTCAGCAGTGGTGAATAAAGGTACACCCTGATCGAAAAGACATGGATCCATTGAAGTTACAACATTACCTCCATGGGCACACGACCTACCTCATATCCTACATGGATCCATTGAAGTACGTATTCAATAAGCCAATGTTGAATTGTCGACTGTCCAAATGGCAGTTAATCCTACAATAATTCGACATTATCTACGTGACTTAGAAGTCCATCAAAGGTCAGGGCATTGCAGATCAACTAGATGAAGCACCATCAGGAGGGTTCAAGCCCCTGGAGACTTATTTCCCGGATGATGGGATCATGACAATTCAACAACTCCAACAAGGGAATACAGTCAAACCATGAAAAATGTATTTCGATGGAGCGGTAAACATGAAGGGTGCCAGAGCTGGGGCAGTCCTTATTTCTGGTACAGGAGAACAATATCCTATGGCTACCAAACTGTAATTTGGTAACACCAACAACACAGCCGAGTATGAAGGCTACATAATGGGGTTGAAGTTAGCCCAATCCATGGGTATAAAACATTTACTAGTCTTTGGAGACTCTGAATTGGTTATCAGACAAACCACTGGGGCATATCACACCAAAGAAATGCATTTGCTGCCTTATCATCGGTAGGTCGTTAATATATCTTTGGATTTTCAAAACATAACCTTCATCCATATTCTTTGGGGTAGGAATGACTTCGCTGATGCATTGGCGACGTTGGCTTCTTTGATCCACATATCCGATAGGAGTGGGATTTCCTGCATCAAATTTACAAAGTCAGAAGGCCCCGACATAAGGGAATTACATTGGAGACATATCAGATGAAATACCTCCTATCAAACAGCCTTGGTATGAAGACATCAAGGAATATCTCCGAGATGGATCTACACCCGCTGGGGCAAGCCAATCTGACCGGAAGCGGATTCACAAGATGGCCCTGAAGTTCTATCTGAGCGGAGATGCACTATATAAAAAGGATACAAGAATAGGCTTATTAAGATTTTTTAATAAAGAGCAAGCCCAGATATTGATGGATGAAGTCCACGGTGTAGTATGTGGTCCACACATGAGCGGTTATCTGTTGGACAAGAAGATATAAAGAACATGACATTATTGAATCTCTCTCAAAGCTAACTGTGATGATCATGTCATGAGAAGCTTTCAATGCCAAGTACATGGAAATGCCAGACACGCTCCCCCAAATGAGCTACACAACATAAGTTCACTATGGCCTTTCTTCATATGGGGAATGGATGTGATCGGTCCCATAGAACCAAAAGCCAGCAATGGTCATCGATTCATCTTCACCATGATCGATTACTTTACCAAGTGGGTTAAAGCTGCCTCCTTTCCCAAAGTCACCAAAGAGGTCATCATTGGTTTCATCAGAAATAATGTCGTCTGTCGATATGGACAATCAGAGGTGATCGTATCAGACAACGCCAAGAACCTGGATAATTAAATAATGAAATATCTATGTAGCAAGTTCCACATTAAGCATCTAAATTCTGTCATCTATTAGCCTAAGATGAATGGTGCTGTCGAAGCGGCCAACAAAAACATCAAGAAGATTATGCATAAAATGTCCGCCAATCACAAAGAACGGTCTGACCTGCTGCCTCTAACCCTGTTAGCTTACAGGACATCAATGTGTACCTCTATTGGGGCTACCCCCTATTCAATAGTATATGGCATGGAAGCAGTCCTTCCCATAGAAGTAGAGATGGAGGTCTTACGAGTGTTAATCGATGCTCATATGGACGAAGATCAGTGGTTGCAAGATCGGTACAACCAACTGTCCCTGATAGATGAAAAGAGGGCTATAGCCATTTTTCTTGGGCAATTATATCAACAAAGGATCGCTCAATCCTACAACAAGAAAGTCTAAATACGGTAATTTAAAGAAAATGACTTGGTGCAGAAGAAAGTTTTGGCCAATCTTGACGAAGCCAAAGGAAAGTTCGCCCATAATTGGGAAGGCCCTTTTATTGTCAAGGAGGTGTTGACGGGAGGAGATATCAGATTGCAAGAAACAGACGGGACTGAATTTCCCCAACTCATTAATTCAGATACCATAAAAAAGTTACTATATCTGAAACACATACATTCCCGCATCATGGTCCTACCAATCAAATTAGGCTCGGTTTTCACTATAACCGGAACTACGAATGACCTGATCTCCCTCAGCCCGGGAGTACGTAGGTAGCCATTCCTGGTGTGGTCAAACCAAACAAAAAATTTAAAAAGCTCATTAAACCAAACTCAAAAGAGACACTTCTCAAACCTCTCACATAAAAAAATTGAACTACGAATGACCTGATCTCCCTACACCCGGGAGTACGTACGTAGCCATTCATGGTGCGGTTTGACCTTAAAAAAAACCAATAAAAACCAATCCCAAGACACCGAAACCATATGAAACCTAAAAACTATCAAGCCTCCTTGGTCAGCAGGCCCATCTGAGATACCCTCTGACATCTCACTGTCAGTCCATTAAGGAGAAGCTCAAGATACATTAACAACAGCAAGTTATGAAAGAAGTGGTAATCAAACAACAATGACAATACATATCCAAACAGAGAAGTGAATAAAAATATATTTCTCTAATACATAATATTATTTGATATATACACTGTGTCCTGTACATGATAAAAATGGATGATCTAGTATGTGTAGGGAAAACAAAGCTAGTTATGTACCCATGGACAAGCGAGATAGCAATGCCAACATGGCATCTCTCTCTGAAGATGAAGGAGCAGCTATAAGTGCAATACCCTTAGCCTCCATACGAGCAAGCACATCCACAGCCATCTGCATAGTGGAATTATGACCGTCGATGATAGCACTCATCTCTCCAACCAGGCTGTCTGTATATGACCTAAGGATTGTGCTATAAGCAATATATACATCTTGAGTGGCTATGGCCTCATCCCTCTCTACAAAAGTAGCATCTCTAGTAATTAAAACCTCCTCAATCTCCTCAATTGCTGCATCTCGGGTGGATCGAGCCTCATCTCTCTCAGCCAACGCTACATCCTGAGTAGCTCGAGCCTCGTCTCTATCAGCAAAAGCTATATCTCTGCCAGACAGGGCAGTCAACATCAGCGCCCTAGCCTGATCTCTCTCGAAAGTCATCCTAGCTAATGAATCTGCTATAGCGGGATCTGTCCCAGCAAGGATACTCAGAGGGTCAATGACTAAGGCTGCTGTCAGACCCATGAACAAATTATCCTCCGTAAGAGAATAAGGATCCTCCATAGGCTCCCTGAATCCACAGCCAGAGCTAACTGGATGAATGCGACCACTGCTATATCATCCTCCAACCATATTAAATACTCTAGAGAGAAATTTGGATGGCTAGTAGAGAAATCAACCATCTCCTTATGAGTCCAACACTCATAAATCCTGATCAGGTCGGCTGACGACAAAGAAGAAGCTGACATTCGCTGATCAATGGCACCCTCAAACTGGTGTAGGCTCTGGAACTGATCAAACTGACCTATAACTACCAACGGATGGTAAGTGGTCACCCCTCTCAATCCCGCCAGGGGCAAGTAGTCCATGGCAGAGGCATGGGTGATGAAGCTATTAGGGAAGACTAACCCTGAGCATGGAAGAATCGAAAAAGGATGCTCAATATCTGACAAAAAAGCTGATCATGTATCTACATCCGAACACTCCACTAGCTGAAAGGAGTAGGACATAGCTATCTCGTGCTTGAAGCAATACCCTTGATGTTTGAAGAAGCCAATAGGGAGCAAATGGGTACAACAAGATAGAGCTACCTCTAAAAAACCCCTTCTGGATGGGTACTGCAATAGGTAGCTGACCTCAATGTCTCGGCCAATATCATCGACAAGATGGTGCAACCCTGTCTAAGGGCAAGAACCGTGACCATCAATCCAACATCTAAGTGGTCCAAGTATAGTGGCATGTATAAGTAAGCCATGAAGCACATCAGTAAGACGTCTATCAGGACTAAATGCCACTCCTCTGCCGAGATAATAAAATCTCCAGCATGACGATCATAGCTATCCAGCCGGACGAAACGATCGATCAAGAAGTCTATAGAGATCGCATGTCCATAAACGATCTCATCCGAGACTACACTCTGGCGTAGACCTGACATCTGAAGAAACGGTCTCCTCATGTAACTAATCGTAGTACGAGTGCAAGGTAAGTCTAAAGCCAAACCAGTAAACCGCTTATACTCCTCTAAAGTCGGAGTCAGCTCGTGCCTCCCGAAGCGAAAAACCTATCTCTTAGGTATCCAACAGGATAAGACGCCATCCACGAACCCATACAGGACCTGAAAGTCTATAAGGACTAATAAATGCCCTAACATCTGATCCACTGTCCCTCTGGCTAGGAAGGGCAGGCTTTCATACTACTATCTCAAGGATGATGCCACCACAGATGGTGGTAAGTGCTCAATACGACTGACGGTGGACGACGACATCTGTATCACCAAATCACAAGACCATTCAGGGGTCAAATCTGAACTCATCTGTCTGAATGCATATCCATGACATAATACATGCATAATGACAATGATAAACATGATGCAATAGAGAGGAAATATCATGTATATCTATAATAAACTATCTACTGCAAACATCATCTCTGTCTGATAATACAAAGTAAAAGAAAAAGCACAGGAATATGGGGTACCACCACCCAACTACTAACAGTGGTCTATCAAAATGGGGCACAGCCGCCCAAACAGTTAAAATAGTGGCCGACCAAAAGATATAGCTACAATAGCTATCTAAAAAGATCCAAAATATCTACACTCAGGTGGTTAACCTGCTCCATCTCCTCCTTGGACACAAAGTCACGTTCATCGGGCATGTCTAGACGATACAAGGGAGGATCAGCGCCTGTAAAATTATTAAAAAATGGACCTGATGAGGGGCCCGCTCTTGAGCTGGAAGGGTAAAAAGAAGATGCCCCTGTCGGATCTCGACCAAGATACCTGATAAACAAGTGAGCTCTCTCCAACTCCTGGGTCAGTCCTGTAATCTGGTCCAAGTGAGTAGGCTCCTTGAGGCAAGCTATCCAGTCTGTTATCATCACAGACCCAGGCACTATATCTGCCATAAATTGGGTGGCACGAGTCGGAGCTCCAATCGTGCGAGGGCTCCACCAACTGTTGAATGCCTCCTGACTGTAAGGGACCTCTGATAGGGTAAAGCCATCCACGCCCTCCATAGGGATATCTGTCAGGGGCTAGTTAAAAGGCCAATGATGCCATGCCGGAGGAACAAAGGGAATGCGAATCTCACCCTATAATATTCCAGATGGCACGCTCTCTTGTATAGAGCTCCCAGCTTCCCTTTGTTAAAAATGAGACTCTGCGGGTCGACAATGCAAACTCCTGACCAGTGAGGAAGCCTCCCTCAAATCCAACAATCAATAACTCGGAGGTATATGGGATGTACGAGATCGCTCCGGCTGTCAAAAGCTCTAACTGTAGGTGGGAATGAGTAAAGCCCTCAGCAACAGGGACCTCCGTCAGAGTGGAGTGATGCCAACGTCGTCCTCAGGGATAGGTCTCCAAACCTAAAGCAGTGGCAGGCCGTAGGTAAGGAAGCCTCTCATATGCTAAGAACTGGCCATGAAAATATCAAAAGTCCTCAGTGACCAAGACTAACAAATGTAAATGCAAGAATCAAAAAGGTACAAAAATAATGTAGTCACCAACAAAAATGAGTAGAACCCTAACCAAGCCTCCATCAAACCCTCCGAGAGCATGCGCATACCTCAGAGAAAATAGGCAAAAATATAGGAATCCCAATCAAAGTCACTGAGGCGCTCTACATGTCGGGTGGCACTGACCAGGGCAAAGGATACAGCCGATGAGTTGTTCGCCAAAAAATAACCCCTGATGATCACCAAAAACAATCGCCTCAGGATGCAATCCCTAACCCTCTGATCATCAGGCGAAGGCTGAAGTAAAGCCCCACTCTAGGCATCTATGCTCAACGGACCAAATCGAACTGTCCGACCCTTGAGCACCGACAAAGGAACTCCCAGCAGGGATCTAACGGCAATGGACGTAATGTCGGCCATAACAGGCACGGGCTCACCCTTGAACTCTATGCCGGTGATGAACCTCCAATCCATAAATGTCATCATCACCTTACAATCTAGCAAGTGGAGACACTGAGTCTAGTGGAACCAGTGCTCAAACAATGCCCTCATATAACCCTAAGGGCAACGACGGGAAAGAATAGAGAAGAAGGCCTGAAACCCCCAGTCGTTAATGATATCCCTATACTCCTGGTGCAAAGTGTTGTAGAGGGAGTGCACGATGAGCCAGTTCCCTCAAGGCTGCGTAAAGCACGGAACCTGCATCAAAAGCCAACCCTTATCAAAAAAACCTGTGCCCCGATAATGGCAAAAGAAAGAAAGAGAATCCAGAGAGAAGAAAACTTCAAGTCACCTCATTGGCATGAAGAAATTGCGATGGATGACGACTCAAGTCTCCCAACAGCTCCTGGGTTGGCACAATAATGCCTGGAAGCTCTGCACGTGGGGTTGACCTGGGACAGGAGCAGCAAAAGGAGACTCCTCTTCATCTATATCAATCGGCGACTCTTCCTAGGCTGGGCGAATCACCGACTCTGCTAATCTACGAGGCGGCCGAGCTGGACGTGGCTGAGGAACATCAGAAGCTCACCTCCGTCTAACTCCTGAAACTACCCTGCAAGCACTGCCGGGTCTGTCTCGGTCCATCACGTGGACAAAGACTCTAAATCACCTCAGAAAGGGTGTGGTAAGGCTAAAACCTGTGGCTTATTAATTTAAATCAGTATTTTATACATTTCTAAGTTCTAAAACATGTATGGGTCAGTCAAAAATCCCCAGTAGAGTCAAAACTACATGTTTTTCAAAAAGCTAAATCCTAAAAACGTGCATGGGTCAGTCAAAAATCCCCAGTAGAGTCAAAATTGCAAGTTTATTAAATGCTCGGGTTTTTAAAAAATTTCGCCAGAGTCTCCTTTGTAAAATGGACTGTCCGTATGCACACAAGCATGACTAGGTGGCCATTCAGTAGCACACCTTCCCCAAAATAGGAACAGTTTATATTTATAAAATAAAATCAAAAGTAAACTTCACATGATAGCCAAATTACCATGGAAATTTTTAGTTGAAAATCTAGGCTCACTAGGCCCCAAAAAGGGACAAGTAAATTGATCAAAAAGAGCAAAATATGACTATCTCAGAATATAATTTTTCTTACGTCAAAACGTGCATTACAGTAAAATATGCATACTTATAAAGTTAGAAAATTTTTAGCAGGTCATATAAGCATACATTTTTCATACATTGCGTCTAAAAGCACCCTACGTGGTTTACATGCTTTTAACAGTCAAAACTTGAAGAAAAAAGAATGTAAAACATCACCTGAGATGTGTAGAACGCGCAACCGCTGACGAAATCTGAAAAAAACTGCCTGAACTCCGTAGATCTGAAAAAGAAAATCGAATTCCGTTCGAAATGAAAATGAGTTTATGAGCCCGCTGCTGCCCATTTTAAAAGCACAGGTAGAAGCGGACCCACCTACGACTGCCACACCTCTACCTGCGACTCCCCAGGGTGGGCCCCTCTCCCTCTGGCTTGGTTCGGTTCGAGTTAAAACGGTGTTTATATGAGCTGAAATGTCAAATCTGAGAAAACATAGCTACGCGATTGAGCGGTTTGTCCTGAAATCATGCGTTCAAGCAGTGGAATCTTAACAGAAGGAAAATCTTTGTGAAAGCCTTTGGTTATCATCCCAAAGCAATATCCGGGGACCAATAATGAAAACTGCTGAAAAACTACCGAAAACGGCACAAAACTGCCAAAAATTAACACTAGCAAAGCGTCGGGTACTGACCGATGACAGTTCAGCCGTTGGCACAACCCCAGCGAAGCATCGAGAACTGAGCAATAACAGTTCAGCTGTTGGCAAAACCCTAGCAAAGCGTCGGGTACTGACTGATGACAGTTCAGCCGTTGGCACAACTCCAGCGAAGTGTCGGGTATTGACCGATAACAGTTCAGCCGTTGGCACAACCCTAACAAAGCGTCAGGTATTGACCTATAACAGTTCAGCCGTTGGTGTTACGCCCCCAAATCCAGTACGTGTATTCTTATTTTAAGATGTTCGAGTACGTATATGTGTATATGATTATATATAGTGAAATATGTGATTTGGTGTGAAGAGAATTTTATATATCAATTAAAATATTTATTGTGGCAACCCGGATTTTTAAGAATTAATAAATGAGAATTTAATAAATAAAATTCTTATTTTAAGATGTTCGAGTACATGTATGTGTATATGTGTTATATATTGTGAAATATGTGATTTGGTGTGAAGAGAATTTTATATATTAATTTTAATATTTATTGAATTAAATAAATATTTTAATTGATTTATTTATTGAGTTATATAAATAATTATGTGTTGGTTATGGAATAATTTAATTAAGTGTAATATATTAATTAAATTAATATTTAATAATTAATTTAATTAATATGTAATGATTTTATGTTATAGTTCTAATTTAATTGGGATATTAAATTAGATGAAGTTATGTGGAAATTATTACATGAAATTATAATTAGCGAGTAATTATAATTGTTATGTGACAATTCTTATGTGATTAATTGATGTTAACTTTTAATTAATTAAATTAGAATGTTAAGATTTAATTAATTAAAGTTTAACATTAAAAATATGTGTTAATTGATTTATTAAAAGAATTAAAAGAGTTTTAAAAATTGTTTTCCCAAACAAGGCCCTTGCACTATTTTAAATTCGTTTTGTCTAATGGGGCATTAACTACTAAAAACTTGTTTGTAAAAAATAATCTATTTTTGCTAAACAAGCCTTTGGGCTTTTAAACTTCGAATGTGTAACCTATATTTTAATTGTAATTAGTATAGGGTCATTATGTTTTGTAGGTTATATGTTTTATACTTATGTCTTATACATATAATATTTATAAGTATATAGGTTAGTTAGAAAGACTAAGGGTTAGTCTGTGTTAGAAGAAAACACAGAGAACCTAGAGTTAGAGAGAAAAGAGAAGAAGAAGGGAGAAAGAAGAAAGAGGAAGAGGAAGTTTGAGAGAATCAAACACATCACCATCTTCATCTTTTTCTCCTAAGCAAAGCAAAGGGTATAACCTCTAACTTTAAGAGTTTTAAGATTTGCTTTAAGTTATTTAAGTTTTAGTTTTCTATAAATATGAATCTTCATGAAAACTTGTGATGTTGGTATATATATATATATATATATATATATATATATATATATATATATATATATATATATATATATATGTTATATGGTGTTCATAACATGATTATACATATATGTTGTGTTCATAAATTATTTAAATATAAATTATATAATGGTTTAGTTGGTTAATTCATGGATATATGATGAACATGAGGAATTCATGTTCATCAAAAGTCATAGTAAAAAAGTTTTATGATTGGCTTATTTGAAATCAAAATTTATGTTTGATTGATAATCATGGTGTAAACTGGTTTTTAGATAATGAATATGTTTTTAAAAGAAGTCAATATACTTATAATTGTGTGTTGTGAATTAGAAACAAAATTTTAGTGTTCAATTTCATCAAGAACACTTATCAATGATTTTTCTTCAAAAATCATGAAATTGGAGTTTTTGATTATGTATTATGATAATTGTATATATTTAAAACATGTTAGAAACTTTATATATGTTTTCTATAAAATTTTATGTGCAATATGTTAGTTAAAATTGAAATTTGGTGAGAAAAAATAAGCTAAATTGACTTTTTCTCTGCACAGTTCGCGAACCAAAAGTGAGCTGCTACATGGGGCCTGCCCCAGTGGGCCTTTCAAGGCATAATACCCCCGCCTCGGTGTGGGGTGTGCAGAAAATGATAATGTGTTAATTGTTTTTGTGCATTTTGGTTGGAGCATGAAAGTTAACCTAATGTGATTATGTGATAATATGTTAGACTTACATTGAAATGCTAAAAGAATATTAATAGATTTTATTAATAAAATATAATGTGCAATTATAATTTGAATAAATTATAATCATAGTAAAGGTTTAATTTAAATTATGATTTGTTAAATGAATATAGTTTGATTAATTTTTATCAGAGTAAATGTTTAACTTAAATTATAATTTGTATAATTATAATTTAATATGTAATTATAATTTGAATAATTATAATTAAGGTAAATGTGTAATTTAAATTATAATTCATTTTAATTATAATTTAATGAGTGCATGGATTGAAATTGATTAATTATAATCAAAGTAATTGTTTAATTTAAATTATAATTGATTTAATTAATATAAATGCATAAATAGAGTTTGATTAATAAATGTTTAATTTAAATTATAATTTGTTTAATTATAATTTAAATAATATAAATTGAAATTATAATTCGATTAATTATAATTGAGGATGTGTAATTTAAATTATAATTTGTTTAATTATAATTTAATTATTAGTTGATTAATTATATGAAGATGTAATATGATCATGTGATGTGATTAACTATGTGATAACTAATTGTTAAACCTATTAGTTAAAGAGGATTGAGTTAACCTAAATGGATCAACTAATTATGAGAATTAGTTATGTGATAATTAATTTATATTATTAGTTATACATATAAGTTTGACAGTGTGTTAAATAAATAAATGAGAGAGAATTATGAAGTGTAAAGTAGAAATTACTTAGACGTTTGGTAATTGTTGCTAGGTGACTAATAATTGATGCTTATGGTAATACGTTGTGTAGGATTCATGAAGTGCAGATTATTAAAAGCTGTTTTTCGTTAATTGGTAATCTACGAGCCAGACAAGTCTTTCAGTTCCTATTTTCTATGTGAACATGATGATGAACTGTTTTAAATTGTATTGCAAGAGCATGATATGTTATATATGTTGTATGCATGAAACATTAAAGTCAATTTATGACTACGTTGATAGAGTAAAGAATATTGATTGAGTAAGAAACTCAATCTTTTTACTTGTTATATGAATTGAAGCATGCATGATATGTTAGTCTAATGATTATGATGTATAAGATGAGCATGTTATTTATGTGCTATGTGATGCATGAAAGATGTTAGATCTTGCTAAGCTGTCGAGCTCACTCTTGCAAATAACTATGTTTGCAGGTCAAGATTTCAAGGTAATGATACGTGCTATTTGAATTATAAAGATCAATTTTCAAGAAGATTACTTATGTTAGATGAGAAATGCATTTAATGTTTTGATTGTAACATAATTGTTGAGTTGTAAAGTTGAGCTATCCGATGTATAGTGGATATTGCTTTGTGGTGTAAGACTTTGTATAGTAACTTCGATGTAGCGATTCATGTAATAAATTTGAATCAGACATGTAATGATAAAGGTTGAGATTCAGGGCAATAAAGAAGAAAATATATAAAAGTTTTAAATATTCTGTATTTTTAGTGATTTTAATATCGAATAATGATGTAAACTTAGAATAAAGTTGTATTGTTAACGATCGAGAATGAGAATTATTTTGTATGAATTTTGGGGTCGTTACAGTTAGTATCAAAGCTGGTAGGTTATACACCTTAGGTAAGAGTACCTTAGGCTATGACCTTAGGTTATAAGAAGTTAATTTTAAGTTACGTATGATAAAAAGATGATTCTTTTCACATACGTAGAAGTATAGGATGATTTGAGTCCTAGAAATGTTATAAGAAGAAGATGAGAATGACGAGGAGTAAACTCTAATAAAATATTGAGTAACATGAATGAAATTTGAAATTCTTAAAGGAAGAGTTGTTAAATGAACAAAAAGATTCAAAGATGAATCTTAGAGAGAGATAAAGATAAGAATAAGGAGTTGCCTAACTCCAATAATAAAGATGACGAATAGTGATAAATAGACAAAGTCTATTAGATTAAAAGCATAATGGAATCATGATATGACATGATAATAGGTAAAGATAAGAAGATTGTAAAACAAAACGATCATGAGATAAGAAAAGAATCATAAGGGAGATGATTATAGAATAAGATCACAGCATTATCTTTTAAAGTTGTAAAAGACAGATGGTCGGTAATGATTGAATAGTTATAGTTTGATGCTATAACGAGTATGTACTATGATATAGCACGAGATAAACTCACGAGGAGTTATAAATGATGAGATACAGGAAATCTGTATCGAGCATAGAGTGAGAAATTATGAGCAAGATAAAGTTAAGTGGGATTTCAACTGAGAGCTCATGTGATGGCTGAGTTGTACAAACCTTTGTATGGGCAGGGGTTTTGTGCTTACACTTGGTTATCACAAGGGTAATCATTGAAATGTGGTGTCGCGCTATCGATATATATATGATGAGAACGTGATTCTTGTCCCACATTTATAGTTGATAGTTAGAGGTGATATTAAGATTAGATTAGATGGTATTAAGGTTAGGTACGAGTTCTTAAAACTCATACTTATGGTAAGTTTGTGACTCATAATCATATGTATATTTTTGAACCCCTAAGCATATGGACCGTCTCTGATCAGTTCTTTGACTACGTATTGCTAGGACAAGTTCTTAAACTCTTATTATTGTGGTAAGTTCCTGAACTTTCAAAGTGTGGTAAGTTTGATGAACTATACTGGGTATAGAAAGGTTATGGTATAGAAAGCATTGATGTTGTTGAAGAATTGATAGAATGATTAAGTAATGAAATGGTGGAGTAAAGATTTAAATTGATGGAGAAAATTTTTATATTCTAAATCTCCTATCTTTGCTAGATTATCAAAATTTATTGACTTCGTGCTGATGTTGCACTTCTGTTTTCTTGAAAAACATTGGATCAAATGATGGAACCAATGGTTTTTAAAATAGTACTATTATTCACATGTCTATGCTAACTGCTTCAGCTAGACAAAAATGATTTAAAATTTTCAAAATGTATTTTATATATTCTATGCATCATTTGATATGATGTAGGAATAATAATCGAGGAAGTCATCATTGCCGTTAAACCTAGTGTTGGATGTGATCGTAGGATCGTCAGTCCACTATGGTATAATGTAGTATGACGACATCATGTAATGAAGAAATCCTCAACGCACCATTACTATTATATGGTATCAGGATATTGTAAAAAGATTTTTTTATTTTTAGTTTCCTTAGACTATATATAAAAAAAACTAATTGAGTTGGTAAAATATATATATATATATATATATATATATATATATATATATATATCGATTGATGTCGGAATTGTTGCTAGAAGTCTATGCTACTTGATTCAGCTAGACAAGTATGGGAAGATGTTTATGAAATTCGAGCGTTCTTGGTCAAACTATGCCAAACCAAATTATTTTGATGCGGATTCAGATGTTAAGAAGTTGAGGTGAACAACCCTATAAAAGGGGACATGTTATCGGAGACATAGTTCCGAGTGTAACGCATATAGTCGTTATGATATACTACGTTTGTGCACGACGTAGTGGTGCGATAGTCTGATCACCTAGAGCACCGATGCAGGATGTTTACAGTTTGTGTGATTGTTAAACATTTTGTTAGAGCGGTTTATAGTGTGAAGTACCGGGGGTGAAGCACTGTTAAACCTAGAGATGAGTTCAAGGTCTTATGACCCCTCATCATGATTTCAGAATCTTTTAAATTCATGAGTTATTTATATCGCTTCCCAATTATTGAGCAATTGTGAAAGATTCTTATTATTCAGGAGAAGAATGTGGCAAGAAGGATATTCCTTAGAAAGAAGTAGTTGTGGAACGCAACAATCCAGTGAATAAGGATTAACGTAAAATCTATTTTGATAGATTGATATACGAAGATTAATGATTAAAAATTTTGAGGACTAAATTCTTAGAAGAAGGGGGGAATGTGATAACCCGAATACTTACAAGATAGTGAATTATGAAGTATATGAATTCTACAAGTAGAGCATATGGCAATGATCCTTAGAAAGGAAATGAACGGGTTAAAGAATATATAATATTTGATATAATTGTGTTTAATTGAAGGTTATGTAATAAAACCTAAAATTTGTTGAAAGAATGAATGGAGTAGTATATATATAATACTTTTGTTGAGATAATGTGTTGAAGTTATTCAACAATAAAATTTTGAAAGAGATTTTGTGAAAACCGAGTAAGAGAGGTTTCGCTGATTCCGAGGGCAGAATTCTTATAAGGAGGGAAGGATGTGACAACCCGGATTTTTAAGAATTAATAAATGAGAATTTAATAAATAAAATTCTTATTTTAAGATGTTCGAGTACGTGTATGTGTACATGTGTTATATATTGTGAAATATGTGATTTGGTGTGAATAGAATTTTATGTATTAATTTTAATATTTATTGAATTAAATAAATATTTTAATTGATTTATTTTTTGAGTTAAATAAATAATTATGTGTTGGTTATGAAGTAATTTAATTAAGTGTAATATATTAATTAAATAAATATTTAATAATTAATTTAATTAATATATAATAATTTTATGTTATAGTTCTAATTTAATTGGAATAATTAAACTAGATGAAGTTATGTGAAAATTGTTACATGAAATTATAATTAGCGAGTAATTATAATTGTTATGTGACAATTCTTATGTGATTAATTTATGTTAACTTTTAATTAATTAAATTAGAATGTTAAGATTTAATTAATTAAAGTGTAACATTAAAAATATGTGTTAATTGATTTATTAAAAGAATTAAAAGAGTTTTTAAAACCGTTTTTTCAAACAAGGCCCTTGCACTATTTTAAATCCGTTTTGTCAAACGGGGCCTTAACTACTAAAAACCTTTTTTAAAAAAATAATTTATTTTTACCAAACAAACCTTTGGGCTTTTAAACTTCAAATGTGTAACCTATATTTTAATTGTAATTAGTATAAGGTCATTATGTTTTATAGGTTATATGTTTTATACTTATGTCTTATACATGTAATATTTGTAAGTATATAAGTTAGTTAGAAAGACTAAGGGTTAGACTGTGTTAGAAGAAAACACAGAGAACCTAAAGTTAGAGAGAAAAGAGAAGAAGAAGGGAGAAAGAAGAAAGAGGAAGAGGAAGTTTGAGAGAATCAAACACATCACCATCTTCATCTTTTTCTCCTAAGCAAAGCAAAGGGTATAACCTCTAACTTTAAGAGTTTTAAGATTTGCTTCAAGTTATTCAAGTTTTAGTTTTCTGTAAATATGAATCTTCATGAAAACTTGTGATGTTGGTATATATATGTTATATGGTGTTCATAACATGATTATACATATATGTTGTGTTCATAAATTGTTTAAATATAAATTGTATGATGGTTTAGTTGGTTAATTCATGGATATATGATGAACATGAGGAATTTATGTTCATTAAAAGTTATAGTGAAAAAGTTTTATGATTGGCTTATTTGAAATCAAAATTTATGTTTGATTGATAATCATGGTGTACACTGGTTTTTAGATAATGATAATATGTTTTAAAAGAAATCAATATACTTGGAATTGTGTTGTGAATTAGAAACAAAATTTCAGTGTTCAATTTCATCAAGAACACTTATCAATAGTTTTTCTTCAAAAATCATGAAATTGGAGTTTTTGATTATGTATTTTGATAATTATATATATTAAAAACATGTTAGAAACTTTATATATGTTTTCTATAAAATTTTATGTGCAATATGTTAGTTAAAATCAAAATTTTGTGCGGAAAAAAAAAGCCAAATTGGCTTTTTCTATGCACAGTTCGCGAACCAAAAAGTGAGCCGCTGCAAGGGGCCCGATGGGGCGGGCCTTACAAGGCATAATACCCCCGCCTCGGCGGGGGGTGTGCAGAAAATGATAACGTGTTAATTTTTTCTGTGCATTTTGGTTGGAGCATGAAAGTTAACCTAATGTGATTATGTGATAACATGTTAGACTTACATTGAAATGCTAAATAAATATTAATAGATTTTATTAATAAAATATAATGTGTAATTATAATTTGAATAAATTATAATAACAGTAAAGGTTTAATTTAAATTATGATTTGTTAAATAAATATAGTTTGATTAACTCTTATCAGAGTAAATGTTTAACTTAAATTATAATTTGTATAATTATAATTTAATATGTAATTATAATTTGAATAATTATAATTAAGGTAAATGTGTAATTTAAATTATAATTCATTTTAATTATAATTTAATGAGTGCATGTATTAAAATTGATTAATTATAATCAAAGTAATTATTTAATTTAAATTATAATTGATTTAATTAATATAAATGCATAAATCGAGTTTGATTAATAAATTTTTAATTTAAATTATAATTTTTTAATTATAATTTAAATAATATAAATTATAATTATAATTCAATTAATTATAATTGAGGATGTGTAATTTAAATTATAATTTATTTAATTATTAGTTGATTAATTATGTGAAGATGTAATATGATCATGTGATGTGATTAACTATGTGATAACTAATTGTTGAACCTATTAGTTAAAAAGGAATGAGTTAACTTAAATTGGTTAACTAATTTTGAGAATTAGTTATGTGATAATTAATTTATATTATTAATTATACATATAAGTTTGACAGTGTGTGCTAAACAAATAAATGATAGAGAATTATAAAGTGTAAAGTAGAAATTACTTAGACGTTTACTAAGCGTTACTAGGTGACTAATAATTGATGCGTATGGTAATACGTTGTGTAGGATTCATGAAGTGCAGATTATTATAAGCTGTTTTTCGTTAATTGGTAATCTACGAGCCAGACAAGTCTTTCAGTTCCTATTTTCTATGTGAACATGATGATGAACTGTTTTAAATTGTATTGCAAGAGCATGATATGTTATATATGTTGTATGCATGAAACATTAAAGTCAATTTATGACTACGTTGATAGAGTAAAGAATATTGATTGAGTAAGGAACTCCACCTTTTTATTTGTTATATGAATTGAAGCATGCATGATATGTTATTCTAATGATTATGATGTATAAGATGAGCATGTTATTTATGTGCTATGTGATGCATGAAAGCTGTTAGATCTTGTTGAGCTGTCGAACTTTCTCTTGCAAATAACTATATTTGCAGGTCAAGGTTTTAAGGTAATGATACGTGCTATTTGAATTATAGAGATCAATGTTCAAGAAGATTACTTATGTTAGATGAGAAATGCATTTAATATTTTGATTGTAACATAATTGTTGAGTTGTAAAATTGAGCTATCCGATGTATAGTGGATATTGTTTTGTGGTGTAAGACTTTGTATAGTAACTTCGATGTAGCGATTCATGTAATAAATTTGAATCAGACATGTAATGATAAAGGTTGAGATTCAGGGCAATAAAGAAGGAAATATATAAAAGTTTTAAATATTCTGTATTTTTAGTGATTTTAATATCGAATAATGATGTAAAGTTAGAATAAAGTTGTATTGTTAACGATCGAGAATGAGAATTATTTTGTATAAATTTTGGGGTCGTTACACAAATTCTCATACAACTTCAACAAACGAAAAAGAGAAGAATGAGGCTCTATTTATGGAGATTTCAATATCCAAATAATGGTTTTGCCCAATGTTTTGAATTAGCAGGAAGAAGAAGAAGATGATGGACAAAGAAGATTTGGTAAAAAGCAATTACCTGCTCCCTCCCCTCCATCCTTCTAGGCATCATCAGCTCTATTTAGCTTTCTTTTTCATTTCCCAACAATTTTTTGAGTAGGGAGAGATAGGCTAGGCCAATGGCCTAGTCACGTGAGAAGAAGTGGGACTATGAATATGGGACACCCCTTTAAAACTCAGCATTAGAAATTTTTAATGCTAGCATACTTATGTTTTATTTCTTTTGGACTCATTAAGTCGATTTACAATAGCTTAATATTGCTACATTAATTTAGGTTATGGGTACATGTACACAAACCTATATATATGTATACCCACATATAAACAATTATACTCATACTATAAACATATACCAATACATATAATCATGTACCTCGTATACATTGGTTTAATCCAATTAATATTTTAATTGGGCTAATTATAAAATAGTTGGGTATTCTCAACCCATCATTTTTCATACAATTTATTATCTCAAATATACCCAATTATCATAATGATAATTAATATCAATTATTTATTGACTCACCATTTATTTTCTTTTAATAATTCCAATCAAATCTCCCGTTTATTTAACTTCACTATTTATGCCACACAAGGCATAATTAGGTGAACTTAGTAATTATAATAATCTCACAAAATAATATTATTCGTAACATTACATCTTATAATATGGTCATAATGTAATATCATTACTTTACTTATTCACATATTCTCATAACATATATACTTGCACATAGTAATTACTTCACATTAATTAAATCCATTTAATCATTCCTTCATTAATTTATTTAATGAATTGCTCACTCTACCACTTTGCCACACTAGGCATATCTCACATGTTTAATTAAGCTCATTCTCAGTCTCATCACTTATTCATTTCTACCACATTACTACTTATAAAATTTACGGTAATATAAGAACTTAAGTTATTTAATACATTAAAATAACTTAGCTTTCTTTTATAAATTTAACCCTTTTAGAAATACATCACTATATAAAAATTTAGACCTGGCAAAACTTGGCCCAGCCCGCTGGCCGGGCAGGCCCACCCGTCACGGGTCGGGCGTTGGGCTAAACCCAAAAAAATATCAAAAACGTAGGCATAAATTGGTCTGAGCCGGCGGGTCGGGCCCGCCCGCCCGCCACGGGCCGGGCGTTGGGCTGGTCATTTTTAGCCCAGCAAAAGCCGGGCCTTTTTGGCCCGCCCGTTTTTGGCCCGGCCCACCGCTCGCCCGGCCCGTTTGTCAGGTGTAATAAAAATTATATATTCCACCATAACATGTCATAAAATGTTTTTATTATGTTTTCTCCAAATAGAGGCATTAATTATAATAAAAGAATTCACTCATTATCTCAAGATATTATTCTTAATATAATATCTATATCTCATTAAAGTAATTACATGTACGACACATATACACATATTATATGTATAAAATAGATAATAAGTTTATTTTTTATTATGATAAATTATTTTCATATAGCAAATATGTTTTAATATATTTACCTTATTACTTAATCGTACATATTACCTCATACAAGGCTATATAAGGTAACATCATCATATAAAATATTATTATCCTTTTATTAAAATAATTCAATGCTAGAACTTATTTTAATATCCCTTATTAGAAATATACTGTAATTATTTCTCTTTCGTTTCTATCAATTGTCCCAACACAATTTCTTTAATCTTCACATTTAGCCATATCTTAAATGCTAATATAATACCTCCATCTCTAACCAATATCTATTTATAATTATATTGGTTCTCTTCCTTTATTAATCACTTATTTTTCAAATATTAACCCTTTTATATATTACAATACTATGTAATATATTTCTAATATCAAATATTAATTAACATATTCTTTTCATCCTCTAATGCTAAACACATATATTAATTCACCGTCTTATGTAAGTGAATTAACTCTTTTTCATTCCCTTTACTATCACATTACTGCCACACAAGGCTTATAATTACGATTTCCTATAATATAACTTGATTAACCAATATTTATTCTAGGTTAATTAATTTCCATAATTAATATAAATTCAATTCATGATTTGCTATCTTAATCCATTCTCGGATAGCTTGAACGCCAATTATGACACATTTTAACCATTAACATATATATAGTAAGTTTAAATTACACAAACTTACTCAGAATTGTCTGCAGACTAGCGCAGCTGCACTGGTCTTAGGCTTAAAAGTGGCGTAGCTGCACCACCTCAAGTTCAGGTGCAGACAAGTTCTGCTTGAGCAGAACCATAGTATAAATTCATAAATACTTTGAGCATACTTTTAAATTGCTAACTTGTTATACCAGTTAACCAACATGTTTTACCACCTCCTTCAATGATTTAGAGATTAAACTCCAAGTTCAAACTCTATTTTCTTTAATAATTAATCACTATAAAATCTCATATATATGTCTAATTTCTTCCCACCAAACCACCTAATTCAAAATATATAACACATATGTATTCTTATTCGAACCCAACACATGCCTTAAGAATTTTATTTACTAAATTCTTAATTTAATAATTTATGAAAATTCAGGTTCTCACAGTTGGCACAATCCCAGCGAAGCGTCAGGTACTGACCGGTGACAGTTCATCTGTTGGCACAACCCCAGCAAAGCGTCGGGTACTGACCGATGACAGTTCAGCCGTTAGCACAACCTCAGTGAAGCGTCGAGTACTGACCGATGAAAGTTCAGCCGTTGGCACAACCCCAGCGAAGCATCGGGTACTGACCGATAACAGTTCCGCTGTTGGCACAACCCCAGTAAATCGTCGGGTACTGACCGATGACAGTTCCGTCGTTGGCACAACCCCAGCGAAGCGTCGGGTATTGACCGATGACAGTTCAAGCGTTGGTACAACTCCAGCAAAGTGTCGGGTACTGACCGATGGTGTGCTGTCGCAGACAACCAAAAATAAACCTTACTGCGAAAAATAATTATGTAGTAGTGCAAGTAAGAGTCGATCCCACAGAGACTGATTAATCTATTTTTATATACTTTGTATTCCAAAAGAGGGGATTTTTGATTGTTGTTAATTAAAATAACTAATGTATAAAATAAAGTAACGAATTAAATCAAGAGAACAAACCTTGGGTTAAGTCAACTTTTACCTTAGAAACATACACTGATCATTGACTCAAGCATACACAATTAATATCTTGAATATTCATCGTTAGAATTAATTCCATGTATTTCCTTAATTTTAGTTAGATAGAAACAAGCGATCTAAATAACCCTAACTACTAAACAACTTCAGACAAGCGCTAAAAGTTTAATTTAATAGGAGCTTTAAGAATTAGAAAAACCGATGAAGCTAAACAACACAAGCACAAGCGGTTGTATTTAATTTAGTTGAATATTTTTCCTAAGATATAATAATCTCGTGATCTGCAGTCAATTATTAATCTTAGTTGCTTCGCAAATTAGAGTGACCAAACAATTACGGATTCGATATCTAATTTAGCAGTAGATTTCAATGAATAATAAACTAGTGTGCACTCTAGAATTTAATCAAATCAATCATATAATTTAAGCACAGAAAAATAATCAATACTCAAAATAATAATTGAACAATTAAAATTAAATAGATCTCACAGTGTAATTAATCCAAGGCTTCTGTCTCCTTAATCCAAGAACAAGAGTTTAGCCACACATGGCTATTGAATCACCAAGAAATATAGAGAGAAAAATATATTTTTATTTTATAGATGAGATCCTATATGAAAGTATGAGGCCCCTTATTTATAACATTAAAATAGCAGCCTTTTCCTATGCCCTAACTGCTATCTTTACTCCCGAATCCAAGTTGATGAAGGAAATCAGCATTGGTGTTACCGTAGGTACTCCAGCCGCATGATTTTCTTATTTTGTAGTTGCTTCCTTATTTCGCCAGCTGCTAGGACTCCTTTCAATTGACATGCACGTGAGCTGCTTTGTAATTCATAAAATCGTGGCCCACATGTGAAATAGAAGGCTGCCCCATTCATTCCTTCTCCAATTCGTGAGTTGCTAGCAACTTGGATGAGAGCTGCTGATTTTTGTGGGCCCCCTATATCATTCCATGCAAGCAGCATATAAACCGTGGCCCAGTAGGAATTTGGCAAGATAAGTATGATTGCATGTGCAGTTCGTGACCCACATGAATTGCTTATATAGATGCTACCGTAAGCCCATTCCTTTGCAAGGCTTTATTAAGTGAGGTGCTCCTTAATATTCTGAACCAAAGGCTGGCTGCTCCTTCGTGGCCTTCTTTTTGTGGGCTGTTACTTCGCAAGCTGCCTGGATTTGTGATGACTTGCTAGCAACTTGGGCTTGAGCTTCCTTGCATGCATGAGCTACCCCTTTCAACTTAAATGCCCAATTAAAATCCATTTGCATGCAATTTATTTCCAAAATTCCATAACCTTACCTAAAATAAAAATATAAGAACAATGAATGTATTTAGGTACAAAATAAATATTAAAGAATAAGTATTAAGGGAATAAAATATAACATATTTCATCCTTATCAACCGATGATAGTTCAGCCGTTGGCACAACCCCGGCGAAGCATCAGGTACTGGCCGATGATAGTTCAGCCATTGGCACAACCCCAGCGAAGCGTCGGGAACTGACCAATGACAGTTCAGCCGTTGGCGCAACACCAGCGAAGCGTTGAGTACTGACTGATGACAGTTCTGCCGTTGGCCCAACCCAACGAAACATCGGGTACTGATCGATGACAGTTCAGCCATTGGCATAACCCCAGCGAAGCGTCAGGTACTGACCTATGATAGTTCAGCCGTTGGCACAACCCCAGCGAAGCGTCGGGTACTGACCGATGACAGTTCAGCCGTTGGCACAACCTAGTGAAGCATCGTGTATTGACCGATGACAGTTCTGCCGTTAGCAAAACCTCAGCGAAGTCTCAGTCATTGGTTCAACCCCAACGAAGTATCAGCCTTTGGCTCAACCCTAGCGACAACTCAGCCGTTGGTGCAACCCCTGCGAATCAACAAAAGTGATCCGGTGACGGAAGTATTATAATAATCCATCCTCGATTATGGAATCTGTTATACACATCCTCAGAGGAAGTACCAAGAAGGATTGGTTATTCAACTCCCTGTTGCCAACTACTGGTTTAGATTATCATCAAGATAGACATCTGAAGCACACCTTGAGGTCACTCAGTAATCGAGAAGTAGCCCCATTGGAGAAACTGGCAGAAAGGTACAACCACATCAACCGAAAGGAAAATATGCCCCATGAAGAGTATCGGCAGGTGTGGGAAACCATTGGTCTCAAACCAAGGTAGCATCAATAATGTCATCCCCGTCATAGTCAATAAAGCTATCACGGAGGATGTCATCCCCAGCAGAAAGTGATGAAAATAGTCTGGGATAGCTTAACTCTGATGTCCTACCAGCGACTGTATGAAAATGCTGCAACAAGGGTTATCACGGGTAACGTTATCCCCAGTAGAAACTAATGTAATCAATCAGTGATAACCTTACCCCCTCGAAGGTATCTAACATTCATCACGTATCCTGCCATGCATTGCTTTGCCATTGCATCTTCATTTCTAGTGTCTAGCAATCTTTATCATGTTCATTCCACTACATTGCATGAACATGATAAAGAGGAGCATCTATAGACACCTAAAATTTTGTTTCCCTGTTACTAACATTGTAGAAAGGTAAAACTGTCTTTTCAAATCAACCCCGGTCTCAATACCGGGCCGTCAAATCAACCCCGATCTCAATACCTGTGACGCCCCCAAATTCTCTACATTTCTTGTAGCAGATTTGGTGCTAACATAAATATTTCATAAGACAATAACTTCTATAGATCCAAAATTCACAGTATCCTAATCAGTTAAAAGTTCTCGTCAGAACAATTAACATATCTGGATACACTCACTTGGATGTATAGATTTATGATCCTACAGATATTTCTTGCATATCAATAATTCCTATCTATCTGACATTCACAATACAAATGATAAGATTGTTTTTAGAACCGAGGAGCAACCTTAGTGCTTAAAGAACTCCCAAGATCATTCAATACCCTTATTCAGATGTATAGTTCATATAGATATTGTACTTGATATGGTTTTCTATTAAGAATATAAATCTACTCAACTGATAAACTAATATCATAATAATATCCGGTTACATAAGGTTCAACCATTACATTAGGAAAATATCAAATTACATTTTTAGTCCTACTACAATAAACATTACTTCTTACACACAAGTATGATTGCATGAACTTCCTGGTGTGTGAGATGCAGCTGCAAAGGAAAAGAATAATTGCAAGGATGAGCTTTAAAAGGCTCAGCAAGTTTTAAAGATTTATAGTTTATACTGACACAATATCTGAATTGAAGGAACATATAGTTCAAAGTATTTTTCCATATATATACTGAGGTTTGATCTGTTAAACCCCACATATTACGAGTTTCTGTCAGTCATATAGACTTAGCAACCCGATTTGATTCGGTCAACCACACCACACTCCTAACAGTCACAAAGACTTATAGGAGCTTTTATTCGGATATCTTATAGGTGATCAGCCTAACCATATCCTAAGAGTATGCATATCATCCTACCAATCCAACAAGGTCAGTGCTATAACTGCTTGTAAATGTAATCTGGGGTCAGTGCTATGACTACCAATATAATTTTAGGATAAAATAGTATCAGTATATATATGTACCAAACAACATTGGTTTTTCCGCAGTTTATACTTTGATATTAAATCAAACACATTTTACTCAAATAACAGTTCATATGTCTTGGTTATGCTTGAACAATAAGTCATAACCTTCTTCAAATCATAGATATCACGAATAATGTGTATAACAAATTCATATGTCGATATACAAGACTTACATTTAATATTAAAATTAAATGAAGTTAAAAAAACATACCTTTATCAAGATCGGCTACTTAAGCTATTTGAAAGTATACTCGCAACCTATATAGGTTATAACAGTCATTAAAAATGATAACAATTAATTTCTAATTAATATATTAGTGTCGGGGTTGATTTTGGAGCCCGTTCAGTATTTTACAGCTTCATTGAATAACTATCGAATTAGTTTGTCAATAAACTTTATTTAAAAGTTTTCATATCTTATTAGATATTTTAGTTATTATTTATAATAATTTCCAAATGTTCAAAATATTTTTTAAATGATTTAATATCATTTAAAATAATTTTTAAATTATTAATATTATTTTTAAATATTTAATAACCATTTAAAATGATTTTTTTAAATCATTAATATTATTTTTAAATAATTAATTTTTATTAATAATGATTTTTAAATCATTAATATAATTTTTAAATAATTTATTATTATTTAAAATGATTTTTAAACCATTAATATTATTTTTAAGTAATTTATTATTAATTAGTTTTATTATTTTTAATATTTAAATATTAATAAAATTTTATGTCAAAATATTAAAAATTATTTATTATAATTAAAAATGAATTTTTAGAATTTTTTTATTAATTATTTAGTATTTATTTCTATTTATTTTAATTAATTTTAATTTTCCATCCGTCGCTATAGGTGTTCTTGGCTGGGCCAAGAACACGCCGGTCAACGTTGAGGGTCTCCATTTGACTTGGTCTGGCTGTCAGCCTGTTTGAGTTCTGGGCATGAAAGTTTAATGAAATTGTAGTGTTAGTGTAACACTACACACTTATGGTCATTTCAGTGCCTAACAATATCTCTACAAGATTCTATGGCCGGTCAAACCACCCACCCAAGGTTTGTTCTTCATTTTTGGGTTGCCCAGAAACGCATAGTCAATGCCGGTCAACGGTTTCTCTGGCCTTATATCTTGCATGCTGATCATAAGTTAGGTGTTATAGTGGTCAGGAATTGTAGTACAACTACCAGGTTGGAGCACTAACAGAGTTTGGGTATTACTAACCAATAAAATCTAAGCCTCTAAACTACCTGCCAAACCGCTGCCTAAAATTTCTGGGTTACCCAGAAATAAAATCTGGACGGTCAACTACTTTTGACCCTTAATAACTTCTGATCCATGACTGTTTAAGGCTTGAAAGTGCTCTAGTTGTGTAGTACTCATGTCAGGGTATAATCTAACTAACAACTAACACCAAAACAAATTAACAGGTGAGAGATCAAGGCGGTCAAACCACCTGTCAGATGTGTTCTTCAATCTTTCTGGGTTACCTAGAAAACGGCTAGTTAATGTCGGTCAACGGGTTTTGACACCTTATATCTTCGAATTTGTTATTTAGATTATCATTTTACCACTTCTAGGTTATTAACAACATTGCAATCTATAACTACCAACCTTTAAAACATCTAAACAATAAACAGGTAGCGATATACGAGCCCTGACATTCAATGTTAGAACACTTTTTTATACTTAGGCAGTTTTGCTTAAATCACCATTTTGATGCTTTTAAGTGTTATAGATCCATGTTTTAGCAACCCAGAACACTAAATAACTTACTAAATAACATTCTTAAACAATAACAACAACAATAAAATTTTTAAAATTTAAGATTTAAGCTAGGGTTAGGTTTTTTACCCTTTTTGAGCAATTTTGTGGTTCTTCCTCTTCTGATTCTGCTTCTAGCTTGCTAAGAGTGGTTTATGAGTTAGTTAGTGATGTATTTTAAGTGTGAAATTCATGTCCTTGAGTTCTTATGACCTAGCCTTATATGAAAACTCCAAGTGGGGTAAAAAATCTAAGTTTCTTACTCTTTTGACAAGTAAGCCTATGTTATTAATTGAGTAGGTCATATTGTCAAGAAAATGTGGTAAACTTAGCATGGGGAAAATCTTTTGCTTGTTAAGGAAAAGATTTGTTCCTATCTCATTTTAAAAGAAAATAAATAAGGGTATTTTGGTCATTTTACATGTACTAAAGGTATTTTGATAATTTTCTACTTAAATCCAAGGGTAATTTAGTCATTTCATATTTTCTCTAGAAACTTAAAAATAAGAATGAACAATTAGGTTTTGTTAGTTTAGAATTAGTGTTTTATAATTAGCGTTAGGGTTTCCGAATTCCTAATTAGGGTTATCATATTAAATTAATATATGTATATATTCATAATCCTATATAACATTATCAATGTATTATGTTATAATTCCCATTTATTTTAACAATTAGGGTTAGGATTCCTTATTTATATAAAATCTTAAATTAGGGTTTACTTATAAAATCTTCCATGTGTATTTACATAGTTATATCTTATGTGTTGATATATAATTATATATACTAATAATAAAGTTAAATACGCATCACACAAGATATTAAACATATTAATATTTACTTTTTATATTAATATTCATGTTCAAAGTTTGGAATATTACAATCACCCCCTCTTATAAGAATTTCGTCCGAAAATTGAAATTACACCCTATGAAAACAACTGCGAAAAATCTTCTCACATCTTATCCTCAAGCTCCCATGTAGATTCTTCAATATCATGATTCTTCCAGATTACCTTAACAGATGATGTAACCTAATTTCTCAACACCTGTTCTTTTCGATCAACTATCTGTACTGGAACTTCTACATACGATAAATCTTTCTTTGTCTGAATATGTTCTTAGTTTATCACGTGCTTATAATCAGGTTTATACAGATGTAGCACAGACACATGAAACATATTATAGATGTGTCCTAACTCTGGGGGTAGGGCTGCCTCGTAGGCTACTTCACCTATTCTCCTTAATACTTGAAATCGGCCAATGAATCTCGGTCTCAGCTTTCCCTTTTTACCAAAATGAATCTTGCCTTTCCAAGGAGACACTTTCAAAAACACATGACTCCTAACACTAAATTCTCTTAGATGTCTGTGTTGATCTGTATATTTCTTCTGTCGGTCTTGAGACGCTTGCAACCGTTGTCGTATAACTCGGATCTTCTTAGTGGTTTGTTGAACTAACTCAGGTCCAAGCATTTGCCTTTCTCCAACTTCATCCCAGCATAAAGGTGTTCTACACTTCCTACCATACAAGGCTTCATACGGTGGCATTCCAATACTGGCATGCTAACTATTGTTGTACGCAAACTCTACCAAAGACAACTGATCCTCCCAACTCCCTTTAAAATCCATAATGCAGGTTCTCAACATATCTTCCAGCATCTGAATGGTTCACTTACTTTGTCCATCGATTTGCGGGTGATATATTGTACTCAACTTTAGCTGGGTTCCCAAATGAGACTGAAGACTCCTCCAAAAGTTCGAAGTAAACCATGGATCTTTATCTGACACTATGGATACAGGAACTCTATGTCTAGAAATAATCTCTTTGATATATAACTTTGCCAACTGATCGAGATTATAAGTAACCTTAATAGGTAGAAAGTAAGCTAATTTGGTGAGACGATCAACTATTACCCAAATAGCATTGTGGCCTTTCTTAGTGACAGGAAGTCTAACCACAAAGTCCATGGTGATGTGCTCCCACTTTCATTCAGGAATCGACAGAGGTTGTAGTAATCCACTTGGTCGTTGATGCTAGACTTTAATTATCTGGCATGTGAGACACTTGCTTTCCCATTCTGCTATCTCTCTTTTCATGTTCGCCGACCAAAAATGTTGACTCAAGTCCTTATACATCTTAGTACTCCCCGAATGCACTGCAAATTTAGAACTATGGGCTTCTGTTAAGATTTCATCTTTCAATACCTGTACCGCTGGAACCCACACTTTATCCTCATACCTCAGTACTCCCTTTTTATCAAGTCAGAACATAATATTCTTCTCCTGAGTTATCTCGGCCTTACATTTCTGACATGCTTCATCTTTCTCCTGCGTCTCTTTGATTTTAACCATTAAGGTTAATGCTGTCTCTATCACAAATAGCCTCTGATTAGAGTTAGTTGGAGCTCTTACTTCAATCTCGAGTTTTTCAAACTCTTTTATCAGTACCTAGTTGTTTGTGATGATATTCAACCTCTCTTGATTCTTTGGGCTCAATGCATCGGCAACTACGTTGGCTTTACCAGGATGATATAGGATCTCACAATCAAAGTCCTTTATTAACTCCAACCACCTCCTCTGCCTCATATTCAATTTCTTCTGTGTAAAAATATACTTCAGAATTTTGTGATCTGTGTATATTTCACACTTTCCCTCATACAAATAATGTCGCCATATCTTCAAAGCAAAAAATATCACAGCTAACTCCAGATCATGAGTAGGATATCTTTTCTCATAATCTTTAAGTTGTCGCAAAGCATAGGCGATCACCTTCCCATGTTGCATTAAAACACATCCTAATCCCCTGTGTGAAGCATCACTATAAACCACAAGACCCCCAGTATCATCTGGTAGTGATAGTACTGGTGCCCTACTCAATAATTTCTTCGATTCTTGAAAACTCTCCTCACACTTGTTTGTCCAAATGTACTTCACCGTCTTTCAAGTTAAATTGGTTAGCGGTGTCGCTATTTTTAAAAAATCTTTTATAAAACGATGATAGTACCCTGCCAAACCAAGAAAACTGTGAACTTCTGTTGGCGTTGTTGGTTGATCCCAATTCATGATTGTTTCTATCTTCGACGGATCCACTGCCACCCCATACTTATCAATTACGTGACCTAGGAATTGGACTTCATCTAACCAGAACTCACACTTGAAAATTTTGGTGTAGAGTTGTTCCTTTCTTAATATCTCTAATACCACTCTCAAGTGCTCCGCATGTTCCTCCTGTGTCTTAGAGTATATTAAGATATCATCAATAAACACCACCACAAATTTATCCAAGCATAACTTAAACACCCAATTCATTAAATCCATAAAAGTTGCTGGTGTGTTTGTTAACCCAAAGGACATCACAAGAAACTCATAATGTCCGTATCGTGTCCTAAATGTGGTCTTTGGCACATCTTCTTTTCTTACCTTCAGTTGATGATAACTCGATCGTAAGTCAATTTTTAAAAAATGCTCATCTCTTTTTAATTGATCAAACAAATCATCAATCCTTGTTAAGGGGTACTTATTCTTTATGGTTAACTTATTTAACTCTTGATAATCTATACACAATCTTAACGTCCCATCCTTCTTCTTTACAAATAACACAGGTGCTCCCCATGGTGAAACACTAGGTTGTATGTACTTCTTGTCTAAGAGTTCTTGCAACTGAACATGCAACTCCTTCAACTCTACCGGTGCCATCCTGTAAGGTGCCTTTGAAACTGGTGTTATACCAGGTGCAAGGTCAATCACAAACTCCATCTCTCTGTCAGGTGGAAGACCAGGTAGATCACTTGGAAACACGTCCGAAAACTCATTTACTATAGGTATTTGATCCAACTTTCCCCCTTCTTTCCTTGTATCCACAACATAGGCTAAATACCCTGTACCACCCTTTCGAACCAATCTCTTAGCCTGTATAACTGTTAAACACCGGAGTTGCTTTGGTGAACAACTGCCTTTGAACACTACCTTTGTTTTCAAAGATGTCCTTAAACTTACTTGTTTCCGCTTACAATCAATTACTACCTTATGCCTACCTAACCAATCCATCCCCAAGATTATATCAAACTCCCCTAGTCGTATACGAATAAGGTTTACTGGTAACTTATGTACCTGAATTTCTACACTACAATTCTTATGTACTGTATGAATAGGGATTACTTCTTTTTTAGCAATTTCTACGTTAAAAGGTACATCTAGGTCTTCACATGGCATTTTTAATCTCTTAACAAAATCAACAGATGCAAACGAACAAGAAGCACCAGAGTCGAATAACACATAAGCATTTACGGCATCAATTGGTATGATACCTGTGATAACCAGAATAATTATAGATGGCGAAGTACGAAATATATGAATTCGACGAGTAAAGTATGTAGTAATGATCCTTAGAAAGGAAATGGACGAGTTAGAGAATATATAATATTTGAAACATAATTGTGTTTAATTTAGGGTTATGAAATAAAACCTAAAATTTGTTGAAGAACTGAATGTAGTAGAATATATATGTATAACTTATATTAAGGTAATGTGTTGAAGTTATTCAACGATAAATGTTTTTAAAGAGATTTGATGGAAACCTGAGTAAGGTAGGGTTTCGGTGATTCCGAGGACGGAATCCTTATAAGGAGGGAAGGATGTGACATCCCAGATTTTTAGAATTTATAAATGAGAATTTAATAAATAAAATTCTTATTATCTGATGTATTGAGTTTGAGTATGTGAATACGTGTCATATATTGTGAAATATGTGAATTGATGTGAAGAGAATTTAAATGTTAATTTTAATATATATTAATTAAATAAATATTTTAATTAAATTATTTATTGAGTTAAATAAATAATTACATGATTATTATGGAGTAAGGTAATTAAGTGTGGTATATTAATTAAATGGGCATTTAGTATTTGATTTAATTGATATAATAATTTTATGTTATAGTTCTAATTTAATTGAGATAATTAAATTAGATGAGTAAGGTGATGAGTGTTACATGCAATTATAATTAGCAAGTAATTATAATTATGTGTTAATTTTATGTGCTTAATTGATGTTAGACTTTTAATTAATTAAATTAGAATGTTAAGATTTAATTAATTAAAGGATAACATTAAGAATATGTGTTAAAGGATTTATGAAAAGAATAAAAAGAGTTTTTTTTAAAAAAAAATATTTTCCCAAACAAGGCCCTTGCACCATTTTTAAGTCCGTTTTGCCAAATGGGGCCTTAACTATTTAAAAACCTATTTTTTAAAAGAAATAACTTGTTTTGCCAAACAAGCCTTATGGCTTTTTAAATTCTAATTGTAACTTATATATTAATGGTACTTATTATATTTAATATATGTCATTATGTAGTGGAAGTTATATGTATTATAATTATGTAATATATGTATATTTTATTATATGTATATTACGTTAGATTAAAATAAGAGTTAGAAAAATAAAGTTAGTTTACTAGAGAGAAAAAGAAAGAGCATAGAAGAATTAGAGAAGAAGAGAAGGAAAGAAAGGAAGAACGTAAGAGAATAATCATCTTCTTCTTCAAACATCTAAGCAGAAAGGGTATGTCTTAATTCCCTTATGTTTTTATATGTTTTCCTTATGATTGTTCATGAGTATGGGTTCTCTGTGTATATAATTTAGCATGAAAGTTATACATATATGATGTACATATATAAATTGTGTTTATAATGGTTTATATATGAATTGTATGCCATAAACAAGGATTTTCAGAAATCAAAGTTTTGTCAGAACATGTTTTAAATGGAGAATATGTGTTCATGTGGAGTTTTCATATTTTGGTTAATTTTAGAGTAAAATTGATGAAATTAGTATATGGTAATATGCTTGTTAGAATTGTTTTTGATGATATCTTGAATCATGAAAACAAAATGCATGAATTTCTTAAGAAATTGTTACAGTGAATGGTTTTGGAAAATATATGAGTTTTTATGAAAATGTCAAAATTGAGTTGTTAAAACCTTTGATTTCATTGCTTGGACAATTTTTGTGATTGGTAGCATCTATATAACATGTGTAGTATTGTGTATGCATGTCTTACATTGTTTTAGTGACTGGTAATTGCCGTTGTTGAATTGTTTGGGTTAGCAGTGAAGTAGAGTGCCGTTGCTGCACTGTTTCTGTCTGCGTTCCTGCGCAGCTGCGCCGGCAACAAGGGCAGAAGCAGCGCAGCTGTGCCGCTGGGTTTTCTAGGTTTTGACACCTGCGCAGCTGCGCCGGTGCCAAGGCTTGTGGCTGCGCTGTTGCGCCGCTGGCTGAGTAGAGGCAGAGAACTCTAATTATTTGTTCAAGTTTTAAAACCTAAATTGTTTTGTTTCTATGATAATGATAATGTACCAAGTTGCAATAACATATTGTTATCATGAATTTTACAATTTTATAACTGGAAAAGAAAAGAGGTTTTGAAAAACATTAAAGTATTAATTGAATTGTTTATAATAAATATTAAATTATAATTGTTTAAATATAACTTAGCTAATATGATATATATAATTATAATTTGAATAATTATAATTATAGTAAAGGTTTAATGTAAATTATGATTGTTAAATTATAATGAATTGAGTTGATTGTTTTAATCAAAGTAAATGTTTAAGTTGAAGTATAATTTATTTAATTATAACTTAATATGTTATTATAATTTGGGATAATTATAATCAAGGTAAAAGTATAATTTAAATTATAATTTATATAATTATAATTTAATGAGGGCATGAATAAAAATTGAGTATTTATAATCTAAGTAATGGTTTAATTTAAATTATGATTTAATGCATGATGTAGTTGATTCATTATAAATTATGATTGTTTAATTATAGTTTGATTAAAGTGGATGTTTAAATTATAATTTGTTTAATTATAATTTAAAATGAGTATGTAATTATTAATTGATTAATCATGTGAAATATAATATGATTATGCGATGTGATTAATTATGTGGTAATTAATTATTAACTTATTAGTTAAAGAGGAATGAGTTAACCTAAAGTGGATAACTAACGTTGGGGATTAGCTATGTGATAATTAATTGATATATTGTTAATTATACATATGATTTGACAGCGAGTGTCAAACGAGTAAATAGAAGAGAATTAGAAAGTATAAAGTAGTATTTACTTAGACGTTTGATAAGCATCGCTAGGTGACTAATAATTGATGCGTATAGTAATACGTTATGTAGGATCATGAAGCAGATTATATTAAGCTGTTTTCGGTATTTGGTAATCTACGAGCCAGACAAGTCTTTCGGTTCCTATTTTCTATGTGAACTTGATGATATTATGAACTGTTTTAAATTATTTTGCAAAGAGCATGATATATTATATATGTTGTAAACATGAATGTTAAAGTCAATTTATGACTACATTGATTGATTAAAGAATGTTGATTGAGTAAGGAACTCAATCTTTATATTTGTTATGTGAATTGAAGCATGTATGCCATGTTACTTTAATTATTATGAGATGTATGTTGAGCATGTTATTATGTGCTATGTGATGCATGAAAACTGTTAGAATTTGATGGGATGTCGAGCTCACTCTTGCAAATAACCATTTTTGCAGGTCAAGAATGGAAAGTAATGATATGTGCTAGTTAAACTTTAATTGAGATCAATAGCGATGTGAGGAATTATTTATTCTAGATGAGTAATGTAATTTTTTTAAATGTAACATGATTGATAAATTGTAAGTTAAGCTATCCGATGTATATGGATATTGCTTCATGATGTAAGACTTGTATAGTCATTTTGTTGTAACGATTCATGATATAGATTTGAATCGAAGAGATGTTATGTAAAGGTTGAGATTCAGGGCAATAAAGAAAGGATTATATAAATTTTTAATTATTCCATAGTTTTAGTGATTTTAATATCGAATTATGATATAAAGTTAGAATAAAGTTGTATTGTTAACGATCGAGAAGGGGAATTATATTGTACGAATTTTTGGGGTCGTTATAGTTGGTATCAGAGCTGATAGGTTATACACCTTAGGTAAGAGTACTTTAGGCTATGACCTTAGAGAATGAGAAGTTAAGTTACGTATAACGAAAAGGTGATTCCTTTCACATACATAGAAGTATAGGATGAGTTAAGTACTAGAAATGTTATAAGAAGAATGTGAGAATAACGAGGAATAAAACTCGAATAAAATGTTGAACTTTATGAACGAAGTTAGAAATTCTTAAAAGAAGAGTTAATAAATAAACAAGAAGATTCAAAGAAGAATCTTGAAGAGATATGAAGATGAGAAACAGGAGTTACCTAACTCCAATAATAAAGATGACGAATAACGATGAATAGACGGAGTCTATAAGATTAAATCATAATGAGATCATCATATAACATGATGAAAGAAAAAGATAAGAAGTTTTAAAACAAAACGATAATGAGATAAGGAAGAATCATAAGGGAGATGATTATAGAATAAGATCATGACGTGATCTTTTAAAGTTGTAAAAGACAGATGGTCTGTAATGATTGTATAGTTATAGTTTGAGACTATAACGAGAATGTACTATGATATGGTACGAGATTAACTCACGAGGAGTTATAAATGATGAGATACAGGAAATCTGTATCGAGTATAGAGCGAGAAGTTAAGAAGAAGATAGAGTTAAGTGGGATTTCAATTGAGGACTCATGTGGTGACTGAGTTGTACAAATCTTTGTATGGGCAGGGTTTTGTGCTTACACTTGGCTTATCATATTGATAATCATTGGAACGTTGGTGTCACGCTATTGATATATATATATGACGAAGAGGTGATTCTTTTCTCATATTATATTTGATAGTTAGAGTCAATAGAGATTAGATTAGATGATATTAAGATTTGATTAGATGATCTTAAGGTTAGGCAAGTTCTTAAAACTCATACTTGTGGTAAGTTCGTGACTCATAATCGTATGTATGTTTCGAACCCCTAAGCATATGGACAGTCTCTGATCAGTTCTTTGACTACGTATTGCTAGGAGAAGTTCTTAAACTCATATTATTGTGGCAAGTTCTTGAACTTCCAAAGTGTGGTAAGTTTGATGAACTATACTGGGTATAGAAACGTTATGGTGCAGGAAGCATTGATGTTGTTTAAAGTTGATAGAATGATTAAGTAATGATGGAGTAAATATTTAATTGATGGAGAAAGTTTTTATATTCTAAATCTCCTAGCTTTGCTAGATTTTCAAAATTTATTGACTTCGTGCTGATGTTGCACTTCTGTTTTCTTGAAAAACATTGGATTAAATGATGGAACCAATGAATTTTTAAAATAGTGCTATTGTTTACATGTCTATGTTAATTGCTTCAGCTAGACAAAAATGATTTGAAAATTTTAAAATGTATTTTACATATTCTATACATCATTTGATATGGTGTAGAAAAAAAAATTGAGGAAGTTATCAATGCAGTTAAACCTAGTGTTGGATGTGATCGTATGATCGTCAGCCCACTATGGTATGATGCAGTACGACGACGTCGTGTAATGACGAAATCCTCAACGTACCATTAATACGGTACGGTATCAGAATATTATGAAACGATTTATTATTTTTAGTTCCTTAATCTATAAAAAAAATTTATTTACTTATAGCTTCCTTAAACGAAAAAAAAATATAGAATTTTATTGAGTTGGTTAAAAATATATATATATATATATATATATATATATAAATATATATATATATATATATATTTCGATTGATGTCCGAATTTTTGCTAGAAGTCTATGCTACTTGATTCATCTAGACAAATGTTGAAAGATGTTTATGATATTCGAGCGTTCTTGGTCAAACTATGCCAAACTAAATTGTTTTGGTGCGGATTCAGATGTTAAGAAGCTGAGGTGAATAACCCTATAAAAGGGGGACATATTATCGGAGACAATGGTTCTGAAAGTAACGCATATAGTCGTTACGATGTTAAGATGTAATACATTGTGCCCGACATAGGGGTACGATAGGCTGGCCACCTAGAGTACCGATGTAGTTTATAGTGTGAAGTACCGGGGGTGAAGCACTGTTAAACCTAAAAAAAACAAAGTTCAAGGTCTTGCGACCACTCAGCATAATTTGGAAGCTTTTAAATTCCTGAGTTATTTATATCGCTTTCTAATTATTGAGTAATTGTGGAAGATTTTTATTATTCTGAAAGAAGTAGTTGTTGAACGCCTTAATCCAGTGAGTAGAGATTAACGTAAAATCTATTTTGATAGAATGATATATATAGATTGATAGACTTAAATTTCAAGGACGAAATTCTTCGAAGAATGGGTGAATGTGATAACCGGAATAATTATAGATGGTGAAGTACGAAATATATTAATTCGACGAGTAAAGTATGTAGTAATGATCCTTAGAAAGAACATGAACGAGTTAGAGAATATATAATATTTGAAATATAATTGTGTTTAATTTAGGGTTATGAAATAAAACCTAAAATTTGTTGAAGAACTGAATGTAGTAGAATATATATGTATAATTTATATTAAGGTAATGTGTTGAAGTTATTCAACGATAAATATTTTCAAAGAGATTTGATGGAAACCTGAGTAAGGTAGGGTTTCGGTGATTCCGAGGACGGAATCCTTATGGAGGGAAGGATGTGACATCCCAAATTTTTAGAATTTATAAATGAGAATTTAATAAATAAAATTCTTATTATCTGATGTTTTGAGTTTGAGCATGTGAATACGTGTCATATATTGTGAAATATGTGAATTGATGTGAAGAGAATTTAAATATTAATTTTAATATATATTGATTAAATAAATATTTTAATTAAATTATTTATTGAGTTAAATAAATAATTACATGATTATTATGGAGTAAGGTAATTAAGTGTGGTATATTAATTAAATGGGCATTTAGTATTTGATTTAATTGATATAATAATTTTATGTTATAGTTCTAATTTAATTGAGATAATTAAATTAGATGAGTAAGGTGATGAGTGTTACATGCAATTAAAATTAGCAAGTAATTATAATTTGTGTTAATTTTATGTGCTTAATTGATGTTAGACTTTTAATTAATTAAATTAGAATGTTAAGATTTAATTAATTAAAGGATAACATTAAGAATATGTGTTAAAGGATTTATGAAAAGAATAAAAAGAGTTTTTTTCAAAAATCATTTTTTCAAACAAGGCCCTTGCACCATTTTTAAGTCCGTTTTGCCAAACGGGGCCTTAACTATTTAAAAACCTATTTTTTTTAAAAAATAACTTGTTTTGCCAAACAAGCTTATGGCTTTTTAAATTCTAATTGTAACTTATATATTAATGGTACTTATTATATTTAATATATGCCATTATGTAGTGGAAGTTATATGTATTATAATTATGTAATATATGTATATTATATTATATGTATATTACGTTAGATTAAAACAAGAGTTAGACAAACAAAGTTAGTTTGCTAGAGAGAAAAAGAAAGAGCATAGAGGAATTAGAGAAGAAGAGAAGGAAAGAAAGCAAGAATGTAAGAGAATAACCATCTTCTTCTTCAAACATCTAAGTAGAAAGGGTATGTCTTAATTCCCTTATGTTTTTATATGTTTTCCTTATGATTGTTCATGAGTATGGGTTTTATGTGTATATAATTTAGCATGAAAGTTATACATATATGATGTACATATATAAATTGTGTTTATAATGGTTTATATATGAATTGTATGCCATAAACAAGTATTTTCAGAAATCAAAATTTTGTCAGAACATGTTTTAAATGGAGAATATGTGTTCACGTGGAGTTTTCATGTTTTGGTTAATTTTAGAGTAAAATTGATGAAATTAGTATCTGTTAATATGCTTGTTAGAATTGTTTTTGATGATATCTTGAATCATGGAAAGAAAATGCATGAATTTCTTAAGAAATTGTTTACAGGGAATGGTTTTGGAAAATATATGAGTTTCTATGAAAATGTCAAAACTGAGTTGTTAAAACCTTTGATTTTATTGCTTAGACAATTTTTGTGATTGGTAGCATCTATATAACATGTGTAGTATTGTGTATGCATGTCTTACATTGTTTGAGTGACTGGTAATTGCCATTGTTAAATTTTTTGGGTTAGCAGTGAAGTAGAGTGCCGTTGCTGCACTGTTTTTGTCTGCGTTCCTGCGCAGCTGCGCCGGCAACAAGGGCAGAAGCAGCGCAGCTGCGCCGCTGGGTTTTTTGGGTTTTGACACCTGCGCAGCTGCGCCGGTGCCAAGGCTTGTGGCTACGCAGCTGCGCCGCTGGTTGAGCAGAGGCAGAGAACTCTAGTTCTTTGTTCAAGTTTTAAAATCTAAATTATTTTATTTCTATGATAATGATCATGTACCAAGTTGCAATAACATATTGTTATCATGAATTTAACAATTTCATAACTGGGAAAGAAAATAGGTTTTGGAAAACCTTAAAATATTATTTGAATTGTTTATAATAGATATTAAATTATAATTGTTTAAATATAACTTAGCTAATATGATATATATAATTATAATTTGAATAATTATAATTATAGTAAAGGTTTAATGTAAATTATGATTGTTAAATTATAATGAATTGAGTTAATTGTTTTAATCAAAGTAAATGTTTAACTTGAAGTATATTTTATTTAATTATAACTTAATATGCTATTATAATTTAGAATAATTATAATCAAGGTAAAAGTGTAATTTAAATTATAATTTATATAATTATAATTTAATGAGAGCATGAATAGAAATTGAGTATTTATAATCTAAGTAATGGATTAATTTAAATATGGTTAAATTATGATTTAATGCATGATGTAGTTGATTCATTATAAATTATGATTGTTTAATTATAGTTTGATTAAAGTGGATGTTTAAATTATAATTTGTTTAATTATAATTTAAAATGAGTATGTAATTATTAATTGATTAATCATGTGAAATATAATATGATTATATGATGTGATTAATTATGTGGTGATTAATTATGTGGTTATTAATTATTAACTTATTAGTTAAAGAGGAATGAGTTAACCTAAAGTGGATAACTAAAGATGAGGATTAGTTATGCGATAATTAACTGATATTATTAATTATACATATGATTTGACAGCGAGTGTCAAACGAGTAAATAAAAGAGAATTAGAAAGTATAAAGTAGTATTTACTTAGACGTTTGATAAGCATTACTAGGTGACTAATAATTGATGTGTATGATAATACGTTATGTAGGATCATAAAACAGATTATATTAAGCTATTTTTCGGTATTTGGTAATATACGAGTCAGGCAAGTCTTTCGGTTCCTATTTTCTATGTGAACTTGATGATATTATGAACTATTTTAAATTATTTTGCAAAGAGCATGATATGTTATATATGTTGTAAACATGAATGTTACAGTCAATTTATGACTACATTGATTGATTAAAGAATGTTGATTGAGTAAGGAACTCAATATTTATATTTGCTATGTGAATTGAAGCATGTATGTCATGTTACTTTAATTATTATGAGATGTATGTTGAGCATGTTATTATGTGCTATGTGATGCATGAAAACTGTTAGAACTTGCTGAGCTGTCGAGCTCACTCTTGCAAATAACCATTTTTGCAGGTCAAGAATGCAAAGTAATGATATGTGCTAGTTAAACTTTAATTGATATCAATAGCGATGCGAGGAATTATTTAATCTAGATGAGTAATGTAATTGTTTTAAATGTAACATGATTGATAAATTGTAAGTTGAGCTATCCGATGTATATAGATATTGCTTCATGATCTAAGACTTGTATAGTCATTTTGTTGTAACGATTCATGATATAGATTTGAATCGAAGAGATGTTATGTAATGGTTGAGATTCAGGGCAATAAAGAAAAAATTATATAAAAGTTTTAATTATTCCGCATTTTTAATAATTTTAATATCGAATTATGATGTAAAGTTAGAATAAAGTTGTATTGTTAACGATCGAGAAGGGAAATTATATTGTACGAATTTTTTGGGTCGTTACAATACCTGTCACCACGTCTTGTGCTGCCACAGCATCCCTCACCGTTATGTTAAAGGTTCTTGCATTCAGACGATTCTGAGCAACTCCTACAGCTGCCGCTCTAGGGTTACTGTTGAAATTCTGACCTCATCCCACATTCGCCTTTTTAGGTTTTAGACAAAATTAACTTAGACGTATGACCCTCTGTCCCACAGTTGAAACATTTGACACCCTTGCCTCTTCTCCTTCTTTTGTGGATACCAGTTGGAATAGTGCCCATCTTCTCCGCAGGTATAACACTTTGTCCCCTTGAAATAACATGCTCCTCTATCATTCTTTCCACATATCTGATAGCGCTCAATTCTTTGATTATTGTTGTTGTTCCCTCCTCTATTGGCATTGTTGCTAGGGTTATATCCTCCTTTTCCAGGGTTGTTTGGAAAAGCCACCTCTGTAACGATTGTGATTTTATATAATAATTTTAAATATTTTTTGAGTTAAATAAATATTTTTTGTGATTTATTTATTGAGTTAAATAAATAAATTATGGAGTGATTTAATTAAGTGTTATATATTAATTAAATTAAATTTTATATTATAGTTCTAATTTAATTGAATTAGAGGAATTATGTGATGAACTGTTACATGGATTATAATTAGCGAGTAATTATAATTATGTGACAAGTTTATGTGATTAATTGATGTTAGATTTTAATTGATTAAATTAGTTGATTAATATCTAATTGATTAAAATATGACATTAAGGTATGTGTTAAAATGATTTGTTAAAATAAAGCAAAAGGATTTTAAATCTATTTTCCAAACAAGGCCTTAGCTAATAAACTGTTTTTAAAAATAATTCTGTTTTGGCCAAACAAGCCTTGTGGATATTTAAATTCAAAATTTTTGTAACCTATGCATTAATTAGTAATTAGTATATGTAATTATATTAGGAGTTACATATTCTATAATTATATGTGTTATATGTATATTGCATAAACACTAAGTTACGTTAGTTTAGAGTTATTCAGTTAGAGAAACTAAGAAAAGAAAGAGAGAAAGAGCAGAGAAAATAACAGAGAAGAAAATAGAGAGAAGAGGAAGAGAAAGAAAAGATAAAGCTTGAGAAGCTTGAAGGGAATCACTATCATCTTCTTTTTCAATCATCTAAGCAAAAAGGGTATTATTTCAATTTCTTTATAGTTCTATGTGTTTTCTTTATAATATTCATGAATATGAGTTCTCTGTGTATATGATTTAGCATGAAAGTTATACAAATATGATGTACATATATAAATTAGTGTTTATAATGGTTATTATATGAATTGTATGTCATGATCAAGGATTTTCAGAAATCAAATTTTTGTCAGAACATGTTTTAATGGAGAAATTGATGTTCTTATGATTTTATATGTTATTGGCCCATTTTAGAGTAAAAATTATGATTTGATTGTGTGTTAATATGCCTATTTAGAATTATTGTGATAATATCTTCAATTTCAAATATAATGCATGTTTTATAAGTTGAATTGGTAAGAAAATTTTATTATAGAGAATTATTTTATGAAAATATGAGTTTTCATGAAAATGGCCAAATTGGATTTTTAAAACTCTTGATTCTCGTTGTTTAAATGAGTTTATGTTTTGGAAGCATGTTAGCTATATGTATTACAGCGTATATATGATTTACAGTGTATATGTTACTGTATTTTTGGCTTGTATGGGTTAAGCAGCAAAGCAGAGAGCCGTGGCTGTCTGCGTCTGGCCGAGTTGCTGAGCAGCTGCCCCGGCAGCAAGGCCAGGAGCAGCGCAGCTGCGCCGCTTGCTTTTTCCAGAACCTTTCACTGCGCAGCTACATCAGTTTTAAGGCAACTGGCTGCGCAGCTGCGCCGTGCACAGTGCAGTGGCAGTGAGTTTTAATCAAGTGTGCAGTGTGTTTTTATGTTTTCATTACATTATTGCTAAGATAATGAGCATGTATCTAGCTGCTATAACATGTGTTAACATGAAGTTGATAATTTCATAATTCGAGAAAAAAGAAAGTTTTGAAAACTTAATATAGTATTTAAATTATAAGAATAATTGTTTAATTATAAAATAAGTTACTTAATTATAATTTGATTAATTATAATTAAGAGTAAATATTTAATTTAAATTATAATTCTGTGAAATTATAATGTATAGAAGTTGATTTATTTTAATCAAGTAGATGTTAATTTAAATTATAATTTATGTAATTATAATTTAATAAATGCATGATTATTAAAAATTATAATTGATAAATACATGATTAATTGTAAATTGTGTAATTATAATGCATGATATAGTTTAATTAACTATTAATTATGAAATTTTGATAATTTAAGAGGTAATTATAATTGAGTAATTATAATTAGATTAAGTGTTTAAATTATAATTATTTAATTATAATTTAGCTAAAATACATAATTAATTTAATTATGTGAGTATGTGTGTGATGCAATTAATTATGTGATAGTTGATTATTTATTTAATTAGAGTGAGTTAACCATGAGGGTTAACCACTTATGTGAATTAGTTATGTGTTAACTAATTTAGGTTTTTGTGACTTAATATATATGTGTAGGAAGTATTAAAGTACGTGAATTGTGTTAAGTATCTTGCGCTTAAGGCAAGTCTTCTAAACCCTAAACTCGCTATTTCTACGCAAGTTCTTTGATGTTCATATTTTCATTGTTGAGAATGTCCTTTTCATTTCTGTACTAGACAATTATTTACTTAACCGAAGAAATCTTGACTTATTGTTCAAGTAAGATCCAGTTTATTATCTTTAAATACGTTAAGTTTACTTCTAAAGCATATGTTAATTCATAATTCTTTTATTTATGAATTATTGAAAGTCGATTCAACTAATCCTTAGTTGATGAACGTGAATTCTAAATTACCATTGTAAGCTTATCCAAACCAAACTTTCTTTGGTGCGGACTTGAATTCAAATTGCTGAGTTGAACAACCCTAATTATTAGGGGAGGTTAGTACGCATAGCGTTAAGATGTTTGTGCACAATACATGGTACAAAGGGCTGATCCCCCTAAGTACGAGTTGAGGTCCATAGTCTTATTGACTGTTAAAGGTTTAAATTGAAATATTTATAACCTAGGACAAGAAGAGATCAAAGGTCTTATGACCCCCAGATAAATTCTATATTCGAATTTTGATATTGATAGAGAATTATTATTCAATTCTTTATTGTTGAAGCAAGCTAAGTTATTCAGATATTTGTAAAGATCTTCTTTCATGTATTTATTATTGATAAACTCCAGTGAGCTGTTGTTTGCTCACTCTTGCATTAAATAACAATTGCAGTTAATGTTGATAACGTTGATGGGTCTACGAGTAAAGGCAAGGGAAAGATGAACAAGTGAAGATTTGTTTAATTATTTTGAAATGATTGTAAAAATTATAGGTCATGTTTTTATTCCGCACTTTATTGTTTATGTCAAGGTTAGAGTAACCCTGGGATTGAGTTCAAGAAGGTTGTCCCTTATTTTAAGGGAGATTTTATTATTTTGAATTAAAGTTGTAATTCATTTTGAGATATATTGGGTAAAGGTATGTTATAGATAAAAAGTGAACACCAAATCAAGTGGAAACAAAGTACCCGGATTTGGGGTGTCACAACCTCCTACCTTCTCTTATTGTTATTGCTGTTGTTGTTGTTGTTACTTCCACTTGTGCTCCCTTTCCTGTAATAACCCTCTTCTCCTTATGGAACTGTAATAAAGCCTCTCCTTCCTTCTCTGTTATAATGGCCTTTTCCAAGATCTCCGCGAAAGTCATCACCTGAAACGCTGATATTTTGCTCCTAATTTGGGGTTTTAGCCCCCCTTCAAATCTCCTTGTCTTTCTTGCCTCGGTATCTACCTGATGTGATGCAAACCTAGCCAGCTAATTGAATTTTGCTGCGTAATGTGACACTATCATCTCCCCTTGTTTTAATTCCAAGAATTGAACCTCTATACGATCCTGCATCGAAGTTGGAAAGTAATTAGCAAAGAAAAACTTCTTGAACTTGTCCCAATTAGTAGCACCTTCTCCAGCTCACCCCTTGTTTGCTTCCCACTAGTGGTTAGCTTCTTCCTTTAAAAAGAAAGTGGCAAAATCCATCTTTTGGTCATCATTCACCTTGGTTACTTTAAACATCTTCTCTATCTCGGTAATCCAAGTCTGAGCTTTTATTGGCTCATCCGTTCCTTTGAATTCTGGTGGTCCAACTTGTTTAAAATCTTTAAATTAAGTTGTGGTTGGGTTATTGGGTGCAGCTGTTAATGCGTTAGCTTGCCTTCCTTGCAAAGCTCCTACCAGAATATTTACCTGGGTTTGGGTGGGGTCTGCCTCTACTTGTTCTTGCTCAAGTTCTCCACGAGTTCTTCTTCTGTGTGCCATTTATCTAAATATAATGAATAACTAAGTATGAATACCAGTTTAATAATTAAATAACTTAGTTTGATAAATAGAAATTTGTATTTCACATTGCAAGTCTATATATACATATCTAGTGACTCATTCTAGATCACTAGTTTTACATATGACAGAAAAGAAACTACATTGCAAGTCTATATATACATATCTAGTGACTCATTTTGGATCAGTAGTTTTACACACGACAGAAAAGAAACTATATAGCATAGACGACTAGTGATTTATCCCTATCACTAGCTATATTATGAAATTCCCTCAATCTACAATTCTTTCTTCTTTGTTGCTATCCTTTTCTTTAGTTTCTCCACCATCTTCTCTAACTTTTGCAACCTTTCCTCTAGGCACTTGACCTCTTGAGCCACACTAGGTCTTGAACTGAAAGCCCTATTCCTCCAAGTATGACGAGGATGTATCATCTGTAATGGTACAACGTCTATAACTTGTTCAACCACCATTATCTGACGTTCGTCCGACATCCTACAATCAGATTTATAAAATCAATTAGTATCTAAAAATCATAACTTAATACTTTATTAGTATTCTTATCTATTAACATTCCTAACAACTTTCCCCCCTCGTAATTAATCTATTTGGGCTTATCTTCTTTATTGTCTAAATACTTCCGAGGTTATAGCCTAAGGATTTCCTCCTAAGGTTTCTAACCTAGGGATTTTATACCAAATTGTGACGCCCACAATTTTTTACATTTCCTGTAGCAAATTTGGTGCTAACGTAAATATTCCATAAGACAATAACTTCTACAGATCCAAAATTCACAGTATCCCAATCAGTTAAAAGTTCTCGTCAAAATAATTACCATATCTGGATACCTTCACTTGGATGTATAGATTTATGATCTTATAGATATTTCTTACATATCAATAATTTTTATCTATCTGACATTCACAGTACAAATGATAAGATTGTTCTTGGAACCGAGGAGCTACCTCAGTGCTTACAGAACTCCCAAGATCATTTAATACCCTCATTCAGATGTATAGTTCATATAGATACTGTACTTGATATGGTTTTCGATGCTTTTAAGTGTTATAGATCTATGTTTTAGTAACCCAGAGCACTAAATAACTTACTAATTAACATCCTTAAACAATAACAACAACAATAAAATTTTCAGAATTTAAAATTTAAGCTAGGGTTATGTTTTTACCCTTTTTGAGCAATTTTTTAGTTCTTCCACTTCTGATTCTGCTTCTGGCTTGCTAAGAGTGGTTTATGAGTTAGTTAGTGATGTATTTTAAGTGTGAATTTTGTGTCCTTGAGTTCTTATGACCTAGCCTTATATGAAAACTCCAAGTGGGGTAAAAAATCTATGTTTCTTACTCTTTTGACAAGTAAGCCTATGTTATTGATTGAGTAGGTTGTGTTGTCAAGCAAATGTGGTAAACTTAGCATGGGGAAAATCTTTTGCTTGTTAAGCAAAAGATTTGTTCCTATCTCATTTTAAAAGAAATCAACTAAGGGCATTTTGGTCTTTTTACATGTACTAAGGGTATTTTGGTAATTTTCTACTTAAATACAAGGGTAATTTAGTCATTTCATATTTTCTCTAGAAACTTAAAAACAAGAATGAACAATTATGTTTTGTTAGTTTAGAATTAGGGTTTATCATTAAAATTAGAGTTTTATAATTAGGGTTAGGGTTTTCGAATTCTTAATTAGGGTTTTCTAGAATTTTTTTGCAATTAAATTTTTAATACATCATATTAAATTAATATATGTATATATTCATAATCCTATATAACATTATCAACGTATTATATTATAATTCCCATTTATTTTAACAATTAGGGTTAGGATTCTTTATTTAGATAAAATCTTAAATTAGGGTTTACTAATAAAATATTCCATATGTATTTACATAGTTATATCTTATGTGTTGATATATAATTATATATAATAATAATAAAGTTAAATACGCATCACACAAGATATTAAACATATTAATATTTACTTTTTATATTAATATTCCTGTTCAAAGTTTGGAATATTACACTACCGGGCCGTCAAATCAACCCCGGTCTCAATACCGGGCCGTCAAATCAACCCCGGTCTCAATACCAGCCGTCAAATCAACCCCGGTCTCAATACTGAGCCGTCAAATCAACCCCGGTCTCAATACAGGGCCACCAAATTAACCTCAGTCTCAATACCGGGTCGTCAAATCAACCTCGATCTCAATACCGGGCTGTCAAATCAATCCCGCTCTCAATAGTGGGCCGTCAAATAAACCCCGGTCTCAATACCAGGCCGTCAAATTAACCCCGGTCTCAATAACGAACCGTCAAATTAACCCCGGTCTCAACCCGGGAGGTACAAGTCAGCCTCAGTCTCAACTCGGGAGATACAGGTCAGCTCTGATCTCAACTCGGGAGGTACATGTCAGCCCCGATCTCAACCCGGGAGGTACAAGTCAGCCCCGGTCTCAACCCGGGAGGTACAGGTCAGCCCTAGTCTCAACCCGGGAGGTACAGGTCAGCCCCGGTCTCAACCCGGGAGGTACAGGTCAGCCCCAGTCTTAACCCGGGAGGTACAGGTCAGTCCCGGTCTTAACCCGGGAGTACAAGTTCAGCCCCGATCTCAACCTAGGAGGTCAGGTCAACTTCGAAAATAATCCTGAAGCATCACATCATCTCCAGCGAAAAACCTAGAAGGACCACGTCAGCCTCAGAGACGACACTAAGGACGAACAGGCTCGAACGGGATCCAATGTGACAACCCAAACATTTATAAGATCTTGAATGATTAAAATAAAGGTTAAAGGATAAAACCTAGATAGGAATTTGAGGAATAATTTAAAAATTTTAAAGAAGAACCTATATGATTTACTATTCGAATAAGAATAGAGAAAATATGAGTTATAAAATTTTTAAACCCTAGAAATGGAGTTATATGTATTTGAAGAAATATTAAGGATAAGGTACTACGATACCTATAAAGTTTGGTGACCTAATATATAATTAGGTATTTGAATTAAATAACCTCAAGTGTTATCTTTATTTAATTGCCTAAGTATTTTAACTATATACTAGTGACCTAATCTAAGAGATTTATGAAATATGTATTAATCTATTAGGTTATCTTGTATGATTATATGAGTGGTCATAACTCATTAAGCCAATTATGGCTATTTAGTTAATAAACTAATAAAATGTGCGATGACTTGTGAGAATTATGTATGCGATTAAATAAATATACATTATATAATGTGTATACATTTATTTCGTATATAAAGATAATTAAGAGTATGTAAATATCAATAATGTTGAGCATTAGTTCTAGTGATAATAGATTTAATGGACTAAGGAGGGTAAGTAATTTAAATAAGCCCAATTATTTATTTAAGCATTGGACTTGTAGATAAATTGATTTAATAGCAATTAAATTGTTAAACTAGCCCAATATATCATGTAAAGGAAAAGTATAATGATGATACAAATTAATTAGTGGTGGAAGACCAAGTCCATTTTAATTAGTAATTAAACTAAGTAAAGTGCAAGCCCAAAAAAAATTAAATAAAAGCCCATGTTTAGCCACTTGAGGAAGGGTATATAAGTCATTGAATAAGTATAAAATTAAAAGTATGGAAACATATGGATTACATGGCCCAAATGATTAAAATTGCTAGTCCAAAAAATTAAAAGAGTGGCCCAACTTTTAGCCCAAGTGGAAGGGGACATATGGGACATTAAGTAAGCTATTTGAGCCTTAAAAAGAAAACCAATTTGGTCCAAGAAGGCCATCATGGCCGAAATTTTGGAGGAGGAGGAACAAGGGAGATGTATGTAATGATTAGGTAATTTAGTAGGTGAGCAACTTTGCAAGGTGTGAAGCATTGGTTTTATTCTTATCTTTTCTCCAACCTTACAAGCTAACCAAAGAGTGTAAGTAAACTTTTCATGATGAGAAAGAGAGACGAGGAGCAAGAGTGTGGGAGGAGAATTAGATATACACAAATTATATTTACACAAGTTTAACCAAGCCACAAAAGCCTTTTCGTTTTCTCTTTCCTCTTATTCTTTCTAAGTTAGCAAGAGCAAGAGAGAGAGAGAGAGAGAGCAAGGGGAGGATTCTCCCAAGAGAGGGTAGGAGAAAGGGAGAGTTTTTCAAAGTTCCATAGTTCCAAATCAAGGTTTAGGAAGAAGAAGATAAAGAATTAAGCTAAAGTATAAAGGAATTCCTACTTATTATAGTTTAATTTCTTTTTTGGTTTAATTTAAGTTTTGATTTTTGGTAAAGTTTTGATCATAAGATTAAAACCTTAGATCTATGTGTTTAATAGTATTTCATGTTTAGATCTAAACCTTTTGATGATCAAAAGTTAGATCTAAAGTATGAAATAGAAAATAAGTTTTTCAAAAGTGAGAAAACCTAATTTTTCTTAGCCTTGATTGTGTTTATCTTGTGTTTGGTGAATATTTGATTAAATATATGGATCATGGTAGATCCATGAGTATATGAGATATTAGTATGTATTATGATGATTGATGATGGGTAATATTTGATTAATCAAGAGATCTAGAAGTTTTCTTAGAAATCACCAAGTATTGAAAATCACATTTTTGTAAACATAAAGTATGAAATGAAAACGACCATATCTGTCATTCTATTTTGAATTTTTGAGTGTGGTTAATTTTTGGAGTTAGATCTGTAAGTCTTCTAACTTTTCTAAGTGGAATCATTGAAAAAGAAGTTATAGATTTTCGTGTGGACTGAATTTAGAAAAGGACGTCAAAACTGAAAAATGACAAAAAGCTGCTGCCATTATTTGCCAATGGAAGTTTTGGCAACTTAATTTATGAAATAAAGTCCAATATTTTGGGACATTAAAATATATGTTATAAAGTAGCTTGTGTCCAAAAATGAGGTCATTTCGACTTAAATTGACCAAGTTATGATCATTTTAATATTTAGGTTTTTTCGACGAAAATTGCTATAATTGGAGTTCAATAACTCCAATGACCACGAAATTTAAACTATAAGCTCACATTAATATGTGTAAGATCCCTCTAAGAGTTGAGAGTTTTTGGAGTTAAGCACGATGTAGCAAATTTCTTAAGGTTTGAACAAGAAATGGATTTTTGAAAAATACTTTTAGGAGTTGAAAAATTCCAGAAAAATTCTTTTTGTGTATAGAATATATGTATATACGTGTGACCAAAGGATAGAAAAATAATAATCTGATTTGGTATTTTTGCGAAAATGGTATTTCAGCTTCATGAAATGAACAATTCAGGGTGCTGAAATGGAAACTGAAATGTCTGGAAGAGAAGGCAGTTTTGTTTTAGCCTGCTGAAATGGAGACTGAAAAGGTTAGGAAGAGAAGATAGTTTGATTTCAGTTTGCTGAAATGATAATTAAGTCTCCTGAATTTCATAAAGAGTTTACCGAGTTATATTAAAAAACTTATAAAGTGAGTGAGTAAGTATTGAGTCTAAAGTAGTACAGTCGTATTCTACAATGATTGATATATAGTAGCTGGGCTAAACGATTCCTTCAGGGAGCGGAGGTATATACGAATTAGTAACCGATCTAACTCCCTGTGAAAAAATTATAGACGAGACGAAAACTAATTTGTTGGTTGTTTGTGGAAAACCACTAAGTATACTATATTGAATACTACTAAAGACTCGATGTGTGCTAGGTTTAGACTTGTGAATACGTATAGTGTTAAGGTATTATCTAATATTTGACTATGTGATTTAGTGTTAGATAGTTTACTTTTAAAGTAATAGTATGGTGGGATCAAGTATGTTATACTAATTGAAAGATGAATCTTATAAATTGTAATACCAGAGAATTTTCATATATTAATAAATAAATATATTAATGAAAATGAGAATTTATTTGAATATAAATGATTTTGTGTTATGAGATGAATTAATTCAATTATATAAAATTGAATAATTATAATAATAATTGAGAAACTTATGGAGTTTGCGATAAACTCGTTGTTAGCCTTGTGTGGCACAGTGATGAGGATTATTAATGATTATATTAGTTATCGAATGAATTATTAAGTAAATAATTAATCTATATTAATTGTTAATTGCTATTGTAGAATATTAATTAATGGTTATGGAATATTAACTGTGATTAATTAATAATATGTGATTATTATTATTGCAAGAAATATAATAATAATAAACCACTTGTTTATAACTGTGCTGAGATTTATAGTTGTTAATGTGATAATTAATCATATAAGTGTTAATCGATTATTATGAAAATTAATAATCAATGAAGAATAGATTAATTAATATTATTGTTAATTAATCAATGAAATAAATAATTTATTTATTTGACATTATGAATAATAAAACAAATAAGTAAGTTATTAATATAATAAGATTATATTAATTGATATGTGCAAATGTGCAATACTTGAATATATAAAGTATATAGAATACAACTATATAGTGTAGAGAGACACTTAAGTGTGACCATGCATGTATATATAAACTATAGTGTAATATGATTATACTACACATAGAAACCATATATTATATGAAGCATAATGAGATTATATTATGTATATAAACTATATAGTAAAGTTATTAAACTATGTGAGTACATCATGATACTTATGTGACAATATGTATGGGGGTATGCATTAAAATAATATATTATGGATATATTGTAATCAATTGTTGATTGTAGAATTTAATAATAAATGTGATAGTATCCGATTAAATTATACCGGTGTACTAAAATGTACATGGATTATATGTGTACAAGTCACACTTACTACATTATGTGAATTATAGTGTGGCATTTCAATTAAAGACATATGTATAAAATATATATATGTGTAGATAGCCTAAGTATTTAATACATATGTGTATAATAATTTAAGTGTGGCATGTAGTTCATTTGCACAATATCACAGTTTCATTTCTTGTCCCATAATAAGAGACTCAGTTCACTCTCACGTGAAACACTAATGAAGCTAGCCTACTCCTATAATCTCAAACTCAGCACATTCTAGCTAGCACGATTCATTGGGGAGTGGCTCTCATGATGCATTCCACCAACTACTCACCAACCTCTCCTTATCCTCCATACAATCCACATTTTCGTTGGTTTAGTTTGAGAGGGAAAAATATTGTCTGGTTAATATATGTTCTATAAATTGAGATCTTCTCCTCCATTCTTCTTTGCTCAGATTTTGCTAAGTGTTGAGAGTTATACATATAAGTATAGTAGCATTGTGAGTGGGAAGTAGCAGCAAGTTCAAATTTCATTGCAGAGGTATAATTCCATCATTCTTGTTCTTCGTTCAAGTTTACTATCCAGATTTTGATTCTTGAATTTAGCATGAAATTCATGATTTTGTGATCAAGTATTGTTTGTTAGTTGATATGTGGGCTGTTATATATGTTAGTATGTAATGTGACATGCTTAGAACTATTTTTGTGAACTAATTCTATGATTTGGGATGTTAACTGCCGAAGCAGGAAGAACACTGGCACGAACTGCACACGGCGCAGCTGCGCCGGGTTTATACCCAGGCGCAGCGCAGCTGCGCAGGAAGCCTATTCCAGTTTTGTTTGAGTTCTGTCAATCTGTTAAGCATGCTTGGATGTTATGACTTAGGCAAGGTATATTATCATGAATAACTTGTATAGAGGGGTTGGTAGACCTAATATGAGCATGTCCTTCTATGATTACATGCATGATTAACGAACGGTTAAAGCTTTCAAAGTGAACATAAGGTTTATAATTAAACTTTAAACATATATGACTTACGACGGTATTCTGACCTTGCAAGCATATTATTATGATCTAGGAAGGCATGAAAAACATGTTCATAGATGTATACATGTTTCATAAGGTAACATGAGTATGTTGATCGCGTTAAATGAACTTTACTAGTGAAAGTATAATTTTTATCTTGACATTTTATATCGAAGTCTAGATTCTGATTTTTACGAGCATGTTTAGATGACTTAGAAATGCATTAATAACCCATCAACTTATGTTTATACGATTCGTAAGGAAGTATGAACATGTTGGACTTATTAGTAAGACTTACTAATGAAAATATGAGCTTTGACGGTGAACCTTAACATGTTATATTGAGATTCATATCCGAATATTTGTAACATGTTTAAATAGTGCGTATACCATCACTAGTATACCATACATGTGTATTCGCTTGTCAAATTCAATGAAAGGTTAACCAAGCATGAGTTTAAGTATATTTTAAAGTGATAAATGACGCTAGTGATGAATGAAAGATGTGGACACTTATAAACATGTATAGTACAAAGTATGTTATCTCTTGATGTGAACATATGATCTAATTGTATGCGTGGTGATTACATGACCCTATTCGACCTTAATTTTGTGTAAATCCTAGACTAAAACCATAACATATAAAAATGAACATGAGATGGTCATATGCTTATAAACGTCCTCTAACATGATTGTATGTTAAGTGTAAATTGGTTAAGTATGCTAAAGTATGGACAGAATCAGAAAATGCAAGGCTCAACCCTGGTCTGGCCAGGGGACTGCGCAGCTGCGCCGTCCCTAGGCCTAACCAGGGCGCAGCTGCGCCGGCCTGGAAACAGAAGCCATGCAGTTTGACAATCTGATTTTGGACAGATAGCTTATATGATGCCTACATTGCTAGAAATGGTTTACACCCTACTGATACGTGTATATATGTGATGATTAAGTAATAAGATAATGTTTAACTTATATAATGAAAGTCCATGGATAAAAAGGCCTTAATCTTGAGCATTGTGAAATTGCTTATGGAGTAACTAGGTATTTGATTTCGTGATAAACATATAAACTAATTTTGTACTGTACATGAATACTTGAATCGTATCAAGCTTAAATAACAAATGTGTTAGCTAATGGACATCCTATACTTATAATACACTATAAATAGGATTCAAAAGTGTTGATTACTTAAACGTGGATAAACTACGCTAAAGGCAAGTATCCTAAACCCTTGTATTACTTTATTCAACGGATATCGTAAGCAAGTATCTTAACCTTATCTCTTTGAATGCAAGTATCCTAACCGACGTATTTACCTTATGCAATTATTCTATCCTTGTATATTGCGAACTAGTTTCCTACTTAATTGTTTGAATTGAATTAGTATACTTGAACTCTTATTTCATTAAAGCTATTATTCATGTTGAACTTAGTATTGTTCTTGAATATTGTAAAAGTGTCTATGCCAATTGATTCGGCTATACTTATATTATTGAAAAGCGACCCAAACCAATTGATTGGTGAGGAATCTTGTATTTGACTGAGAAGAACAAAAATATAACTGTCGGAGAACTGACCTGCGCACTTGAGTATGATTGATTGTTATGCATAACGATGGTACTTTAGGCTGATCACCTGTTGTACCTGTTTTTGTTGGATTTTCAGTTTATTACTGTTAATTCTAGTAGAAGTTAATAGTCTTTAGTGACTGCTCAGTATTCAGTTATCTTAAAATCTTGAATTGATTTAGTATTAAATCTTAATGATATCTTTCTGTTCTTAGCGACTATTATTGAAAACTGTTGATATTCTTGTTATCCTTGAACTATCAAACCTTGCTATACCCTTTTCGAGAATTGAGAATTATATTATAAACCCTTATTGCATATTACTTGTTGAGCAATTTGTGCTCATTCTTGCTTTCCCTAAAACATTTCAGTTAAGGCAGAGCATGGCGAACCTTCGGGCGTTGATAAGGGCAAGGGCAAGGGCAAGGCTACCAACTAGCTTGTCTCTTTTATGTTTTTAAATATTTTAATGTTGTATTAAGATGATGTAGCAAGACTAGATTTTATTATGTTTAAGCTTAAGTTAGATTATGTAATAAGTCGTTAATTGATATTATTATATAATCTATTAAGTACTGTAGGTTGCGAGACTTGGAAGAATAATTATAATAAATCATTGTATATTATTCTATATTAGATCTTCCGCTGTGAATGTGTGATTTTAGTTATTATCATATTGCCATGAGAACGTGACGAACCGAATTCGAGCGACCAAGTGGCGGTCCCGAATTTGGGGGCGTCACATAAATGATAGGTCTTTACAATAAAGAGATTAAATTAGATTGCGTAACAGCAATCGACGGTACAGGCAAGTTCTTTAACTTAAACTTGAGTTATATTTTCAAGGCATGATAGTGAATAATTATTCACATCTATACTGATTATTGATTCGCACTTAGTGCATGTTGCATATGTTTATCAGGTATGAAAGGTTGATCACCTTCATTACCCTAAGGTTCAGTTAAAGTTATTCATGGTCCTTGTTGACATTAAACATTATTGGTTCAGTCATTCATTTATTGAAACTCTGATTTATGCTCTTTCATAATTATTATATTGTTAAAAATTCGAAATCGTATTCTTTCTTTCAATCATGATATATCCTTGTTGTATTTAAACTTGCTGAGCAAAGTCGTTGCTCACCCTTGCTATATCATGATAACAAATTTCAGATTAACACGAAGGCTCAAAGAAAGACAGCGACAAAGGTAAATTCCAAAGAATAGATTATTACGCATTCATAACTATTTAGTTATCGTATGCAAGTAATGTTGTAAACCTTTTTAATTACTTAAGGTATGTATTCATTTAAGGTTAACAGACCTTGGGATATGTTATAGAATCACGTGAAATAAATAATATATATTTATATATTTCGTATTAGTTTATAGAATATGTATGAAGATGATGTATCGTGACGCACCATGTCCGAGGTTCTGGGGACCCGAATTTGGGGGCGCTACATTTAGTATCAGAGCTGTAGGTTATAATCCTTAGGTAGGGTTACCTTAGGCTATAACCGCAGAGATGAGAAATAGGAATAAACTCAAATAGAGTTTAAGTGATAAGGGATGAATTCTGGAAATTCATTATTACGATAAGAAGATCGTAAAATAAATCATCATAAGATAGAAAAGAATCGTAATATAACACGATTATAAGAAAAGATCACAATGTGATCTGATGAGGTCATAGGAGGACAGATGATCAATCATTTGATTGAAAACTTTATAGCAAAATTTTTGTACGACAGTTGTACTACAAAAACTCAGGAAAGAGTGTAAGCAAGGGGTGTAAGCAAGCTTTTCATGATGAGAAAGAGAGAGGAGGATCAAGAGTGTGGGAGGAGAATTATATATACACAAATTATATCTACACAAGTTTGACCAAGCCACAAAAGCCTTTTTATTTTCTCTTTCCTCTCATTCTTTCTAAGTTAGCAAGAGCAAGAGAGAGAGAGAGAGAGAGAGAGAGAGAGAGCAAGGGGAGGATTCGGCCAAGAGAGGGTAGGAGAGAGGGAGAGTTTTTCAAAGTTTCATAGTTCTAAATCAAGGTTTAAGAAGAAGAAGATAAAGAATCAAGCTAAAGTATAAAGGAATTACTACTTATTATAGTTTAATTTCTTTTTTGGTTTGATTTGAGTTTTGATTTTTGGTAAAGTTATAATCTTAAGGTTAAAACCTTAGATCTATGTGTTTAATTATTTTTTATGATCAAAAGTTAGATCTAAAGTATGAAATAGGAAATAAATTTTTCAAAAGTGAGAAAACTTAATTTTTCTTAGTCTTGATTGTGTTTAACTTGTGTTTGGTGATTATTTGATGAAATATATGGATCATGGTAGATCTATGAGTATGTGAGATATTAGTATGTATTATGATGATTGATGATGGGTAATATTTGATTAATCAAGAGATCTAGAAGTTTTCTTAGAAATAACCAAGTATTGAAAATCAAACTTTTATAAAAACGAAGTACGAAATGGAAACAACAATATCTCTCATTTTATTTTAAATTTTTGAGTGTGGTTAATTTTTGGAGTTATATCTGTAAGTCTTCTAACTTTTCCAAGTGGAATCACTGAAAAAAGAGTTATAGATTTCCGTGTGGACTGAATTTAGAAAAGGACATCAACACTAAAAAATGACAAAAAGTTGTTGCCACTATTTTCCAAGGGCAGTTTTGGTAACTTAATTTATAAAATAAATTCCAATATTTTGGATATTAAAATATATGTTATGAAGTAGCTTTTGTTCAAAAATGAGCTCATTCTGACTTAAATTAACCAAGTTATGACCATTTCAATATTTGGATTTTTCCGACGAAAACCGCTATAACCGGAGTTCTATAACTCCGATGACCATGAAATTTAAACTGTAAGCTCACGTTAATATATGTAAGATCCCGCTAAGAGTTCGAAATTTCTGGAGTTAAGCACGATGTAGCAAATTTCTTAAGGTTTGAACTAAAAATGGATTTTTGACAAATACTTTAAGGAGTTGAAAAATTCTTTTTGTGCATGGAATATATGTATATATGTGTTGCCAAAGGATAGAAAAATAATAAGTTGATTTCGTATTTTCGTGAAAAGGGTATTTCAGCCTCTTGAAATGAACAATGCAAGGTGCTGAAATGAAAACTGAAATGTCAGGAATAGAAGGCAATTTTAGTTTCAGCCTGCTGAAATGGAAACTGAAAAGGTTAGGAAGGGAAGACATTTTGATTTCAGTTTGCTTTAATGATATATTAAGTCTCCTGAATTCATAAAGAGTTTATCGAGTTATATTAAGAACTTATAAAGTGAGTGAGTAAGTCTTGAGTTTAAAATAGTACAGTCGTATTCTGCAATGGTTGATGTATAATAGCTGGGCTAAACGATTTCTTTAGGGAGCGTAGGTATATACGAATTAGTAATCGATCTAACTCGCTGTGAAAACAGTGTAGACGAGACGAAAACTAATTTGTTGGTTGTTTGTGAAAAACCATTCAGTATACTATATTGAATACTATTAAAGACTCGATGTGTGCTACGTTTAGACTTGTGAATACGTATAGTGTTAAGGTATTATCTAATATTTGACTATGTGGTTTAGTGTTAGATAGTTTACTTTTAAAGTAATAGTATGATGGGATCAAATATGTTATACTAATTGAAAGAACAATCTTATAAATGATAGGTCTTTATAATAAAGAGATTAAATTAGATTGCGTAACAGTAATCGACGGTCGACGGTACAGGCAAGTTCTCTAACTCAAACTTGAGTTATATTTTCAAGTCATGGTAGTGAATAATTATTCACATCTATACTGATTATTGATTCGCACTTAGTGCATGTTGCATATGTTCATCAGGTATAAAAGGCTAATCACCTTCATTACCCTAAGGTTCAGTTAAAGTTGTTCATGGTCTTTGTTGACATTAAACATTATTGGTTCAGTCATTTATTTGTTGAAACTCTGATTTATGCTCTTTCACAATTATTATATTGTTGAAAATTCGAATGCTTATTCTTTCTTTAAATCATGATATATCCTTGTTGTATTTAAACTTGCCGAACAAAGTCGTTGATCACCCTTGCTATATCATGATAACAAATTTCATATTAACACGAAGGCTCAAAGAAAGACAGCGACAAAGGAAAATTCCAAAGAGTAGATTATTACGCATTCATAACTATTTAGTTATCATATGCAAGTAATGTTGTAAACCTTTTTAATTACTTAAGGTATGTATTCATTTAAGGTTAACAGACCTTGGGATATGTTATAGAATCATGTGAAATAAATAATATATGTTTATATAATCCGCATTAATTTATAGAATATATATGAAGATGATGTATCGTGTCGTACCATGTCTGACGTTCTGGGGACCCGAATTTGGGGGCGCTACATCCAAACCTTGGAAACAACCCAGGAAGTCAGCTGAAGGCCATGCCGATATTGAAGGCAACCCTGGGAGGGGCAAAACAATTAATTTACCAAATTAAAGACGATTCATTCAAACTCAAGACAAATTGATGCCACTAAGGTCAGAATGAACCATAACATAATCCCGAGTGGAAACAACGCAAGACAACTCAATGGACAAACTACGAGGAATTAAAGACCTGGTTATTAACCTACCTTTTTGGACTCGAAAAAGGTTTTCTCCCATATCATTGTGACGCACTCGACGAGGGCTTTCCGAAAAGGTATAGCACGCCTCAAACGGACGCTTTGATAAAAAGTTAAAAAGTTTTAAATCTGACGTCGCATTGCTCAGAGTGCACGTACTTCGTTGCAATGGGACCCACCACATGGGCCCTGCCACGTGGAGCCGCACCTCTACTTGCGACTGCAGCAGGTAGAGCTGCTTCTCCTGGGTCAATATATTTGAACTCACCCCCAGCTCATTTCATAATTCGAAAAACGCTCTGAACCCCTGCCTGTTTGGTTTTCCAGCCATTTTCTTGTCTTCCAAACCCAATTTTTTTTACTCTAACATGTACATATACCCACATATTATCACATATCAAAAATTAACTAGTAGATTTGGGCGTTTAAAGCCTACGATTTGGCAAAGAGCCCGTGTAGCAGTTCATTGTGAGTATTTTTACGATCAACAAGTTTATATTACTTCATTACTCTATTACACACTTGCATATCAAGTTTCATTTTCTAAATATGCCCGGAACTCAATTTTGTGGCTGTTTTTGTGAACTTTTGGTACATTTTAGTATCTAAACGCATTTTTTGGCATTTCTACAACTCGGATTGACGATCCTTCGCCGCTAACAGCTTTTATATACTTGCATCTTTGTTAGTAGAAATTTCGCCGGACTGGGTTATCTTCCTAGTTCAGGTTTAGCTTTTTTTATTTAATTGTATATATACTAACTGTTCAATTCTGTTAAGCCCAGATGTCAAATCTGCGGTAGTTCACCGCTTTTATATATATATAAACATATATATGCACCTTTCACCGAACTTGGTTATCTTCCTAGTCTCGGTTTGACTATTTTTTGTCTATATTTAACTATAAATATATATATTTACATTCTAGTTCGGCCTGGATCATTCTGTGGCCTTTTTACTGCTTTTATATATATATACATATATATACATATATATATATATATATATATATATATATATATATATATATATATATTTCAGTCCGGGCCTCGGAGTGAAAACCCACCGCCCTTTACCGCTTTTATACATATATATTTCCATTATGCCCAGTCTGGATCATTTCGTGGTTTTTATACAGCTTTTATAAATATATATATATATATATATATATATATATATATATATATATATATATTTACATTCCAGTCAAGGCATTGGAGTGAAAACCCACCGCCTTTTATTGCTTTTCTATATATATTTATATTCTGTCCAGCCTGAATCATTCCGTGGTTTTTATACAGCTTTTATAAATATATATTTACATTTTAGTACAGGCATCAGAGTGCAAACCCATCGCCCTTTACAGCTTTCATATAAATAATTATATATATATATATATTTCTTTACTCATTACGATTAAATTATTGCTTTAATATTCATTTAATATGAATCGGCACTGACATTTCTGTGGGCGAACTAGATTCCTTTAAATCTTGCCAACTCTAGCTTTCAAACGGTTCAAAATAGGTCTAGACAGAACCGGGAAGCTAGAATTGTTGAAATTTATTTAAATCTAGCATTTTTTTTTCTAGTTTTAGTTATGAAAGCAACCTCGCGGCCCTTAGATTACTATCTAGTGGGAACGAGATGTTTCGGCCATGTGCGAGCAGGGATTTACTAATGAATCCTTGGTTCTGGCGATATTTGGATATTGCTGTACAAATTTGAGCTGTGCAGGTTTATTGGCTTCCCTATGTGAGCCTAGGAATCGTGGGATTCATGATCAAACTGATCAGAATCTGATTCCCATGATGGACAAACTCAACTTTACAAATGTACCCTGCCAGTTTTTCTGTAAAAAATGTACATACAAAAGACCTTAAAATGTTTATCCGGATTTAAGGTCTCGACATAGTGAAAATATGGTTTGTTGTGTCAGAGTCACTCCAATGGCTGTCATGCCCATGAGAAGACCGACACTTGTATTCATTTTTGTGATCGAGGATGCTACGCAGCCCGATAATCACCATTCAAAATGATCCTTAAAGCTGAAAAGATAAAACTGAAATCGATATGCTTCAATTCCTATGTTAGCTTAAGGGTTTGAAAACCTTCTTTCAAAACATCATTTCAATAATCTTATCGAAAAGAAAAGCTTTTGCAAATAAAATCAAACACTTTGCAAATCAAATCAAAGAATTGTTTTGCAAATCAAATCAAACCCTTCGTATATAGGTTCAACGATGCATAAACATACTTCCAATCAAACATAGGCCCAAATTTCTTACAGCATTCACACACACATTGCAGATTTAAAAGGGAAATATTGAAAAGATGCGGTACCGTATTTACACGGGAGTTGTGGGGTGCCTAACACCTTTCCCACACTTAACCAAGCCCCCGAACTCTAAACTTTGTTTTCAAAGATCAAGTTTCGACAGTGTCTAGCAATTGGGCGTCTTTTCAAACAAAACTTGGTTGAGTTGGTACAACCATTTCAAATCTACCAACTGGCGAATCTGTAAAATATTCAATCGTCAACATGATACATGTTGGCCTTTTCCTAAAAGACTCTTCAAAACCTTTTTCACAAATAAAAAGAGTAAGGGTAGACATAACTTAAGAAGAGAGAAAGATCTGGTTTGTGACCCGACTCGTGAATTTTTTCCCGATGTCGACACGCGCTATTCGCTAAATGTATGTTGAGAATGTGATTCTTTTCTCATGTGTATAACGGATAGGTAGAGAATATAAGAATAGGTACGAGTTCTTAAAACTCATACTTATGGTAAGTTTGTGACTCATAATTGTATGGTATATTTTTGAACCCCTAAGCGTATGGACAGTTCCTGATTTATTCTTGAACTACGTATTGCTAGGATAAGTTCCTAAATTCATATTATTGTGGAAAGTTCCTGAACTCATAACTTGTGGTATGTTTGATGAACTATACTGGGGTATAGAAAAGTTATGGATGAAGAATTGAGAATTTTTAGTATATTAATTTTAATGGTGATACAATAGATAGAATTATTAAACAATGGATCATTGGAAAAAATTGGAATTGATGGTGGAAGCATAGGTATTCCAATCCTTCTAGCTATGTTAGACTTCGAAATTTTTTGACAGCAAGCTAAATTCGCACTGATGTGTCTTTAAAAATATAAATGAACTTTTGTTATTAGCAACACATGGTTACAATTGTGTAGAAGTGGACTTCGAACCACTAACACATCGTTACCTGTTGCGGCATGATAACACCAAAAATGATTTTTCAATGGTTTTGGACTTTGAACCACTAACACATCATTACCTGTTGTGGAATCTTCAAACGGACTGTAAATACAGTGCGGTATCATGACGTCATAAAATGAATTTCAGAATTTTAAAGAAAAGTTAAGTCCCAATTAAATTTGGCCAGACACATGTTTCGATTGATGTTCGAATTATTGGTATACGTCTAAGCTAATTGATTCAACTAGAGAAATATTTATGAAAATTTAAGTATCTCTTTGAGAATTTATCCCGAACAATATTATTTTGATTCAGACTCTAGGCTGAGTATGAACATCCCTAAATTGGGAAATATTTTTGCGCCAAAGGCGGTTATGATGAACGCGAATGTTGTTCTAGCATGTAGCATATGATCAATGCAGGGTATAGCATGTTGATCACCCATCGTGCCATTAAGTATGACGGTTTATAGATGAATTTCTGTTCAAACCTTTTCGAAATTGAAAAAATGAAAGTTCATGCTCTATATGGCCACTCAGCATTATATTAAAAGTTTTTTTTAAACTCCTTAGAGAGAAGTCTAGGTAGAATGTGATGATAGAATAGTTCTTCATAGAAGGAAGCTGTATGTACTCATTAAATGAGAATAAAATCAGATAGAGGTAACGTTGAAAACCTAATTTTGATGAATAAAAGGAGTAGGAATTAGTAGGCTGTAGTTTCGAGGACAAAATTCTTAGAAGAAGGGGAGAATGTGACAATCCGAAAATTTATAAGATCTTGAATGATTAAAATAAAGGTTAAAAGAATAAAACCTAGATGGGAATTTGAGAATTTATTAAAAAATTTAAGTAGAACCTATATGGTTTACTATTTGAATGAGAATAGAGAAAATATGGGTTACAAAATTTCTAAACCCTAGAAATGAATTTAAATGTACTTGAAGGAATATTAAGGATAAGGTAATACGATACCTATAAATTTGATGTTAACTAAATGGTGTAAGAAATGTTATTAAGAAAATTAAAAATGTAGAGATTTATGAAATATGTCTCAACCTATTAGATTATCTTGTATGATTATGTGAGTGGTCATAACTCATTAAGCCAATTATGGCTATTTAGTTAATAAATTAATAGAATATGTGATAACTTGTGAGAATGATGTATGAGATTAAATAAATATACATTATATAATGTGTATACATTTATTTTGTATATAAAGAGAATTATAAATAAAGTTATGTAACCTAATACATATATTAGTTATGGTAATTAAAAACCTAATGAGTTATAATATAAGAGAATGATAGTATTTAAAAATATATACTAACCCTAAGAGATTTTTTTATACATCTCAGTTAATTAATTTTATAACCTAAGTAAAACAAGTCTAATTGGGTTATGAAATTAAAAATATATGAGTAAGTAATTAACTTACAAATATGTGTAATGAAACCCTAACTAAATAATTAGGAGAGGATAAAAAATAAAAAGTATAGAACTATGTTGAATTGCAAGCCCAAAGAATTAAAATTTCAAGCCCAAAGAATTAAAAGAGTGGCCCAACTTTTAGCCCAATGGAGAGGGGACCGTTTGGACCATTTAGTAAGCTAATTGGGCCTTAAAAAGAAAACAAAATAGGCCAAATAAGGCCATCATGGCCGAAATTTGCACAAGGAAGGAATAAGGGGGGAAACATGTAATGATGAGGTTGCTTTAGTTGGTAAACTACCTTATTAGGTGTCACTTTTTCTTTTGGCCACCACTTTAGCTAAACTAACAAGCAACCTTTAGTCTTGCAAGCAACCATCTATCATTATTAAGAGAGAGAAAAGGAATTAAGATATTAGTGGATTAGATATAACAAATATATCTACTAGCTCACAAATCTATCAAACTAGTAAAACTTAGTTTATTTCTCTCTCATCTTTCATTTCCTACTAGTTGCTAACAAGAGAGAAGGAGAGAGGGAGAGAGAGAGAGGCTCATGTTCGGTCACTATTGAGAGAGGAGAGAGGAGGAGATTTTTGGTGTTTTATAGCTTCCTAACCAAGCTTATGAAGAAGAAGAAGGAAGAAAAGCTAAGGTATAATAAAATTTCTACCTATATAGCCTAATTCCTTTTTGTTTGGGTTTGATCTTTGTAAAGTTATGATATTGAGGTTAAAACCTTAGATCTATGTATTTAATAGTGTTTCAAGTTTAGATCTAACCCTTTTATGGATCAAAAGTTGGATCTAAACTAAGAAATGGAATCTAGGTTTTTCAAAAGTTAGAAAACCCCAAATTTTTAGCCTTAATTGTGTTTAATCTTGTGTTTCGTGATTATTTGATGAAATAGATCATGGATCATGGTATATCTATGAGTATATAAGATATTATTATGTAATATGGTGATTGATGATGGGTAATAATTGATTAATCAATATATATGGAAGTTTTCTTAGAAATCACCAAGTATTGAAAATTAGATTTTTGTGAAAACGAAGTAAGAAATTGAAAAGACCATATCTCTCGTTCTATTTTGAATTTTTGAGTGTGGTCAATTTCTAAAGTTAGAAAAAAGAGCCTTCTAATAGATCCAAGTAGAATAACTAAATAGTTCCTTGTAGATTTCCGTGTGGACCGTTTTTATCAAAGGACGCAAAATCTAAAAAATGACAAATAGTAGGCTGTATAAAATTGGTAGGGGCAGTTTTGATAACTTAATTTATGAAATAAATTTCAATCTTTTGGGAAATGAAAACATATGATATAAAGTAGCTCATGTCCAAAAATTAACTCATTCCGACTTAAATTGACCGAGTTATGGTCATTTTAATATTTGAGTTTTTTCGACAAAAATCGCTATAACCGGAGTTCTATAACTCCGATGGCCACGAAATATAAACTGGAAGTTCACGTTAATATGTGTAAGATCCCGTCAAGAGTTTGGAATTTCTGGAGTTAAGCGTGATGTAGCTAATTTCTTAAGGTTCGAACCAGAAAACGGATTTTTGAAAAATACTAAAAGGAGTTGAAAAATTTTCGAAAAATTCTTTTTGTGTATGGAATATATGTATATATGTTTGGCCAAAGGATAGAAAAATAAGAAATTGATTTGGTATTTTCGTGAAAAGAGTATTTCAGCTTGCTGAATTGAAAAATTCAGAGTGTTGAAATGAAAACTAAAAAGGTTAGGAAGGGAAGACAGTTTGGTTTCAGCTTGTTGAAATGGAAACTGAAAAGGTTATGAAGGGAATAAGTTTTGTTTCAGTTTACTGAAATGATATATTAAGTCTCCTGAATTCATAAATAGTTTACCGAGTTATAATAAGAACTTATAAATGAACGAGTAAGTGTTAAGTTTAAGGTAGTGCAGTCTTACTCTTTAATGGTTGATGTATAGTAACTGGGCTAAACGATTCCTTCAGGGAGCAGAGATATATACGAATTAGTAACCGATCTAACTCGTTGTAAAAATAGTGTAGACGAGACGAAAACTAATTTATTGGTTGTTTGTGGGAAACCACTCAGTATACTATATTAAATACTATTAAAAACTCGATGTGTGCTAGGTTTAGACTTGAAAATACGTATGGTGTTAAGGTTATCTAATATTTGACTATATGGTTAAGTGTTAGATAGTTTACTTTTAAAGTAATAGTATTATAGGGTAAAGTATGTTCTGCTAATTGAAAGATTAATCTTATAACTGATAGGTCTTTATAATAAAGAGATTAAATTAGATTGCGTAGAAGTAATCGATGGTGCAGACAAGTTTTTTTCTAACTCAAACTTGAGTTATTTTTTCAAAGTATGTTTGTGAATAATTATTGTTAATTATTCACATCTATACTAATTATTTATTTGCACTTAGTACATATTACATATGTTCATCAGGTATGAAAGGCTGATCACCTTCATTACCCTAAGGTTCAGTTAAAGTTGTTCATGGTCCTTGTTGACATTAAACATTATTGGTTTAGTCATTCATTTATTAAAATTATGAATTATGCTCATTCACAACTATTATATTGTTAAAAATTTGAAAGCTTATTCTTTTTTCAATCATGATATATATTCATTGTATTTAAACTTGCTGGGCAAATTAGTTGCTCACCCTCGCTATATCATGATAACAAATTTCAAATTAAGATGAAGGCTCGAAGAAAGACAGTGGCAAAGGTAAACTCCAAGAGTAGATTATTGCTCATTCATAACTATTTAGTTATCATATGCAAGTAATGTTGTAAACCTTTTTAATTACTTAAGGTATGTATTTAGTTAAGGTTAACAGACCTTGAAAAATATTATAAAATCATGTGAAGTAAATAATATATATTTATACATTCCCTATTAGATGATAGAATATGTATGATAATAAAGTACCGTAACGTACCAGGTCCGAGGTTCTAGGGACCCAGATTTGGGGGCGTCACAGGTCAAGCCATCCTTTGTGATTGGCGGACATTTTCTGCATGATCTTCTTGATATTTTTGTTGGCCGCTTCGACAGCACCATTCATCTTGGGACGATAGATGACATAATTGAGATGCTTGATATGAAACTTGTTGCATAATTCTCCCATTATTTGGTTGTTTAGATTCTTGGCATTGTCTAATAAGATCATCTCCGACTGTCCATATCGACAGATGACATTGTTTCTGATGAAACCAATGATTACATGTGACGCCCCCAAATTAAGACCACACGTGTCTCGAATTCAGCGCATCACGTACTAATTTCTAATAACATATTAACATCTCATGCAACGGAATAATAGAATAATTTACATTAATTTAATATAAATATTCAGGTCCCACGGTCTCGTAACTTAAACATATCTTAAAAATAACTTAAACATAATTAATACATAACCAGTACATAATATGAAATAAGTCTTATTACAATCATCATAATATTCTAAAAAGAACAAAGCTACGTCGTAGCCTTGCCCTTGCCCTTGTCTGTGTAAGAAGGGTCCGCACTGCTGTGACACCCCAAAATCCAGACTATTTTTCACACCGAATCTCGTGCATTACGAGTACTTCTCATTCCATACATACATCATTAAATCCTAAAGATTAATGATATATCATTCCATTCCCAGGTTCTGTTAGTTCAAAACGCTCATTCATTAAGAATAATGATAATTACATTATTCTTATCACATTACATCTATGACTTAACTAGTCACCATCTCTACAGAATAGTTTAATCTAACTATTTTTCAAGTCTTGGCTTGTTCTTTATGCTTGTTCATAACATGAACAATACTTCATCTTGTGATGCTAATGGTATTTGTAACCACAGCATCCCATTATCGCAGGACATCGATCATCTTGATATTCATCAGGTCCTTTAATACATACTACCGTCGTTCGCTGAAAATATTTTTATTTAAAGCAAGTGTGAGCATTCAATTGCTCCCAAGTCATAGTAGTTCAATATTAACAACTCAAGAATCAAAATTCTTTTAAGACTTCAATAACCAAACAATGGTTATAAAAGCAGCTCGAAAATAGGAATACGTTCCGATTCCTATCAATTTAAAACATACATCATACTTTCATTCTTCTACTTTTTCCATACACATTATGTTTGGCTAGAATCATTAGCACAGACTTAACAAGAACGATTCATGAATAAACAGAACTCTTTCACACTTAACAGTTCAATCACAGAACGGTTCATTTCACTGAAACACCAAAGTGTTAACATTGTGGCACAAGACCTCATACATACTACCATCTTGTACAAATATCGCACATTTGCACATATTAACTTTTTCCTCATGTTCAACATTTGAGGAAGTTAAGAAACTAACATTCATATGAAAATGAATGAAGTTAGGAACTTGCATCAAGTAGAACTTGAGCAAGATTAGAAACTTACCTTTCGCACAGCTACTGCTTAAGGTTTACGCTGAGCTGCTCATCGAAATTCCTATGTATCACATAAGGAATAACAAATACCAATTAGTCAGATACTTGACTTATGAATTGGTTTAACTTCATTTAACTTCTCTTTACTTCCTATGGTTTGCGTTCTTGCAAATAAAGTGTACGCGACCAACTTTCATTCTTCCATCCTTTCACTACATTACATACCACGTCCGGTCCATACAACTCGGAACGTTCATTCAAGTTATTACCATTAACTTGGCACTTCAACGTTATACGTTATTCTTCAATCTCTGATTACCGTTCATTACGACTTATTACATCATACTATGCCAACATTCATTAACGTCTAAGTCATACAACCAATATATACTTAGAACGTTCCCTTAATGTCGATACGATTCACGAGAAACGTTCATGTACCATGCGTTCATATTACTCGTCCCTTTCATTTATTCAACCTTTACTTAAGGTTTCAATCACTTGTTTAAGTGTCACATTAAGTGAATTATATGTCCACTATCTTTCATGGGTCATCAACCGACTCTCGTCGATCGTCGTTAGACCTCACGACAAGCAAAACCCTAATTGGTTTGCTAGGTCACACATATTTCCACTGGATTCCCGTTATCGAACTCCGTATAGAAATTAAGTCAGTTTTAACTTCATTTCTTTACACTCTCGCATGCCACACCTCTATTACATAATATGTAACCTTGAGGCGTCCATCAAACTTAACCACGAACCCCAATTCACATTTTAGGGTTTGAGTTTTAGAATTTAAATACATTTTGTCAACGTTTAATTCTTGAAATCGATCTTAAACGCATTGTTTAAGTGATCTCTCTTCATTAATCTTACTCATATACTTGCCCCATACTTATCATGTAGAGAATTGGGACATACATAGTCATGTCAAAAAATTCCTTCTTGCTGGCGCGGCCTGTGCCAACATTACTCTACAAGTGGCGCGCCCCGCGCTGCCCATGCAGGAAATCCCCTTACCGACGTAGCCGCGCTAGGCCTGTCTTTCAGAAAATTTTCTAAGTTAAGAAAATTTTTGAAACTTCTGAGTCCGTAACGTGATCATTATAACTCAAAATTGGCTCATTCCAAAGCAAATAGTTCATAAATGATATACTCTATCATCCTATCAAGTCAAAATTCATTTCTGAATCCGTCGATGATAATTTAGTCGATTAGTCCATTTTTACGCGTTCGTCAAACATTCGCGAACGTTCGACGCTCGATTCTTCATTTTAACTTTAAATTCGTTCGTTCTTACTCTCGCAAGTCTTGTTTACATAATTACACGTGATGCCATCGAAAACCCGCATTTCTTAATCAAATGGAGACTTTTGACTTTCATTTCGAGAAAATTTTACGATTTCGACGATTAACGTCTAATCGCGTAACTTTCGTTGAATCTTCGTTTCTCGTTATTTTTACGAACAACCAAATGGAATCAATCCATTGGTTATTCATCTTCAATTCTAACTATATTAAACATTTAAGTTTTCATGGTTTTACTTCATTAATTCACTTAACCATTTCATTATGGTTTTACCTCTTTTTCCACTAACTTCTTAACCATTTCCTTTTGGTTTCACTTGTTCTTGATTATTAATGGTTTAAAGTCCACTAATATCAATCTCCATACTTCCAATAATTCATTCTCTATCATTTTCACTTCTCTATCAATATGCGAATTGAAAGAAGATGAAAATTAAAGGTTTAACACTTATACCTTATAAGTGCTTAAGCTTGTGACTTTAAGTTCTTGCTCAAAGACTTAAGCTAACTTCCTTGCTGCTCCATGATTGCTCATCAAGCTCTTCCTCTTCTCTTCTCTTCTCTCTCCATGCTTGGTTTTTCAAACCAAACAAATGAGCCTTAGGCTCCCTTTTATAGGCAAAGCAAGGCTAAGATCATAAGGGTCTTTAGGCAAGCAAGATCAAGGGTAGGTTGGTCATTAGACAAAACCTCCTTACCCCCACCTCCTCACCACTTTCTTACCATGTCTCCCACATGCTAAACCATGTCTCCCCATGTGCTAGAATGTGCTAGCACATGGCCCCCTTGTGCAATCACATGCTCATGGGTTGCTTCGTTTACCCGCTGGTTTGACCCACGGGTTTAATACTTAGATTTAATTCAAATTAAATCTATTTACTTCGTATAAAATTCGTATTATACGTCATATTAATTCTCGTATCCTCCTCGTATTATACTCATATAATAACTCGTATTATACTGGTATACTTTCTATATAATAATCATTTATTATTGTAGACACTTGAAATTTTGTTTTCTTTATACTAACCTTGCAGAAGGGCAAAAGCATAATTTTACTCCTGCGATAACCCCGAGGTAGAGAAAAAGAGCCAGTTCATTTCGGAGACAACCCCAGGAGTGATGCAAAGGACCAATGACGTTCGAACATACCGCGAACCGATCGAGGATCTACGAGCTGAGACAGTGATCACCAAAAACCACTTAAGCAAACCTTGAACAACGTGCCATCAGAGACGAGTCAGCTAACTGATATCCGAACATGGTGGATATATCTCGGCTACGAGTATCGACTTCCCGAACCCTAATCCAGTCAGAATCAATTTATTCCCTCTGTGTTCCTCAAAGACTGTCCAAAAGGTCGAGAGGCGGACGTCAATTTCTGCCGAACTGAGACCGAAGGATCACCTGCCGAGCCTGTGGGGCCCACTTGGACTAGCCTTGACCATATCTGTGGCTAGCCACATATATGGTTGTGGCTGCCTTCGGCAGCTTAAATCCCCCACATTAGTTCATTTTAGAAAAAAAAGAGGGAGACAATATAGAGAGAGAAAGTCATTCTAGAGAGAGAGAGGCTCGGGTGGAACTCAATACAACCAACTTGAAGCTTAATCATCCCATCTAGCATATACTTGAAGCCCCACTAGTGTTCCAAGTTCATCCCGAGAGTTAAAACGCTTGTTCACGCGTCCCCCAAGGTAAAATAACGCACTTTCGAGCTTCGTTTCTTTGTAAATGTTGTTCAAATGATAGATTAATGAGATATCTTGTTTGAATATAGCTAAACTTGTTGTATTTTAAGCATATTGTGTAATAGTTGATAGATTTTACATTTCTATCGGTTATATTGTGATTATTACGTTGTAAATCGATTGCGAAGGCTAGATATACCTAAGTCTAAGCCTAATCTAGCCCCCAAGAGGTTATTAAGCATGAAGCTTTAACCCACGGGCTATAAAGGCTTAGATTCATGGTATATCTATGGATTTATTATTTTGAATGGTACTGGTTAACCCGTATAACCCTAAATCTATATTTAGAGGTGAAAGGGGGGCCAAAACGGCTTAAACGGTGATTTCAATCGATGAAATCATCTAATATCGAAGTCGTGGATGTTATATTGGGAGCTGTCGTTTACACTCCTAAATTAACCTCACTTTCACTTCACGAATTTAAATAATTAGCACAGTAGTAAGCAAGGATCGATCCCACAGAGAGTGAGTTTGTTTTAGATTTATTCAACTATTTTAACAGAAAATAAAAATGGGGGATTTTTGAAATTGTTTTAAACTAAGAAAAACAGAATTTAAATAAAGAGATTAACCAAATATGTAAAAACTTCAGTTCTGTAGTTCAGTTTCACCAAGCACAGCAATCAATTAATCAAGTTATTATTCTTTACCCTTCAATGAAACTATTAACCCTAGATAACAATAAGCTCTGTTATCCGAAATTCTCCTTAGATATTCACTGTATGAAACAAGCTCTTCACCAGATTCAACTAGCATATAACCTAGAACAAGCTCTCTAGATTTAATATGATAGAAGCATTAAGAAATAGAGAATTAGGCTAATCCAAGCAACAAACACATAAGCTCGATTTGTTTAACTTGTTTTCTGATAATCTTAGCAATACCCAAAAGCTTGTCCACAATTAGTATCACTAATTTACTACTTGTGATGAAGACAGATATCAATTACACGTAATACCAATCTTAATCTAGCATATGATAATGATTAAATTAACTCAATTGGCCATATCAAATTAATTAGATCAATTAGCATGCAATCAATGAAAATAGATTATCAGAAGAAATTTCATACAAGAAGGAATAAATAATAATACTCAATTAATTAATTACTTGTAACAAGGTTCCACCTCCCTTTAGAACTGAATAAAGAAACTAGCCTGACATGCTCCAAGTCTGCACTTCAATGAGGTATGATAGTTGGTAGAAGATTGAATGAATAAAACCTTGACTATCATCCTCTATTTATAGTGCTAGACAAGGACTTAAATCCTATAAGAACTAGGAATCCAAATCCTAAAAGGAATTGCAATTATAACTAGTTTCCATAAAGAAATAGAATCTAATAAGGAAATAAAATCTCAGTCCAAAGAAGTCCTAATTCTAATAGTAATATCAATCCAATTCCATGTAGGAATCTCCAAATATTGAGAAAGTCAACTGCTGGTCAAACTCCTCTTCAATTCAACTCCAAATCAACTTGTTTTCATCCTTTTAGCTTTAATTCACCTGAAAATAATAAACAACTTATTAAGCTCATATACACATGAAACATGTAATAAAACCAAATGTAAAAGAGTAAAAAATTATGAATATTGTGTACTTATCAAATTCCCCCACACTTAGTCTTTTACACGTCCTCGTGTAAACCAAAATTTTGATTTCCAAAAACAATTCTATTCAACCATTATGTCAAAAGATTTTAAAATCAAATCATGATTATCAACACTAAACCCACAAAAACATAATCAACGCTTCATCAATCAACTCAAGATAAACACCTCGCCATTTTACCAATGAATTTCCTTTAATTAAATTGTAATCACATAAGCCCTTGTCTATGATCCACACACTTACTCAACTTAATTATCATGGAGCAAAAACCGTGCACACCACTCAAAAACTCAAAACATAATTTTTTTCTGCTTTAATTTTTTTCTGTAGGACCCTTTCATTTTTCTAATTTGTTTCCGGTGAATGCATTTTATGCTCCGTTTCACCTTCCTCAATTTTTTCTTTTGTAAGTGAGTGCATTTTATGCTCCATCTCACTTATTCGCACGTGTTTATGGGAGAGTGCGTTTTACGCTCCATCTCATCCCACCACATGACTTCTCTTGTGTTTCTTTTTCAACAATTTCACTGGTTTCCAATTTATTTTTTTCACATGGTCCTGCAAAAAACTTAAGCAGTTCAATAGTTCTAGAGCATGAGATTAGTGCACATAGACAACTCCACAGATAACTTAGCCAACTAAGCATATATCACATGTTCAAGTACTCATGAGACACAAATTCAACTCAAATCAATTACTTTGGATCATAACTTAGTTTTTCTCAATCATTAACCAATTAAGCATCAAACAGATTTTGAATTTTTAGCATTGATTTTCAAAAATTTTTTTGACTTTAATCTTCGAACACATAGGCAAATAGAATTATGGAAGTAAAAAAATTTTTTAAAAAATTTCATGGGCAATTTTCAAGTTTTCTATCAAAATCGGATCAATATCTTTAAATAAAATAAAAACCTAAATCTTTCCCCCCACACTCAAACCTTACATTGTCCCCAATGTAAGAAAATCGTGCAAAGAAGAAAGAACTAGATGCAAATAAAAAAACTAAATAATAAAGGGATAGAAAAATCAAATCTGATTTCTTGGGTTGCCTCCCAAGCAGCTGCCCTTGTTTATTGTCATTGGCTTGACATCATGTCTCCCTTCTCATTCTGCATAGACCGGATCATCAAGCTCCACCATCTCAATATTTTCCACCTGATGTCCCTCATAGAACGGTTTCAATCTATGTCCATTCACTTTAAAAACCTTTCCTGTACTTGGACTCTGAATCTCGACTGCACCATGAGAAAACACATTAGTGATAACAAAAGGACCAACCCATCTAGATCTCAATTTACCTGGAAATAACTTAAACCGAGAATGATATAACAAAACTTTCTGTCCTACAACAAAGGTTTTCTGCACAATTTGCTTATCATGAAAGGCCTTGGTCTTTTCCTTGTAAATCTTTGAACTTTCATAGGCTTCATTCCTTAATTCTTCCAATTCTTGTAACTGCAACTTCCTGTGTACTCCAGCTACTTCCAAACTCATGTTGCACTGCTTGATTGCCCAAAAAGCCCTATGCTCTAACTCAACTGGTAAGTGGCAGGGTTTCCCAAACACAATCCGATATGGTGACATCCCAATAGGAGTTTTGAATGCCGTTCGATAGGCCCAAAGTGCATCATCTAGTCTCAAACTCCAATCCTTCCTGCTTGGGTTGACTACCTTCTCTAAAATGGATTTGATCTCCCGGTTGGACACCTCAGCTTGGCCATTACTTTGCGGATGGTAGGATGTAGAAACCTTGTGCAAAACATTGTACTTCTTGAACAAAGCCGCTAATACCCTATTACAAAAGTGAGTTCCACGATCGCTAATGATGGCCCGTGGTGCTCCAAACCTGACAAATATGTTAGTCCTGACAAAATCTGCAACAACTTTAGAATCGTCAGTCCTAGTGGCTTTAGCTTCCACCCATTTTGAGACATAATCAACAGCTAAAAGAATATATACATTCCCAAAGGATGAAGGAAAAGGTCCCATAAAATCTATACCCCAAACATCAAAAATCTCAACAACTAAAATAGGAGTTTGGGGCATTTGATTTCTTTGAGAGATATTCCCCGTCCTTTGGCAATTATCACATGTTTTACAAAACAGATAGGAATCTTTAAAAAGTGACGACCAATAAAAACCACTTTCCAAAACTTTGTTAGCAGTTCTTTTTGGACCAAAATGTCCTCCACATGCCTGAGAATGGCAAAAAACTAGAATAGATTGGAATTCATTATTTGGCACACATCTTCTAATTATCTGGTCAGCACAAAATTTCCATAAGTATGGATCATCCCAAACATAGTGTCTAGCATCACTCTTTAGCTTTTCTTATTTGGAAAATTCCTTAGGAAAATATGCACTTACCAAATAGTTTACCAGATTTGCATACCATGGAGTTTCAGCATGGATGGAAAGTAACTGCTCATCGGGGAAGGCATCACGCAAGGGTAGTTCATCCTCTTCTCTCAACAATCTACTCAGGTGATCCGCTACCAAGTTGTCCGCACCCTTCTTATCTTTGATCTCCAAGTCAAATTCTTGTAAAAGGAGAATCCATCTAATAATCCTAGGTTTAGAGTCTTTCTTAGTTAGCAAATACCTAAGAGCAGCATGGTCAGAATAAACTATAACTTTAGTGCCAAGCAAATATGATCGAAATTTATCTAAAGCAAAAACCACAGATAAAAGTTCCTTTTCAGTTGTGGAATAGTTTATCTGAGCTCCATTCAAAGTTCTAGAAGCATAGTAGATGGCATGAACAACTTTGTCAATCCTTTGTCCCAAAACAGCCCCCACTGCATAGTTGCTTGCGTCACACATGATTTCAAATGGAAACTTCCAATTCGGTGGTTGGATCACAGGGGCAGAGGTCAGCAATTTCTTTAAAATATCAAAAGCCTCCTTGCACTCATCATTAAACTGAAAGTCCACATCCTTTTGTAGCAACTTACACAAGGGCAATGCAGTCTTCGAAAACTCCTTGATAAACCTTCGATAGAATCCTGCATGACCAAGAAAAGAACGAATCTCCCGCACACTGACGGGGTAAGGCAAAGCAGAAATAATATCTATCTTAGCTTTATCAACTTCGAGACCCTTAGATGATACAACATGACCAAGTACTATTCCTTGTTCTACCATAAAATGACATTTTTCCCAATTTAGAACAAGATTAGTTTCCATGCATCTATCCAAAACACGACTCAAATTATCTAAGCATGCATCCAAAGAATCACCATGTATTGTGAAGTCATCCATAAAGACCTCAATGCAGTTTTCTAAAAGATCTGAAAAAATGCTTACCATGCATCTCTGAAAAGTACCAGGAGCATTACAGAGTCCAAATGACATACGTCGGTATGCAAATGTGCCGAAGGGACATGTGAATGTGGTCTTTTCTTGGTCCTCGGGTGCAATCACAATCTGGTTATATCCTGAAAAACCATCTAGAAAACAGTAATAAGTGTGCCCAGCTAATCTTTCCAACATTTGATCAATAAAAGGAAGAGGAAAGTGATCTTTTCTTGTTACAGCATTTAATTTCCTGTAGTCAATACACACTCTCCATCCTGTTTGTATCCGTGTGGGCACCAACTCATTATCATCGTTCTTGACAACGGTGATTCCGGATTTCTTTGGGACTACCTGCACTGGACTCACCCATTGACTATCGGAAATGGGATAGATTATGCCGGCATCAAGCAGTTTGAGCACCTCTTTTTTCACCACCTCCATCATGGGTGGATTCAATCTTCTTTGTGCGTCCCTCGTGGGCTTAGCTCCATCCTCTAACAATATCCGATGCATGCACATCGCAGGACTAATACCTTTGATATCCGCTATTGTCCAACCAAAAACTGTGACATGGTCCCTTAGGACTCTCAGCAATTTATCTTCCTGCATTTTAGTTAGATTGCTAGCAATAATAACAGGCAAAGTATCATTAGTCCCCAAATATGCATATTTCAAATGTACAGGTAATTGTTTCAATTCTAAGGTTGGAGCTTGCACAACAGATGGTAGTAACTTTTGATGAGAAATAGGTAATTGAATAGAATGTACTGCTGACTTATCTGAGAATTTCGGCAATGAGTGTAGTGCAGCCACAATTTCATTCAATTCATGAGTTCGCTCAACTTCATCTTCCTTGTCCATATCCATACTGTTGGTGATGACCACCTCCAAACTATCCCTGTGTATTCTTTCCAAAGTTCTATGTACTATGGAATCTCTCACATCAATAGCAAAAACTTGCCCTATATCACTAGGGTACCTCATGGCATCATAGATGTTAAATTGAATCTTTTCTCCATCGAATTCCATTGTCAAGGTCCCATTATGCACATCAATCATGGTTTTTGCTGTTTTTAGGAATGGCCTTCCTAACAAGATATGGGAAGGGTTTGGTGATATATCATCTTCCATGTCCACAATGTAAAAATCTGCAGGAAAGATTAGTTCGTTCACCTGCACTAAGACGTCTTCAATTACCCCTCGGGGGTAAGTGTTAGTACGATCTGCCAATTGAATAATCACACCAGTATTTTTCAAAGGACCTAGATTTAACGAGGCATAAATAGATAAAGGCATAACATTAATTGACGCTCCTAAATCTAGCATGGCCTTTTCAAATCTGGTGTTTCTTATTTTGCATGGGATTGTGAACATTCCTGGATCTTTACATTTAGGAGGCATTTTTCTTTGAAGGACAGCAGATACATTTTCTCCAACAGTAACTCTTTCATCATTTTGCAATTTTCTTTTATTAGTGCATAATTCTTTTAAAAATTTTGCATATCTTGGCACTTGTTTGATTGCATCAAGGAGAGGGATGTTTACTTCTACTTTTCTAAAAGTTTCCAGAATTTCTTTTTCTTTTTCATCTTTCTTTGTGGTTTTAGAATTTCTGGGAGGAAATGGAAGAGGAATGTTTTTAAGCTGAGTAGGAGGGTTAGGTTGTACCTTGGATTTTTCTGTTTCCTCCTTAGCTGCTTCCTCCTCAAACTCTACGGGGGTAGGTGGTGTATGTGACTGTGTTCCACTCCGCAAAGTTATGGCACTTGCATTCTCCCTTGGGTTGACTACTGTTTGAGATGGTAATTTTCCCGAGTCTTTGGATTCCAATATCCCCACAGTTGTAGCCAGCTGTCCTACTTGGTTTCTCAAGTCTTGAACCGAAGCTTTTGTCTCCAGCTGGAACTGCTGTGTCTGATTCATGAATGCTTTGAACATATCCTCCAATGTGGTTCCAGTAGGTGCAGGTGCTGCTTGCTTAGGTTGATATTGAGGTTGGGCTGATTGGAAGCCCTGCTGCCTCGGTGGGAACACTCCTTGTGTTTGTGACCTGTTCCCTCCATAACTGAGGTTTGGATGATCTCTCCAGCCTGGATTGTAAGTGTTTGAGTAGGGATCATACTTCTTTGGTTGTGTTTGGTAGTTACCTACTACATTGGCTTGCTGTGCATTCTCATCCTCTTGCAATGTTGGGCATGCATCAGTAGCATGCCCTGCCATTAGGCATAATCCGCAAGCCCTCGCAACCGGCACGTTTCCTGTTGTTAATTGTTGCACCACAGCAGTTAAATTAGAAATCTGTTGTACCAATTCACTTGTGCTTACCTCATTTACCTTTTTCGGAGTATGATCATTCCTTGTTCCGTATTGTTGTGAGTTAGCAGCCATATTTGCAATCAGATTTCTTGCAGCCTCTGGTGTCTTGTCCACTAATGCTCCTCCGCTAGCCGCATCGATCATACTTCTTTCCATTGGTATCAATCCCTCGTAGAAGTACTGAATCAAGTGTTGCTCGTCGATTTGGTGGGGAGGGCAGCTGGAGCACAATTTCTTGAATCTCTCCCAGTACTCGTACAGTGTCTCTCCACTAAATTGTCGGATCCCGCAAATCTCCTTCCTTATGTTGGCCACTCTTGAAGCAGGAAAATATTTCTCTAAGAATAGCCCTTTCATGTCGCTCCATGAATTTATTGATCCGGATGGGAGATAGTACAGCCAATCCTTCGCTAAATCTGCTAGGGAGAATGGGAAGGCTCTTAATTTGATTTGTTCCTCTGAAATTCCGTGTGGTTTCATGGTCGAGCACACCACATGGAACTCCTTCAAATGCTTGTATGGATCTTCACCTGTAAGACCACGGAAAGTAGGCAAAAGATGAATTAGTCCGGATTTAAGTTCAAATGCAGCATTTAAAGCAGGATATTCAATGCACAAAGGTTGATGAGTAAGATTAGGAGTAGCCAATTGTTTCAATGTCCGATTGTTGTTGGGCTCCGCCATCTTTTCTTCTTCGTCTGATTCGGTGAATGATTTATCAGAAAGTAATTCCAAAGCTAAGTTGAGGCCCGGTGATGATGCAGAAGCCTCGTCTAAATCTGCAGTAGACTGTTGAACTTTTTGCTTTCTTAGCCTCCTTGCAGTTTTCTCAATCTCTGGATCAAAATCTAATATAGTAGTCTGAGAAGATCGAGTCATAAAACAAAAATAAAAGAAATAATAGAATAAAAACAAAACGCACAATTACTCCCCGGCAACGGCGCCAAAATTTGGGAGCTGTCGTTTACACTCCTAAATTAACCTCACTTTCACTTCACGAATTTAAATAATTAGCACAGTAGTAAGCAAGGATCGATCCCACAGAGAGTGAGTTTGTTTTAGATTTATTCAACTATTTTAACAGAAAATAAAAATGGGGGATTTTTGAAATTGTTTTAAACTAAGAAAAACAGAATTTAAATAAAGAGATTAACCAAATATGTAAAAACTTCAGTTCTGTAGTTCAGTTTCACCAAGCACAGCAATCAATTAATCAAGTTATTATTCTTTACCCTTCAATGAAACTATTAACCCTAGATAACAATAAGCTCTGTTATCCGAAATTCTCCTTAGATATTCACTGTATGAAACAAGCTCTTCACCAGATTCAACTAGCATATAACCTAGAACAAGCTCTCTAGATTTAATATGATAGAAGCATTAAGAAATAGAGAATTAGGCTAATCCAAGCAACAAACACATAAGCTCGATTTGTTTAACTTGTTTTCTGATAATCTTAGCAATACCCAAAAGCTTGTCCACAATTAGTATCACTAATTTACTACTTGTGATGAAGACAGATATCAATTACACGTAATACCAATCTTAATCTAGCATATGATAATGATTAAATTAACTCAATTGGCCATATCAAATTAATTAGATCAATTAGCATGCAATCAATGAAAATAGATTATCAGAAGAAATTTCATACAAGAAGGAATAAATAATAATACTCAATTAATTAATTACTTGTAACAAGGTTCCACCTCCCTTTAGAACTGAATAAAGAAACTAGCCTGACATGCTCCAAGTCTGCACTTCAATGAGGTATGATAGTTGGTAGAAGATTGAATGAATAAAACCTTGACTATCATCCTCTATTTATAGTGCTAGACAAGGACTTAAATCCTATAAGAACTAGGAATCCAAATCCTAAAAGGAATTGCAATTATAACTAGTTTCCATAAAGAAATAGAATCTAATAAGGAAATAAAATCTCAGTCCAAAGAAGTCCTAATTCTAATAGTAATATCAATCCAATTCCATGTAGGAATCTCCAAATATTGAGAAAGTCAACTGCTGGTCAAACTCCTCTTCAATTCAACTCCAAATCAACTTGTTTTCATCCTTTTAGCTTTAATTCACCTGAAAATAATAAACAACTTATTAAGCTCATATACACATGAAACATGTAATAAAACCAAATGTAAAAGAGTAAAAAATTATGAATATTGTGTACTTATCATATATATATGTAATATTGTACAAATCATGTGAGCCTAGGAATCCCGATGTTGAGATCCCCGAATGGATCCGACTTGATTCCCACGATGGACTGGTTTTTATGATGTAAATACTTTAAATAACGTAAATATCGTTGTACATGTAATATTTGGATCTTGAAAACAAACTTGAGGGGTTAGTCTCAAGAGGTCGGATTCAAGATCCCATGATAGTGAAAACCATGATTGCGGGAGCTTGGTTCATCGAGATGGCTTACATGCTCGATGATGATCCGAATCCTTTTTAACGCTTTTGCATGCATATCATCAAAATGATTTCTGATAAAATCACAAAGAGCTTTTGATGAACAATAAAGCGATTCGGGGTAGATCACGTAATGAACGTAAAGAATAAAAGGAAGTATCAAAGTCCTTGGATTCCTAGTCAGGCAAAGGATTTGAAAATCTTACTTTCCAAAAACTCACTTCAATTCATATATCTTGTTAACAATGAACTTTTCATTAAATCAAATCCTTCGTACCTAGGCGCAAAAGAGGTACAACACTACTTTCAAGTCACCCAAAATAAAACACACACACACACACACATACACATACACACTTTATACATAGAAAATCAATAAGATGCGGTACCGTGCTTGCACGGGAGTCGAGGGGATGCCTAACACCTTCTCCCCGCTTAACCTATCCCCTGGATTCCACGAATCTCGGGTCTCAACACCAATCTTTAGAGTAACTCAATTAGGCATTATTATTACTTACCATCATAATTGTTATTATAATAATTATAATAACTTATTGAAAGCATTATCAATTAATAATATTTATTGATATTAATATAAGGAAATAGGGTATTCATTAAATTTTATCCACACACATCATGTCACATAAACAATATTATTATGTAACTCTATTAATGCAATTAATCTTACTATATAGTCTATATATATAATATATAGACATATTAATGTGTCACCTTGTACTATACATAATATATAGTTAACTACCATATATTAAGACATTTAGTCAAATTATATTATATTTATTAATCCTTTGCTTAATAATATATTATTTATTCACAATAATAGTTAATTGACATATTATCAATTAATTATTCGCTAATCGATTAACCTTTGTAATCACAATTAATCCTTTCACTATATTCAAGTAAATTGAATATTTAATTACTAATCATCTTATCAATTCTTTCGATATAAAACTTAGGGCTAGTCCACTAATTTAATTAGACCATTAGTGACTTCCTTTAAATATTCCTAGCAATTATTTACATAGGCTCAACTCACATAACCACATAAGGTTTAAATAAACTCACAAAGCTAACTCATTAAATCATATATTAAATTAATAATGGAGTTTAAAATTCTCGGTCATTACATCCCTCCCCCCTTATAAAAATTACATCCTCGGAATTGTAAAAATAAGGTTACTCAAATAAAAACGGATAATTCGCTTTCATTTTCTCTTCTAGTTCCCACGTAGTTTATTCGACTGCGTGATTTCTCCAGAGAATCTTAACGGAATGGATGATCTTATTCCTCAGCTTTTGTTCCTTCCTATCTAGTATCTGGACAGGGACTTCCTCGTACGATAAGTCTTTCTCGACTTGGACCGGTTTATAGGAGATAACGTGCTTGTAGTCTGTTTTATACGGCCGCAACACTAACACATGAAACACGTTGTGAATGTGCTCAAGTTCAGGAGGTAACGCTACCTCGTACGCCACTTCATCGACTCGCATTGAAAATTTTAGAAAAAATTTTTTCTGTATGGAATATATAAATGTATATGTGGCCAAAAGATAAAAAAAAGAAGATAATTTGGTATTTTTCATGGAAATGATTTAGTTATGAATAAATGAATTAAATTACTTATGTACTGTTAAAAATATGGAAAATATGATTTTTTGAATTGGAAACCCTAAATATGGTTTATGCAGATTTTGATGGGGGGTTTTGGTCATTTGTGATGAGATATTATGTTTATGGCCTTGTATGGTTGTTAAATTAATAATATGAGTACATGATTTGAATAATATTAAATAATTAATAATATTAATTGAGAGTTTAAAAGAGAAGTTAAGTTATTGATTGGACATTCAATAGGCCATATTGAATGTATAGTATGATGAATTGGAAATTAAATATATTAAAAAGGGAATACAGTTTGAATTCGGCTTGCTGAATTAATTATGTTAGCTTGTATTCAGCTTGCTGAATTAGTGAATCCGGTTTGCTGAATTAGTGAATCCTCTTTGTTGAATTTGAATCCAGGTTATTGGTTTGTAGTATTGTTTGAATCCAGGTTGCTGGATTATAAGTTCAGTTTGAAACCAGGTTACTGGATTGTAGGAATGTTTGAATCCAGGTTACTGGATTATAGTTCAGTTTGAATTTAGGTTGCTGGATGAGATATTCGGCTTAATGGATTATAAAGAAGAACTTATAATATGATAGATTAAGTGTTAATTCACGAGTTAGATGATAAAGAAGTAGTACAGTCGTACTCTTTAATGGTTGATGTATAGTATCTGGGCTAAACGATTTCTTCAGGGAGCGGAGGTATATACGAACTAACTACCTATCTAACTCACTGTGACAAGCAGTGTAGACAAGACGGGAAACTAGTGCGTTGGTTGTTTGTGGGAACCACTCAGCATACTGTACTGAATACTGTTAGAGACTCGATGTGTGCTAGGTTTAAAAATTGTGAATACGTATGATGTTAAGGTATTATCTAATATTTGACTATGTGGTTAAATATTAGATAGTTTACTTATAAAGTAATAGTATTGTGAGATAAAGTATATTATGCTAATTGAAAGATCAATCTTATAACTGATAGGTCTTTACAATAAAGAGATTAAATTAGATTGCGTAGTAGCAATCGACAGTACAGGCAAGTTTCCCTAACTCAAACTCGAGTTATATTTTCAAAGCATGTTAGTGGATAATTATTGTTGATTATTCCACATCTATACTGATTATTGATTCGCACATAGTGCAAGTGGCATATGTTCATCATGTATGAAAGGCTGATCACCTTCATTACAATAAGGTTCGATTAAAGTTGTTTATGGTCCTTGTTGACATTAAATATTATTGAGTCAGCCATTCAATTATTGACCTTATGACTCATGCTCTTTCACAATTATTATATTGTTGAAAATTCAAAATCTTATTCTTTCTTTCAATCATAATATATCCTTATTGTATTTAAACTTGCTGTGCAAAGTAGTTGCTCACCCTTGCTATATCATGATAACAAATTTCAGATTACAATGAAGACTCGAAGAAAGACAGAGACAAAGGCAAAGTTTCAAGAATAGATTGTTATGCAGTTATAACTACTAAGTTTTCTTATACAAATGATGTTGTAAACCTTTTAAGATATTAAAGGTATGAATTCAGTTAAGGTTAGTAAACCTTGGGAAATGTTATAGAATCATGTGAAATAAATAATTTATGTTTATATTTTTTGCGTTAGTTAGAGAATATATATGATGATGAAGTACCGTAACGTACTAGGTTCGAGGTTCTAGGGACCCGAATTTGAGGACGTCACAGGTTGGTATCAGAGCTGTAGGTTATAAACCTTAGGTAGGGTTACCTTAGGCTATAACCGCAGAGATGAGAATAAGGAATAAACTCAAATAAAGTTTAAGTGCTAAGAGATGAATTTGGGAAGTTCATTATTAAGTAAAGGAGAAGATAAATAAGATTCAAAGAAGAATCTTAAAGAATTATAAGATAAGAATCCGGAGTTACCTGACTCTAATAATAAAGATGAAAATTGATAATAAATAGACAAAGTCTATAAGATGAAAAGTGTAAAATCATAATATAATATGATTAAAAGGAAAGATAAGAAGATCGTAAAATAAAACGATCCTAAGATAGGAACGAATTGTAATATAACATGATTATAAGAAAAGGTCACAACGTGATCTGATGAGGTCATAGGAGGACAGATGATCAATCGATTAATTGAAAACTTTATAGCATAATTGTTGTACGACAGTTGTCCTATGAAATTGTACTATATAAACTCAGGAAAGAGTTATAGATATTGAGATATGGATAAAAATAAATTCTTATTGAGCAAAGTGGAAGCTAGGATTATGTGGGATTTAATTGAGGAATCATGTGATAGCTGAGTTGTACAAACCTTTAAATGGGAGGGTTTTTGTGCTTGGTCTAACGACTACTTAGTTTATCACATTGATAATCATAAAAATGTTGGTGTCACGCTATTCGCTATATGTATGTTGAGAAGGTGATTCTTTTCTCATGTGTATAACTGATAGGTAGAGAATATAAGATTAGGTATGAGTTCTTAGAACTCATACTTATGGTAAGTTTGTGACTCATAATTGTATGGAATATTTTTGAACCCCTAAGCTTATGGACAGTTCCTGATTGGTTCTTGAACTACGTATTGCTAGGATATGTTCCTAAACTCATATTATTATGGAAAGTTCCTGAACTCATAATGTGTGGTATGTTTAATGAACTATATTGGGGTATAGAAAAGTTATGGATGAAGAATTGAGGATTTTTAGTGTAGTAAGTTTTAAAGGTGATAGAATAGATAGAATTATTAAGCAATGGATCATTGGAGAAATTGAAGTTGATGGTGGAAGCATAGGTATTCCGAATCTTCTACTATGCTAGACTTTGAAAATTTTGACATCAAGCTAAATTCGCACTGATGTGCCTTTAAAAAAACAAATGAATTTTTATTATCCTCAACATATGGTTACAATTGTGTAGAAGTATGCTTCGAACCACTAACACATCGTTACCTGTTGCGGCATGATAACACCAAAAATGATTTTTCAATGGTTTTGAACTTTTTAAAGAAGTGTCTACGCTAATTATTTTGGCTAGATAAAAATGATTTAAAATATCAAAATGTATTTTATATATCATCAATGCCTCATGGAACCTGGTGCAAAGATGATAAAAATAATGGAGTCATCAATGTAGTATTATCTAGTGTCGGATGTGATCTAAGGATCGTCAGCCCACTATGGTATGATGTAATATGGCAAAGTCACAAAATGACGAAATCTTCAAACGGACTATAAATACAATGCAGTATTATGACGTCATAAAATGATTTTCAGAATTTTAAAGATAATTTATTGCCAATTGAATTTGGCCAGATACATGTTTCGATTGATATTCGAATTATTAGTATACGTCTAAGCTATTTGATTCAGCTAGACAAATGTTTATGAAACTTAAGTATTATTTGAGAGCTTATGCCAAACCAAATTATTTTGGTACAGAATCTTATGTTATGTTGGTATCACATGGATACAAGCTGGTATCTGACACAAGTTGGTGTCAGCAATAAATCATACAAGTTGGTATCAAATTGACACAAGTTAATGCAAATTGGTATCACAACTGACACAAGTTGGTGTCAAGTTAATGTAAGTCGTTATTAAAACAAACACAAATTTGTTCACCTAAATGCGTATAGTCATTTAGGGATGTAGATAAGGGATTTCCTGGTCAGGTGATTGATAGAGAATACTCTAGTATGGATATAAGGAGGTTAACCTTAAAGATGCGAACTCAAAAGAGTTAGTTCGAAGATTTTAGGACTTTCAGATTAATAAGAGGATTGCTTAGGTAATAGCATAAATTTATAAAATGAAAAGATAGGTGAACATGGAGATGAATGTTAATATAAATATGTTTATTAATATATGCTAAAATTAAATTTTAGCACTTACTGAATGCTTTAAAATGAAGGATAAGGAAATAATGTATTTTTATTATACAAAATAATGTTGCCAATGAGAAATCAGCGTAATCAATCCGAGGCAGAGAACGAGAATAGAGAGCAAGCAGATGTTATGCAGTAGTTTATGGATTGAATAATAATAGCTATAAATAGAAACCCTATCAGGATAAATAATCATCCAGCTTTGCCAGTAGCAATCTTTAAGGATTTTAAGAATGTTGGACCACCTGAGTTTAAGGGGACCACTGAGCCTATAGAAGCTCAAGCTTGGATTAAGGAGATTGAAAACGCGTTTGCAGTTGCCAAAATGGGAAAAGAGCAAAAGACGAATTTTGTTACCTATATGATGAAAGGTGAAGCTAGTTTTTGGTGGAAAATCAATCAGAACAGAGCTGGTGGGGAAATAGTAACTTGGGAACGGTTCAAGAAGTTGTTCTTCGAGAACTACTTTCCCAAGAGAATGCAGAATCAGATGGAGATAAAATTTCTCTAGCTAAAGTAGGGGGACATGTCAATTTCCCAATATGCTACCAAATTTAATGAACTTGCAAGGTTTACCCCACATCAAGTGGACACTAAAGAAAGAAAAGCGTGTAGGTTTCAATAAGGTTTACAACCTTCACTATATGATAAATTATCGGTATTGCAGGTCGAATCGTTTGGGACAATCTTAGAAAAGGCTATAATTGCTGAGGGAGGAACCAAAGAGTTATATCAACTTTATTTCGAAGGAAAGATCAAGAAGAATCAAGTTGAAGGAAGCCATAAATGGAAATGGAATAGCCATGCTAATAAAGAGCGAGGAGACCCGAAGAAAAGTAAAGCAAAGATGTGTTATAATTATGGGAAAGAAAGACATATCTTTCCTAATTGCCCCAACCCAAAGAAAGGCGTATGTTTTACTTGTGGATCAGTAGATCATCAGGCAAAAGATTGTCCAAGGAAATGGATCGGTGGAAAAACTAGTGGCAATTCTAAACTTTCCAAATATGTAAATATGTAAGATTATATATTTATTGAAGGTAATAATAAAAAGTTATATATACTTTTGGTGTAATAGTGATTCCGGGGACGGAATCCTTATAAGGGGGGAAGAATGTGATAACCCAAAAATGTAAAAGATTTTCAATGATTAAATTAAAGGTTAAAGTCTAAAACCTAGAGTGAAAATAGAGGAATGATTTAAAATTTTTAAGAAGAACATATATGGTTTACTATTTGAATGAGAATAGAGAAAATATGGGTTATAAAATTTCAAAACCCTGGAAATGAATTTATATGTACTTGAAGGAATGTTAAAGATAAGGTACTACGATACCTATAAATTTGATGTAAACTAAATAGTGTAAGAAATTTTATAATTATACATGTGGAAATTTTATTAGGAAATAAAATTTCATATGAAGAGATGCTATGAGGTTGAAAGGAGATGAGTATATGTATATATGTATATATATATATATATATATACACATAGTAATGTGTTATACAGAAATACATTATGACTTATGTGGGATATGTGTGAGATTAAGTAAATACATGTATTGTAAATATGTATATATATTTATTCTTGGTATAAATAAAATTAAAGAAAGATTTGTAGCCTAATGTTATAAATTAGGTATTGGAACTAAATAACCTAAAGGGTTATCTTTATTTAATTGTCCTAGTATTTTAACTATATATAGTGACTTAATCTAAGAAATTTGTGGAATATGTCTCAACCTATTAGATTATTTTGTATGAATATGTGTGTAAATGAATATAAATATTATGTGATTATTTATATTTGTTTATTATATAATAAATGTGACACCCCCAAATTCAGACCGTCACTGATCTCGAATTTGGTTCATCACGTACTAATTCTAATAACAACTAAAATCCCAAACAATGGAATAACAGAATAATTTACATTGATATAACATAAATATTCTGGTCCCAAGTCTCGAAACTATTACTAATACACTTCATAACTTAAACCAAACATTTCTTAATACATAACGTTAAATAAGTCTTAATACAACATAACGGAAACATCCTAATATAGAAAAGCACAGCTACTCCATAGCCTTGCCTTCGCACTTGTCCTGTCCTGGGGTTCCACCTTGCCCTGCCCTAACTGAAATGTTTATGGGAAGCAAGAGTGAGCAACAAATTTGCTCAGCAAGTAATATGCCAATAAATGTGAACAGGAATATATACAGTTCTAAATCTCAAGGGTAAAATGGTAATTAATCACTTGGGATTTCAAATAAGAATGTTGTGAACAAAATAAATAGCAATGACTTCCAAATCTATTCTATGAAGTTGAATAAGGACTACTACGGGTCGAGAAGTTATTAAAGGATTCAAAAGTTTCAACAATTTCAAGTGAATGAATAGATATCACTAAGTGTCACTGTGGACCAAGGATTGATAAAAGAATCCAACGAATTCAAAGTTTCAAGTAAATAAATACTGGATACTGAGTGGTCGCTAAGAACCACGAACTTCTACTAGAATCACCAAAAATATTTCTGGTAACCCAACCAAGTACAATTAGGGGATCAGCCTATCGTACCTGGAGTTATGCATAACCTACCACACCACTGTCAGCACCCCGACTATATAGTTCCCCTTTTTACAAGGGTTGTTCAACTCAGTCAATTTATAAGAGTCCGCACCAAGGTAATTGGTGTGGATTGCTTTCCAATTCATGATATTGGTCTAGCCGAATTAAATGGCGTAGACAATTTCAACAATGTATATAAGAACAATTTATGAGTTCAATACTCGCAACAATAATTCGAAGAATATAATCGTGATTTAAATCAAACTATGAAACATAAGTTTGTAAGGCAAGAATTATTCTAGCACCTATTTACTCGTACGACCAAAGTTAGTATAAGCTCGAATATGTTTTCAATGAACAGTATAAATCAAATACTTGCTCAATAAAAGAGTAGTCAGATACTTGCAATTAATATACAAGAACGGTTTCAAGGAAACTTGCACAATGAAAGAGTATAAGTTAGGGAACTTGCTTACGACGTTCCTCGAATAAGTAACCACAAGGATAGGATACTTGCAACACAATAAAAGTAGGGTTCAGATAATTGCACTATAAATGAGTGTAAGTCAGGAAACTTGCCTTATGCGTAGTTTATCCTCGTTAAGTAAATCAACACTTTCGAATCCCTATCATAATATAGTTACGTGTATATATATATATATATATATATATATATATATATATGATATCCATTAGTCATACAGTTTAACGTTATACTTTATCTCATATATACCATCCACATATAAGTTAAATCTTTAACCTTACTATATAGTCATATATAGTATTATATTTAATTCATAAGTCTTGACTAATATACCTTTATCCTCAACGTTCCTCTTTTTGAGTTTAAACACATTCTCATATCATATAAGATCGCAACAATTAGCAAACATGCTCTCATATTATTAATATCACATAAGACCATTATTAATACTAAATGTATTTTATTTTAGCAAGTTATGGCATTCCCATAAGTTAACCGTCAAAATCGGGTTCAAGTAACATCATATAATATCACGTAGCATGTATACATGTTTAAAGGATACTTTTATGTGTATACAACCTTTCCTTGTTCCAATCATACATGCAATAGATTCTAAGTTAACACTTTCAATAATTTAAAGCCATCCAAGGTCATGGAATTCACAAGGCCTATCATGCTCGCTCTTTAAACACATAAGGTATTCATATACTTTGCATTAGACATACTTATGAGTATTCACATTTCATACATATAACTATTACAGTTATTAGTTGAAAACATGCTTCGTTTACGCTAAATTTTAATCATGACCTCTAATATGGTATGTATACATGCATGACGTTCATGAAGTCAATAGTATTAACACGTTCATAAACTTCAGAATTTAAACTTCAAGTTAACATGTCAAGGTGTACGTTTAAAACTTGTATTCTCATTAGTAAAGCTCACTAATAAGGCCTAACATGCTCATACTATCTAGATTCATATGTTAACATGTTTGACATGCATTTCAAGGTTATATAACATGCTCGAAAAACCAGAACCTAGAATCCTAATATAACATGTTAGAGTCCATGTTCAACGCTTGAGTTTTCGTTGGAAAGGTTCACTATTGAGGTTCATATGCTCAAGTTACATTATGAAGCTCAGATACGCAAGTTAACATTCATATCATGTGTTTCTAGGTCATACAAATATGTTTTAAAAGTCAGAATGATAATATAAATCTAACATGTCAAAGTTTCTCTTTTCATAACTTTCAGTTTTCTTCGAAATACTCAACTAAAATGACTAGCATGGATTACTATAACCTAGTACCCTTATTCCATATGTTATTGTGAGTTATATGCACATCCTAACAGTACAACATGCTCACTATATCAGAAGATATAATAGAAATCATTAACAAATTCTGCAGTGGCGCGTGGCCGCGCCCAAATTGTACTAGGGAGACGCGCAACCGCGCGGCTCCCGTTCCAGTCCAAAGAGCAGCTAGCCTCTGCAACCATTATCCCAAATCACAAAATTACTTCACGAAAACTTTTCTAAATAGTTGCATTGTGGTTTAAACATGTTTGTAAGTCTATATATCAACTAACTAAGCAATTCATATTTCAATTGTCATCAATTTCCACAATATCAAGAATTCAAGAATTTGCAGAAACAGAAAATGGAAATGAAGAACTTGAGAGTATACCTCTGCAATGTAATTGGGCTTGCTGCTATCTCAAGAACACTGATATATATGTATATATATAACTCTTAACTCAACACTTATGCAAACTCTCAGCAAATGAAAAGAGAGGAGAAGAGCTTGCATTTATAGGACAACTAATTTCCAGACAATGACATTTTCCACCAAAACAAACCATTGGAATGAAGAAGAATTTGATGGACATTAGGTAGTTGGTGGAGTTGGTGATTCCCACTGTTGAGCCCACTCCCCATATGATCATTGCTAGCTATATTGCTGAGAATTGGGAGGAGAATTGGAGAAGGCTAGCCTTAGGCCAATGGCCTATGCACGTGAGAAGAGAAATGACACTCTTTGTGGGACAAACAAGGACTCAGCAACATGAAACAATGCAGTAAAATAAAATAACCCAATACATACACATTTTATATACACTTAGGCATATATGTATACTTAGGCTATAATGTAATGTCACAATGTAATTCAATGAATGAGTAACATTTCAATGTAGTAAATATAATTTGCACATATATAATCCATGTACATTTATAATACCAAATATAATCTAATTGGGTATTATCTTTCCACATTACCATAAACTATATTATTTCAATTATTTATAATCATTGAAATAATTATTATTTTAATTCCTCATCAATATTAAAATAGGTAATCCATTTATTTATTTTCCCTCATATTATTAAATACACACTTAGTTCAATTTGATAATCCATAAGTACACCATTAATGTATCCATATATACATGTTGTCACATAACATTATTACAACTCTTATTATTTTCAATTATATTAATCTATTGAAATATTCATCACATAACATTTGTTTTTTTATAATATTATACGAAGTACATCTTTTAATGTAGCCACATACCACATGTTGTAACTTATATAATTTATTTAATCATAACATATGGTTTCAATATGTACAATCACATTGCATCATATAATATAGTTTAATAATTCTTAATATGTGATTTCTATATATAGCATAGTCACATGAATGTCGCATTACACTATATAATATAGTTGTATCCCATATATTTTATATATTTAATTATTGCATGCTTGTACATAACAATCAATATAATCTTATTATATTAATGACTTACTTATTTGTTTTATAATGGCAATTAATTAATTAATAAAATATTAATCAATTCCTTCCTCATAGATTAATGAAGTTATTAATCTCCATATTAACTAACATTTATATGATTAATTATCACGTTAAATAAATATAAATCTTATTATATTTATAAACTATTTTCTTAGTATCCAATCATTACTTGCAAAAATACTAAATCAATAGATTATTATTATATTTCTCATAATAACAATTAACAATTAATATAGATTAATTATTCACTTAATAATTCATTTACTCTTTAACCGATTATTATTCATAATAACAGTTAATAACATTATTGTACGATTAACTATCACATGTATTGCACTCAACAAATAATCAATTAAATATAACTCTTATCATATTCATCAATTACTTACTCGTAAATGTTTTATTATTTATAATAACATATTATTAATAATTACTCATTAGTAGGCTATTTACTAATCACAATGATTATTTAACAATGTAATATTAATTAATCCTTCACTTATCGATTTCCCTCTTGAATTAATTAAACCATCATCTTTTTCATTCTCATGCCACACAAGGCATTTTACGAGTCGCAATTCTCCATATTTCCTCAATTATTATAAATTCAATTTAATATAATCGAATTACTTTTCTCATAACTCGTACACATTTATGTTCCAATAATATTCATTTTCTTATTATATCAAAAAAAAAATTATTCATGAAATTCACGGTTCTTACAATAAACAAATAAAAGAAAATTAATGTAACCTAATATATATATTAGGTACGGAAATTAAATACCCTAAGGGTTATAATAGGGAAGGATGTTAGTATTTAAAATATATACTAACCTTAAGAGATTTATTTTATACATTTCAATTAATTAATTTTATAACCTAATTAAAGCAAGTCTAATTGGGTTAAGAAATTAAATGTACATGAGTAAGGATTTAAATCACAATTGAGTGAATGAAAATCCTAATTAAATGATTAAGGTAAGATATGATTAAAAGTATTGGACTATGATAATTTTCATAGCCCAAGAAATTAATTAGAGAGCCCAACACATTAAATTAAGTGGCCCAACTAAGCCCAACAAGTGTAAGGACTTAATAGTTATTTGAGTAAGTAAATGAATGCAATAAAATTGAACCAAATTGGGGGAGAAAGGCCCAAGATTTTGGCCCACAAGGAATGAGAAAAGAGAGATGCGTGAATGTAATGATTTAATCTACTAACTCTTAACCACTCCCAACATGTGTCACTCGTTTATCAAACCAACAATTTAGCCAAGCTTACAAGCAACCTATTTCGTCTCATTTCTATCTAAGCTAACAAAACAAGTAAAGAGAGAGAGAAAGAGGAGATGGGCGAGAGCCCTTAGGGGATAGGAAGAAAGATTATTTTCCATTCCACTAAAAGATTTGAACTACCTTAGAAGAAGAAGAAGGATAACATATGTAAGGTATAACATTTAACTATGTTTAAACTAGTTTATTCTTTCTAAGTAACTTTTTTTGATGGGATGAAGATATAAGATTTCAAAACTGTAGATCTACATGTGTATAAGTGTGTTATGTGTAGATATATCACTTTTGATGAACAAAAGTTAGATCAAAAGCAAGAAAAGAAAACTAGGTTTTCAAAAAGTTAGAAAATCCTAATTTTCTTAGCATAAATTATGTTTTGCTTGGGTTTGGTGAAGGTTTGATGAAATAGATCATAGATCTTGGTAGATCCATGAATATAAGAGGTATTATTATATATTATGATGGTTTATGACTGTGATAAGTGGTTTTATAACCACTTATTAAATATCAACTCACTTCGTTTGTTGCTTAAACTCATGTGTTATCGTTGCTTTTCATGCATTTTTACCTTCTTTTGCAGATTTCTATATTGGAACTCTCTGGGTGCGTTTTGAGCTTAAAAGGATTAAAAGAGCATGAAAAGGAGCAAAGCTTAAAGAACAAAGTTATGGCATGTGAGGGACAAAATAAGAGGTAGCAAAGCACTGGCGTTGGGGGATAAAAAGGAGCATAAAAGCTGAACTCAAGCATGAAAAGAATTCAGAAGGGCAGCAGGATTGTGCATCAGCAAGGCAGCAAAGCAAAACTGCAGAAATTTCATCATCCTCCCCTATGCAGGCATTGGTCAGGGAGCCGGCGCAGCTGCGCCGATCAAGCTTGGCTGCTGACTTCTTTTTTTAGCCGACTGTTTTGATTTTTGGCTGAGGCATTGCAGGCAGACTGGAACGGGCAGCATATAAGGGACATTTTGGCTGGCATTTGAGGAGATCCTCCCTAAGGGAGCTTAGCCCTAATCTTCTTCTTCTATTTTCATTTTCTTTTACATTTCTTGTCTAGGAGTAGAATAGAAGTAGAGATTAGACTAGTTTATAGTAGTTAATGTTCTAGGGTTTTATTAGACTTGATGGTTGAAACATTTGAGGGGAGCATCAAGGATTCGTATTTTGATCAAGAGGAATCAGATTTGCATTTCTTACCCTTATTTTCTCTTTGATTCATATTTTTGTTTTTATGATGCTTATTCAATATGTGGATGGTATGTTGAGTTGTCTATGACTTAAACTGTATTTTGAGGTTTCAATGGAACCTTTTGAGTAGTCTTTGTTGATTTGCTTTCATGATGGTCTTGTTGGTTGTTATTGATTGTCTATTGCGATGTATGCTTTCAATGCTTAATTGAGTCATGACCAATTATTGTGATAACCCGCATGGGATTGAAAGATGAAATGTGGGTTTAGATCTAATCGTAGTAGCGGGTGATTATACGTTCACATTGCGTTGCATGTAGATTTTTGCTTAGGATAGACATATATCGAAACGCCGCCCGTAGTCAAATGAGAACTTGACCTTAAAACCCTATTTATTTGTAAACACCATAGACATATAGGGGTTTAGATAATGTGGGTGTTCACGTGCATTCTATCATCTGTGGATTGCACGTGATATAGATTAGGTGCATCGAGAGATGGCCTTCTCTCACTTTCGTGTTCTCGACTAGCACACTTAACGATTAATTTGACCTAATTGGAAGTGAAACGAGTTAGATGAATCATTAGGGAAAATTGGAGTCTCATGCCTTCATTATCTAATTCTACCCTAGGATTAATTAATTTAAATTTAATTCCTTGCCTAGTTAATTTAGTTTTAATTCCATCTCTTTACCATCCGTTTAAATAAGACTGAGATGATTATGTACTTGTGTTTTGGCGACCCTTTATCTATTAATTTCTCGTGGGAACGATATCTTTACTCACTCTTTATTACTCATTGGTCGCGTATACTTGCGCGTTATTTGTGTCATATAAATTGACCAACAAGTTTTTGGCGCCGTTGCCGGGGAATTTTTTGATAACTGTTTGCCAACATTAGTTTAATCAAATTAGTCTTATTTTAAACTTTTTATTTTTGTTTAATTCTCTTCTCATATTCTCTTTTCAGGTACAATGGACTTAAATTTCTATCCATGGAATGGTACAAGGCAAGAGCAACCAAGGGAAGCATACACTGATGGCGTCAACCCAATTGCAACATTTTCAGCACAGTTGGAGGTTCTCTCGAGGAAGTTGGATGTTGTTTCAGCTCAACAGAGTTGAGAGATAGCAATGACTTATAACTACAGTGCTGGGAGCTACGCGAGCCATTAGGAGCTTATCAGTTATGGGCAAGAGCAGTATGGGGGTGAGTACTCCTACAATGAGCCTTATCCCAATTATCAGCAGGATTGGGGGTATCATCTAGAGCCTTCATCAGACTATTATCAAGACCAATATTGTGATCCAAATCCCGTTTACGCCCCAGAATGCACATTCCAGACTCCAGTTTATGAGCCTCAACACAATTTTGAGGGTGACACAGAAAATGCAAGCTTGGAGGAAGGAGGTGACATATCACTGAAGGACATCTTGATTGAGCAACAGAAGTCAGTCAAGAATATCCAGAACTGGGCAAAGCAAATTAGTAGGGCCTTGATGATAGAGGATGAGCAAGGGTAGACCCATACTGTGAACTATCAAGAACAATGCAAGCCAAGTCCAAATTGTGCACCCGAACCCACTTATCAATTACAAGGAGAACAGTCAACAATGGAATTCATGTATAGGAGCTTAGAAAGCCAAGAGAAGAGGCTTAGGAGCCAAGAGCAATCAAGCCAGAACTTCCAGAATTAGATGGCCCTAATCCACAACACTCCTACCAATGAGCATCAATACATGGAGCCCAAGGCTGAAATAGAAAAGGAAGGATTGGAAATTATGTGGGGGAATTCCATAGCATCGACAGAGGAAACCTTGATTGAGCAAGAGTAATCGATTGAGGATCTTCAGATTTGGGTGGAGCAGATTAGCACGGCATTAAGGAAGGAGGAGGTATGTGAACAAGAGACAACAGTGCAAGATTTTGTGCCTCAAATGACTGAAGCTGTGAGTTATGACCCTCAAAAAGAATGGTGCTATGACATGGGTTCAGAGACTGATGAAGAGCCCGAAGTGCACTTGGAACTGGACGAGCGAAAGGCAATGGATATCGAGGAACCAATTGGGGCTGTGGAGTATGAATGTGAACCAATAGTGACAATCCCCCAAGAGCCTCCTCTGCCTAAGTGGAACAAGCCAGTCAAGTTTGCACACCCTTGCCCCCTTGGAAGCCACATTATAGAGCCGGATCTCGATGATATGAGAGAGTTCGTCAGCTTCAAACCATGGTGGTCAGAAGATAAGAGAATAGAAGAAGAGTCCGTTGTGTGGTCTATGCCTCCATGCCCCGATCATTTCACATACACAACAGAACCATTGCCTAGCTCCCCGACCTTCAGTACGGGGAATTCTCATATATATTCGATGCTAGGTAGTTTAAATCTACATCCGCTCCTACTGGGAAGCCGCCAAAGTCATACAGCTATTCTGATGGATGGAGGGGTTCTCCAGTATCGTCGGGGAGTCGAATAGCAGTGGGCAGACATAGTCGAGCTAGAGGACTATAAATCAAGCGCTAGATGGGAGGCACCCCATCATTTCTTTCTCTCCCTACCTGTTTAATTCTCCATTACATGCTTTCTATCACATTTCCCTCACCATATTTAATTCTCATTAGTATAGTTCTTAGTTGTAAATATTTCCACATTCTGGTTGTACAAGTTACAATGCCTACATTTTTGGACTTAGACATTGACGTGTATAATTTTTGGGATTCAAACGGTTAATGGATATATTTTCATTGCACATACATGTTGCATATATTTTTGGGACTTAAAAGTGTTCTTATCATATTTTTGAAAATGAGCTTGTGGCTTATGTGCACATATTGACATTTTTGGGACATTAGCATGCCTATGTTTTCCCCCTTCTCAATTTAATTTTCTCACTTTATGATAATTCTCCACTTATTAGTTAATAATTAATAGTTATAATAAGTTTTTGTAGTAATTAAGTGGTTTAATATTTTTGTATGCATTTTTCAGGGTCTAGGCACTTGGTAGAAAGCCCATAGCCAATTGCATATGAGTAGCTGCAAGATAAGCCAAAATAGAATTTTTGAAACTTGGCGCGCCAAGCTAAGCAAAGCCAACCAGTCCGCGCGGCCCCTTTGATTTCCAAACCAGACGCTGCACGATTTCCCCCTGCGCAGCTGCGCTTCTTTTCTTCATGTCTCTTACGCAGTTGCGCCACACTACATCTCTCAGTTTTAAAAATTAAAAGGCTCGGCCCTTTCCTTCTTATTTCCCATCTTAATTAGGTAACTCTCTTTTCTAAAGCCCAAAACCCCCGAGCTCTTCTAACTCTATCCCTCACTCTAGCCCCATCTATCCTCTTATCCCATCTTCAATCCTAGCACAATCCCTCCTCCAGTCCTGTCGGCTCGAACCCTTAGTCCACCCCACACCTTGCCTGTCCATTTCAATTTCTGAGCAGTCATGACAGAGATTGAGCATTAAGGGTTGTTTCTTCGTTCGGGTTTGTTTTTGGGATTGTGCAATTCTTCAAAGCAATCAGAGGGTGCGCTCCACCTATTCTATAAAAGTTCATATAGAAAGTTGGGGGCACATTTGACCAAAAGTAAAAGTAAAATGAGGTAGATTTTGGGTTCCATTGGAGAGTTGCATCGATACAAGTCTAACAGAGGGTTGAGGGCAGGCTTTTGACAGTTTGAAAAAGAACAATTTTCGGCAATTGGGGGCATCCTTCTTGGCAAGATTAGGGGCAAAATTTTTTACAGAGGTTGGGATAATTTTCAGAGCATCGAAACCAAAAGCAGATAGGGTGTATTCCCAGTGTTTGATCATCAGTGGGTTTGCATTCATTCAGTTGCTTATTGCATTTCACTTTTAACATGCCCAAGCGAATTCGAACTCCATCACCACCTTCCCCTCCTCCACAGACTAGTGAGCACGGCAAAGGTAGTTCCCACGAGACCTTGGACGCCTTCAGATTTATAGACTTGACTGCTCAACGCTACTTCATAAATGTTCTGGATAAGAAGGCATGTGTGAGGGAAAGGGGACTGAAGCCGGGAAATCAGGACTGGCTTATAAAAAGGCAAATCATTAAGCACGGATGGGCACTAGTTGCAGCTACACCACTGTCAGCCCCGATTCCCCTGGTTAAAGAAATCTACGCCAATGCCCACGAGGCACAAAATAGGATATCGTACGTAAGGGGGAAGCAAGTATCATACACAAAATAGGCGATAAATGATATTTTTCATAAGGACACTCTTCCTTCTGGCCCGACAAATTGGGCAGAGTCTCAGAGGATGGGGACTGACTTGGACCTCCTAATCAAAGAGCTATGCAGGCCAGGCACGCAATGGAAGACTTATGCGAGCACCGGCAGAAAGGTCAGCTTCCCATAGACTGCCCTGAGTCGCTATGCGAAGGCGTGGTATAGCTTCATATGTGCTAGTATTCTCCCCTCCAGTCATCATACCGACGTTACCACTGACAGAGCTGCCCTTCTATACGGCATTATCAAGAACAAGCGGATTGACATTGGACACATCATCAATCAATCCATGCTACGGTTTATGAGAGGAAGCACTTCAGGGGGGATTTCGCATGCTTCAGTGATTACACGCTTATGCTTGGCGGCTGGAGTAGTGTGGGAGGACGAGGCTTTACTGGATCCGATGGGGGATATTGACCACAAGGCCATTAAGCAGTACATTATCTGGGAGGGCGCAGTGTCTCATCCGCGAGGACTGGGGTTTGTACGAGGTGATGATTCTGATGATGATGAGGAGGTCGATGAGGAAGATGAAGAAGGTGAGCAAGAGCAGGCCCAACAGACAGTAGTTCAGACACCCGCATAGTACGCTATGCAGCAGAGGGAGATTAGACAGCTGAGGAAACGGATGGATACCACGTACACAGACTTCCAGAACTATACATCCGGTTTCTCCCAGGATTTATCTCAGGCAATTCGGGTAGTTGGGCATACATTCAGAGTTTCCTACATTTGGCACCGGCAGTCAGTACCCTCCTCCAGACACACCACCAGAGCAGATTGAGGAGGAGGATGACGACGAGTCTGAGTAGGGGCGTTCCCTTTTTACCCTTTTACCTTCAATGCGAACATTGAACACTTTAAGTTTGGGGGTATTAGGGGGTTTATTTGCATGTAGTTTAATTCATATCATATTGCATTTTGTTTAGTTCATTTAGTGCATGTAGTTCGTATTTTGTTAAAAATTGTCAAATTGTTAAAATTTTTATTTTGTTTTAGTTAGCTGTGTTAGGACATGTTCCATGACATACTTCATAAATCCAGTTTGAAGTTGGTTTGTGAGTTAGTAGCCTATGATGAAAACTAAAATTTCTTAATTTTTGAACTAATTTGAGACTTAAGCTTGATTTCATTGTCATATATGTAAATCCTTATCTGTCAGATACTGTATAACCAGTAAGCACGATAGAATAACCACCATGATATGCTAAGTTTAAATCTTCACATACTTGTCTTCTAGTGGGAAATTTGTGTTTTAAAGAAAGAGTCAGTGATCATATAATAATAGCTAAGACTGTTAAAAGCTTAAGTTTGGGGGAAAACAGGGGGGTATGCATGCTATGTGGGGAGATGGAGCGTAAGATGCACTCCCCTAAGAAAAAGAAAAAGAAAACAAAACAAAAGAAAATGCATTGAAAAAGAAAAAATGAATAAACACTTCGGCTATATCGAGTTCTGTGGCCTTTGATATTCGAACAAGTAAGCCCTCGGGGTGTCTCTACACCCAGCGCCCTAAGGCCATCTGGTCTGGGAGTCGTTGGTCGAAAGCTCGCTAAATGGATATCATTGAAAAGCCTAAGAGGACTAGGCATTACACAATCGATTGTGTACATAGGAAAGTGTGAATGCGCCCTCGTGAGTCCCCCCCCCCTGTTGACTCTTAACTTAAGTAATACATGGTCATAGTTAAAAATTATCTGAATTGCTGCTTTTCTTGAATTAAAACTGGTTTTTCCCCCTAAGAAGCATAATATGTGATTTATTTGTTCAGAGCATGTTTAATGGTTTCTAAACACACAACGCACAATACATCAGTGCTGACAGATTTGGATTTGCAAAGTTATACTTTTGATCTTGTCTTGGGTTGCTTATCTGTTTGATTGGATGTGCTTTTTCTGAGGCAGTGCACTTGAATATCTATTCTGATAGAGACCTGGATTCACTTTCATGCTAGTGTAGGTTGCATACATTCTAGTTATTTGCGTTGCATCTGTGTTTTGTTTTGTTTGTGTTACTTGAGGGCAAGCAATGTTTAAGTTTGGGGGTATTTGATAAGTGGTTTTATAACCACTTATTAAATATCAACTCACTTCGTTTGTTGCTTAAACTCATGTGTTATCGTAGCTTTTCATGCATTTTTACCTTCTTTTGTAGATTTCTATATTTGGAACTCTCTGGGTGCGTTTTGAGCTTAAAAGGATTAAAAGAGCATGAAAAGGAGCAAAGCTTAAAGAACAAAGTTCTGGCATGTGAGGGACAAAACAAGAGGTAGCAAAGCACTGGCGTTGGGGGATGAAAAGGAGCATAAAAGCTGAACTCAAGCATGAAAAGAATTCAGAAGAGCAGCAGGATTGTGCATCAGCAAGGCAGCAAAGCAAAACTACAAAATTTCAGCATCCTCCCCTGCGCAGCTGCGCAGGCATTGGTCAGGGAGCCGGCGCAGCTGCGCCAATCAAGCTTGGCTGCTGACTTCTTTTTTTAGCTGGCTGTTTTGATTTTTGGCTGGGGCATTGCAGGCAGACTGGAACGGGCAGCATATAAGGGATATTTTGGCTGGCATTTGAGGAGATTCTCCCTAAAGCAGCTTAGCCCTAATCTTCTTCTTCTATTTTCATTTTCTTTTACATTTCTTGTCTAGGAGTAGAATAGAAGTAGAGATTAGACTAGTTTATAGTAGTTAATATTCTTAGGGTTTTATTAGACTTGATAGTTGAAATATTTGAGGAGCATCAAGAATTCGTATTTTAATCAAGAGGAATCGAATTTGCATTTCTTACCCTTATTTTCTCTTTGATTCATATTTGTGTTCTTATGATGCTTATTCAATATGTGGATGGTATGTTGAGTTGTCTATGACTTAAACTGTATTTTGAGGTTTCAATGGAACCTTTTGAGTAGTCTTTGTTGATTTGCTTTCATGATGGTCTTGTTGGTTGTTATTGATTGTCTATTGCGATGTATGCTTTCAATGCTTAATTGAGTCATGACCAATTACTGTGATAACCCGTATGGGATTGAAAGACGAAATGTGGGTTTAGATCTAATCGTAGTAGCGGGTGATTGTACGTTCACATGGCGTTGCATGTAGATTTTTGCTTAGGATAGACATATACCGAAGCGCCGCCCGTAGTCAAATGAGAACTTGACCTTAAAACCCTATTTATTTGTAAACACCATAGACATATAGGGGTTTAAATAATGTGGGTGTTCACTGCGTCCTATCATCTGTGGATTGGATGTGATATGGATTAGGTGCATCGAGAAATGGCCTTCTCTCACTTTTGTGTTCTCGACTAGCACACTTAACGATTAATTTGACCTAATTGGAAGTGAAACGACTTAGATGAATCATTAGGGGAAATTGGAGTCTTATGCCTTCATTATCTGATTCTACCCTAGGATTAATTAATTTAAATTTAATTCCTTGCCTAGTTAATTTAGTTTTAATTCCATCTCTTTACCATCCGTTTAAATAAGACTGAGATGATTATGTACTAGTGTTTTGGCGACCCTTTATCTATTAATTCCTCGTGGGAACGATATCTTTACTCACTCTTTATTACTCGTTGGTCGCGTATACTTTCGTGTTAATTGTGTCATATAAATCGACCAACAGATTGTTAATATTTGATTAATCAAGAGATCATAGAAGTTTTCTTACAAAACACAAAGGTTATAAAATTAGATTTTTGAGAAAATAAAACATGAAATTCAAACGATCATATCTCTCATTCTATTTTGAATTTTTTAGTGTGGTCAATATTCAGAGTTAGGTCTATGAGGCTTATAACATATACAAGTGGAATCACTGCCAAATTTCTGGTAGATTTCTATATGGACAGTTTTTAGCAAAGTAGGCAAATGCTAGAAAAGGCCGAAAAGTAATCTACCCAAAATTTCCAATGGCCGTTTCGGCAACTTAATTAATGAAATAAATTCAAACCTTTTGAGACATGAAAATATATGATATAAAGTAGCTCATGTCCAAAGATGAGCTTATTCCAACTTATATTGACCAAGTTATGGTTATTTCAATATTTGGATTTTTCAGACGAAACCCGCTATAACTGGAGTTCTATAACTTCGATAGTCACGAAATTTAAACTGAAAGTTCATGTTGATACCTGTAAGATTCTTCCAAGAGTTGAAATTTTTTGGAGTTGAGCTTGATATAGCTAATTTTCTTAAGTTACGAACTAAAAACGAACTTTTGAAAAATAATAAAGGAAATTAAAAATTTCAAGAAAAATTATTTTTGTGTATGGAATATATAATTGTATGTGTGGCCAAAAGATAAAAAAAATAATAAGTTGATTTGGTATTTTTCATGGAAATGATTTAGTTATGAATAAATGAATTAAATTACTTATGTAATGTTAAAAATATGAAAAATAGGATTTTATGACTTGGAAACCCTAAATATGGTTTATGCAAATTTTTGATGGGGTTTTGGTCATTTGTGATGAGATATTATGTTTGTGGCCTTGTATAATTGTTAAATTAATAATATGAGTAAATGATTTGAATAATATTAAATAATTAATAACATTAATTGAGAGTTTAAAAGAGAAGTTAAGTTATTGATTGGACATTCAATAGGCCATATTGATAATATTGTATGATAAATTAGAAACTAAATATATTAAAAAGAAAATACAGTTTGAATTTGGCTTGCTGAATTAATTATGTTAGCTTGTATTCAGCTTGCTAAATTAGTGAATTCGGCTTGCTGAATTAGTGAATCCGGTTTGCTGAATTTGAATCCAAGTTGCTGGATTGTAGTATTGTTTGAATCCAGGTTGTTGGATTATAAGTTTAGTTTGAATCCAGGTTGCTGGATTGTAGGATTGTTTGAATCCAAGTTGTTGGATTATAGTTCAGTTTGAATTTAGGTTGCTAGATTAGATATTCGACTTAATGGATTGTAAAGAATAACTTATAATATGAAAGATGAAGTGTTAATTCACGAGTAATATGATAAAAAAGTCGTACAGTCGTACTCTTTAATGGTTGATGTATAGTATATGGGCTAAACAATTCCTTTAGGGAGCGGAGGTATATACGAAGTAGCTACCGATCTAACTCATTGTGACAAGCAGTGACGAGACGAAAAATTAGTTTGTCGGTTGTTTGTGAGAAACCACTCAGCATACTGTACTGAATACTGTTAGAGACTCGATGTGTACTAGGTTTAAAAATTATGAATACGTAAGATGTTAAGGTATTATCTAATATTTGACTATGTGGTTAAATATTAGATAGTTTACTTATAAAGTAATAGTATTGTGAGATAAAGTATGTTATGCTAATTGAAAGATCAATCTTATAATTGATAGGTCTTTACAATAAAGAGATTAATATAGATTTCGTAGCAGTAATCGACAGTACAGGCAAGTTTCCCTAACTCAAACTTAAGTTGTATTTTCAAAGCATGTTAGTGGGTAATTATTGTTGATTATTCCATATTTATACTGATTATGTATTCGTACTTAGTGCATGTTGCATATATTCATCAAGTATGAAAGGATGATCACCTTTATTACAATAAGGTTTGGTTAAAGTTGTTCATGGTCCTTGTTGACATTAAACATTATTGATTCAGTCATTCAATTATAGACCTTATGACTCATGCTCTTTCACAATTATTATATTGTTGAAAATTCGAAAGCTTATTCTTTCTATCAATCATGATATATCCTTATTGTATTTAAACTTGCTGGGCAAAGTAGTTGCTCACCTTTGCTATATCATGATAACAAATTTCATATTAAAACGAAGGCTTAAAGAAAGACAAAGACAAAGGCAAAGTTTCAAGAATAGATTGTTATGCAGTTATAACTACTAAGTTATCTAATGCAAATGATGTTGTAAACCTTTTAAGATATTAAAGGTATGAATTCAGTTAAGGTTAATAAGCCTTGGAAAATGTTATAGAATCATGTGAAATAAACAATTTATGTTTATATTTTTCGCGTTAGTTTGAGAATATCTATGATGATGAAGTACCGTGACATACCAGGTCTGAGGTTCTAGGGACTCAGATTTGGGGGCGTGACAAATACGATTCCCGGAGATCATTACGTATTTTACGTTCGTCGTTTTATAAACTTTATTCGACGTTTCAACGTCAAACTCAAGATTTTACTCATCATTCTAGCTATTTCTTTTCATGAACAATGCATTCATGCTTGCCCTTTAATTACCATCCAAAAAGTTGGATAATAAAAAGCTCCAATCAGAGAAAATTTCCCTAAGGGCGCTGCGGCACCACTCTTAGGCTTAAACTCGGCGCCGGGCGCCAATTCCTTAGGCCCATGAGCCCTTGAAATGTTTTTAAGTTTTTCATTATGATTTCTTCTCGGGCTCATAACGTGATCGTTATAACTCAAAATTGGCTCATTCAAAAGCCATTAGCTTACATATCTCATATACTTTGATTCTATCCGGACAGAATAAGTTTCTGAATCCATTAATGATAAATCCACCGTTTAAATTTTTATTACGCGTTCGTTAAACGTTCGTGAGCGTTCATAGCTCGTTTATTCATTTTAAGTCAGAATTTATCCGTTCTTGAGTCCGTAACTCTTAAATATATAGTTTTAAGATACGCCATCGAAAACCAAGATTTGAGTTAAACGACGACTATTGACTATCGTTCTGGGAATTCTACGATTTTGTCGATTAATGTCTAATCCTGTAAATTTTGCCATAACATTGTTACTCGAGATTTTTATGCCAAACCAAATGGAATCAATCTATTGGTTATTCATCTATGATCCTAACCAACCATAAACATCTAACTTACGATGGTTTTCAATTTATCCATCAACAACTTATTACCTCGTTCTTCGTGTTCTTCGTTCGTTCTTCATTTTTAATCGATATTATGATTATGATATTAAGTTTTCTTTCATTTTAACGTTATAAGTTTGATAATTCATCCTTATAACATCGGAGAGTTCATATAACTCATTCGAATTGTCCATTAACATCAAGCAATTCATAGTTTTTATGAATGGCTTTTTAAAAAATTTATAAACTAACTTCAATTTCTTCTTACTTCCTTTTCTCATGATTTCAACCATATGAAATTCATTCCTAACATCTTTTACTTTCCTTTTCATTAAGCTATGTGTTTGTCGACGTCGAGAAAAAATTATGGGTCGAGTTGGACCCGAATCGTTCTCTCTTCCTAATGTTTTGTCTACCCTTATTCTTTTTTATTTGTGAAAAAGGTTTTGAAGGGTTTTTTTAGGAAAAGGCCAACATGTATCATGTCGACGATTTGAACGTTTTACAGAGTCGCCAGTTGATAGTTTTGAAATGGTTGTACTAACTCAACCGAATTGTGTGTAATGAGACCTAATTTGCTGGACACTGTCGAAACTTGATCTTTGAAACCGAAGTTCTAAGTTCGAGGGCTTGGTTAAGTGTGGGGAAGGTGTTAGGCACCCCACAAATCCCATGTAAACACGGTACCGTATCTTTTCAATATTTTCCTTTTAAATCTGCAATGTGTGTATGTGAATGCTGGAAGAAATTGGGCCTATGTTTGATTGAAAGTATGGACATGCTTTGTTGAACCTATATACGAAGGGATTGATTTGATTTGCAAAAGTCTCTCTTTTAGACAAGATTATTAAAATAATGTTTTGAAAGCAGGTTTTCAAACCCTTACGCTACCATAGGAATTGAAACGTATCGATACTTCAGTTTTATCTTTTCAGCCTTTTGGCTCAATTTGACTGGTGATTGTCGGGCTGCGAAGCATCCTCGACCAAAGAATATATATAAGTATCTGTCTTCTCATGGGCATGACAGCCATCGGAGTGACTCTGACACGACAAACTATATTTTCACTATGTTGAGACCTTAAACCCGGATAACCATTTTAAGGTCTTCTGGATGTACATTTTATAGAAAAACTGGCAGGGAACATTTGTAAAGTGGAGTTTGTCCATCGTGGGAATTAGATTTTGATCAGTTTGATCATGAATTCCACGATTCTATGCTCACAAAGGGAAGCCAATAAAACCTGCACAGCTCAAATATGCACTGAAAATATATATTTACATCCAAATGTCGCCAGAACCAAGGATTCATCAGTAAATCCTGGCTCGCACATAGCCTAAGAGTCTCATTCCCACTAGATAACAATCTAAGGGTCGCGAGGTTACTTTCAGAACTGTAACTAGAAAAATGCTAGATTTAAGTAAATCTCAGCTATTCTAGCCTCCCGGTTCCGTCTGGACCTATTTTGAACCATTTAAAAGTTAGAGTTGGCGAGATTTAAAGATATCTAGTTCGCCCGCAGAAATGTTAGTGCTGATTCATATCAAATGAATATTTAAACCAACAATTTAATCAAAATGAGTAATATCATATATATATATATATATACGTATAGCTATATATATACGAAAGTTGTGACGCCCCCAAATTCGGGTACTTGAAACTCGTACTTGGTGCTACACGATAACATTCATATGAACTGCTTAATATATTATAAACTTAAAAGTTATATTAAAGTTAACTAATCCCCAGGTACGGTGAACCTTAAATACTTTATTACATGATAAATACCATATTATCTCAATACAAAAATTCTAAATATTACACTAACACTTATAACTACTCCTTTAGCTTCCCCTTTCCTTTATCCTTGCTAGAACCTTCTGGTCGATCATGCTTAGCTGAAAACATTTAATTCAAAGCAAAAATGAGCATTTAATTGCTCAGCAAGTAATAGCAAATAATAAACATCAGCTAAAAGAAATAAATGTTTCCTTTGAAGTATACTTCTACAACGAATCCATAGTTGTGAAGCCATTTGAAACAATTCATAACAACATATCAAATCGTTTAAAATTTTGAAACGACGTAGTGACTATAAATTCTGAGCGGTCAATAGACCTTGAACCATTGTTTTCAAGTTTGAAAAGGTTTATACAGAAATTCATCTGCAAACCGTCATGACTTACGGACACGTTAGGTGATCAGCCCGTATGCCCTGTATTGATCAACAATACTTAACAGAATGATATTTACATTCATCATAACCGCCTTTGGAGCATAAAAATTTCCCTATTTCGGGATGGTCATACTCAGTCTGGAATCCAAGCCAAAGCAATTTAGTTGGATGACACTATCCTAATCAATAATATTCAACGATACATTTCAAACTATGTCTAGCCGAGTCAAATAGCGTAGATAACTTTTAAACCATGTATACATACCAATATAGAATAGTATGCATCAATACTTGTAATGTCAAAGAATTTTTAATTCAAGAATATTTGTTCAAATACAATAGTTCATACAAGTGAGGACACTTACACAATCAAACTTAGCTTACAAAGAACATAACAATTTTGATTATATATGAACCATATGAAGACAGTAATAAGATACTGGTAAACAATAACGAATCAAATGAAATTCAAAAGTTTGCTTGAATATAAAAGAATTAAGAATACTTGTTCAATAATAAATAAGTTAGAGATACTTGCTCACACAAAGAACCATTGCATAAAGTAAATGCAAAGGTTAGAATACTTGCACAATAAATTAGTATAGTTCAGATATTTGCTTACAAGATCCATTGCATAAAGTAAATGCAAGGGTTAGGATACTTGCCTTTATCGCTGCTTATTGCTACGCAATATAGTTATATCTTTAACACAAAGACCTATCATTAATAATTCTTGAAATCAGTATATCACATTATGCTTCATAATACTACTACTTTATAAGTAAATTATCTAGCATGTAATCACATAATCAAACATTAGATAACCCATTAAAGAGTACAACTGCACTATCTTAGACTTAACACGGTAAACTATTTACTATTGCAGCAAACTGAATACATTATTTCAGTAAGCTGAAACCAACTGTTTTCCCTTCCTGATAGTTTCAGTTTCCATTTCAGTAACCTGAAATATTCATTTCAGCAAGCTGAAATACTCTATTCACGAAAATACCAAATCAGCTTATTATTTTTCTATCCTTTGGCCAAACATGTATACATATAATCCATACACAAAAATAATTTTTCTGGAATTTTTCAACTCCCTTAAGTATTTTTCAAAAATTCATTTCTAGTTAATTCCTTAATAAATTAGCTACCTCACGCTTAACTCAAAAAATTCTCAACTCTTGGTGGGATCTTACACATGTTAATGTGGACATCCAGTTTAAATTTCATAGCCATCGGAGTTATACAACTCCGGTTATAGCAATTTTTGTCAGAAAAACACAAATATTGAAATGGCCATAACTCGGTCAATTTAAGTCGGAATGAGCTCATTTTTGGACACAAGCTACTTTATAAAATATATTTTAATGTCCCAAAATATTGGAATTTATTTCCAAACCTAAATGGCCGAAACAGGCCCTAGCAGTTCTGGACAGATTGCTCATTGTCGTTTTTCAGATTTTGTCTCCTTTACTAAAATCAGTCCACACAAAAATCTACAACACTTTTTTACGTGATTCCACTTGTAAACGTTAGAAGACTCATATATCTAAGTCTAAAAATTGACCACACTCAAAAAGTCATAATATAATAGGAGATATGGTCGTTTGAATTTCATGTTGCATTTTCTCAAAATCTAATTTTTCATCTTTTGTGATTCCTAAGAAATCTTCCTAGATCTCTTGATTAATCAAACAATACCAATCATAAATTATCATAATACATACCCATACATCATATACTCATGGATTTGTCATGATCCATGATTTATTTCATCAAACAATCATCAAACACTAGATTAAACATAAACAAGACTAAGAAAAATTAGGGTTTTCTACTTTTGAAAACCTAGTTTCTATTTCATGCTTTAGATCTAACTTGTGATCTTTGAAAGTGTTAGATCTAAACATGAAACACTAATAAACATATGGATCTAAGGTTTTAAACCTCAAGATCATAATTTTACTAAAATCAAAACTCAAATCAAACCAAAAAAAAATTAGGCTATATAAGTAGAAATCTTTTTGTTATACCTTAGCTTTCCGTTTTCTCCCCTTCTTCCTAAGATTAGATTAGAGAACTATGAAGCTTGCTAGAACTCTTTCTCTCTCTCTCCTCTCTCTTGGCCGAAATGCTTCTTTTCTTTTCTCTCTCTAACTTTTGTTCTTGCTAGTAAATGATAGAAATGAAATGAAACAAAAGATATAGTTTATTTGTTTGTTAGTAAAATTGGTATAGATATAATTGTTATATCTATAATCATCCACCCATCACTTTTGTTCCTTCTCTCTCTCATCATGATAGACTTGCTTGCACACTTGGTTTAACTTGTAAGAATAAGCATAAATGTTGTTTCCACAATATGGGTGACACCTAGCAAAAGTGGTTTACCTACTAAAGGAACCCATCATTACATTCCTCCCCCCCCCCCCCTCCTTTATTCTTCTTGCTAAATCCGGCCATGTTGGCCTTCTTTTTTCCCAAATTTTATTTTTTTTAATGCCTTAATTAGTTTACTTAATGTCTAAAATGTCCTCCTCCACTTGGGCTAAAACTTGGGCCACTCCTTTTAAATCTTTGGGATTGCTAATATAATTCTTTGGGCTTGCTAATTTAACTCTTTGGGCTTGCTAATTTAATTCTTTGGGCTTGCTAATTAACATTGTTCATACTTTTAATTTTATATTACCCTATTTATTTAGTTATGGTTTCATTATACACATTTGTATTTTAATTCCTTACTCATATATTTTTAATTTCATAACCCAATTAGACTTGCTTTACTTAGGTTATAAAATTAATTATTTGAGATGTATAAAATAAATCTCTTAGGTTATTTAATTACCATACCTAATATATATTAGGTTACATAACTTTATTCTTAATAACCTTTTACAAAATAAAAGTATACCCATTATATAAGGTATATTTTATTTAATCAATTACATAATCCACATAAGTCATCACACATTCCAATAATTTATTAACTTAATAGCTCTAATTAGCTTAGTAAGTTATGACCACTCACATAAACACTATATATAATTCATATCAATAATTACTCACTTAACATTAATCACATAATGTACTTACATATCATCTTGAATACAATAACACGTGTATTAATATTTAAATCCCTATTTGAAATTCAAATTAGGGTTTTGAACATCTATTTATCTTGACTTCCTTTCTTAGTCAACTAATAATCATTCAATTTACTAACTTGCTTAATCCATATCGCATATATTCAAAATATTACTGATAACAATAATGATAATAGTTAATAAAATAAAAAAATCGTTCGTAAAATTATAGTCGTATAAAATTCTCGGTCCTTACAAAAGTTGAAAAGGGCTATGAGTTTTCACTCCGATGCCCGGACTGGAATGTAAATATATATATATATATATATATATATTTATAAAAGCTGTAAAAAGCTATGGAGTAATCCAAGCTTGACAGAATGAAAATATATATATATAAGCTGTACGGGCGGTGGATTTTCATTCCGATGCCCGGACTAGAATGGAAATATATATATATATATATATAAAAGCTGTAAAAAGCCACGGAATGATCCAGACTAGACATAAAGTAAATATATATATATATAAAAGTTGTAAAGGGCGACAGACATTTTATCTTTTGCCTGGACAAAAATGTAAGTATATATATATATTTATAAAAGCAATAAAAAGGCTACAGAATGATCCAGGCAGAACAGAAATGTAAATGTTAATATATATAGTTAATATATATATATATATATATTAAAGTAATAAAAAGGCTACGAAGTATAAATCCAGGCCCAAATAAGTCAGAAAAATTTATATATATAAATAGTTATATATATATATAGTTATATATATAAGTAGTAAACTACCACATATTTGACATCCGGGCTTGACAGAATTAAAAAGTTAGTATGTATACAGTTAAATATACACATTAAAAAGCCAAACCCGGACTAGGAAGATAACCCATTTCGGCGAAGTTGCTATAAACGAAGATGTATTTAAAAGCTGTTAGAAGCGACAGATCGACGATCCGAGCTGTAGAAATGCTAGAAAATGAGTTTATGTACTAAAATATACGAAAACAGAAGCAAAACGGCCACAGAACTGAGTTCCAGGCATAATCAAAAAGTGAAACTCAATGTGCAAGTGTATAAAAGTGCAATGAAATAATATAAACTTTCTAATCATAAAAATACCCACAATAGACTGCTACACGGGCTTTTTGCCAAATCATAGGCTTTAAACATCCGTTTCTACCGGTTAATTTTTGATATGTGGTAGTATAGGAGTATATCTACGTGTTAGAGTAATAAAATTTGGGTTTGGAGTACAAAAGTGGGGCTGAGAAACCAAATGGGTAGAGGTTCAAAGCGTTTTTCTATATATAATGAGCAAAGGGTGCACTCATATATATAGACCCGGTGGAAGCAGCTCTACCTGCGACAGCCGCAGGTAGAGGTGCAGCTCCACGTGGTAGGGCCCACGTGACGGGTTCCGTTGCATCAAAGTACGTGCACTCCGAGCAATGCGGGATCAGATTCAAAACTTTCTAACTTTTGATCGGAGCGTCCGTTTGAGGCGTGCTATACCTTTTCAAAAAGACCTCGCCGAGAGTGTCGCAATTACATGAGATTAAACCTTTTCTGAGTCCAAAAAGAAGGGTTCATAACCAGGTCTTCGATTCCTTGCAGTTTATCCGTTGAGCTGTCTTGCGCTGTTTCCACTCGGGATCATTGTTATGGTTCTTTCTAACATTGGTGGCATCAATTCGGATCAAGTTTTACCGAATCGGCTTTAAGTTGGTAAAATAACCATTTTGCCCCTCCTGGGGTTTCCTTAAGTGCTGGCATGGCCTTCGGCTGACTTCCCGGTGTTGTCTCCGAGGTTTGGATCCCAGCCGATTCTGTTCGTCTTCAAGATTGTCTCTGAAGCTGACTTGGTTCTTCCAGGTTTGTCTCTAGAGATGATGTGAGGCTTCGGGGTTGTCTCCGAAGTTGAGTTAGCCTCCCGGGTTGAGATCGGGGATGAACTGTACTTCCCGGGCTGAGACCAGGGCTGACCTTTACTTCTCGGGTTGAGACCTGGGCTTACCAATACCTCTCGGGTTGAGATCGGGGCTGACCAGTACATCCTGGGTTGAGATCGGGGCTGACCTGTACCTCTCGGGTTGAGATTGGGGGCTGACCTGTACCTCTCGGGTTGAGACCGGGGCTGACCTGTGCCTCCCAAATTGAGACCGGGGCTGACTTGTACCTCCCAGGTTGAGACCAGGGCTACCCTATACCTCTCGGGTTCAGACCAAGGCTGACCTGTACCTCCCGGGTTGAGACTAGGGCTGACTTGTACCTCTCGGGTTGAGACCGGTGCTGACATATACCTCCCGGGTTGAGATCGAGGCTGAATTGTACCTCCTGGGTTGAGATCGAGGTTGACCTGTACTTCTCGGGTTGAGATTGGGGCTGATCTGTACCTCCCAATTTTGAGACCGGGGCTGACCTTTACCTCCCGGGTTGAGACCGGGGCTGACCTTTACCTCCCGGGTTGAGATCGGGGCTGACATGTACCTCCCGCATTGAGACCGGGGGCGACCTGTACCTTTCAGGTTGAGACAGGGGTTGTTCTGTACCTCACGGGTTGATACCAGGGTTGTTAGGGGCAAAGAGTGGAGTTGGTGGCTAACTCCACCAACTACTACTATTCATGGTCCTTCCTCATTATTTCCCCCACATGGCTCATAGCTTGCAAACTTCCATGGCACAAAATTTTTAGCATTTGGGCATAAAATAGGGGTCATGGGAGGAGGTCTATTACACCATGTCACATATTAAATTCCCACCTTGTACACAAAGCTAGCATACAAGTCTTTATACTCACATATGTAATTAAATATCTCCCTTATACATCCATATATATATATACCTATACATATATGTATACATGTATCCATCAACTTATATTATACAACATATAATCCATGTACATTTAATAATACCGAATATATTTTAATTGAGTAGTGTCACACCACATTATCATAAACTTTATTATTTTAATTATACTTAATCATTGAAATAATTATTATTAACAATTTTTTATTTAGTTTAATTAAATATCTGTCATGAAGTACACATTAGTGTACCACACATAACACCTTGTCACATAGGTCCATTTATGTATCTCATGTAACTCATTTCACTTTACCATATAGTTTTCTATATTATATAGTTACCTTGAAGTGTCACACTTCATTTCATATCATATTGAGGAATCTACTATATATCATATAATTGCATGTCATTGCCCTTAGCAATTAGCTCACATAATAATACTAATTAATTCCTTTTTGTCATTCATCCATTAAATTATTTAATGAGTGTTTATTCTACCACTTTGCCACTTTAGGCATATCTCACAAGCTTACATTAAGCTTATTCTCATTCCCATCACTTATTCATTTTCCACCACATTACAACTTATAACATGTTCAATTTACATCGAACTATTATATCACAAGGTTTACATATATAAATATATCGTGAATAGAAACATTCAAATATTCTTATTATTATTTATAAGATTTTTGGGTAATATAGTAATTCAAGTTATGAAAATAACTTAGTTTTCTTTTATAAAGTAACTCCTTGAAAATACATTACTATAATAACAATTATATATTCCACCATAACATAGCATAAGATGTTTTTATTACCTTTTCTCCAATAGAGGCATTAATCATAATAAAACGTTTTACTCATTTTCTCAAGATACTATATTAATATAATATCCATGTCTTCATTAAAATAATTATACGTACGGCACATGCACACATATTACATATAGAAAATAGATAATAAATTTATTTTCTATTATGATAAATTATTTTCATCAATTCATTTACATATAGCAAATATGTTTTAATATATTTACCCTCTCACTTAATCATACATATTACCTCATACAAAACCATATATGGTAATATCATTATATAAAATAATATTCTCCCTTTATTAAAATAATCAAATGCTAGAATTTATTTTAATATTCTTTATTAGAAATATACTATAATTATTTCTCTTTCCTTTCTATAAATTGTCTCAACACAATTTCTTTAATCTATACATTTAACCATATCTCAATAATAATCAATAAATCTCTAACCAATATTTATCTAAAGATATATTGATTTTCTTCCCTCTTCAACAACGTACATATATACAAGTCTAAACCTAGCACACATCGAGTCTTTAATAGTATTTAATATAGTACACTGAGTGGTTTCCCACAAACAACCAACAAATTAGTTTTCGTCTCGTCTACACTGTTTTTATAGTGAGTTAGATCAGTTACTAATTCGTATATACCTCCACTCTCTGAAGGAATCGTTTAGCCCAGCTCCTATACATCAACCATTAAAGGGTACGGTTGCACTGCCTTAGACTTAATACTTACTCGTACATATACTCAAAAAAATAGTGATTATTAAAGATATTTAATGTCACCAACTCACTATGATAAAATAATTTTATTAAATTATTTAATATTCATAGATAAATCTTATCCATCTCCTTTACTACAAATAAATTATCTCTACAATAAATAACAAATATATCATAATAATATATTTATTAATCACAAAATCACATATTGCATAGTTCATAATACCCTATGTAATATAATACCACATACCTCCTAACGCATATATATTCTTCTTCGAACCCAACACATGTCTTAAGAATTTTATTTATTAAATTCTTATTTTAATAATTTCTGAAAATTTGGGTTCTTACATCCTCTCCCCCTTTTAAGGATTCCGTCCTCGGAATCATCGAAACCTTCCCTACTCGGTGCTATTCTGAATATTACATATTCTTTAGAATAATTTTTATCCATTCTCTTATTGGAAGTTTTATTATTACAACTTGCCCAATCGCATCTTACCACTTCTTCTTTCTAAGGCAACATTCTACTTACTACATTCACCCTTCAGAAAGAATACGAATCTTCCACGATTGTTTAATAATCGGGAAGTAGTATGAATAACTCAGATTCCAATTTATGCTGAGGGGTCACAAGACCGTGAACTCTTCTATAGGTTTACTAATGCTTCAACAAAATTCTTCACATTGTAAACCAGAGTGTTTATCAATCACAAAGATTGAAAACACCCTCCATGCGTACACTAGGTGATTATCCTGTTGTACCACTACGTTGAGCCACAACTTAGTGTTTTGTAACGACTATATGCGTTACACTCGGAACCATTGTCTCTGAAAATATGTCCCCTTTATAGGGTTGTTCGCCTTAGCTTGTCAACATCTAAATCCGCACTAGAGCAATCTGGTTTGGCATAAATACACAAGAATGCTTGAATTCCATAGATATTCTTTAATAGTCATCTAGCTAAATCAAATAGCTTAGACTCTTATCAACAATTAGGACATCAATCGAAATAATTTAGTTAACCTAATTGACCTTTTTCATAGTTTAAATGAAAACCAAAAATTCTTTTATGACGTCATGATACCGTACCAACTTAGTAGTACGTTGAAGATTTCTTCATTTTATAACTTTACCATACTACATCATACCATAATGGATAGACGATCTTACGATCGCTCCGGACACTAGGTTCGATTGCATTGATAACTCCATCGTTTACCATCCTACACCATATCAAATGATGCATATGGTCAAAAATACATTTTGAAAGATTTTCAAATCATTTTTGTCTTAGCCGAAACAAATAGCATAGACGTACGAATAACAGTATCGTTTTTAAAACTAATTGGTTCAGTCATTTGACCTAATGTTTTCTCAAGAAAACAAAAGTGCAAACACTAGCACGAAGTCAATAAATTTTGAAAATTTAGCGTAGCTAGAAGATTTAGAAAAAATCCATATTTCTCCATTAACTTCAATCTTTCACTCCATCAATGCTCAATATACCAAAACTCTTAATTCTTGATATATAATATATCTATTCCCAATGTGACAACCCGATAATTTGTAAGATTAATGATAATTTGTAAGATTAATAAATCTTAAATGATTAAATTAAATTTAAAGTTTAAAACCTAGAGTAGAAGTAGAGGAATGATTTAAAATTTTTAAATAACCTATACAGTTTGATTGTTTTATTTTAAAGTAATGTAAAGAAATTAAATGAGAATGCTAGAAATTTTGAAATTTGGAAAGAGATTATGTATAAGGATAAATATATTATGACTCATGAGAAATATGTATGTCATTAAATAAATATATATATATATATATTGTAAATATGTATATATGTTTATTTGTTTTATTAAGTGAATTATAAAGAAAGCTACATAACCTAATTATATATTAGGTATGATAATTTAATAACCTAAGGGTTATAGTAATTGGGAAAAGTTAGTATCTAAAATATTATATTAGCATACTAACTTAAGAGATTTATATTTTTAACATCTCAAAGAATTATTTATTTAAACCTAATTAAAGCAAGTCTAATTAGGTTATAAAATTAAATGTTCTTGTGTAGGATCTTGAACTCTAAATGAGTAGTAAGTGAAGCCCTAATTAACTTAGTAGGGTAAACTAAAATTTATGCTTTGGGCCATGTTTGTTTATTAGTTCAAATAATTTAATTAAAAGCCCAAAACCCTAGCCCAATTTCAATGGGTCTTCTTGAAGTATTTTGTAGCAAAATAAGCTATGAAAATAAATCATAAATGGATAAAAAAAATGAAGTGGGCGGCATTATGTGAAGGAGAAAGAAAAGCAAGCATGTGAGCTACTTATTAAGTTTAGCAATTGTCAAAGCAAGCTACCTACTCTCCTACCAAACTTGCTCCCTCATTATTATCTTTGAAAAATAAGGAAAAGCTAAGGCAAGATACATACTTACATACCATGTAAGTATAACTAAGGCTTCTTTATGCATACCTCCACACTTTAACAAATTTAGGAGTTTGCTTTCTTTTATCTCATCTTTACTTCCACTTCTAGCTAGTTTAAGAAAAAAAAAATAGAGAGAGAAAGAAACTAAGGAGGGGGGGGGGGGGGGGGCGAAAATATCAAGAATAAAAGAGAAGAACCCAAGCTTTTATGCTCCATAAATTCATCACCTACTTTGGAAAGAAAGAAGGAAAAAGCAACAAGGAAAGGTATAAGAAAAAAATTTAGGTTTTCTTTTAAGTTATTAAGTTTTATTTATGATCCGTTAACTCTGGGTGATAGAGCTATAAGATACGAAGATTCTTCAAGTGGAACGACTAAAAATCGATTTAAGATGAGCAAGCTATGAATTTATTAGCAAAACACCTCAAACTATCTAAACAAACATGGACAGTCTGACTAGCAGCAATTTTTCGGGTCTGTCACTGTTCTGGAAAAATTATTTGATAATTTTATAATATATTTCAAGGAGTCACGGTTCGAACGAGACCAAGTGGGCTCAAATCGGAGTTGTAGATCTCCGTTTATAAATGTTTTCGTAAAAGACCTCATAACAGAAAATATTTTCAAAACCTTGTATGGACAGTCGGTAGTGCCCTGTTTTACCGGGCCTATACATGTCCAAAGTGGTTGTTTTTTAAGCCAAAAGTGTAGTTCGGGAAGTCAGTTTTCTAACGATACCAAGTGGGCCCACATCGAACTTGTAGATTCCGTCTACAAGCGTTTCCGTGAAGGACCTCAACTTTGGAATGTATAATAAAAAATTAAGAAAATTAACTAAAGTTTTTACTAATTAATTATTATTGAACATATAATAATTAAGGAATGCTTAATTAAGGTTAAGTACTAAAATGTGAGTATTTAATTATATTAGCATTATAAAATAATTATTTATTATTTAATTAATATTAAATAATAAATGAATATAAATGACCACTAATTGACTATTCTTTAAAAAAATTAAAGATTTATAATAAGTGATTAATTTATTATTATTTAACTAATTTTAAATAATAATTAAAGGCATATAATGATGTGATTAATTGGTATTTAATTAAACATTAAATACTAAAGTATATTTAACTAGTTATTAATTATGTTATATAATAACTAAAAGTAATTAATTAATTACTATTTAATTAATATTAAATAGTAATCAAATAAAGATATAGATTAATATTATGATAATAAATTTATTTAATAATTGTATTAAATAGATTATGTAAAAATAGTTTTAATATTTTAAAAATCATTTAAAAGTGATTTAAAAATTTTAAAAATGTTTTAAAGTTATAAGATATAACTTTTAATATATGGACATGAAATACATTAATATTTTAATATTAATGGCAATTATTAAAAAATGATTTTAAATATTTTAAAAATTATTTAAAGGTAATATTAAGATATTAAGATATTAAAAATATTCTGAGTTATAATAAATAACTTATAATATTGTGACATGTATTTCATTAATATTTGAACTTAATTAAATATTAATGATGATAGAATTATTTGGTATTTAAATCATTTAAAAATGATATTAATGATTGAAAAATCATTATAAATGATAATAATTAATTAAAAATTATTATGAGCTACTGAAAATTGTTATGACTAATAATTAAATTATCTAAGATAATTGTGAAGCAGTTAAGTAGAGTTTAATTAAAAATAAACTTGATAATTATCTGATAGGGTAATCGGGACGTTGAAATAGTACCGAACTCAAATCGTACTAAAATAGTTTGACTTGATACTAAGTCTTATGTGTTTTAGTGACTGTTAGGGATATGTGCTTATGTGTTTAAGTTATATTATGACTGTAATTAACAGTAGTATATGTAATGATATTATTCTAATTGAGAGATCGATATTATCAATATTAGGTCTTTCAGATGAAGCTAAAATAGATTGCGTAACAGTAATGGACGGTTCAAGCAAGTTCTCGAACTATACTTTTAATTAAGCAAGTTCCTATAACTCTTTTATTGAGCAAGTCTCTTAACTCGAACTCTAGTTGTTATTGAAAAGCATGTTCGTGGTTAATCTTTGTTGATTACACCACATCTTTGATTATTGATTCGCACGTTGTGTATGTTGCATATGTTCATCAGGTATGAAAGGCTGATCACCTTCCTTACCATTTGGTTCAGTTAAATTGTCCATGTTCATTATTGGCCATTCATCATTATTGTCTTGGTCATTCAGTTATGTAAATTGATTCATATTCTTTCACCAATATTATATTATTGAAAGTTTGTTAGCTTATTATTCTTTTCCATCATGATGTATCTTCCTGTGTATTTAAAACTTGCTGGGCAAACTTGTTGCTCACCCTTGCTATATCATGATAAACATTTCAGATTAAAGAAGAAACTTCGGACATAGTCAAAGGCAAAGACAAGTTCCAGGATGGAATTATTATTCGGTTAAAATGGTAATAGTATTGTATACAAATGACATTGTATGTCGTGTAGGATATTGAACGCAATTATTAAGTTAAAGTTACATACCTTGGAAATTATGTATAAAAGTTATTGTATAAATAATTTATGTATATATCTTCCGCAATAATTATAGAAATGACGTATCGTAACGTACCAGGTCCGAGGTTCTGGGGACCCAGATTTGGGGGCACTACAGTTGGTATCGATTAGAGCTGTAGGTTATAAATCTTAGGTAGGGTTAACTTAGGCTATAACCGCAGAAATGAGGAATAGGAATAAACTCAAATAGAGTTTAAATTCAAAGCGATGAATTTGGGCAAGGTATTAATAAGTCAATAAGATTCAAAGAAGAATCCTGACAAGTAATAAAGATCCAGAGTTACCTAACTCTGAAAATAAAGATGAACAGTAGTAATGAATAGATAGAGTCTAAAAGACTAAAAGTATAAAGGGAAAGAAGATCGTAAAACAAAACGATCATAAGATAGAAAAGAATCGTAATATAATACGATTATAATAAAAGATCACAACGTGATCTGATAAGGTCATAGCAGGAGGAGGATCAATCAAATGATTAAAAACTTTATAGCAGAATTGTTGTATGACAGTTGTACTATGAAATAGTACGAGTTAAACTCAGGAAAGAGTTGTGAATTATAGATATGGATTAAATGGAATTCGTATTGAGTATTGAGGGAGCTAGGATTATGTGGGATTTTAATTGAGGACTCATGTGATAGCTGAGTTGTACAAACCTTTATATGGGCGGGGGTTTTGTGCTTGGTCTAACGACTGCTTAGTTTATCATATTGATAATCATTGAAATGTTGGTGTCGCGCTATTCGCTATATGTATGATGAGAAGGTGATTCTTTTCTCATGTGTATAACGGATAGGTAGAGAATATAAGATTAGGTACGAGTTCTTTAAACTCACACTTATGGTAAGTTCGTGACTCATAATCGTATGATGGAACCCCTTAGTGAATGGACGACTTTGGTCTGACTAGCATAAGTTCCTAAACCCATATGATTGTGAAAAGTTCCTGAACTCATAACGTGTGGCATGTTTGATGAACTATACTAGGATATAGAATTGTGTGAACGGCGAATTGAGGATCATAGGAATTGATAGAATTATTAAGCAATCGATCATTAGAAAGTGAAGTTGTTGGTGGAAGCATAGGTATTCCAAATCTTCTAGCTATGCTAGATTTCAAAAAATTTGGACATCAAGCTAAATTCGCACTAATGTGCCTTTACAAATATAAATGAATTTTGTTATCTGCAACACATGGTTACAATTGTGTAGAAGTGGACTTTGTATCACTAACACATCATTACCTGTTGTGGCATGATAACACCAAAAATAAAGTTTTGTTATCCTCAAAACATGGTGATAATTGTGTATGTGTGGACTTCGGGACCCTGACACATTGTTACCTGTTGAATGATAACACAAACTAATTTTCAAAGATTTTTGAACTGTTTAAAAGAAAAGTCTACGCTAATTGTTTCGGCTAGACAAAGATTATTTAAAATATCAAAACGTATTTTTTTTTTTTATCATTAATGCATCATGAAACCTGGTGCAAAGATGATAAAAATGATGGAGTTATTAATAAAATCTTACCTAGTGTTGGATGTGATCTAAAGATCGTCAGCCCACTATAGTATATTATTTTATGACAAAGTCGCAAAAATGACGGAATCTTCAACGGACTGTAAATACAGTGCGGTATAATGACGTCATAAAATAAATTTTAGAATTTTAAAGAATATTCAAGTGTCAATTAAATTTGTCCAGACACATATTTTGATTGATATTGGAATTATTCGTATATGTCTAAAGCTATTTGATTCAGCTAGACAATGTTTATGAAAATTCAAGTATCTCTTTGAAAACTTATCCCGAACCATATTGTTTTGATTCGGACTTCAGGCTGAGTATGAACATCCCTAAATTGGGAAATATTTTGTGCCAAAGGCGATGATGATGAACTCGAATGTCGTTCCAGCATGTAGCATCTGATCAATACAGGGCATACGGGCTGATCACCCAATGTGTCCATAAGTCTAGAGCGGTTTGCAGATGAATTTCTGTTTAAACCTTTTCAAAATTAAAAAATAAAAGTTCATGGCCACTCAGCATTGTTTGAAAAGTTTTTAACTCCTTGGGGAGAAGTTGGGGTAGAATGTGATGATAGAATAGCTCCTCATAGAAGGAAACAGTATATATTCATTAAATGAGAATGAAATCAGATAAATGTTAAGTTAAAAACCTAGTTTTGGTGAATAAAAGGAGTAGGGACTAGTAGGCTATAATTTCGAGGACGAAATTCTTAGAAGAATGGGTGAATGTGACAACCCGAGAATTTGTAAGATTAATAAAATCTTAAATGATTAAATTAAATGTTAAAGTTTAAAACCTAGAGTGGAAATAGAGGAATGATTTAAAATTTTTAAAGAACCTATACGGTTTGATTGTTTTATTTTAAAGTAATGTAAAAAAATTAAATGAGAATGCTAGAAATTTTAAAATTTGGAAAGAAATTATGCGTAAGGATAAATATATTATGACTCATGAGGAATATGTATGTGACTAAATAAATATATATATATATATATATATATATATATAGATTGTAAATATGTATATATGTTTATTTGTTTTATTAAGTGAATTATAAAGAAAGCTACATAACCTAATAATATATTAGGTATGATAATTTAATAACCTAAGGGTTATAGTAATTAGGAAAAGTTAGTATCTAAAATATTATATTAGCATACTAACTTAAGAGATTTATATTTTTAACATCTCAAAGAATTATTTATTTAAACCTAATTAAAGAAAGTCTAATTAGGTTATAAAATTAAATATTCTTGTGTAGGATCTTGAACTCTAAATGAGTTGTAAGTGAAGCCCTAATTAACTTAGTAGGGTAAAATAAAATTTATGCTTTGGGCCATGTTTGTTTATTAGTTCAAATAATTTTATTAAAAGCCCAAAACCCTAGCCACATTTCAATGGGTCTTCTAGAAGTATTTTGTAGCAAAATAAGCTATGAAAATAAATCATAAATGGATAAAAAAAAATGAAGTGGGCGGCATTATGTGAAGGAGAAAGAAAAGTAAGCATGTAAGCTACTTATTAAGTTTAGCAATTGTCAAAGCAAGCTCCCTACTCTCCTACCAAACTTGCTCCCTCATTATTATCTTTGAAAAATAAGGAAAAACTAAGGCAAGATACATACTTACATATCATGTAAGTATAACTAAGGCTTCTTTATGCATACCTCCACACTTTAACAAATTTAGGAGTTTGCTTTCTTTCATCTCATCTTTACTTCCACTTCTAGCTAGTTTAAGAAAAGAAAAGTAGAGAGAGAAAGAAACTAAGGAGGGGGGCAAAAATATCAAGAATAAAAGAGAAGAACCCAAGCTTTTATGCTCCATAAATTCATCACCTACTTTGGAAAGAAAGGAAGAAAAAGCAACAAGGAAAGGTATAAGGAAAAACTTTATGTTTTCTTTTAAGTTATTAAGTTTTATTTATGATCTTGTGATGGATCTTAGAGATTTGAGTTTTTGGTGGTTAAAATCTTGTGAAAAGGTTAGATCTTATGTATTATGTGTAAATCTTGTGTTTTATGGGTGGATTTTGTGGATCCATAGGAAGTGTTGTTGAAATTATTTTGAAAAAAAAATTTTATTCAAGTTTTTTTTGGAACAGTTAGTTTTAAAAAAGTTATATATGTTTTTCTTATGTGAGATCTATAATAGATCTATGGGATTTTCTTATTTGTGGTACTAGATCCATGAGTTGTGGACCAAACCCCTTTGGAATCACTCGAAAATGTGAAAAAATGAACGATCCATGGATTTTGTACAAAAACACTACAACTAGAAAAAAAAACTGTTCACCAACAGCCCGCTCCCGGAGTTACTGTTCATGTTTCGTAAGTCGGATTCATGATCCGTCAACTCTGGGTGATAGAGCTATAAGATACGAAGATTCTCCAAGTGGAACGACTAAAAACCGATTTAAGATGAGCAAGCTTTGAATTTATTAGCAAAACACCTCAAACTAGCTAAACAAACATGGATAGTCTGACTAGTAGCAATTTTTCGGGTCTGTCACTATTTTGGAAAAATTATTTGATAATTTTATAATATATTTCAGGGAGTCACGGTTCCAACGAGACCAAGTGGGCTCAAATCGGAGTTGTAGATCTCCGTTTATAAATGTTTCCGTAAAAGACCTCAAAATAGAAAATGTTTCAAAAACCTTGTATGGACAGTCGGTAGTTGCCTGTTTTACCGGGCCTATACTTGTCCAAAGTGGCTGTTTCTTAAGCCAAAAGTGTAGTTAGGGTGCAACCAATATAGATCAGCCCCAACGGTAGCAAGTCTCTTGAAGGCATCTTATGTTTACCACTAAAGTTTGAGTGTATGTATCCCTATCATGTGGTTCTGCATTCCATTATTTTTGGGGTTTTTTTTCGGTATTTCGATTTTACAGTATTCAAAAATTTCATTACCGCTACCGATACCGAAAAGTATAAAAAAATCAAAAAATTGGTATCAAAAAAATCGGTACCGCCTGTACCGGTATCAACTGATTTCGGTAAAAAATAGAAAAAACTAAATTTTTTGAGCACCCCTAGAGTGGGGCACGTGTCGAGTTCTACTGGACTCCACGATTTTAAGTCATATGGAAAGTACGGTTCTGCCCTTAGCTCCCACTGAGCTAGTGAATCCTTTTGAGAGGACTACGATTATCGAGAACCACTCCACGATTGTTGTGTTCATTGCTGAACCTACTCCATGACCGTTGACTATACGGTTTCCTATGATGCAACCTGAATTAGCATCCCTTTTGGGTTAAGGTTGCTCAGAAAGGGCCAACCTCTTAGTCTGACACTAAGGGTCAGGTTTGTCCTTGAGGCGCTTATCAGAAGGGTTGCTTAGACTTTGTAATGCTGTCATCACAGTGAGCTTTTCTACTATGTCAAGACCACTCCACGATTGTGGTTCCTTTTAGTCATCTCTACGATTTTAACATAGCCTTTCTATCTGCATGGTTAGCACCAACTAGAGCATAGAATTCATGGTTGTAGATTTAACATACCTAACTCACTTATTAATTTATTAAATCTGGATTCATCTAAGGTCTTTGTAAAAACATCAACAAGTTGATTTTCAGTAGGGATGTATTGCAAAGATATAATTCCATTTTGAACATGATCCCTAATAAAATGATATTTTATCTCTATATGCTTAGTCCTAAAATGCATGACAGGGTTATGTGTTATTGCTATGGCACTTGTGTTATTATAGTGAATAGGTATAGATTTGAAATCAAACCCATAGTTTACTAGTTGATTCTTCATCCATAGGATTTGAGCACAGCAGCTTGTTAGAGTTTATGCCCTAGAGGCCAATTTTTTGATGTAATTGCTTAATATTTTTGATATTATACTTGATTGAATAAATGAATTATTTTATTATGGTTTTATTTACTGCGTTATATAAATGTTAGCATAATAAAAGTCCTTAAAATAGTGATACAAATTATATGGCTTCAAGTATATGACTTGAACATTAGATCATATAATTACAATTAGTATCATTATTCTTAAATGTCCCTAGTCGAGTGTCATTGTTAATGGGACAACAATGATACATTGAGACTAGTATGTGGATTGACTGATGGCCAAATCTCATTGGTCATAAATATATGAGATATTGAGTCAATGCATAGGTACATGTTAGAGAACAAAGTACTGGACAGACCCACCATGAGAATTCTACGTGGAGCACTATACAAAGTGTCATAAGCAATTCTCATAGTGATAATGATGTAATGATCCTCCGACCTGAAATCACTATATTACTACACGGGAATTTATGTACTTTGATATCATCAAAGGTCACCTTTAATAGGGTGGACAATAAAGGTGATTATTAGTTACATCATGAATCGTGTGAGGAATATGAGTGATCTAGATGAAATTTAACCCTCCTATATATTAGGGGTGATATCCATAGGCCTCTTGATTGAGTAGGACTATGAAATGCATGGTCATGCTCAAATAGTGTTTTGTTTCATATAGTCTACTCATTGATCAAGAAAACTCAGATTAAATTATGAAGAGTATGACACATTCCATGACTCGAGTTTAATCTAGGAAGTCAAGGTTAAAAGGATTAAATTACATTGAAACATTGGTCACGAAAAGGTTGCATCGAATCACTGATCTTATTATTATTTGGGTAGCAGTGATGCATTATTAGATGTCGTTCACTGTTTATAATTTAATAATATGATTTTAAAATTATTGCCAACATAATAATAACCTATAGGGTCACACACTTAGAACGTAATTAAAAGGAAATTAATTTAATTTTTAAGGATTTAAATATGTCAATATGATTGATAGTATTTAAATTACGAATTTAAATTAATAGGATAATTTGTATATATATGTATATTAATTAAGTAAGACTTAATTCAGACATAATATATATAAATTCGGATTTTATTTTTTTAATTGGATTAGATTTTGGTTAATTCCTTTAACTGCTATATATATGATATATCAGTCGTTTTAGGGTATTCATTATAAACCCAAACCCTAGCCTCTCTTAGAGAGAGACTAGAGAGAAAAACGCGAGAAAGTCCAGATCCTTGGCGGCTAGTACCGCAGTTCTCTTCACTGCAGATCGTGTGACGATTCGCGGGGCGTTCGTGTGGATACCGTAGAGAAGATTCGAAGCTGTTCCAAAATTTCAATCATCTCCATTCAAGCTTGGATAATCGGTAAAATAAATCTAAACCTCTGAATTAATATGTTTCCTGCATGGATCCTGTTTTCGAAAAATTTTAATTTCCGCTGCGTTTATGTGCTGAAATCCCTATAGTGGTATCAGAGCTACTTGCGAAACGATTAATTCAGATTACGTGTTTTAATTGTATTCGATATATATGATATATGATGATGCATGTTTTTCGATCTGAAATTAAATATATGATATTCTGCATGTATGCGTATTCTGGAAATCTGTAATATATATGCATGTATATGATGTTCTGATAATCGTATCCTAGAAGGTGGAATAAAAATTCAACTTCTGTTCTAATTGGATTAGAAGCATGAAGATTCGGTTTAATATGATTAATCAAAACTGAACATATATGATATGTTCTGGGTGTATTGATATTATGAGTGTTTTGGTGGATTGTATATAATTTTGGAATTGTTTCAGAGATTCATATGGAAAAAATCTATAATACAGATTGTTTCAGTCGGACCACCGCCAGGGGGGAGACCCCCCCCTTCGACCCCCCCGTCGTAGCGCACGATGGTCGTGACCCCGATATTTTGTATATAGTTTTTTTTAATTATATAAATTATGTCATGTGCTTATTGTGATATGCATGGTGCACAGTTATGGCCCTTTTGACCCATAGGTTAGTGGTTTTTGGTTTTGAAATACGACTTGTATGTCGTGCCTTTCTATAAATTCTGATGTAATATTCTCTTCTCATCTAAATCCCCTCGAATGTAACTCGAGGTTTCTTTATGTCATGTAATGTACAATTGTAACCTATCAAGATGACAAGATGATGATGGAGAGGAGACACATGCATAAGGAAGGTCCAAGGAAGCTACTATTTTGAAGATCATTTACCACCTTAGACTGCCCTTCAATCTTTTCATTAGCTTGAAAAGATTGACATAGGGTTGGGCCATAACTGTGATACATTTAATTTTGCACTTTATTTATGTTTGTATACGATATGAATCGTTTAGCCCAGATACTATACATCAACCATTAAGGAGTACGACTGTACGACTGTACGACTGTAGATTTAACACTTACTCTTTAATTTTATAAGTTTTTATTATAACTCAGTAAACTGTTTACGAATCCAGCAAACCGAATACATCAATTCAGCAAGCCGAATTCAAAATGTATTCCCTTCCTAACATATTAAATTTCCATTTCATTATATAATTCAACATAGTCTATTGAATGTCTAACTCAATAACTTAACTCCTCTTTTAAACTCTCATTTAATATTATTTTATTCATTCACAGATATTATTAATCATTTAATAATGTCTTACACATCTCATACTATTATTAATTATTTAATAATATTTTACTCATCCCATAATATTATTAATTATTTAATAATATTTTAATTCTTAACAAATATTATTAATCATTTATTAATAATAGTCTAATCCTTAACTAATATTATTAATCATTTAATAACATTTTAAATTCTAAACTAATAATTATTTAATAATTTTTTAATTTAACTTTAATTTAAATATTATTAATTACATAATAATATCTTAGTCTAATAATATTAATGATTTAATAATATTTTTATAATTTATTAAACAATTAAGCAATTTGTTTTAATTATTTACACTTTACTAATTAATTCATTTAATCATTTTAAAAGGCCATACACATAATATCTTATCACAGATGACCAAAACTCCCATCAAAAATCTGCATAAACCATATTTAGGATTTACAAGTCCTAAAATCCTATTTTCCATATTTTTAACATTATATAACATATTTAATTCATTTATTTATAACTCAATCATTTATATGAAAAATACCAAAATAATTCCAAAAATCTTTCTTTTGTGAGATTTGATAGATAATAACTCGCTTATGATAATATATTTTTTCTGGAATTTTTAAAATCCATTTACTATATTTAAATAGTCCAAAATAACTAAATATTTCTACATTTATCATAAATCGAAAATTTGTCCAACAATCCTGAAATTTACATGGTATGTTCCAGTTATACATATGTACTTCCAGTAAATATTTCATAATTGTTGAAGTTATCTACAAAGAGTTATTTATGTGTACTTTTGAAAGTAGTCCTTTACCGTATCAGCCATAACTCTCGTTCTACATGGCCAAAAATTCTCAAATTTTTTTGGGACTCACAAAACCTCTTATATTATCTCTCAAAATTTTTCCAGATTTTTAAAGAACATAAAGTTGACGAAACAGTCCCTATAAGTGACTGGTCAGCAAGCTTTATTCACTTTTCATTCACTACTCGGACTATTTCTACTAAAACTGACACCACGACTTGTAAACACATTGTTTTTGAGTGATACCACTTGAATTTAGTAGTTAACTTATATATCTATCACCCCTCTTTGACGGATTGTAAAAAAAAGTTATAGATCTCAAGTTATAAGCTTACAAAGTAGAAAACAATTAAGGTTTTCTAACTTTTGAAAAACTAGTTTTCATTTCTTGCTTTAGATCTCACTTTTGACCCTCAAAAGGTTTAGATCTAAACATAATAGACTTATAAACATATAGATCTAGAGTTTTTAGATCTCAAGATCATAAACTCTATATCCTCAAAAATCAAATCAAAATAAAAGAAAATAATACTAAATTAAGGTTAAAATTTTATACCTTTGCTTGTTCTTCTCTCTTCTTCTTCCAATGTTTTGGTTATGGAACTTAGAGCACACAAAACACTCTCCCTCTTTCTTCCTCGCTTGGCTGAAAATCCTCTCTCTGTATCTTTCTCTTTTTTTGAAGCTAACTTGTAAAAATGAGATGAAAAGCTTTTCTTGCAAAATAGATATGGGGATTTATAGATAAAATTAATGTATAGATATAATATGTATATCTATATTTAATCTCCCAACTTCTCTCTCTTCCTTAGGTTGCTTGCAAGCTTGAGGTAGCTTGTAACTTCGGTAATAAGTGTTGGTAGAATAAGAATTTGACACATGTGGAGAGTAGGTAAGGTTTGGTAAGTTAAATTATTACATATATGCACCACCTTTTCTTCTTTTCCTTGTGGGCCGCCCCTCTCCTTCATTAATTGTCCAATTTTTCTTTATTTTATTTGATAATATTTAGCTTGTCAAATGACTTATTAAGTGTGACATCCCCAAATTCGGGTACTTCAATTTTCACGGGATTTGGTGTTCACTGTACAAATATTATATATCTATCTATCCATAATAAATGCAACCATGAAATAGATAGAAATAATTCCATCATCTTCCCTTATGGGGTTACAACATCTAAAATAAAATACATAAATAATTCCAGGTCATACTTAACCTTAAATCTCAAATGCGGAAGCGTAAACAAATAAGTCTTAATCATTACACATAAGTCATAAACAACATTGTCAAATAAAAAATAAGTCTTCATCACTTGTTGACTTTGCTCTTGCCTTTGCTAGTGGAAGGCTCGTCGGACCTTTCGTTCTTAATTGCAATGTTATTATGCAAGAGTGAGCACGATTTCTCACAAGTATAACAATATAACAATATAATAACATGCGAGTGAATCAAAGACTTCTGAATAAAGAAAACTCGGCTTTTGAATCAATAATGAATAGCAAGAATCAAAAGAACTTCTGAGGGTTATAAGACCTTGAACTATGTCCTAGGTTGTCGAGTATTTCTACTTTAAACCTTTAACAGTAATAAGACTATATGGACTCTACTTCTCGTACTTAGGGGAATCAGCCCTTTGTACCATACTGTGCACAATATCTCAACGCTAAAGCGTAAATAATCCCCTATAACAGGGTTGTTCATCTCAGTTTGACATCAGAGTCCGCACCAAAGGAAGTTTGGTTTGGATAAGCTCAATAATAGTTCTAGAATTTAGAACGTTCATCAACTATGGACTAGTCAAATCAATAAGGGTTCGCTAGTCTTATAAGGTTCAACAACAAACGATATTCAAATCAAATAATAATTCTCAAGAGTATACAATCGAATAAGTATTGTATAACTGGAATCATGCTTTAAAGGAATCATAATATCTCATATGGAATCTCAACTTGAATAAACAAGGATAAGAACTTACATCATGATAGTATTTCAAGAATGGAAAACTTGCTCAATAAAAGTAAAGTTTGAGTTTAGAAACTTGCTTAACATAAGAATAAGGATTAGGAAACTTGCTTAACGATAATAAGTTAGGGATAAAACACTTGCTCAATTTAAAGAGTATAGATAAGAAAACTTGTGTAATCGTAATCGAGTTAGGGTAAGAAAACTTGCTTACCAATAATAAGTTAGGGATAGAACACTTGCCACGTGCACAAGCTACAAATATAATTACAAGTCACTTCCTCAACGTCTTACACATTACATTATGTATATGACATTGATTAGTTTTCATAGCTATTATGTTTAACCGTTAAACTTCCTACTTAAATTCAACTTACAATTAGGTTTATAATGTTAATTTGTTGACTAACCACATAACATGAGTATAGACTAATAACATGCATATCATACAACTGTTAACATGAAACTTTAAATCATAATCAAGTCTTACGACCACATTATCTAAACTCACACTTAGTTTGTTAACATGAAACTTTAAATCATATAATATGTGTCAACAACATGTTATTGTATTGTTTTACATGTTCCTTATGTTATCAAGTTCATTAGGTTAGGTTTACTTATCATGCTATAACTTAAAATCACACAAACGAAGGAAAACATTTTCCTCTGCACCACTCCCGCTGGGACGGGTGTTATGCCCGTCGGGGCAGGCCTATGTTCAGTAGGGTACCCACTAGGGCGGGTCTGGACCCCGCTGGGGCGAGTGGCTTTGGCTAGATCAGCCCCAGTTCGCGATTTTGATAGTTAAGGCCAAATAAATCCAAATTAAACCAACACAGTGATTCTCATGAAGTATAAACTTCATAGAAACATCACATAATGATTCTAACATGCTTTTCATACTTTATGTCATGTAATTACTCAAATCAAATCACATAAATTCACTGTTTTTGGTATTTTATAAAGTTTTGAAAGAAAACATGAAATTCAACATCACGGATTCGTTATAACTCCGAATCCGTCAGTTTAAAGTTTGTTTTGTTCGTTTAAACATACATGATCATAATCAACTATCAATTTTAAGTTAAACAAATAATTTAAAGCATACAATTTGTACATAAGGGCCAAATACATTGTTCTTCATATTTTTCATGCTCTGTAATTCATGAAACTTTGATTAAAGCATGTTTACCTGAAATTGATTACTCTAACACATGAATATATGATATAAAGTATGTTATCAACATATAATAACACATATATAATCATATCTTAAGTTAATCATCAAAATCGTTCTTCATAGAGAACTTTAAAACACGTTAATGGAGAAACTTTGAAAACTAAATTTGAAAACTTAAGAGGAGGGATTACCCTTGCTAGTTTGTGAAGATGATTCAAAACTTTAGTTCTCCACTAATCTTTCTTCAATTCTCAATCTCTGTCAAGTTTTCTCTCTATTCTCTCTACTTAGTTCTCTGATGAATGATATAATGAAGGAATGAATATTGATATAAGATATAATAATACGTATATAGTATATATGTATATAACTGGTACGTTAGTGGTGTCAGTTAATCCCATAATGGGTTAACTGTTCCAACTCCTTCTAATGCCTTGTTTGGCAAGCTCTCTTATATACTCCATTCCCTTTATTTTAATTAAAGTGCTTGTAACATAGTTTTAATTGTCACACTTAATAAATGCAATAGTCTTTTTTAAAATCAATTAAATAAAATATAACAATCCACATTAAATCACATAATCACATAATTAAAATTCTCATTTATTAATTATGTGAAATCTTTACATCTCTAATTAATTATTAAATTATTTAGAATAACATTATGCTTATTAAATAATTCATTTAATCAAATAAGCTCAATTAAATTCATACTTTGAACTATAAAAATTCTCTACATTAATTTAATCGATGTGACACATATAATTAATTTAATCTACCACAATTTCATCGAATAATTATTTGACTCAATAAATAAATCATCGAAAATATTTCTTTAATTCAATAAATATTTAAATTAAATTACAAAATTTTCGTTCGTCACATCTTTCCCCCCTTAAAAGGATTCTGTCTCCAGAATTACGGTTCTATTAAATACGTCCCGTTACATTCTCCCCCCCCCCCTTACAAAGATTCTGCCCACAGAATCGCTTACACAGAAATTAAGTAAATAAATTCGGGTAAGTCTTCATCATATGTTCTTTGATTTCTCACGTAGCTTCTTCAGCATTGTGGTTCCTCCATATTACCTTAACAGAAGATATTGCTTTATTTCTGAGAACTTGCTCTTTCCTGTCAACAATCTGAATAGGAACTTCTTCATAGGATAAGTCTTTCTCAAATTACAGGGGTTCATATTCAATCAAATGTTTGCAATCGGGTTTGTACGGTCGTAATAGTGACACATGAAAGACGTTGTGGACATGCTCTAGCGCCGGAGGTAAGGCTACCTCATACGCAACTTCTCCGATTCTTCGCAGCACTTCAAAGGGTCCAATGAACCTCGGGCTCAATTTTCCCTTCTTGCCAAATCTGATTTTTCCCTTCCAGGGAGAGACTTTTAAGAAAACAAAGCTACCCGATTCAAATTCAACATTCTTGCGGTGTGGATCGGCTTATTTCTTCTGCTTATCTTTAGTCGCTACCAATCTTGTTCGAATCACTTTGATGATCTCCGTTGTCTGTTTTACCAACTATGGACCTAGCAATTGTCTCTCGCTAACTTCATCCCAGTATAGTGGAGTTCTGCACTTTCTGTCGTACAATGCTTCGTAAGGTGGTATGCCAATACTAGCGTGGTAACTGTTGTTATAATCGAATTCCACGAGCGGTAGATGATCATCCCAATTTCCTTTGAAATCCATAATGCATGCTCTCAACATATCCTCCAATGTCTGGATCATTCTTTCACTCTGCCTGTCGGTCTGAGGGTGATATTCCGTACTCATTCTCAACTGTGTCCCCATGCATTCTTGCAGTCGCTTCTAGAAATTTGGTGTGAAGCGCGGATCTCGGTCGAAAACAATCGACACTGGAACTACATGCCTTGAAACAATCTCTCTCACATAAATTTTTGCCAACTGGTCTAAGTTGAATCTGATCTTGATCGGAAGGAAGTGTGCTGATTTCGTCAATCGGTCAACGATAACCCATACTGCGTCGTAGCCTTTTTGAGTTATCGGAAGGCCAACTACGAAATCCATCGTATTATGTTCCCATTTCCATTCTGGGATCTCTAGAGGTTGTAGCAACCCTCTCAGCCTCTGATGTTCTACCTTCACTTTCTGACATGTCAGGCACTTGGCAACAGAATCGGCAACATCTCTTTTCATATTCGGCCACCAGAAATGCTTCCGGAGATCCTGGTACATCTTGGTACTCTCGGGATGAATCGAATACCGTGAACTATGAGCCTCACTCAAAATGCCCTCTTTAATCTCTGGCACTGGTGGTACCCAAACTCTGCTCTTAAATCTTAACAGTCCCTCACTGTCCATCTTAAATTTCTTTTCATCCCCTTCAGATATCTTCTTCCTTATCTTATAACAGTCCTCATCTTGATGTTGTGCTTCCTTAACCTTATCCAGCAAGGTTGTACCAGTTTGTAGCTGAAACAACTTTTCGCCAGTCTCCATCGGATATCTCACTTCCAATTCCAGCTTTTCCTTTGCTGAAATTAGCTCCTCCTAGGGCAGTCAATGTCATCAACTTCTCCCAACCCTTTCTACTTAAGGCGTCGGCAAACACATTCGCTTTACCCAGAAGGTATAGGATCTCGCAATCATAGTCCTTGATTAATTCTAACCATCTTATCTGGCTCATATTCAAATCCTTCTGTGTAAAAATATATTTTAGACTCCTGTGATCTGTATATATTTCACAATTCTCCCCATAGAGATAGTGTCTCTAAATCTTCTAAGCAAATACCACTGCAGCCAACTCCAAGTCGTTGGTCGGATACCCCTTCTTGTAATCCTTCAGTTGTCGTGACGCATACACAATGACTTTGCCATTTTGCATAAGCACACAGCCAAGTCCTTTATGCGACGCATCATTATAAACCACAAAATTTCCTGTGGCATCCGGAAGAGATAACACAGGTGCCGTACTCAACCTCTTCTTAAGCTCTTAGAAGCTTTCCTCACACTTCTCCGTCCAAATGAATTTTACCGCTTTTCTAGTCAAATTCGTCAGCGGAGTTGCGATCTTGGAAAAGTTCTGAATGAATCTTCTATAATATCCTACCAATCTAAGAAAACTTCTCACATCCGACGGTGTCTTCGGCTGATCCCAATTCATTACAGCTTCAACCTTGGAGGGATCTATCGAAATTTCGTCCATATCAATCACATATCCGAGAAATTGCACCCACTCAGTCCAAAATTCTCATTTCAAAAACTTGGCATACAACTTCTCTCTTCTCAACGCCTCCAATGTCACCTTCAGATGCTCTACGTGTTCCTTCTTGGTCTTTGAATATACCAAAATGTCGTCGATAAACACCACCACAAATTTATCCAAAAATGGCTTGAACACTCTGTTCATTAGGCCCATAAATGCTGCAGGAGCATTCGTTAGACCAAATGACATTACTAAAAATTTGTAGTGACCATATCGAGTTATAAATGCTGTCTTCGGAACATCCTCTGTTCTCACCTTCAACATATGGTAACAACTTCTTAGGTCTATCTTCGAGAAGTATCTCGCACTCTTCAACTGATCAAACAGGTCGTCAATCCTAGGCAACGGATACTTGTTCTTAATCGTGACCTTGTTCAACTCTTTATAATTAATACAGAGCCGCATTGTCCCATCATTTTTCTTAACAAATAACACCGGCACTCCCCACGGCGATACGCTCTGTTGTATATACTTCTTGTCCAAAAGCTCTTGTAGATGTACCATCAATTCTTTCATCTCTACCGGAGCCATACAATACGGTGCCTTCAATATTGGAGCCGTTCCTGGTGCCAAATCGATCACAAGCTTTACTTCCTTATCTGGAAAAAGTCCTAGCAAATCGTCCAGGCGACTTGCTGCCATAAAACAAACTCTCTTGTCTAGGCGACTTGCTGCCATAAAACACAACCTTTGACGGAGTCATAAGGTTAATACACTTCCCCTGACAATTAATTATCGCCCCATAATTGAATAGCCAATCCATTCCCAAGATAACATTCGAATTCCCCAAGTCTAATTGGAATAAGATCTACGTTCATCACCTTACCCTTAATATCCACCCTACAGTTCTTATGTACGTACTTAAGAGGAATCACTTCCCTATTCTCAATCTCTATGTTCAAAGGGTATTCTAACTCATCTTTAGGCAATTCTAAGTTCTTAGCAAAATCATCGGATATAAATGAACAAGTAGCACCCGAATTAAATAATACATATGCATTAACTTTATTGATCAGAATGATACCTGACACCACATCGTGAGATTGCACAGCATCCTGCACTATCATGGTGAAGGTCCTGGCGGTAGGTCAGTTTGTTACGGTTGGTCCTGTAATTGTCAGAGCGTTGCCACCGCTGCTTCCCCTGTTTCCTCCAGCTCCTACCCTTCCAGATACTTTCTTAGGATAGTCCCTTGCCAGATGGTCCTTCGACCCACATGTGAAGCAGGCGCCCTTCTTAGGGTTAGGGCAGTTAGGTGCTATGTGGCCTTCTTGACCACAATTGTAGCACACCCATTTTCCTTTCATACAGACCCCCAGGTGAGCTTTTCCGCATGTCGAACACGCTTTAATTCTCTTATTCTGGCTTCCTTGTTGATTTCTAGTCTGTGTGCTGTCATTCCACCTCCTCTTCTGATTATTGCTTCCCCTAGTGTTGCTACCACTAGCCTTGTTGTTACCTTCTCCTTCACTCTTCTTCTTCTTCAGCTCCTGGTTTTATTTGGTCATCGCATCGCTCCCATCTTCAGCAAGGATAGCCTTCTCCAATACCCCAGCAAAGGTATTAAGCTAGAACATCGGCACCTTGCTATATAACCAGGGTTTCAGTCCCTGTTCAAACCTTCTTGCCTTCCTCTTATTGGTATGTACTTGATATGTGGCGAACCTAACCAGCTCATTAAACTTTGCAGCGTAATCTGGTACAGACATGTTTCCCTGCTTAAGCTTCAGAAACTATAACTCCATCTGATTCTGTGAGCTTGTCGGGAAGTACATCTCGAAAAACATTTCTTTGAACCTTTCCCAAGTTATGACACCTTCTCCTCCCCAGACTTTATTTGCCTTCCACCAATAACTGGCTTCTGACTTCAGCATAAATGTAGCGTAAGCGGTCTTCTGGTCCACACCGACCCTAGCAACGTCAAAAACTTTTTCCATCTGCATGACCCATGTATGAGCTTCTATCGGACTCATGGATCCTTTAAATTCTAGCTATCCCACAGCCTTGAAGTCTTTGAATAACGTATTCGGTGGAGCTTGAGGTTGGTTGGTAACCGCTCCATCCAATAAATTCACCAACTGTTGAACAGGGTTAGCGTTAGCATTGGCGTCGTTGTTGTTATTCGTTGACCCTTCTTGGGCCGGTTGACGGTTGGGTCTTCTTCTCGGCGGCATATTTCTGTTAAAATATACGCTTATTAGATCTTTATTCAATTCTTTAAATATTTAAGGTTTAACTTCAATACTTTAAGATAATATTTAACACATAACATCTCAAATAAACTCTGACATTTTATTTAATCAAAAATTTTAAACATAAGAAGATAGCATCACTACTATTTACATCAACTATCCTGAGATAAAGAATCTTCAAGATTTAAATCATCGAAATATTCCTTTGTTTATAATCACATCGGAATTTACAGTATTAACTACTCAAAGAAGTATTCACATAATCAAATTGTTCCTATCACTGCCTACTAAGGCGTCGAACAGCTTTACTGCGCTCTTATTCTATAACACAGAACATTGTCCTGCGATCCAACATATACCAAGACAGACACTCGAACTGAACTGGATAGTATATAACCTGATCCTGGGCCTTGTCAATTGCATTCTGAAACGTATAATCTGTCTCCTCAATCTTTTCTTTCTTTGCACGATCATTATCCTCTGCAAGATCTGCACGTCTTGAATCCCTCACCCAAGCATCCTCTGCTATGGCACGCTTGGATAATTTCTCTTTCAAATCATTCTTCAGCTTTTCTATCTCCTCTGACTTCTGCTCACCTTGGCCATGCTCATGAACCAATTCCCACTCCACGTCTCCAAGACGTGTGTAAAGAGTCTCAACCTCACCATCCTTCTACTCGATGGTAGTCTGTTGAGTAAATGTTTGCTCTTTTAACTCCCGAACAGTATTCTATAACTCGATGTTACGGTCATACAGCTCATCGTACATCTCAGCACTAATAGAGTTCGGTGGAAACTCTTCAAGGTCTTCATCCTCCTCTTCAGCTGCCTCAGCCTGAATCTCAACCTCCTCAGAGTCCTCCTTTGAGTCAAACACTGGCTCATGCTCCCGACCAATAACTGTGATCAAAGGAGATGGCTCTCTATGAATCAACTGCTCCCAGACTGTGTGAACGTCTCGGGGCTTCTCCTCAATAGCCACTCGGGGTACGACCTCCCTAGGCTAACTGGATCTTCCAACATCCGACATCCTGACAAATCAAATTTTAAGTCCTAGTTATTACGTGATGCTAATCGATACTAGCGAGTACATAAGTATAAACACATAGCATACAAGGTAGTTATTATCTTTCTTAGAACTCGATAAGTGTTATCATTACTATGTTATCGATCTCTTAAAAGGCTACTACCCTAAGGTTTTCCCCACCTAAGGTTCATAACCTACAGCTATGATACCAGCTTGTGACACTCCCAAATCCGGGTACTTCAATTTTCATGGGATTTAGTGTTCACTATACAAATATCATATATCTATCTACCCATAATAAATGCAACCATGAAATAGATAGAAATAATTCCATCATCTCCCCTTATGGGGTTACAACATCTGAAATAAAATACATAAATAATCCCAGGTCATACTTAACCTTAAATCTCAAATGCGGAAGCGTAAACAAATAAGTCTTAATCATTACATATAAGTCTTAAACAACATTATCAAATAAACAACAAGTCTTCATCACTTGTTGACTTTGCCCTTGCCTTTGCTAGTGGAAGGCTCGTCGGACCTTTCGTTCTTAACTGCAATGTTATTATGCACGAGTGAGCATGATTGCCCACAAGTATAACAATATAACAATATAATAACATGCAAGTGAATCAAAGACTTCTGAATAAAGAAAACTCGGCTTTTGAATCAAGAATTAATAGCAAGAATCAAAAGAACTTCTGAGGGTCATGTAGACACTTGAAATTTTTCTTTCTGTGTACTAACCCTGCAGGAGGGTAAAAATGTCATTTTACTTCGAAGACAACCCCGAGGTAGGGCAAAAGAGCCAGGTCATCCCAGAGACGACCCCGTGAAAGATTCAAAGGACCAATGACGCCCGAACATGTCGTGAACCGAACAAGGATCGCCAAGCTGAGACAGTGTCCACCAGAAACCAACTCAGTAAACCTCGAAAGGCGTGCCATCAATGATAAACCAGCTAACTGCCATCGGGAACCAGAAGATACTTCTCAGCTATCAGCTTCATCTTCCCGGAACCCGACTTAGTCAGACTCAATATTACTCGGCCGCATTCCGCAAAGACTTTTCGGAAGTTTGGTCTGCGAAGCTCGACTTTCACCAAACTGAGACCTAAGGCATGCATTTCGAGGAAACCAGACACGTGGGGCCCAGCCTTAACCACATCTGCTCCAGTCGCATACATGGCCAAGGCTGCCCAAATTTCTCTATATCAGCAGCTAGCAGCTCATAAACAAGAAAGAGAGAGAGAACTTAGACAGAGAAAGTCACATTTAGAGAGAGAGCCTTGGGTGGGACTTATATATACACACTTGGAGTTATTTTCTCTTGTTGATCATCTACTTGGAGCCATGGGAGTGTTGTAAGTTCATCCCAGGAGCCAAACGCTTGTTCACGCGTCCCCCAAAGTGAAACAACGCACTTTCTAGATTTGTTCTTTGTAAATGTTGTTCAAATGATAGATTAATGAGATATCTTGTTTGAATATAGTTAAACTTGTTGTATTTTAAGCATATTGTGTAATAGTTGATAGATTTTACGTTTTTTATCGGTTATATTGTGATTATTACGTTGTAAAAAAACTTTGGAGGCTAGATATACCCAAATCTAGGCCTAATCTAGTTCCTGAGAGGTTCTTAGCATGATGGTTCAACCCGGGGGCTATAACAGCTTAGATTCATGGTATATTGTTGGTCTGATTAGACGACACAATTAACGCGCAAGTATACACGGCCAACGAGTAATAAAGAGTAAGTAAAGATCGTCCCCATGGAGAATTAATGGATAATAGGTCGCCAAAGCACTAGCTCATAATCATCTCAATCTTATTTAAACGGGAGAGATGGAGAATGAATTATTAAAGCTAAGTCAAACTAGGAAAGAATTAAAACATGCAATAACTAATCCTAGGGTAAATTCAGATAATGAAGACATGGGATTACAATTTCCCCCAACACTTCGTTCGAATCTCTTAACTCTCTCACTTAGAATAATAAGCACCTAGAATTGACAACCGAGAAATCACGATTACATAATAGCCTCTTTCGATGGACAACTATGAATCTTCCTAATGCGGCATGTAGGTATATGTCTATCCTACACACTATCAAGCAACTAATATCAAGAATAATTAACAATACACATGTCAAGGGAAAATCTCGTTAACTACTCGTTCAATTACCAACTTTCACATAGGAAGTCATTAAGATTAGATTCTCAATTTGGTTGCATACGGCATTTAGGTATATTTCTATCCCAAACACTATCAAATTATCAATTCTTGAGGACAATGAATAAGACACACGTCACATAATCTCATAGAATACCCACAAGAATCTCTAACTTTCGTATGTTAACATAACTAGGTCTAAACCTATACTCCGTTTATCAAGTTCATATAGGTTCCCAAAGTAATTACGAGTCAAGCAATTAATCGATAAGCACAAGTTATGATAACCAATTAGCAATAATAGCAAAGAGAGAGAGAGAGAGAGAGAGAGAGAGAGAGCAATCAATACAAACTATGTGTTGGGTTCCATTGAAACCCCAAAATATAAACTAAGTCATAAATGACTCAAGCATATCATCCACAAGGTACAATAATAACAAGGAGAGATTAAGGATAGAAATTGCAAATCTTTCTCCTAGCTTGGATCCTTGATGTAATCCCTTGCTTCAATCTTCAAGTCCAAAAGAAACCCTAGAATCTACTAACTACACTAATCTAACACTAATCTATACTAATCTACTGCTAAGCTAGCTAAACAAGAATTGAAAGAAAAAAGGAAAATGGAATGGAAACTAGGGCTAAACCCTTAAGGGGTTGGCTGCTGAGAAAATGAGGGCTTGGCTCTTATATCAAGCCTCTGTCAAAAATTTCAAGTGCAAGTCAAACTTGGTCAAGCCGCTGGTTGGCGCAGCCGCGCGGGATATTGCTTGGGATATGGCGCGGTAGCGTGGGTGCAGGATTTGGGATTCTGGCTTTGGAGATTGGCGCGGCCGCGCGTGCCTGCCGCCTTAATGTGGAGCGGCTGCGAGGGCCTGTGCTGCTGGTTTTTCCTGCTGTTTTCTGCTGCACTTTTCTTCTCTTGATCCTCTAGCCACCTTGTATCCTTTTTAGCTCCTTTGCCTCACCACAACCTCATTTGGCCACTTAACTCATGCTTTGCTCCTGTCCTGCCATCATGCTACCAAGCTCATCTTTGCATCATTTTGGCCTCGTGGCACCATGCTCTCAAGCCTCATCATCCATGTCATCTTCATGCTCAAGCCACTTTCTGTGCGATGCCCCTTTTAGGCCATTTTTGGTCCTTTTACGCTCAATTTGCACTAAAGGAGTTCCTAAACAAGAAAGATGCAAAAGGAAACATAAACACATTAAAAGCACGGGTTTACTTGAGTTTCTGGAACAGAATGAGTTGGATACTATCCGAATAGGCGGTCAATAAAACCACTTATCAAATACCCCCAAACTTAAACGTTGCTAGCCCTTAAGCAACCAAAACAAAACTAAATGACATATGTAATGCAATATATGATGTATGCAAACTACACTACTATGAATGCAAATCCAGACTCCAATCGGTATTGAACTCACAAAAACATGCCTCAGAAAACCACAAGATGATCAAACAGAAAAGCTACCCAAGACTGAGATTTAAAACATATTCCTACAAATCCAAAACTGTCAGCACTGATGTATTGTGCGTTGTGTGCCTGGCAACCATTAAACATGCATTCAGATAAATAATTCACATACTATGCTTCTTAGTGGAAAAACAAGCTTTAACTTAAGAAAAACAGTAAATCATATAAGTTCTAACTAAGACCATGTATTACTAGAGTTAAGAGTCAACAGGGGGTATTTCATTAAGCTTTTATTGCTCACGAGGGCGTATTCGCACTCTCCCGTGTACACATTCGATCGTGCAATGCCTAGTCCTCATAAGCTTTTTAATGATATCCATGTAGCGATCTTTCGACCAACGACTCCCAGACCAGATGGCCTTAGGGCGCTGGGTGTAGAGACACCCCTAGGGCTTACTTGCTCGAATATCAAAGGCCACAGAACTTGACGTAGCTGAAGTGTTTATTCTATTTTTTTTCTTTTTCTTTTTCTTAATCTTTTCTTTTGTTTTCTTTTTTTTTCTGCAAGGGAGTGCGTCTTACACTCCATCTCCCCGCATAAATCATGCATCTCCCCAGCAACGACGCCAAAAACTTGTTGGTCCGATTAGATGACACAATTAACACGCAAGTATACGCGGTCAACAAGTAATAAAGTGTAAGTATAGATATCGTTCCCACGAGGAATTAATGGATAAAAGACGCCAAACCACTAGCTCATAATCATCTCAATCTTATTTAAACGGGCGAGAAGAAGAATGAATTATTAAAGCTAAGGTTAAGTTAAACTAGGCAAGAATTAAAACATGCAATAACTAATCCTAGGGTAAATTCAGATAATGAAGACATGGGATTACAATTTCCCCCAAACTTAAGCTTTTAACAGTCTAGTTATTAGTATATGTGAACTGAAACTCTTTTATTAAAATATAGTTTTCCCACCAGAAGACAAGTATGTGAAAATTTAAACTTAGCATGTCATGATGGTTAACACAGTATCTGACAGATAAGGATTTACATATATGACAATACTATCAAGCTTAAGTCTCAAATCAGTTCAAAAATCAAGTGAATTCAGTTTCCTCATAGGTCAAATACATAACTAACCAACTAAAACTAGATTTATGCAATATGTCCTACATAGAATGCAAAAACAGAATGCAAAAATTTTAAAATTTTGACAAATTTTAACAAAACACGACCTATATGCACTATATAAACAAACACAATAAGCAAAATGAAATGAACTACCCTATATGCAAAATAAAGCCAATACCCCCAAACTTAAACTATTCAATGTCCTCATTGAAGGTAAAGGTAAAAAGAAAGGAACTCCCCTATTCGGCTTCTGATGCTGCATGAAATGAAGTGGCATCCTCTCAGAAGTTTCCCCGTCTCTCTCTGCTCTTGGTAAAATAAACCCCGCTCAACACTATACTCAATGAACCAACCCAACTCCATATCAATCTTGCTCTGCTAGAGATCCCACACTCAATATCTCAATTGATCAGGTTGAGAGGATGAGGTGGATGAGAATTGGTACTTTGGATTGAGGAGGTTGGAGGTTTTCAAAACTAAGGCTTGTAGTGAAGGGGATTGCATGAGATGGAAGAGATGGGGGATTGCATGAAGGAACTTGAGGGTTTGGGATAAAAGGCTTGTGTGCTGCTGATTTACATGAAGCGATGCCCCCCCAAAATCTGCAAGATTTTCCTTAAGACAAGCCCAGTTTATATGTGGCGCGGCCGCGTGTGGTAATGCCTTGGATTGGGCGCGGTCGCGCGGACCATCAGATTTTGTTGCTGCAAATTTTTGGCATGAACTGAGGTTGGCTTTTGCTTTTCATTCATTCCGAGCAGTCGTTGACCTGAAATACGCAGATAATACTTATTAAGCCCTCCTAGACTAACAAAAGTATATAAAATCTATTTACATCAAGAGAATGAACATGGAAAGATATATGCATTTATATTCCCAAAAATTCTCTAAAGGTGTATATGCAATGCAAGTGCATCAAAAGGATGCTATAAGCTCTGTAATCCCAAAAATATACGCATTCATGCATAAGTTCAAAAATGTAGGCAATGAACTCCTAATTCCTACAGTATGCAAAAATTTAAACTAAATATTAACTAATAAGAATTAAACGAGGGGGATGGAAATGTGATAGAAAGCATGTAAATGGAGAATTAAACAAAGAAATAGAGAGAGGGATGATGGGAAGTAGGTAATAGAGAATTAAACAAAGAGAGAGAGAAATGATGGGGTGCCTCCCATCTAGCGCTTGATTTATAGTCCTCTAGCTCGACTGTGTCTGCCCACTGCTACCCAACTCCCCGACGATATTGGAGAACCCTTCCATCCATTAGAATAGCTGTGTGACTTTGGCGGCTTCCCAGTAGGAGCGGATGCAGATTTAAACTACCTAGCATTGGATAAGTAAAAGAATTCCCCGTCCTGAAGGTTGGGGAGCTAGGCAAGGGTTCCGTTGTGTAGGTGAAATGATCGGGGCATGGAGGTATAGACCATACAACGGACTCTTCTTCTATTCTTTTCTCTTCTGACCACCATGGTTTGAAGCTCACGGACTCTCTCATGTCATCGAGATCCGTATCTGTAATGTGGCTTCCAAGGGGGAAAGGGTGTGCAAACTTGACTGGCTTGTTCCACGAAGGCTGAGAAGGCTCTTGGGGGATTTTCACTGTTGGTTCACATTCATACTCCACATCCCCAATTGGCTCTTCTATCTCCATTTCTTTTGGATCGTCCAGTTGTAATTGCACTTTGGATTCTCTATCAGTTTCTGCACCCATATCATAGCACCGATCCTTCTGAGGGTTGTAACTCATAGCATCATTCATTGGAGGTACATGATTTTGCATTGTTGTCTCTTGTTCATATACCCCGTCCTTCCTTAATGCCGTGCTAATATGCTCCACCCAAATCTGAAGATCCTCAATCGATTGCTCTTGCTCTATCAAGGTCTCCTCTGTCGATGCTATGGAATTGCCCCACATAATTTCCAATCTTTCCTTTTCTGTTTCAGTCACGGGCTCCCTGTATTGAGGCTCAATTGTTGAAGGATTGTTGATTAGGGCCATCTAGTTCAGAAAGTTTTGGTTTGATTCTTCTTGGCTCCTAATCACCTTCTCTTGATTCGCTAAGCTCATATACATGAAGTCCATTGTTGACTGTTCTCCTTATAAACATGGAGATTGATAAGTGGGTTCGGATGCAAAATTTGGACTTGGCTCGCATTGTTCTTGATAAATCGCAGTATTTGTCAGAATCCCTTGTTCTTCCTCTATCATCAAGGCCTTGCTAATTTGCTCTACCCAGTTTTGGATATTCTTAACTGACTTCTGTTGCTCAATCAAGATGTCCTTCAGTGATATGTCACCTCCTTCCTCCAATCTTGCATTTTATGTGTCACCCTCAAAATTGTATTGAGGCTCGTAAACTGGAGTCTGGAAAGTGCATTCTGGGGCGTAAACGGGATTTGGATCCCAGTACTGGTCTTGATAATAGTCTGATGAAGGGTTTGCTAAAGGGTCTGGGTGATACTCCCAATCTGGCTGATAAGTGGGATAAGGTTCGGTGTAGGAATAACCACCCCCATACTGCTCTGGCCATAACTGATAAGCTCCTGATGGCTCGTGTAGCTTCCAGCACCATAGTCATACGAAGTAACTGGCTCTCGATTCCGTTGGGCTGAAACAGTATCCAACTTCCTCGAGAGAACCTCTAGTTATGTTGAAAGTGTTGCAATTGGGATGACGCCATCATTGTATTCTTCCCTTGGTTGCTCTTTCCTTTGGTTCCATGGATAGAAATTCAAGTCCATTGTACCTGAGAAGAGAATATAGGAAGAGAATTAAACAAAAATAAAAATAAAATGTTTAAAGTAAGACTAATTTAATTTAAACTAATGTTGGCAAATAGTTATCCAATTAATTCCCTGGCAACGGTGCCAAAAACTTGTTGGTCCGATTAGATGACACAATTAACGCGCAAGTATACACGGCCAACGAGTAATAAAGAGTAAGTAAAGATCGTTCCCACGAAGAATTAACGGATAATAGGTCGCCAAAGCAATAGCTCATAATCATCTCAATCTTATTTAAACGGGCGAGAAGGAGAATGAATTATTAAAGCTAAGTCAAACTAGGCAAGAATTAAAACATGCAATAACTAATCCTAGGGTAAATTCAGATAATGAAGACATGGGATTACAATTTCCCGTAACACTTCGTTCGAATCTCTTAACTCTCTCACTTAGAATAATAAGCACCTAGAATTGACTATCGAGAAATCACGATTATATAATAGCCTCTTTCGATGGACAACTATGAATCTTCCTAATGCGGCATGTAGGTATATGTCTATCCTACACACTATCAAGCAACTAATATCAAGAATAATTAAAAAAACACATGTCACGGGAAAATCTCGTTAACTACTCCTTCAACTACCAACTTTAACATAGGAAGTCATTAAGATTAGATTCTCAATTTGGTTGCATACGGCATTTAGGTATATTTCTATCCCAAACACTATCAAATTATCAATTCTTAAGGACAATGAATAAGACACACGTCACATAATCTCATAGAATACCCAAAAGAATCTCTAACTTTCGCATGTTAACATAACTAGGTCTAAACCTATACTCCGTTTATCAAGTTCATATAGGTTCCCAAAGTAATTACGAGTCAAGCAATTAATCGGTAAGCACAAGTTATGATAACCAATTCGCAATAATAACAAAGAGAGAGAGCAATCAATATAAACTATGTGTTAGGTTCCATTAAAACCCCAAAATATAAACTAAGTCATAAATGACTCAACCATATCATCCACAAGGTACAATAATAACAAGGAGAGATTAAGGATAGAAATTGCAAATCTTTCTCCTAGCTTGGATCCTTGATGTAATCCCTTGCTTTAATCTTCAAGTCCAAAAGAAACCCTAGAATCTACTAACTACACTAATCTAACACTAATATATACTAATCTACTCCTAAGCTAGCTAAACAAGAATTGAAAGAAAAAAGGAAAATGGAATGTAAACTAGGGCTAAACCCTTAAGGGGTTGGCTGCTGAGAAAATGCGGGCTTGGCTCTTATATCAAGCCTCTGCCAAAAATTTTAAGTGCAAGTTAAACTTGGTCAAGCCGCTGGTTGGCGCGGCCGCGCGAGATATTGCTTGGGACATGGCGTGGTCGCGCGGGTGCAGGATTTGGGATTCTAGCTCTGGAGATCGGCGCTGCAGCGCGTGCCTGCCGCCTTAACATGGCGCGGCCGCACGGGCCTGTGCTGCTGGTTTTTCCTGCTGTTTTCTGCTGCACTTTTCTTCTCTTGCTCCTCTAGCCACCTTGTATCCTTTTTGCTCCTTTGCCTCACCACAACCTCATTTGGCCACTTGACTTCATGCTTTGCTCCTATCCTGCCATCATGCTACCAAGCTCATCTTTGCATCGATTTGGCCTCGTGGCACCATGCTCTCAAGCCTCATCATCCATGCCATCTTCATGCTCAAGCCATTTTCTGTGCGATGCCCCTTTTAGGCCATTTTTGGTCCTTTTACGCTCAATTTGCACTAAAGGAGTTCCTAAACAAGAAAGCTGCAAAAGGAAACATAAACACATTAAAAGCACGGGTTTACTTGAGTTTCTGGAACAGAATGAGCTGGATACTATCCGAATAGGCGGTCAATAAAACCACTTAACATATATCTATGGATTTATTATTTTGAACGGTCCTGGTTAACCCGTATAGCCCTAACTCTATATTTAGAGGCGAAAGGGGGGGCGAATCGGCGTGAACGGTGATTTCAACCGATGAAATCGCTTAGTATCGAGGCCGTGGATGTTATGTATACATAATATTGTACAAATCATGTGAGCCTTGGAATCCCGATGTTGAGATCCCCGAACGGATCCGACTTGATTCCCATGATGGACCGGTTTTTATGTTGTAAATGCTTTAAATAACGTAAATATCGATGTACATGTAATATTTGGATCTTGAAAACGAACTCGAGGGGTTAGTCTCGAGAGCTCGGATTCAAGATCTTGTGATAGTGAAAACTTTCATTACGGGAGCTCGGTTCATCGAGATGGCTTTTATGCCCGATGATGATCCAAACTTTCTTAACGCTTTAGCATACATATCATCAAAATGACTTCTCAAAGTAAACCACAAAGAGCTTTTGATGAAAATAAAGTGATTCGGGGTAGATCACATAATAAACGTAAAGAATAAAAGGAAGTATCGAAGTCCTCGATTCCTAGTCGGGCAAAGGATTTGTAAATCTTACTTTCTAAAACCTCATTTCAATTCATATATCTTGCTTAAAATTGAATCTTTCGCTAAATCAAATCCTTCGTACCTAGGCGCAAAAGAGGTAAAGTACTACTTTCAAGACACCAAAAAGACTTAGAAACCAACTAATAAAGCTTTCAAAATCAAAACACACACACATACACACTTTTTGCATAGAAAATCAATAAGATGTGGTACCGTGCTTGCACGGGAGTCGAGGGTGCCTAACACCTTCCCCCCGCTTAACCTAGCCCCCGGATTCCATGAATCTAGGGTTTCATGACCAATCAAAGAGTCACGCATTGGACCATCTTGCGAAAAAAACTATTAAAACTCGGATGAGTTGGTACATCCATTTAAACCATACCAACTGGCGGCTCTGTCTCAATAGGTCCAATCATCAAAATAAAATCAAACTTTCAAAATCGTCGACACATATGTCGGTACTAATTTCCTAAAAACTTACCCTTTAAACTGAACTCCAACGACATAGCGAAAGCGAAAGGGTAAAATAAGACCAATTTAGGAAGTTTAGGCTTTCCTCTCTTTTCCCCCGGATAAGAGAGAAAGGGAAATAAAACCAAAGAAAAAAGAGGCTCCTCCTTCCACAAAAAGGGGCACAAAAAGACTCCGACTTTTTCCCGGCGTCGACAGGTGGCGATTCTGCTGGGGATCAAAGAGGGCTTAAGCCGCGATCAAACTTTTAATTTTCATTCTGCATATGCATTTGTGTGAATGATCTTTGTGTGTGAAAATTGTCGCAATCTTTTAGTATTTTATTAGTGCCTTGCACAATATTAGTGCTTTGCACAATGTCATCATGTTACATGCGGTGTGGACGTGAATGTATGTGAATGTATGTTGTGTTGTACCTCCATTAGGAGGCAATCCCGTCGGTTGTTTTTTACTAGACTCCTATGGATGTTTCCATTGTGAGGCTCAGGAAAGGCACCACTCAGATCCGCTCCAATCGAAACATGGTTGTTTTCATCAAGTAAATTGCGAAGATCTGGGAACCAATTTCAAACAGCCCGTGAGAGTAACCCTAAGATAGGTCAGCCTTTGATAAACCAAACGTGCGGTGTGCTTCTTCATGCCCTATTTATATCTTCTGCGTATATAAATGACCGTTATCTTGAATTGTCATGCATATATCTTTCATAACCTGTCATCAATTCGACTAACCCTTTGTATTGCAGGAAAAGATTAAAAAACCATTAAACTGATGCATAGCATATCATGCATCCCCATCTACCAATATCCAGTCTAAACTAGATATCGGTTGTTTCGCAGATTGGTCCTAGAACCCGATCTCGAGCCAAAAAGGCCCTTTCACCAGTCCAAATGGCTGAAGGAAGTTCATCAAAACCCATCCCAGTATCTAGAGATGAATTCGAGGAGTTTAAGAAACAAATTTTTGAGAAGACCACTCGGTTAAAAGAGCAGTGTAAATTATCTCAAGAACCCAAACTGAAGAATCAGATTGAACCCTATGTGCAAGGAGATATGAAAATACTGAAAAAGGACAGTTATACCCAGATGTCCACACCTATCTCCCCACTCGACGTCGAAATAGCCAAGGAGGCCTCGGTCCAAAAGATGACAAGGGAAATAGTAGACCTTCGAGAGAACAGAGAAATAGGAGACATCATGAAGAAGATGCGACAGATGGAGGATGATATCCGATCTATGAAGGGGACAGGGTTCCACGAAAGTGTTAACTACTCCGACCTCTGTATTTTCCCAACGGCCAGATATCCCTATAAATTTTAAGTCCCAGATTTTGAGAAATACAACGGTTTGGACGACCCTTACACCCATCTGAAGTTATACATAGGCGAGTTAGGATCCTATACCGAGGATGAAAACCTTCGAATGTAGTTGTTCCAAAAGAGCCTTGTCGGTGAAGCCCAGACTTGGTATGCCCTGGATCGACAATTCCAAAGTCCAAGGTTGGGAAGATTTGGCCCACGCGTTCCTCAACCAGTATAGCTTCCAAACCCAAATGGCACCTGATCGCTACCAAGTTACCAAGGTTATGAAACTGAGCAATGAATCGTTCAGGGATTACGCGCAGAGGTGGAGGAACATAGTAGCCCAGGTTAAACCGCCAATGGATGAAACAGAGATGGTGATGACGTTCATCGACATCCAAGAGGCGCCTTATTACGAGAGAGTCCTAGCAGGAATAGGAAAACCCTTCTCCAAAATGATAAAACATGGGGAAATGGCAGAGATGGGTTTGAAGTCTGGTAAGATCAAAGACCTCACAGCCTTAGAAGCAGTCGCTGAACATATACAGTCTGGCAACTATGTGAGCTCTCCCAAGAAGATATACGAGGAGAACGATGAAGATGCATCCTTCATTACACAGGGGAAATCTATGAGTCCCGACAAAAGTCCCTCTACCTGGATAAAGGGAAGAGATTTGCCACAGCAACACCCGGCCTCATTCAACCAAAGCCAGGATAGACAGAGAAAGTTTGAAAGAACGAAAAATAAAGTGTTCACTCCACTAGGCGATTCCCTCGAGAACGTATTGGCCTTATTGATTGACTACAAGAAAATTACTGATTTGGCTCCACCTCTAGATCCAAAGAGTAACCGATATGATCCAAACGAGAGATGTTCTTACCACTCAGATTCTCAGGGACACGATACGGAAGACTGTTGGTCCTTAAAACATAAAATCCAAAATTTAATTGAAAGTGGCGATATTGTGATCAAACAACCTGACCAATCAGATGTCAACACCAACCTTCTGCGGCAGTACAATACAGAGGGATTGAACATGATCGGGTCAGGAAGCACTGGAATGGATCCAAATCATAAGTACATACGGATGATGGAGGAATACCCCCAAAGGAGCGGAGCACATATCTTAGGGTGGGAAAGTCCGGAGGAGTATATGACAGTAATACAAAAATTGGAGACGATCCAGCATCAAGTAACTCTGTTAGCCAAGATGGTAGTGCGCCAGCATCAGATTACAAGAGAGCTTTTCACTCAACCATCAAGGGACCCAGAGTAGGAAAAGGTTAGCCAGAATGCAAGCCTATATTCATCCAAAGCAATTCACCGGACTGAAGAAGAGCAAAGTGAGCTAAAAGGGCAAGAAAATTGGAATGATAAAAATACTCAAAGATCTCGCCAGCGGAAAAATCGCCCTGATGAATGAAAATTCTTAAAGAGGTTAGATCAAATAACATTCCAGACACCTGCAAACCCCTAAAATCCTACGTCATCAAAAGTCAGAAAGAACAAGCAAAGAAGGGTATTCACGCCTCTAGGGGACTCATTGGAAAATATATTGGCACTGTTGGTTGCGCAGAAAAAGATCACTGAGCTCGCTCCTCCAGCTAATCCCAAAGGAAGACAATACGATATCAACAAGAGGTGTCTCTACCATTCTAACTCACCTGGACACGCGACCGAGGAATATTGGACCCTGCTACATAAAATCCAGAATCTCATTGAAAATGGAGAGCTGAAGATAGATATCCCCATGACCGAAAAGGTAAAAGGGAAATGATGGCTATGAGCACCAATTCTTACAGAGCACAATGTGGATTGGTCATAATGAGGGGAGTGGTAGAGGGAAGAAGAGAGTCCCCTAAAGAAATTCAACCACCACCGTCAAACATCTTGTTGCCCAAAGTTAGCAAACACACTCCTGATTCTACCCTACTGGATGATGAGGAGGAAATATTGCTCCTTTCCAATAAGGAAAAAGCCAAAAGGGAAAATTTCTGGCGAGAAATGCAACAACAGTTCGAGAGAACTTTCAAAGCCAAAACCTCCCAGGCCCATGGAAAAGATGAAGGAACATATCAAGGAAAAGGAGGCGAGGGTATCGACAAAGTTAACCCATCAAGGAATCAAGAGTTCATCCCTTTTTATGACAGGTCTAGTTTTAGCGTCCCCGAGGGATACGACGAATATAGAGGTGATCAAGTTATGGCGGTGATTGAAGATGTTCCAGACAGGAAAATAACCTCTACTGCCAGCATCGAAGGCAAGCTGACCTCTTGGAACTGAACTATTAAGCCTCAGCTAACCCAAAATGCGTATATTCAGAGAATACGATTGCGAGTTCTATGAGATGTTAGGACGGTATCATTAGCATTATGTCTTATTTTATGTTTTATGCATTATTATGTTATGCTTTGTTTAAAAAAAAGAAAAAAGAAAAAAATATAAGTCTAGTTTTCAAGTCTAAGCCTGAACTACGAAAGACCTGATCTCCTTCTGCGGGAGTACATAGGCAGCCATTTATGCTGCGGTCAAACCAAACAAAAAAAAGTCAATCCAAACCCCATCAAATCAAACAAAAAATTCAAACCCCATCAAACCAAGCTCAAACCCAAAAAACCCTTTTCAAATATTCAGGTCTGAGCGTGAACTACGTAAGACCTGATCTCCCTTCAAAGGAGTACGTAGGCAGCCAGTGATGGCATGATCTAACTATTACCAAAGTCACAAAACCCTTTTCAACAATTCAGCGATCCCAAGATGCGACTCTTCAACAACTTATCAACCCCTAAATTGCGAGAAGACTTGATCTTCTTTTAACATACAGAAATGCGTGAGTGGCTATCGTGACAAAGTCTATCTCATATCTTACAACCTGTTCTCTAAAATAAAAGCCACAAACCCAGCCTTACAGATCGAACCAAGACTGGTTGAAACTGATACATCAGAAGCCAAGTCAAGCTCTTAGATCCAATTTAGTGGAATTTGAAGGCCTCTCGATATCAAACATCAAAGCCAAAGCGATAATATAAATTGAGAAACACAGCGATATGTCAAGCATGATCATCAGCGAGTATATATATAAACCAAGGCGATGCAAAATCTGAATATAGGGGAGATTATAACAAGTGCACCTGCAAGTTTGATGCGATGATTGGGGCACCCGAACGTCAAAGCTCACCTCGACCTGTTCACCATATGGGTCATAAGGTAGAATATTCTTGCAATCTTGGCATCTTCTCAGCCCATCTGTCAAATATACAGCAAAGCGACTACTCCAGACGACAAGCAAGACTGGGGCAATTTTAAAATTGACGACAACCTGATATTGGGACCCTAACAACAAATGAGACTAGGGCAATATCGAAGACAACGACAACTCTACACTGGGGCAATGTTGGAGACAATGACAACTAGACACTGGTGAATTTATCGACCATCCCAAAAGAGGAAATGCAAGTCGGCACCCATACTGTGATTCCATCAGCATGCTACATCATCATATTCCGAGCTTATCTCATATCATTTCATTGTCAATCTGGTATGATCATTTGATCTCTTACAATCATAACTTTCTTAGAATGCAGTGATCCATGTATGAGGTACGACTCTTTCAACTCCTTATCTATTGTCTGTCTCCATACATTAGCAATGATATACATTAGCGATGATATACATTTTAAGTATAGATAAATCTTGCGTTAGAATCTAAGAAAAAGGTTTTAAAAGAGAAGATTTTGTTTAACTTGTTATGAATATATTAATTTTGATAAGCATCCGTGGATCAAGAATCATGAGAACGATTAGAGAATTAAGACTATTCAACCTTTTGATTACGCACGACATCCTAGTTCAAAATGCTTTTTGGAGCAGAATCGACCTCATATACATATTTGCACTTTGCGGTTGCCCTAACTCTTAATTGTGGGGTATGAAACTGTGGCAAAATCGATGACAATTAATGCGAAGATAGAAGATAAATGATGGCGAATCTAATGTCTCGAACTATGGCATGGTATTAAGTCTGAGGGGTGTCTTTACACCTGGTGCCCTAAAGCCGTCTGGTTTGAGAGTCATCGGCCTAACGCTCGCTACATGGGTAATTTAGAGCCTAAGAAAACGAGCATTGCAAGGAGGTAAAAGGCGAGACCGGAGCAGATTCTTATCATGGCCTGGGTTACTCGAGTAATTAAGCCTGAGGGGTATTTTTACACCTGGTGCCCTAAAGCTGTCTGGTTCAGGAGTCATCAGCCTAACACTCGTTACATGGGTAATTTAAGCCTAAGAAAACGAATCTTGCATAGGGTCAAGCAAAGAAAAAATAGATGAGACCATCTGACTTATCTCGAAGTGTGGCCTTTGTTACTCGAGCAAGTAAACCCGAAGGGGTGTCTTTACACCTAATGCCCTAAAGCCATTTGGTTTGGGTGTCATTGGTCCAAAACTCGTTAAATGGGTAACTCTGAATAGCCTAAGAGAGCGAGCCAAGTTAAGCGAGGAGAAAAAGAAAAAAGAAAATTTGGAGTTAAGGAAAAATTACGAGATAAGAATGAGATCATCTAAAGTCATGGAAGAGAAACCTCTGCTAAGGGTTGCGTCACTCATAGTGCACATGTCATATGACGTTAATTCTGCGAAGAACGATATATAGAGGCGAAGACGAAGTATCTTTGATAAAAGGAGATAAGTCTTTTCAATCTAATCTTACTCATGAACAATGACCATGGATGCTTAAAAGTTTTCTTGCGATTTCATAACTTGTTAAATGAAAAAATTCTTTATGATAAAAAAGAATTAAAAAAATAACCTTGAGGTTAGCGATTTACAATCCTCTTGGCGATAAGAAAAAATACAGCGATGACGAGTTAAGTGGCAGACCCGATGAGCATTCAATTTCATGAACTTTAACTTCATATGCCTCATTGATGATATTGTACTAATGTTTATATCAAAGATATCCCCGACGGCTAGAGCCGTCAAGCTTTTTGGTGCATTTTATTCTCCGTCTGATGTGCAGGATATTACTTACTCTTGACGTGGTCAACAAAGCAAGTTTCTTATAATCCCCATTACAACATGTGAAAGGGCTGGGGCATTTTACAATTCAATGAAAAGGAAGGAGCCTAAGGCCGGACCAAGCTTTTCATCAAAATAAATGAGAGGACTTTTGAAAGAAATTGCAATGATATGAGCTTGCGACGACAAAAGAAGGATAAAATTCCTTGAAGATCCCTACCTGTGAAAAAAACAACAGCTCATCTGTAAAATAGTATCAAAAGACCAAGCAGGGGTCAATCCTAACTCACAATTTTTAAATGCGAATCCATGACATATAATGCATGCATCATGACATATGTAGTGAATGAAAAGCATTATATATACATCTCTACAAAATACATAAAATTGTATGCGTCAAATATCATCTCTGTCCTACAAATAAAAGTAAAAAGTATCTAATCGAAATGGGGCAGAGCCGCCTGTCGACTAACAAAAAGCCTAACGAATGAACTCTACATATCAAATATATCAACCTACGCCAAGTCCTCCCAAATCGAGGCCTCCACACCGAAGTTCAAATCTGCATAGTGAAAGAGCGAGCCGCATCCTCTAGCGACGTCAGCGGCACCCTGGTCATCAGTCAAGCCAGTATCTAATCCAGCGGGGTCGTAAGTAAAAAGAACTCTCCTTTTTATAATCAATGATGTAATCCGTTGGCTACAACCCAACGCAGGTCGGCAAATCCCCGATGATGTAATCCATTGGCAATAACCCAACGCAGGTCGGCAAATCCCCGATGATGTAATCCGTTGGCAACAACCCAACACAGGTCGGCAATTCCCTGATGATGTAATTCGTTGGCAACAACCCAACGCAGGTCAGCAAATCCCCGATAATGTAATCCGTTGGCAACAACCCAACGCAGATTGACAAATCCCCGATGATGTAATTCATTGGCAATAACCCAACGCAGGTCGGCAAATCCCCAATGATGTAATCCGTTGACAACAACCCAACGCAGGTCGGCAAATCCCCGATGATGTAATCCGTTGGCAACAACCCAACGCAGGTCGGCAAATCCCCGATGATGTAATCCCTTGGCAACAACCCAACGCAGATCGGCAAATCCCCGATGATGTAATCCATTGCCAATAACCCAAAGCAGGTCAGGAAATCCCCGATGATGTAATCCGCTGGCAACAACCCAACGTAGGTCGGCAAATCCCCGATGATGTAATCCGTTGGCAACAACCCAACGTAGGTTGGCAAATCCCCGATGATGTAATCCGTTGGCAATAACCCAACACAGGTCGACAAATCCCCGATGATGTAATCCGTTGGCAACAACCCAACGCAGGTCGGCAAATCCCTGATGATGTAATCCGTTGTCAACAACCCAATGCAGATCGGCAAATGCCCATTGATGTAATCCGTTGGCAACAACCCAACGCAGGTCGGCAAATCCCCGATGATGTAATTCGTTGGCAACAACCCAACGCTAGTCGGCAAAAACCCAATGATGCAATCCGTTGGCTACGACCCAGTGCAGGTCGACTTAACCAGGATAACGTAATCCTTAAACTTCCCCAGCTGGGGGAGAATAACCCCTTTCTAATCTCACATATCATTACATATATTATACCTGACATTGTATTATCTGATATACCTTGTCATACATTCTCTGTGTCTAGTAATCTTTGTCCTATTCATTCCATTACATTACATAAATATGACAAAGAGGGGCATCTGTAGACACTCAAAATTTTGCTTTCTCTGTACTAACCCTGTAGGAGGGTAAAAGCATCATTTTACTTCGAAGACAACCCTGAGGTAGGGCAAAAGAGCCAGGTCATCCCGGAGACGACCCCGTGAAAGATTCAAAGGACCAATGACGCCCGAACTTGTCGTGAACCAAACAAAGATAGCCAAGTTGAGACAGTGTCCACCAGAAACCAACTCAGCAAACTTTGAAAGGCGTGCTATCAACGATAAACCAGCTAACTTCCGTTAGGAACCAGAAGATACTTCTCAACTATTAGCATCATCTTCCCGGACCCCGACTTAGTCAGACTCAATATTACTCGGCCGCATTTCGTAAAGACTTTTCAGAAGTTCGATTTGCGAAGCTCGACTTTCACCAAACAGAGACCTAAGGCACACATTTTGAGGTAACCAAACACGTGGCGCCCAGCCTCAACCACATTTGCTCCATCCGCATGCATGGTCAAGGCTGCCCGAATTTCTCTATATCAGCAGCTAGCAGCTCATAAACAAGAAAGAGAGAGAGAAAGTCACATTTAGAGAGAGAGAGAGCCTCGGGTGGGACTTCTATATACACACTTGGAGTTATTTTCTCTTGTTGATCATCCACTTGGAGCCATGGGAGTGTTCTAAGTTCATCCCGGGAGTCAAAACGCTTGTTCACGCATCCCCCAAGGTGAAACAACGTACTTTCTAGTTTCGTTCTTTGTAAATGTTGTTCAAATGATAGATTAATGAGATATCTTATTTTAATATAATTAAACTTGTTGTATTTTAAGCATATTGTTTAATAGTTGATAGATTTTACGTTTTTATCGGTTATATTGTGAATAGTACATTGTAAAAAAACTTCGGAGGCTAGATATACCCAAATCTAGGCCTAATCTAGTTCCTGAGAGGTTGTTAGCATGATGCTTCAACCCGGGGGCTATAACGGCTTAGATTTATGGTATATCTATGGATTTATTATTTTGAACGGTCCCGGTTAACCCGTATAGCCCTAAATCTATATTTAGAGGTGAAAGGGGGGGGGGGCGAATCGGCGTGAACAGTGATTTCAACAGATGAAATCACTTAGTATCGAGGCCGTGGATGTTATGTATATATAATATTGTACAAATCATGTGAGGCTAGGAATCCCGATGTTGAGATCCCCGAACGGATCCGACTTGATTCCCACGATGGACCGGTTTTTTATGTTGTAAATGCTTTAAATAGTGTAAATATCGATGTACATGTAATATTTGGATCTTGAAAACGAACTCGAGGGGTTAGTTTCGAGAGCTTGGATTCAAGATCACGTGATAGTGAAAACTTTCATTACGGGAGCTCGGTTCATCGAGATGGCTTTTATGCCCGATGATGATCCGAACTTTCTTAACGCTTTAGCATACATATCATCAAAATTACTTCTCAAAGAAAACCACAAAGAGCTTTTGATGAAAATAAAGAGATTCGGGGTAGATCACATAATAAACGTAAAGAATAAAAGGAAGTATCGAAGTCCTCGATTCCTAGTCGGGCAAAGGATTGAAAATCTTACTTTCTAAAACCTCATTTCAATTCATATATCTTGTTTAAAATTGAATCTTTTGCTAAATCAAATTCTTCGTACCTAGGCGCAAAAGAGGTACAGCACTACTTTCAAGACACCAAAAAGACTTAGAAATCAACTAATAAAGCTTTAAAAATCAAAACACACACACACATACACACTTTTTGCATAGAAAATCAATAAGATGCAGTACCGTGCTTGCACGGGAGTCGGGGGGTGCCTAACACCTTCCCCCCGCTTAACCTAGCCCCTGGATTCCACGAATCTCGGGTTTCAAGACCAATTAAAGAGTCACGCATTGGACCATCTTGCGAAAAAAAACTATTAAAACTCGGATGAGTTGGTACATCCATTTAAATCATACCAACTGGCTGCTCTGTCTCAATCGGTCCAATCATCAAAATAAAATCAAACTTTTCAAAATCGTCGACACATATGTCGGTACCAATTTCCTAAAAACTTACCCTTTAAACGGAACTCCAACGACATACCGAAAGCAAAAGGGTAAAATAAGACCAATTTAAGAAGTTTGGGCTTTCCTCTCTTTTCCCCCAGATAAGAGAGAAAGGAAATAAAACCAAAGAAAAAAAAGTCTCCTCCTTCCACAAAAAGGGGCACAAAAAGACTCTGACTTTTTCCCGGCGTCGACAGGTCATAAGACCTTGAACTATGTCCTAAGTTGTCGAGTATTTCTACTTTAAACCTTTAACAGTCATAAGACTACATGGACTCTACTTCTCGTACTTAGGTGGATCAGCCCTTAGTACCATACTATGCACAATATCTCAACGCTAAAGCATAAATAATTCCCTAGAACAGAGTTGTTCATCTTAGTTTGACATCAGAGTCCGCACCAAAGGAAGTGTGGTTTGGATAAGCTCAATAATAGTTTTAGAATTTAGAACGTTCATCAACTATGGACTAGTCAAATCAATAAAGGTTCGCTAGTCTTATAAGGTTCAACAATAAATGATATTCAAATCAAATAATAATTCTCAAGAGTATACAATCGAATAAGTATTGTATAACTGGAATCATGTTTTTAAGGAACCATAATATCTCATATGGAATCTCAACTTGAATAAATAAGGATAAGAACTTGCATCATGATAGTATTTCAAGAATAGAAAACTTTCTCAATAAAAGTAAAGTCTGAGTTTAGAAACTTGCTTAACATAAGAATAAGGATTAGAAAACTTGCTTAACAATACTAAGTTAGGGATAGAACACTTGCTCAATTTAAAGAGTATAGATAAGAAAACTTGCGTAATCGTAATCGAGTTAGGGTAAGGAAACTTGCTTAACAATAATAAGTTAGGGATAAAACACTTGCCTCGTGCACAAGCTACAAATATAATTATAAGTCACTTCCTTAACGTCTTACACATTACATTATGTATATGACATTGATTAGTTTTCATAGCTATTATGTTTAACCATTGAACTTCCTACTTAAGTTCAACTTACAACTAGGTTTATAATGTTAACTTGTTGACTAACCACATAACATGAGTATAGACTCATAACATGCATATCATACAAGTGTAAGCTCTTAGACAAATTATAATCAAGTTTTACGACCACAATATCCAAATTCACACTTAGTTTGTTAACATGAAACTTCAAATTATATAATATGTGTCAACAACATGTTATAGTATTGTTTTACATGTTCCTTATGTTATCAAGTTCATTAGGTTAGGTTAGCTTATCATGTTATAGCTTAAAATCACACAAATGAAGCAAAATTTCATTTTCCTCTGCACCACACCCGCTGGGGCGGGTGTTATGCCCACTGGGGCGAGCTTATGTTCGGTCTGCTGGGGTGGGTTTGGACCCCGCTGGGGCGAATGGCTTCGGCCAGTTCAGCACCAGTTCGCGATTTTGACAGTTAAGGCCAAATAAATCCAAATTAAACCAACACAACGATTCTCATGAAGTATAAACTTCATAGAAACATCATATAATGATTCTCACATGCTTTTCACACTTTATATCATGTAATTACTCAAATCAAATCACATAAATTCACTGTTTTTGGTATTTTATAAAGTTTTGAAAGAAAACATGAAATCCAACGTCACGAATTCGTTATAACTCCAAATCCGCCCGTTTAAAGTTTGTTTTGTTCGTTTAAACATACATGATCATAATCAACTATAAATTTTAAGTTAAACAAACAATTTAAAGCATACAATTTGTACATTAGGGCCAAATACATTGTTCTTCATATTTTTCATACTCTGTAATTCATGAAACTTTGATTAAAGCATGTTTACCTGAAATTGATTACTCTAACACATGAATATATGATATAAAGTATGTTATCAACATATAATAACACATATATAATCATATCTTAAGTTAATCATCAAAATCGTTCTTCATAGAGAACTTTAAAACACGTTAATGGAGAAACTTTGAAAACTAAATTTGAAAACTTAAGAGGAGGGATTACCCTTGCTAGTTTGTGAAGATGATTCAAAACTTTAGTTCTCCACTAATCTTTCTTCAATTCTCAATCTCTCTCAAGTGTTCTCTCTATTCTCTCTACTTAGTTCTCTGATGAATGATATAATGAAGGAATGAATACTGATATAAGATATAATAATACGTATGCAGTATATATGTATATAAGTGATACGTTAGTGGTGTTAGTTAATTCCATAATGGGTTAACTATTCCAACTCCTTCTAAAGCCTTGTTTGGCTAGCTCTCTTATATACTCCTTTCCCTTTATTTTAATTAAAGTGCTTATAACATATTTTTAATTGTCACACTTAATAAATCAAATAATCTTATTTAAATTTAATTAAATAAAATATGACAATCCACATTAAATCACATAATCACATAATTAAAATTCTCATTTATTAATTATGTGAAATCTTTACATCTCTAATTAATTATTACATTAATTAGAATAACATTATGCTTATTAAATAATTCATTTAATCAAATAAGCTCAATTAAATTCATACTTTGAACTATAAAAATTCTCTACATTAATTTAATCGATGTGACACATATAATTAAATTAATCTACCACAATTTCATCGAATAATTATTTGACTCAATAAATAAATTATTAAAAATATTTATTTAATTCAATAAATATTTAAATTAAATTAAAAAATTCTTGTTCGTCACATTAAGTCCCTTTCAATTTGGGCCAAGCTTGGGCCAATGAATTAAATTGTTGGGCTCTCTAATTAATTACTTGAACCAAGGAAATTGACATAATCCAATAATTTTAATGTTAATTTACCCTAATCATTTAATTAGGGTTTTCATTCACTCATTTGTAATTTAAATAATCACTCATGTACATTAAATTTTTATAACCCAATTAGACTTGCTTTAGTTAAGTTATAAAATTAACTAATACAGATGTATAAAATAAATCTCTTATGGTTAGTATATATTTAAAATACTAATATTCTTCAATATTATAACTCTTAGGTTATTTAATTATCATACCCAATATATATTAGGTTACGAAACTTTATTATTAACCATTTTTATATGTTAAATAAATATATACACATTAAATAATACATATTTATTTAATCACTTGCATAATCCACATAAGTCATCACATATTCCATTAATTTATTAACTTAATTAGCCTTAATTGGCTTGATAAGTTATTACCATTCATATGATCACTTAATATAATTCATATAAATAATTGATCACCTAAAGATTATAAATTTTTTTAATTTACTGTTCAAGGCTAACATTCAAGCTATGTTAATTTTTACCATAACTTATATTACTATTCCTTAATCAGATTGATTAAGTATTCATCTTAGTTAATAAATAAATTAACTATCTAGCTTAATTCACATATTCACTTATATGGTTCAAGTACTTTCTAAAAAAAAATTATTCGCAAAAATTACACATAATCATGTAAAATTCTCGGTCCTTACACTCGGACCCTATTCACCTGCCACCAATAGCTAGCTTCAGATTTCATCATGAACGTTGTTAATAGGTCTCCAAATCTGGGTATTTTATTTTGATGATAACAAATTACGTAAATAGGTCAAAAGGGTAGAATCCTCTCCATAGGATTAAAAATATTAAAACATGAGTTTAATTATCTCGAATATTTTGACCAAAAATATTTATTTTCTAAAACTTCATTTGAACTTATTTTCTAAACCTTGCTAAATCTAATATCAAGTATTAATAAAATAATTTCATATATTAACATTTCCTAAAGCAAGGAGATTCCTATTTATATTTCAAAATGATTTTAAAATCTTTATGGGCAAAAAGGATTTCTAAATATATATATATACAAACCGTGTGTGCATGTGTTGGTGTGTGTGCCGCATATATGTGAAGTGCGTGTGTGTGCCGTGAATGTGGGTGTGTGATGTGCCTGACAAAAAGAAAAATGGCTTATGCGTTATGTTTTGAAAGTTAGCAAAAATTATGTAATGACTCACATGTTACAAACATTTGTTTTGGGCCAAAACATTTCTTAATCCGACAAATTACATTTGATCCGAGCCCTTTAATTCTCATTATGCAATCCGGAACTTCTATTTTAAAAATAAATTTCCAAAATTATAGTTTTGCCCTAACCTCAAAAATCCTATAAATAGGAGGATTTTTCATTCATTTCAAATTACCAATTTACATATCTGAAATGTTTACTCTCCTTGCCTATATTTTGTCCGATTAAGCTTTCACTCTCTTCTTCTAATCAAAGTTCTAATTCTATTTTGGAAGAGAAAAATTGATCAAAGTATTTGAGATAAGTTAATAATTTATTACTGTTCATAATATCTCATACTTGGTAATATATATAGATAATTAGATATAAACTGCTATACACATTTATATATATATATATATATATATATATATATATATTTCATATATCAATATCGAGTAAAATGTCAGTACTTAGATATCGATATAATTCGAAAGTAATTTTTTTAAAATTCTCCGAACGATCTTTAAAATCCTAAGTGGCCTTTTACTGATATAAATAATCTATATAAATATTGTATAATATTTATATATGATTATCAAGTTGTGAATCAAAAAATTTAGTCAGTACTTAGATACCGATATTCGGAGATATTTCTTAATAAAGAATATTATCTAGACGGTCTTTGAAATCCTAAGTGGCCAAATTATTCACAACGTAGATCAAATATAATATAATATATATAAGTGGGTGAAACAAGTTTATTCAAGTATTATCTAAATTGATCAAATTAATATACTTGATAAACTATCATTAAAAAGGTATACTGCTCATATAATTGTTCATAAACTATCTGTTGCATTATATGTAAAGTTTATATGGTTGTTTAAACTCAAAGTTACATTTGCTTAAAACCATAGAAACACACTCTTTATTAAGAAAAATATTTTCTAGAAATTTAAACCATAGAAAAATATTCTTTATCAAAAGAAAAAAAATCTTTACAAAGCTGCATCAATTTACTTATCTGCTTTCACAGAAACGCACAACATAAAAGTCTTGAACTTTGATCAAATACTTAAATTCTATATCTGCTTATCTGAGAAGTATCTGTTCGACATTTTTATCTGCTTACTATTAGAAACTAATATTCAAACAAAACTTTTTGTAAAAAGTAAAAGGTTGAATTAGTTTATTTTATACTTGTGAGAAAGACAAAAATTATTTGACCAAGACCAGAGTCTTAGAGAGGTCAGCTGGGAGTTAGGTCTCTAGTGTACTTTTGAGGGGAGGAAGAGATTTTTGTTTCAAGGCCAAGTTATTGAATAGTTCAAAGCTCAAAAGAAGATTCAACTAAGCTTGAGGAAGGAGTTGGGAGTTCGTTGTCCAAGGTAGTTAGTTGCAGATAGTTGTAAGTTTATCTTTAAAACTTTGTAAAGGCTTCTCCGCCTATTGAAGGAGTATTTATTACAGGGAGTAATAATATCTCAAGTCTTGGAGAGGAGCTTGAGACTGGACGTAGCAACAAACCCGAGCTGTATATTGTGAACCAGATAAATATATGTGCATTGTGTGATTGAATTTTTAATCTGCTTATTAAATTCTTAATTATATAAATTAACCCACTAAAAATTTAAAAAGGTCAAAGATAATTTTTAAACAGTAATAATCCATTCAACCCCCCCCCCCCCTTCTAGATTATTATTGGACTTTCAATTGGTATCAGAGCAGTGCTCTTTAACTTGTTTGTTAAATAATTACAGGCATATCTAAGAGTAGATCCATCTATGGCCTACACAAATGCTACCGGTTGCAGAGAAGGACTATCAATGTCCAGACCTCCACTATTTTATGGTACAAACTTTGCCACCGGGAAAAATAGATTCAAAATCTACGGTAAATCTCAAGGAATCTAAATTTGGCTAGCAATAGAAGGAGGTGTAAAAATTCCCACAAAAATTGAAGATGAAAAGATCGTAGAAAAAGATGCTGGGAAATTCACCACCGAGGATGAGGAGATTATGAATATTGCCTCCAAAGCTGAACCAGTGCTAACCAGTGCTCTTATAGAAAAAGAATACAAAAGAGTTAGCAACTGCAAGAATGCTAAAGAAATCTGGGAAAAATTGATTGTAACCTATGAAGGAACCGGTCATATCAAAGAAACCAGAAAAGATGCTCTAATCCAAGAGTATGAAAGCTTCAAGCTAGAAGAAGGTGAGAAAATTATTGATATGGAAACTCATTTTTTCAGAATCATTGATGAGCTAGAACAACTGGGAAAAGCATACACAACAAATGAGAAGAACAGAAGAATTCTCAAAGCCCTTCCATCTGTATGGAAAATAAAAGTTACAGCTATCAAGGAAATGCAGGATCTAACTGCTTATCCCTTTGATAGCCTCATTGGAAATCTTCGTGCCCACGAAGTCGACATGCTAATCAAAAAAGCAGGATAAGACACAGGCCTCAAAAAGAAAGGAATCGCTTTCAAAGCCTTACTCGTTGATCAAGAAAGCGATGATGATGAATTAAATGAAGAACTTATGAGTCTAGATAATAACGAAGTTGCATTATTATCAAGACAACTTAGGAGAGTAATCCAAAGTAAAGCAAAGAGATATGGCAAAGGCTTTATGAAAACAAATAACAACTTCTGAAATAAGCAAGCCTTTAAGCCAAAAATACCAGGAAGGAATTTTAAAGCTACCAACAGCAACTTCAGAAATACTGGCTCAAATGAAAACTCAAATTTGTTTTGAATGCAACCAACCAGGACACTTCAAAAAGGATTGCCCGAAACTAGCCAACAACAAAGTTCTAGTAGGTGAAGAAGGTTGGGATCTAAGTGATGAAGAAGAATCTACTGAACCAACCGAGGAAACCACAAATTTATGTTTAATAGCGGATAATGACTCATCACCGAGATCTAAGGTAAATTCAGAACATCAATTATCTAGCACTTCATTTGCCACACATAATTTAGAAAACATAAATGAAGAACATCATGAATTACAAGAAGCATATAATTTTCTATATGAAGATAATGAAATTATTAAAGAAGATTTTATTAAATTAAAAATATCATTAGAAAAATTAATTAAAGCAAATTGAAATCTTGAAATAAAAAATTCAATTTTAATTATGATTAACGAAACCTTAAAAGAAGAAAATGAGTAGCTAGAAAATGATTCTTTAGGAAATCTTGCAACAAAAAAAGAACTACAAAAATTAAGAAAAATAAATAGAAATCTTGAAATAGAAAATTCAACACTTACTATTTATATTGAAAATATTAAAATTGAAAATTCAACTCTTGCTGTGATTATAGAAAATTCTCAAACACTAAATCAAGAAATAAGTAAAAAGGAAAACTCATCTCAGAAATTAGAAAAACAAAATGAAGAATCTACTTCAATGAATCAAATTAAAATGTTGACTCTAGAACGTGATGACTTAAACTCTACAGTTATTAAATTTGCAAAAGGGAAAGAAAATCTTGACGTTATACTCAGTCAACAAAGATGTAGTTTTAATAAAGAAGGATTAGGGCATATCGGAGAATCCAATAAGACAAAAGATAAAAAAAAAAACTCTATCATGTTAAAAGTAAAGAAAAAGGTCATGCATCTCCTTTTGGTAAATGCTCTTATTGTAACAAAAATGGTCATTTGATTTACTCATGTAATGCCAAGAATGGAAACTACAAAGGAAAAATGATTTGGGCACCAAAAGGAAGTTATACTACACCTATTATCACAAAAAAAGAATTTCTTTCTCATGAAAGACCATCTAAAAACTCTCGTCAAAATCTTTCAAATAAAATAGTTAATCATACATATTATAAATCTGTTAACCATAGAACATTTGTGTCTACCAATGATTATTATCATATACCAAACTTTGTAAAGGAAAATACAAATGATCCTTATACAAGATGGAAAACTTACCCAAAGGACCCTTCTCATTAAAGGGTACCAGTTTATAAATATAATATATGTTGCAGGTATGTCTCACAGCTGACTCTAATAAAAATAAATGGTACCTTGATAGCGGTTGTTCAAGACACATGACAAGAGACAAAACAAAATTAAGCAATCTACAAGCTACAGACTGTAATGAGGCAACATTTGAAGATAGCAACAAAGGTAAAGTTGTTGGAATTGAAAATGTGTACAATAAACACATAACAATCTCTAACGTTCAATTAGTCACAGGACTCAAGTACAATCTTCTATCCATTAGTCAACTGTGTGATAGTGGTTTTAAAATAACATTCAGTCCTCATAACTGTTCAATATATGATCAAACTGGAAAATTAATTCTACTTTGTCCTAGGAGTCAAAATGTGCACACGTGTGATTTAGATACATACTCACACCTGGACAATGTGTGTCTTGTATCTGCAAATGACGATCCTTGGCTTTGGCATCGTAGATTAGGACACATTAACATGAAATTAATTAATAACATATCCTCTAAGGAACATGTTCGTGGTATTCCAAAACTAAAATTCCTTAAAGACCATATCTATGAAGCCTATGAATTAGAAAAACAAATTCATGCATCTCACAAACCTAAACTCACAGTATCAACCTCTCGACCACTAGAACTCTTACATATGGACTTAGTAGGACCTATTCCTAAACATAGCATGGGGGGTGCTGTCTATATTTTAGTCCTAGTTGATGACTATTCAAGATTCACTTGGGTTGATTTTTTAAAATTCAAAAATAAAGCGATAAACTCTTTCTCTGCTCTATGTAAGAAAATTCAGAATCAACAGGGAAGCTCTATTGTTTATATTCGGTCTGATTATGGAAGAGAATTTGATAATTTTGATTTTATAATGTTCTGTGATGAGCACGGTATAAGTCATAACTTTTCTGCACCCTAAACACCTCAACCAAATGGTGTAGTTGAAAGAAAAAATCGTACTTTACAAGAAATGGCCAATACTATGCTCAATGAATATCGACTTCCTAAATATTTTTGGGCTGAAGTAATTGCAACATCCTGCTATATTTTAAATCGAGTCTTGCTAAGACCAATGTTACTCAAAACTCCCTATGAACTCTTTTATAAAAGAACTCCAAAAATAAATTATTTTCGTGTTTTTGGGAGTTAATGCTTTAGTCTAAATACTAAACAATATCTAGTGAAATTCGACCCCAAATCTGATGAAGGAATTTTTCTGGGATATTCACTAAATAGTAAAGCATATAGAGTCTTTAATAAAAGAACTCTAGTCATGGAAGAGTTAATGACTGTAACCTTTGATGAATCTAAACCTCCTCCAAAATACAAAGAACTGACAGAAAATGATACAGTCATTGAAGACATTCTCAGAAATATGGAAGAACTAAAAATAGATGATATATCTCCACCTGTCACTATTAATCCTCTTGAAAATCTTAATCCACAGCTAAATGACTTGCCCAAAGAATCACATGCTATAAGAAATCATCCAATAGAAAATGTAATTGGTGATATCGATAAAGGAATTCTTACAAGATCACAAGCACAAAATATGGCCAGTCATCTACCCTTTCTGTCACAAATTGAGCCTAAAAATATAAAAGATGCATTGCTTGATGAAGACTGGATAATAGCTATATAAGAAGAACTTGAACAGTTCACAAGAAACAAAGTCTGGGAATTAGTTCCAACTCCCGAAGAAACCTCCATTATTGGAACTCGATGGGTATTTCGTAACAAGTTAGATGAAAATAGAACTATAATACGTAATAACGGCACGACTAGTTGCATAAGGGTATAATCAACTTGAAGGAATTGACTATGATGAAACATATGCTCCTGTTGCTAGAATTAAGTCTATACGTATGTTATTAGCTTTTGCATGCCATAAAGATTTTAAACTATTTCAAATGGATGTCAAATCTGCTTTTCTGAATGGTGTCATTGAAGAAGAGGTTTATGTTAAACAACTCCCTAACTTTGAAAACTTTGATCATCCTGAATATGTATATAAACTGTACAAAGCTTTATACGGTCTAAAACAAGCTCCCAGGGCATAGTATGAGAGATTAAGTAAATTCTTGTTATAAAATGGCTATAAAAGGGGCACAGTAGATACTACCCTTTTTACAAAATATAAAAATGATGATATTCTTTTTTTATAAATATATGTTGATGATATCATTTTTGGATCTACTAATATGACTATGTGTAATGATTTCTCTGAAAGCATGAGTAAGGAATTTGAAATGAGCATGATGAGAGAATTAATTTCTTCCTAGGACTACAAATCAAGCCAGGAGAAAAAGGTATTCATATCTCTTAATCAAAATATTGCAAAGAAATGATTAAGAAATTTAGACTAGAATCTGTGAAATCTCTTAATACTTTTATGTCAACTACTGATAAACTAACAGCTGATGAGAATGGAAAAAGTGTTGACACAAAGAAATATCGAGGAATGATAGGCAGTCTCCTTTACATCACAGCTAGTAGACCTGATATTATGTTCAATGTCTACAAATATGCCAGATTTCAAGTAAACCCTAAAGAATATCATTTAGTTGCAGTTAAAAGAATATTTTGATATCTTAAAGGAACTACAGGCATAGGTCTATGGTATCCTAAAGGTCAACCATTTGACCTTGTGTGTTTTTCTGATTCTGACTATACCGGTCATCATGTTGATCGAAAAAGCACAAGTGGCACTTGTCAGTTCTTAGGCGGATGTTTAGTTTCCCGGTTCTCTAAGAAACAAAACTCTATATATATTTCAACCATCGAAGCCTAATATATAGCTACTGCACGGTGTTGTGCACAGATATTGTGGATGAAACAGACCCTTGCAGATTACAATATAAAATTTAAATGTGTCTCAATCTTATGTGACAATACAAGCACTATAAACTTGAGTAAAAATACCGTATTACATGCTAAATCAAAACACATTGATGTTAGACATCATTTCTTACGGGATCATGTAAACAATGGTGATGAGTTAAAATTATGTACTGCAAGTGCACAGTGTCTATCGTAGATTTAGCAAGTGCAGGTCGAACCACAGAGACTAGATCAATTCTTTAATATATCCTTAATTAATATTTTAGGCAAATTAGAAATAAATATGGTGGTGATGATTAACTAACTAAATTATGTAAACTAATAATTACTAATGAAAACTATTAATGAGAAAAACTACCTAGGAATCCGAATCCACCAAATATTAACATAATAAACAATTCCTTACTCCAAATTAATTACCAAATTATTTTTCCTTTCCTTTAAAAATAATAATTTATATAATTAATATGGGCAAGTATAAGTTATGAAAAATTCACAGATTAACTATAACTTATCAAAACCTCGAAATCAATATAAAAAATCATATGCAATTCGTGCGGGAAAAAAAATATGAAGGAGAAAATAATTAGGCACTAATTTCGGAACGGAAAGAAAATATTATTATGAAATACTTAGTTTCATCATCATCCTAGGTATTCAAAATTTAGCTAGCCATTGAATTAAAAATAAAATAAAAACAAATAAACTAATTATTACTTGATATTAATTTAACTAATAGAAATAGAACAATTTAATAAAATTAATACATAATAAGGCGTAAATGATAATATGACATCTAGCAGTGCTAAAAGGAAGTAAAAAGTAAATGGAATTTAACACATGATATAGCAAAGCTAGTAACCAAATGAATATTTTAATATAAAGAAGAAATTATGAATACAAGATTCCACTCCCTCACTCAAGCTTCAGCAGAAACAGAACTTGAATTTTGGAAGAAATTAAAACAAAAACTCTCAATCTCCTCTAGTTCCTGCCGGAAGTACAAGTTGGAAAATAAAATAAATAAAAGTCTCCCCCTCTCTCTAAAACAAGAGATCTCTTTATAAGAAAAAATAAATTATAACCTAATCTAAGATACATTGAACTTGGTCTTCTCTTTTTCTTTATCTCTTTCTCTCCAAATTGACTCCAACTTCTTCATGATTATCCTCCAAGAGTCCCATGTAATCTTTTATTTGCTCCCCAAGAAAAACAAGATAAATCCTATAAAATCAAATAAAATGTATTAGTTAAATAAAATAAACAAACAAAATAATAAATATGAGAATACTAAAATGTATAATTAATGTGTATATCAAATACCCCCATACCTATCTTTTGCTCGTCCTCGAGTAAAATAAAAACAAAAACTATACTACCCCATTTTCGTAGGAAACACGATTGCACTTAGCATGTGCAACAAGCCTTTAAACCCCAAGGTTACCCCAAGTGGACGAGTTGTGTCTCGTGAAGGTTTACAGTGAATATACCCACAAAATTCAAAAATATATATATATATATATATTGAGTTTAACAAGTCATGAAATTGAATTAGAAACTTCTAAATATCCATGGGCATTATTCAAAAGCAAGATTCAATTCAAAATCACACTTTCACCTTATCAAAAATATTCAATCTTCATTCTAGACACCATCCTTCATAAAATTAATTCCATGTGATGCATGCATGTGTATATGATGTAACTTTTATTAGGGATTTTACCATGAAAATCAAGCAAACTCATTTTTCTTTTTCTTCTTTCTTTTTTTTCTCTTTTTTTTCAATTCTTTTTTCCTTGACTTGTGCAATGTCTCGTTTTCTTAGGCTTTTCAGAGTTACCCATTTAGCGAGCGTTGAACCAATGACTCCCAAACCAGTTGATTTTAGGGCACTAGGTGTAGAGACACCCCTAAGGGCTTACTAACTCGAGTAACAAAGGCCACAAAACTAGACTAGTCAAACTGCTTTTATTCATCACACTTTTCAGCGTGAATATCGATGCTTCTCGAGGATTGGATACTCAGTTATTTCGTTCAATGGACATTGAAGCAGTTATTTATTTCTTTTCTTTTTCTTTTTTTTTCAAATTCTTCAACTTCTCCTTTTTTCTTTTTTTTTTCTTCAAATTGCTTGAATCATAGTTTATATCCACAACTAAGAGTTAGTGCGATCGTGAAATGCAAAAATGATTTTGAAATCAATTTTAGTCTAGATGGTATTTCAAACTAAGATTTCGTATCTTATCAAAGATTCAAAAGTTCTAAATCTTTCAATCTTACTCATGACTTTTAACTCCGGGCACTTATTAGAATAAATTCAATCCATAAAAAGTAAAACAAAATTTTTAGTTCATTTAATTTTTTTTTTTACAAAGACATAATTTCCTAAAAAGAAGATAAGAGAAAAAAAATTAAAAAATAAAATCTAATAATAAAAATGCAAAACTCCCCCCATACCTAATTCATGCATTGTCCTCAATGTATGCAAATGAATAAAGAGAACAAAGAAACAAAAGAATTGTACCTCGTAGGATTGGGCAGGAACCGGATGATAATATTGTACAAAAAAAAAATACATACATACTTACAAAGATAAGTGCTGTGCTAGTCATTTTGAATCAGGTGGGTCAACAAGGTACACCACCTCCTCTGGTCCGTTTGGCATTTCTAAAAAGGGTTTGAGTCGTTGGCCATTCACTTTGAAAATTTCTCCACTATTTGGATTTTCAATATCAACTGCTCCATGAGAGTAAACTACCTTCACTACAAAAGGTCCATCCCATCTAGAGCGCAATTTGCCAGGAAATAGATGTAGCCTAGAATTATACAAGAGAACTTTTTGACCAGGTGAAAATGATTTTCTCAAAATTGATTTATCATGAAACACTTTCGTTCTTTCCTTGTAAATTTTAGCATTTTCATAAGCATCATTCCTAATCTCATCTAACTCAGCTAATTGTAATTGTCTATGACTCCCACCAGTGGACATATCAAAATTAAATTATTTTATGGCCCACAAAACACGATGTTCAAGTTCAACAGGTAAGTGACAGGCTTTTCCAAACACAAGCCTATACGGTGACATTCCTAAGTTAGTCTTAAAAGCAGTACGGTAAGCCCACAAGGCATCTAGCAATTTTAGAGACCAGTCTTTTCTATTGGAACTCACCGTTTTTTCCAAGATTTGTTTTATTTGCCTATTCGAGACTTCTACCTGACCACTTGTTTGAGGGTGATATGGTGTTGCAAGCTTGTGGGTGATGGAATACTTTTTAAGCAAGGATGCAAAAGGCTGATTGCGAAAATATTTTCCTTGATCACTGATTATGGCCCTAGGGGTACCAAAGCGAGAGAAAATGTTCTCTTTCAGAAATTTGACAACAACTTTGTTGTCATTGGTCTTGGTTGGTATAGCTTCTACCCACTTAGACACATAATCCACCGCAAGTAAAATATACAGATTTCCAAAAGAATTTAGAAATGGGCCCATGAAATCTATTCTCCACATATCAAACAATTCAATGACTAAAATGGGTTGCATTGGCATCATATTCCTCCTAGTGATCCTCCCTAATTGTTGACACCTATTGCAATTGGCACAAAATTCTGTGGCATCCTTGAACAGACTAGGCCAATAGAAACCACACTGGAGGACTTTAGCGGCCGTCTTTTTGCCTCCAAAATGTCCTCCACAAGCTTGGTCATGACAAAATGACAAAACACTCCTAAATTCATGGTCGGGTACACATCTCCTAATGACTTGATCAGGGCAATATTTAAACAAATAGGGGTCGTCCCAATAAAAGTGTCTGACTTGTGAAAGAAACTTTGATCGGTCTTATTTGGACCAATGTGAAGGAATTTCACTAGTCACTAGGTAGTTCACAATATCAGCAAACCAAGGTGTAGCAGATATGGAGAAAAATTGCTCATCTGGGAAAGATTCATTTAAGGGTAGGTTAGAGTTGGACTCCACAACTAACCGAGACAAATGATCAGCTACCACATTTTCGGACCCTTTTTTGTCTCGTATCTCTAGGTCAAATTCTTGGAGCAATAAGACCCAACGAATTAAATGGGCTTTTGAATCTTTTTTGGAAAGAAGATGTCTGAGGGCAGCATGGTTAGTGTAAACAATTATTTTAGACCCAATAAGATAAGATCGAAACTTTTCTAGGGCAAAAACTACAGCTAAAAGTTCTTTTTCAGTAGTTGAATAGTTGAATTGAGCATCATTCAAAGTCCTACTAGCGTAGTATATGACGTGGGGAATCTTGTTGATTCTTTGCCCTAGAACAGCACCAACTGCATAGTCAGATGCATCACACATTAACTCAAATGGTTGACTCCAATCAGGTGATTTGATGATAGGAGCTGAAGTCAACTCCCTTTTGAGTTGTTCAAAGGATTGAAGATATTTTTCATTAAATTCAAATTTTGTATTTTTTCCTAGAAGATTGGTCAAGGGTCTTGCTTTCTTACTGAAATCTTTAATGAATCGTCTATAAAAGCCTGCATGTCCTAGGAACGAACGAATTTCTTTGATTGTCCTAGGTGGTGGAAGATTAGCAATGAGGTCGATTTTGGCTTTGTCTACTTCAATTCCCTTGTCAGATATGATATGACCAAGAACAATTCCTGTTTTAACCATGAAATGACATTTCTCCCAATTTAGGATTAAATTAGTTACCTTACATCTCCTTAGAACTAAGTCAAGGTGGTGAAGGCACTCCTGAAATGTAGATCCAAATATGGAAAAATCATCGATGAAAATTTCTAGGAATTTCTCTACCATGTCAGAAAAAATGCTCATCATGCATCTTTGAAAGGTGGCAGGGGCACTACATAGCCCAAAGGGTAGACGACGATATGCAAAAGTTCCATAAGGACAAGTGAATGTGGTCTTTTCTTGGTCTTCTAGGGCTATGGGAATTTGGAAGTAGCCCGAGTAACCATCAAGAAAACAGTAGTAAGCATGACCAGCTAACCTCTCTAGAATTTGGTCTATGAAGGGTAAAGGAAAATGATTCTTTCTTGTGGCGGTATTGAGTTTTCTATAGTCTATGCAAACCCTCCAACCAGATTGGACACGAGTGGGAACTAACTCATTAGCTTCATTTTGAACCACAGTTAGGCCAGACTGTTTAGGTACCACTTGAACAGGACTTACCCAAGAGCTATCAGAAATGGGATAGATTATCCCATTATCTAGACACTTAAGAATCTCCTTCTTAACAACCTCTTTTAGAACCGAGTTTAATCGCCTCTGTGGGTCTCTTACTGGTTTAGCATCATCTACTAAGTGGATCCTATGTTGGACAATGGTTGGACTGATCCCCTTAATATCAGCTATGTTCCATCCTATGGCTTTCTTATTTTCTCTCAGAATAGTTAATAACTCTTCTTCCTGTGTGATTGTTAAATCGGAAGCAATGATCACAGGAAAAGTTTTGGAGGGACCTATATAAGCATATTTAAGATTATCCGGAAGGGGTTTAAGCTCTAACTCCGGTGGATTCTTTTCAAGAGGTTCTGAGGATGGCAAGATTGGCTCAGTCACGGGTTCCCATTTGGAGTAAGACATTGGTGTGGATGACTCTAACATTTCATTCACCTCATTTACGTATTCTATATCATCCCAATTTTGACCAAAATGATTTAGACAAAAATTAAGAATTTCGTCTTCTCCCGTAAGTTCATTTTCAGACATTTCCTGAATCATGTTCACTTCAACGGGTTGGTCAGAAAAATCAATAGGTTGCTTTCCCACATTAAAAACATTTAAATTAATTGTCATGTTCCCAAAAGTCAATTTCATTAGTCCATTTCTACAATTGATTAACGCATTAGAGGTTGCTAGAAATGGTCTACCTAATATGACAGGAATTTGACCCTTGGGATTGGCAACAGGTTGGGTTTCAAGGACAACAAAGTCAACAGGGAAGATAAAATCGCCAACCTTAATGAGTACATCCTCAACTATTCCTTTTGGAACTTTAATAGAATGGTCAGCTAGTTAAAGTGTGACAGTTGTCTTTTTTAACTCCCCTAAGCCCAATGTTTGGTACACAGAAAATGGTAACAAGTTCACACTAGCTCCTAAATCAAGCAAAGCTTTTTCAATTAAGGTGTCACCTATGATGCATGAAATAGTAAGACAACCGGGGTCCTTATACTTCACAGGAACCTGGCATGATAAAATGGAACTACTATGGGCTGTTAGAAAAGCTTTTTTAGGAACATGAGTGGTTCTTTTGTGTGTGCACAAATCTTTTAGACATTTAGCATATGAGGGAACTTGTTGAATGGCATCTAGAAGAGGAATGTTAATTTTCACTTGTTTGAACACTTCTAGAATTTTGTCTAATTGGGCTGATTGCTTGTTTGAAATAAGTCTTTGAGGGAATGGGGCTTTTGGGGTAAAGACTTTTTCAGTTGACTCCGAAGATGTGGTTTGATCATTTTTCGACACATGCTTAGTGGATGGGCCTACTGACTCAGAGTTTGTGGGTTTTTTAGGCTGGGCTAACTTTGAAGGTGGATTGTTAGATTCAACATTTAAATTTTTCTCTTCTTCATTATCAATGCCAGCATGATTGTTAAAATAATTTCCAGACCTTAAAGAGATTACAGAATTCACATGATTGACTTTGTTGTTTTCAAGTGAATTAGGGGCTGGAAATTTTGGATTAGTCTCGGGTTGGCTAGGAAGTTTACCCTTCTCTCTTTCACAAACTGTAGTGGCCAATTGACTCATTTGGATCTCTAAACGAGATAAAGCTTGGTTAGTGCTTTGTTGAGTTTTTATTAAAGTTTCCACACTCTTCTCTAAGGTGCTAAGTCTCCTCTCACTTTCATTAGAAAAACCTGATGGATATTGAGGTGATGAATTTGAATTTTGGTACGGACCAGGATTTGGCTTTTGGTAAGGTTGAAAAGATTGATTTAGAGACTGATTGACCTGATTTAAAGAGTTATTTGGGTAGGGTCCTTGGTTCCATGCAAAATTAGGATGATTTCTCCAACCTGGGTTATAAGTGGGTGCAAATGGGTCATTCCTAGGTCTTTAAAACATTGCATTGCCTTGTTCATATTCTTCAGGTTGAGCCATGACTCTAGGACATTCCTCTATCCCGTGACTTTGTGAATTACACCTTAGACACAAAGGTGTTAGTGTTGAGATTTGGTTCACATGTGATGGTCCACAAGTTTCTAAAGCTTCAAGTCTTTTAATCACACCAGCCAACTTAGCTTCAGTGGCAATTGAATTGTCAATTGTATGAACACCCCTAGATGAGCTAGGTTTATCGGTCTCTCGGGTGGTTTCCCATTGCATGGTTTTTTCTGCTAAGTCTTCTAAAAATTCCCAAGCCTTTTCATCATCATTATTCAGAAAATCCCCTTGACACATTGATTCTAACATTGTTTTAGTGGAATAGTCTAAACCTTCGTAAGCAATTTGACACAATCTCCATTTCTCAATTCCATGGTGTGGGCACTGGGATAACAAATTTTTAAATCTATCAAAATATTTCCAAAAGGACTCTTTTTCAAGTTGGCAAAATTGATGAATTGCAGTCCTAATTTTAGCAGTTTTATGATTTGGAAAATACTTTTTTAGAAATGTAACAACAAATCCCTCCCAGGTTGATATGGAATTATTTGGTAGGCTATATAACCACTTTTTAGCATTATCTTTTAAAGCAAATGTGATAAATCTTAGCCTAATTGAGTCATCAGACAATTGTTGAATTTTTATTAAGGCACAAACTTCCTCAAATTCCTGAATAAATAAATATGCATCTTCTATCCCCGTGAACCTAGGCAACATATTTATAAATTGCGGTTTAAGTTCAAAATTGTTACCAGTTACTTGTGGTAAACTGATACAGGATGGTTGGGCAGAGCGGGAAGGATAACATCGATCCCTTAAAGAAACAGTTTGTGCGCCCTCCATTTTTCTTAGGGTGAGATCTTTTAAAGTGCACTCCGAAAAATCAAGTTTTCTCACTAATCGCGATGTTTCGTCCCTAATCCACACTTTTTGCATACACTACTTAGCAAATAAGCAGATAAGCAAAAAAAAAACAAATAAAAGGAAAAAAAATTACTTCTAAGGTCAACCTAAATAAAATTAGACAGCTCCTAACTGTTCCAAGTTACACCGCAAGGTCCACCAAATTCAAAATTAATCACACCACTAGCCAGGTAAGTGTAAGAAAGGTGGGAGTCTCTCCGTAGATACGGTGACTAATTAAATAATCACACAATCTTTAGGCGTTTACCTTTTGAACCACTTGCCTAGACACCAGTGGTTTGATTAATTAAAAATTCAGCCTCTTCTTGGAGTTTCTTGTCTTAATTGAGCTCGAGAGTCCTAGGGGCCAACGTCTACTTGATTTTATTAGGTCAAGGTTATGCAAAAAGTTGGGTTGTTTGTGGGCCAAGGAAGGGTGATGAAATCCCCACCTTATCTTGTTACAGGTTATGCCCTTAATGTTGGATTAAAGATGGAAATGCACAAATAAATAAAAAAAATTGTAAACAAATAAAATATCTTAAAACTATGTGAATTACGAAAGAATGAGAATTTTTGACTTACCTCGGTCCTCCAGCAATCACCACATTTTATATTTGACAAAAAAGTAAAAATAAAAATAAAAAATAAAAACCTAACAGGATGTGCTCTACGTGAGTGAATGCATGAATGCGGCAAATAAAAAATATATTAATAAAAACTAAACTACTATTATTATTTTTTTATTTTATTTTTTAAAAAAAAATAAAAAAAAATTGAGATGCAAAGTACCAAGAAAAGCGCAGCAACAAAATCTTTATCTTTACGTTTCTTTGATCTACTTCGATAATCCTGGAAAAATATATATATATATATATGAGTTAAAAACTAATTCGAATAAATAAAAATTAATGAAAAAAAAATTAATTCTAGTCCCCGGCAACGGCACCAAAAACTTGATGAGTTAAAATTATGTACTGCAAGTGCACAGTGTCTATCGTAGATTTAGCAAATGCAGGTCGAACCACAGAGACTAGATCAATTCTTTAATATATCCTTAATTAATATTTTAGGCAAATTAGAAATAAATATGGTGGTGATGATTAACTAACTAAATTATGTAAACTAATAATAACTAATAAAAACTATTAATGAGAAAAACTACCTAGGAATCCGAATCCACCAAATATTAACATAATAAACAATTCCTTACTCCAAATTAATTACCAAATTATTTTTCCTTTCCTTTAAAAATAATAATTTATATAATTAATATGGGCAAGTATAAGTTATGAAAAATTCACAGATTAACTATAACTTATCAAAACCTCGAAATCAATATAAAAAAATCATATGCAATTCGTGCGGGAAAAAAAATATGAAGGAGAAAATAATTAGGCACTAATTTCGGAACGGAAAGAAAATGTTATTATGAAATACTTAGTTTCATCATCATCCTAGGTATTCAAAATTTAGCTAGCCATTGAATTAAAAATAAAATAAAAACAAATAAACTAATTATTACTTGATATTAATTTAACTAATAGAAATAGAGCAATTTAATAAAATTAATACATAATAAGGCGTAAATGATAATATGACATCTAGCAGTGCTAAAAGGAAGTAAAAAGTAAATGGAATTTAACACATGATATAGCAAAGCTAGTAACCAAATGAATATTTTAATATAAAGAAGAAATTATGAATACAAGATTCCACTCCCTCACTCAAGCTTCAGCAGAAACAGAAATTGAATTTCGGAAGAAAATAAAACAAAAACTCTCAATTTCCTCTAGTTCCTGCCGGAAGTACAAGTTGGAAAATAAAATAAATAAAAGTCTCCCCCTCTCTCTAAAACAAGAGATCTCTTTATAAGAAAAAATAAATTATAACCTAATCTAAGATGCATTGAACTTGGTCTTCTCTTTTTCTTTCTCTCCAAATTGACTCCAACTTCTTCATGATTATCCTCCAAGAGTCCCATGTAATCTTTTATTTGCTCCCCAAGAAAAACAAGATAAATCCTATAAAATTAAATAAAATGTATTAGTTAAATAAAATAAACAAATAAAATAATAAATATGAGAATACTAAAATGTATAATTAATGTGTATATCAAATGGTATTATTAAACTAGAACATATTGACACAGAATTAAATATTGCTGATATATTTACTAAACCACTAAGTTCTGATAGATTTTGTAAATTACGTTTGGATTTGGGAATGTTAGATATTATCTCATAAAATATTAAATCTTTCTCTTATTTAAACTTTATTTTTTAAAATTGTTTTTAATATATATATATATATATATATATATATATATATATATATCTTATCATTACTAGTAAAATATAAATATAATTTTCCTGAGTAATATAGTCATATTATTAATATTATTAAATTTATCTTGTTATCATATTTTAATTTTTTTATATATTTTAACATATATTTAATTATATTAATATACAATGCTAATATATATATATATATATATATATATATATATACATATATATATATATATATATATATAATATAATTGTTCCTTTATATGTTAATATATCTATATACTTATATTATTTATTTAAGTATGTATTTTTTTAATTATATCAAAAATTACATTTTATATCATTTATTATATTTATATATCTGATCAAATCTGAGCCACTGATCAAGGAAAGCATCTAACGGTCAACACAAAGCTCAATCCGTGTCTATCAGATCCAACCAATCAGTAGCCAGCTAACTAGAACACACGGATCGCACTCATCAACCGTTCGATCAACAAAAGAAAGCACAAATCCATCCCAGCCGTCCGATCAAAGTCAAACGGTCAGCTGAATCATTTTAATCGATCGATTTCATCTCAATCGTCGATCAATTCTCAGATCAAACCTCAGCCTTTCGATCATTCTAATTAACCTAAATATAAATACCTAAAATCTATTTTTTAATTCATTTCTCTCTCTTTCTTCTCTCACCTCTACCGGCTTCTCTCCTTCTCTCTCTCTCTCTTTATCTCTCAAACTCTCTTAAAAACTCTCAAACAATAACCTTCTCTCAGCTCAAATCGATCAAACTAGTGAGTTTTTTCTTTACATCTCCTTCATTAAAATGAATGTTCATTATCGTTTTAACGTTTCTACCGATTTATTTTTCTTTTCTTCGTGTTTCTGTGTTTTTGTGTTTCTCTTTCCGATTTTTTTATGTCTTAGGTGTTCTTAAAGATTTTCAAACCCTAGATCCATAAAAAAAATTGAGTTATTTTTTGTTTACTGAGTTGTTTATAGGGTTCGATTTAAAATATATATATATATATATATATATATTCTCTTCTTCTTCCTCTGTTCATTTTTTTTAAAAAAAATTGTATGTTTATTTGCGAAACCCTAAGACTTACTTTCTATTAAAAAAAATGAACTCTCTAGTCTCTGATATTGTTACGAGTTAATATCTCTTGTATATATACATGTGTGTGTATGAAACCCTAGAATTTCTTTTCTTTCACTTAAAAAAGGGGGGGTGCTCTCGGTAACTAATACTTTTCGAAACACTAATTTTTTTTGATACATTTCTACATATATATATTATATATATACATATTTGTTCTTAATCTCTGGTCATTTTGTCAAAAATCTTAAAATTCTTTTCTCTAATTTTGTTTTTGAATTTTTTTTAAACCCTAATTTCTTCACCGAAATCCTTAAATTTCTATCAAAGCCTAATTTTTTTTGATTTACTTTATATATACATACTGTCGACGTCGGAAAATTTAAGAACCCTGCGGGTCGGTTCGTAACCCGGGTTTTCAAAAATCGAGTTTCCTAAGTTCTCTCTACCCTTATTCTTTTTATTTAGGAAAAAGTTTTGAAGGATTTTTTATGAAAGAGGCCAACATGTATCATATCGACGATTTAAAATTTTTAACAGAGTCGCCAGTTGGTAGATTTGAAAATAGTTGTACCAACTCAACCGAGTTTGAATCGAGAAGAGGCCCAATTGCTGGACACTGTTGAAACTTGATCTTTGAAATTGGAGTTTTGAGTTCGGGGGCTTGAATAAGCATGGGGAAGGTATTAGGCACCCCACAACTCCCGTGTAAACACGATACCGCATCTTTTCAATATTTCCCTTAAAAACTGGAATGCTTGAGTGAATGCTGTTTGAAAGTTGGGCCTATTGATTTGATTGATTAAAAACTTTAACAGGCTTTGTTGAACCTATATACGAAGGGTTTGATTTGAATTGAAAAATTCGCCTTTGATTTGATTTGCAAAAGCATTTAATTTGATTTTCTTCGAAAAGCTTTTCTTTTGATTGATTTGAAAATGATGTTTTGAAAGCTGGTTTATCAAACCCTTACGCTGACATAGGAATTGAAGCGCATCGCTACTTTCAATTTTTATCTTTATAGCCTTAAGGCTGCATGTGAATGGTGATTTGCCAGGCTGCGAAGCATCCTCGACCACAGAAATAGACAAGTGTCGGTCTCCTCATGGGTATGAAAACCATCGGAGGGACGCTGACACGACAATTGACATTTCATTATGATGAGACCTTAAATCCGGAGAACCGTTTTAAGGTCTGTGTATATACATTTTACAGAAAAAATTGGCAGGGTACATCTATAAACTGGAGTTTGTCCATTGTGGGAATCAGATCCCGATCGATTTGATTGTGAATCTCATGATTCCTAGGCTCACATATGAGTAGCCAATAAATATGCACAGTTTAAATTTGCAGAGAAATGGATATATATACATCATCACGTCGCAATGGAACCAAGGATTCATCAAAAAATCTTGGTTGCGAATGGCCAAAGCGTCTCGTTCCCACTAGATAGCGATCTAAGGGACGCGAGTTTGCTTTCAAAGCTGAAACTATAAAAATAACTAGATTTAAAGAAATCTCAGCCATTATAGCTTCCAGGTTCTATCGGGACCTGTTTAAAACGTTGGAAGCTAGAATTGACGAGATTTGGATAAATCAAGTCCGCCCGCCGATTTGTCAGTGCAGATTCATATACAAATGAATGTTAAATGCAGTAGTTGAATAAATTGAGTAAAGCAATATATATAATTATATATATACAAAAGCTGTAAAAGGGCGATGGGTTTTCACTCGCAAATCCGGACTAGAATTGAAATATATATTTAGATATAAAAAAAACTGTAAATAGCCACGAAATAATTCAAGTTGTGACAGAAATGAAATATATATATATATATATATATATATATAAACCGTAATAAGGGCGATGGGTTTTCATGCCGGTGCCTGTATTGGAATTGAAATTGACAGAAAAGTAGTCAACCAGTGACTGGGGAGAGCACCCAGTATGGCGAAGTGTGCAAAAGAAGTAAAATGGCCACGAAGTAATCCAGGCCGTACTGAAAATATATATATATATATATATATATATATATATTAACAGAAATGTAGTCAACCAGGATTGATATGAGTACCAGTGATGGTGAAATTCACCTATATATGCGTAGATATATATAAAAGCGTTAAACTACCACGGATTTGACACCCGGGCTTGACAGAATTGAAATGTTAGTCCATTTACAGTTAAATATATATAAAAAAGGGCCAAACCCGGACTAGGAAGACAACCCAGTCCGGCGGAGTTGGTAAAAATGTGTGTGCTACTACTGCATTAAAGCTGCTGGATCTGACGGATCGTCAACCCGAGTTGTAAAAATGCAAAAAACTGCATTTATGTACAGAAATGTACCAAATTTTGACGAAAACGGCCAGGAAACTAAGTTTCGGGCATATTTAGAAGATGAAACTTTGTTTGCAGGTGTAAAACAGTGCAAAGTAGTAGTATTGACATTCTGATCTTAAAAATACTTAAAATGGACTGCAATACGGGCTTTTTGCCAAATCGTAAGCTTTAAACGTCTAAATCTACCGGTGGTTTTTTGATATGTGGTAGTATATGGGCTTGTCTACGTGTTGGAGTAAAAATATTTGGGATTGGAGGAGATGTAAAAGTCGAAAAATCAGACAGGCAGAGCTTCGCTGCATTTTTGATTTCTTGAAAATGAATGGGGCGGCACATTTATTTATAGGCCAGGGAGCCATACCTCTACCTGTTGCTGCCGAAGGTAGAGGTGTGGCTCCCCAAGGTGGGGCCCACATGCCCTGCTTCATTGTCTCGAAGTGCGTATATGCTGGGTAATGCGATGTCAAGTTTAAAACTTCATAACTTTTGATCGGAAAGTCCTTTTGAGGCATGTGACACTTTTTCAGAAAGCCCTTGCCGAGAGTGTTGCAATGATATAGTATTTAACCCTTTTTAAGACTAAAAAGACGGGTTCATGGCCGGGTCTTTGTTCCACGCAGTTTGTCCGTCGAGCCGTCTTGCACTGTTTGCACTCGGGATCATCGTTATGGAGCATTCTGACTTTGGCGACATCAATTCGGCTTGAATTTGACCAAATTGGCTGAGCGTTGGATAAAATTACCATTTTACCCCTCTCAGGGTTTCCCTTGGTGTCGGCATGGCCTCTAGTTAACTTCCGAGAGCTATTTCCAAGACTTGGATCCCATTCGAGTCTGTTCGTCCTCAGTGTTGCATCTGAAGCTGACATGGTCATTCTAGGTTTTCTTCTGGAGTTGTTGTGATGCTTCAGGTTTATGTCTAAAGTCGACCTGACTTCTCGAGCTAATGCCGGGGCTGATTTATACTTCCCTGGTTACTGTCGGGGATGATTTGTACCTCTCGGGTTGCTACCGGGGCTGAGTTGGCATCCCAATATGGTTGATCAGTTTGAGTTGATGTCCCGATATTGAGATCGGGAATAATATGATGGTCTGATTGACTATCGGAGCTGGATTAATGGTTCGATTGACGATCGAAGATGGCTGGATTACCGATATCGGTGATGAGATTTAACTGGATTACCGATATTGAGGATCAGATTTGAGTTAAAGGACAGACATGGGTGGTCGAGTTTGGATTGGAGGCTCGGTATCAGGACCGGGGTTGAGTTAATAAGACGGCTTTGCCATCCTATAGTGTTAGTAATAGGAGAACGAAATTTCGAGTGTCTATAGATGCCCCTCTTTATCATGTTTATGTAATGCAATGGAATGAACAGGATGAAGATTGCTAGACACTTGAAATATAATAAGATATTAATGATGCAAATCGCAATGCAATGAATGTTAACATGTTTTCACAAATTGCATATTGCATCGCAAATCGCATTGCATATCGCATCGCATTTCAAATCGCATCGCATCGCATTACCTTTACTGGTGCCTGTGTTGGGGCTGATCTCAATGGTTGACTTTCATCAGTGCTGCTGATGTCTATACTGGTGTTGACTCCAATGGTTTGATTTCTATCGGTGTTGTCGATACTCGTTTGATGAGGATGAACTGAAATGTTTCCCATATTTCTGCTGGGGATGATGCTCTTTATGATAGCCTTTGCTGTCATCTTGGTTTTAAGTCTAATGGTTTCCCCAATCTGTCGCTACTATGAGGGGAAATTTTCTTTTGGCTGATGTCGTTGTACATTTCTGAAGGCTCCTCTGATGGGGATATATCTCTTTTACCGAGTTACCTCATTGGATGCTTCCGATGCCTATCCTAATGATAACTTACATCGATAGTTTGCAACAGTGCCTACCCTGATGGTAGGGACAATGGTTGATCATTGGACTGTCCCGATGCCTACTCGAATGGTAGCAAACTTTTCATCGAATTTGTGTGTTAAATGTGTATGCATTTTTAACTCTATTGGGTATGTATGCCTAATGTTTTGATGGAGATGTGGGCTGATGTAGCGCTTGTTGCACATGTGCAGACCAGACATGATAAGATGATCTTAATTTATCCTAAGTTGATGCATATGCTTAATTGAATTGATGTAGAACCATACCTCACCCTTTTCTGAGGTGATTTGGAGTTTCTTTTAAAACATGGATTTTGATAGGCTTAGCAGCTTTAACTCCCGTATGGTTCCTTTTATCATTCGCAGAGCAGATTTGGATGTTCCCCTTTCATGTGCCATTTTTGGTGAGGATCTCGTAGGGGCTGCTATTTTCTGGATCTGGATTTGATGCTGGTCCCTTTGGTGGTCCAAACACTGATGGTTTTATTAGGAGATATCCCGATATCTTCGCTGAAGTAGCATTCCACGACCCACACCACTGGATCCTTCTCAATGCCCCTTACAAAGGTTTGTATAACAGATTCCATCATCTGTCCTCTGTGGGGATGGATCGGAGTTGGTCTGACGACCCTAATTGGAGATCAGGGTTGATATGATTTGATTTACCGATATTAGGGACCTAGATATGGGTTAAAGGACCGATATTGGGGATCGAATTTGGCTTAAAAGACCGATATTGGGGATCAAATTTGGCTTAAAGGGACCAATATTGAGGATCAAATTTGGCTTAAAGGACCGATATTGAGGATCGGATTTGATATACTGTTTTCGTCCCTGGATCATTCCCCGATGCTTAGATGGGGTTATGCCAACGACTGATCACTAAGTGTGAAAAGGGGCCAGCTCTTTACTTGTGACCCTGCTGGTTTAGCTCTGGCTTGGCTGATGACCCGGGTGATGCTAACGTCCTGGAGGATGTAGCCCGTTCTTTCATTGCCTAGATTTGAACTTCACTGTAAAGGCCTCGACATGTGAGGACTTGGCGCAGTTTGACATGCTTGATGATGCAGATTTCCTTCGCTAGATCTTTTTGTCATCGGGCATCTGTTCTTCCCGAGTTAAGGACTCGGTTTAGGATCTTTCCTTTTTTGTAGAGGGACAACTGATGTCGCCTTGATTTCTTTCAGGAACTCTCCTTCTTCTTTTAATGAGGAACTTGGTCCCGCCGTAGATCCTTTCCATTTCTTGGAATGGAGAAATGCCTCAGCCCTTTTCCAGGTTGTTACTGGGGTTCATAGAAAAAAAAAACTCGCTTTGCTGACCATGTCCACGGTGAGCAATATCCTGCACATTCAGACAAACGACAATATGTGCCGACAGCTTGATGGCTCGGGCCGTTGGGATTAGTATAATCTTGTGAATGAGGCCATTTGAAGTTTAGAGTTTTATGAAATTAAATTCTTGTATTCACCGAGCTCTTATCTTATCGCTAAAGATCTTAAAATTAAGTATGAAAACTGAATTTTTCCTAAGGAGATCAAAATTTTTGCTTGACAAGTTACGAAATCGTAAGAAAACTCTTAAGCGTCCCTGGTCATTTTTCATGGGTAGGATTAGATTCAAAAGACTTATCTCCCTTCATCAGAGACACCTCATCTTTACTCTAGACACTGCTCTTCACAAGATTAAGATCATATGACATGTGCACTATGTGTGACGCAACCCTTAGCAGGGGTTTCTCTTTTAAGATTTCTAGATGACCTTCAGTTTTATCTTGCAAAACTTTCTGCTTTTCTCGCTTAACTTTGTCTCGTTTTCTTAGGATTTTTAGTGTTACCCATGTAACGAGTTTTGGACCAATGACTCCCAAACCTAACAGCTTTAGAGCACTAGGTGTTGAGACACCCTTTAGGGTTTACTGGCTCGAGTAAAAAAGGCCACACTTCGAGACAAGTCAGGCGGTCTACTCTTTTGATCTTCGCCTGAGCCTGTACAAGATTCATTTTCTTAGGCTCTAAATTTCCCGTGTAGCGCCAAACCTAGATAGCTTTAGGGCACTAGGTGTAGAGACACCCCTCGGGCTTAATTACTCGAGTAACCTAGGCCACGCTTCGAATCTGCTCAGGTTTTGATTTCTTGTAATGCTCATTTTCTTAGGCACTGAGTTACCCATGTAACGAGCGTTGGGCCAGTGGCTCCCAAACCAAATGGCTTTAGGGCACCAGGTGTAAAGACACCCCTCAGGCATAATAACTCGAGTAACCCAGTCCACGATTCAAGACATTAGGCTAGCTACTAATTTTCATCCTTGTTGTCATAGTTTCATACACCAGAACTAAGAGTCAGGTCAATTGTAAAGTGCAAACATGCATATGAGGTCAAGTTTGCTCTAAAAAGTGCTTTGAGGTCGCTTCACGGACGCTTATCGAAATTAATCCAATTCATAACAAGTTAAGCAAAAATCCTTTTTCCTTCTCAAAACCTTTTCTTAAGATTCTAATGCAAGATTTATCTATACTTAACACGTATACCCCGGCCAATGCATGTAACTGGAAGTTGAAAGCAGATAAAGATATGAAATAGTGGTACCTTATCAGTGGATCGCAGTATTCTAAGAAAATTATGATTGGAAAAGACCGATTGATCATACCGGATCGCCAATGATGGAAGCTTGGATGATGATGGACCATGTTGATGGTGCCAACTGGTGCATTTTCATTGGATGGTTGATAAATGCCCCAGTGTTAAATTGTCACAGTTTTTAAAATTTCCCCAGTCTTGCTTATCATCTGGGATGATTGCTTTGTTGTATGTTTGACAAATGGGCTGATAAGATGCTGAGATCACAAGAGATTTTGTACAGCATGACCCCTATGGTGACCATGTATTTGATTTTGGCTTTAATACTTAGATGCCCTAGTCATTCTTTTTGATTTGTAGGAGCAATTGGCTTTGATGGCCTTTCTTCTGGTTTGATGAAGGTTTCAGATTGAGGCTTCAGCTCTTCGACGGTCCTTGCGGATGTTTATGCTTATGATGGTTGGTGGTGATGGCTTTGACCACTACTTTGGTTGGTGACCTACTGAGTGTCCCTGCCGGAACAGATCTGGCTATGGCAGATTTGATAGCTCGGATGACCTTCGAGAGAGATCAGACCAGGGCGTTGATGTTGACGACCCATTTTAGTAGAGATATGACTTCTGTTGATAGAGGCGAGACTCGAGCCACTCGGGAGGCTGCATTTGCTGAGAGGGACGAGGCCATAGTATGCAGATGGCAGTGGATGGTCTGGCTCATATGGAGACCGAGGGTTAGGAGCATGCAGCTACTTCTCTATCTTCAGAGAGTTGCCATGTTAGCACTGTTATCCTGCTTATCCACGGGTTCAAAGGTTGACTAGGTGGTTTGATAGAATTTGGCTTTTATTTGTCTTTGGTGTCTTGGAACTGGTCTTTTTTTTTCTTGAAGGTCAAACCACGCCATAGATGGCTACCGACGTACTCCCAGGTTAAGGGAGATCAGGTCATTCGTAGTTCCGACTAGGTTGGTTAGAAAGAGGTTTGAAAAGTATTTATCTTTGGTTTTTGAGTTTGGTTTGATGGGTTTTTAAATTATTTGTTTAGTTTGACCGCACCAGAAATGGCTGCCTACGTACTCCCGGGTTGAGGGAGATCAGGTCATTCGTAGTTCTGGCTTGCATGAAAGGCTTGATTTATGATTTTTAGATTTTATTTTGATTTTTTGATTCTGTATGCATGTGAAATAAAAGGCATAATACTAAGAGAAGGATAACGTCCCAACATCTTATGGTACTCACAACATTCCTCTTGATCTACGTCCTCCTGGCTAGTTGAGGCCTGATAGTTAAGTCGTTCGTGGTTATGTTACCTTCGAGGCTTGTGATAGAGGTTGCCTCTTGGCTCTGAATATCTTCAATCCCGGCCATAACTTGATCGCCTCTTGAATTAGCATATCCATTAAGGAGGATTAAACTAAACTCGTCGCAGAAAGGCAAGAACTCTAGGTTCCTTGATGGGTTAGCTTCCTTGACAACTTCACCACCTTTCCCTTTATCTGCTCCTTCACCTTCCTCATAGGCTTGAGAGGATTTGAGTATGAAATCCCCCTCGCACTAATATTGTATCTATCGCAAGGAACTTTCCTTTTGGGTTTTTCCATATGGGGAAGGTTCAATATCTCCTCCTCATCTTCCAGAAGGATAAGGTCAGGCATGCAGTTGTTGGCTTTGGGCAACAAGATATTTGATGATGGTGGATGAACTTTATTGGGAGATTCTTTTGTCTCCTCGGTCACTCCCAGTATTAGGATCGCTCCACCTTGTGTTCTGCCAGGATTGGTGCTCATAGCCGTCACATCCTTTGAACTGCCCACTTCGAGTTGACATTTTGAGCTCTTTATCTCCCTCTCGCCTTTTCTGGTTATGGGGAATTCTTTATTCAGTTCTCCATTTTTAATGAGATCCTGGATTTTGTGTTTCAGAGCCCAACATTTCTCGGTCGCATATCCTGGTGCTCTGGAATGATAAGCACATCTCTTGTTGAGATCATATTTCCTTCCTTTGGGATCCATAGGTGGAGCCAGCTCAGTGATCTTTTTCTGCGAAATGAACAGGGCTAATGCATTTTCTAATGAGTCCCCCAAAGGTGTGAATACCCTTCTTTGCCTACTCTCCCCGACTTTCGGTGCCATAGGATTTCGAGGGTTTGCCAGTGTTTGACATGTTGATTGATATTTCTTATTTGGGAATTTGCATTCCTCTGGACGATTTTTCCTTTGTTTAGATCTTTTGGTAGTTTTATCATTCCACCTTTCTCATTCATTCAACATGCTTTGATCCTCTTCATTTAGTCGGTGGATCTTGGAGGGAGATAGGCTTACATTCTGAAGAACCTTCTATTTCTCTTGGTTTTCTGATAGTTAAGTGAAAACCTGCCTCATATCCTGATGTTGGCGTACTACCAGATTAGCCAGAAGAGTTACTTGGTGTTGGATCGTATCTAATTTTTACATTATTGTCATACCTCCTCTGTATTTTCCAACTTGAGGACATTTGTTATGTTCCTTTGGGGGTATTCCTCTATCCTTTGTATGTATTTACGATTTGGATACATTTCATCGCTTCCTGACCTGATCATGTTTACTTCCTCTGTATCATGCGACATCAGAAGGTTGGGGTTGTCATTGGGATGGTCATGTTGTTAGACCACAATATCGTCGTTTTCGATCAAGTTTTGGATTTTATGCTTCAAGGACCAACAATCTTGTGTATAATATCCTGGAGATTCTGAATGGTAAGAACATCTCTAGTTAGGATTGTATCTTTTGCTTTTTGGATCCAGAGGTGGAGCCAGTTCGGTAATTTTCTTGTGATCTATTAACATCACCACCATATTTTCAAGGGAATCGCCTAGTGGAGTGAACACCCGATTTTCCGTTCTTTCGAATTTTCTCTTTCTCTCCTAGTAATTCTTGAATGCAGTCTGTTGTGACGGTAGATTGCTTTCCCTCTTCCAAATGGGGGGGCTAGGTTAAGTCTCTTAGACTGCCCTTGTGTAACGAGGGATACGTCTTCATCGCCTTCCTTGGGTACCCTTATGGGATCACTCGTATAGTTGCCAGACTGTATATGATCAGCGACTACTTTCAAGGCTGTGAGATCTTTGATCTTGCCTGCTTTCAGGCCCATCTCTATCATTTCTCCATGTTTAATCATCTCTGAGACTGGCTTTCCTATTCCGGCCAGGATCCTTTCATAGTAAGGTGCCTCTTGGATGTCTATGAAAGTCATCACCATTTTAGCTTCGGTCATAGGCGGGCTAACTTGTGCTGCCAGACGTCTCCATCTTTGGGCATACTCACAGAAAGACTCGGTAATCTGCTTTTTGACTTTGGACACTTGATACCGATTCGGAACCATCTGAGACTTGAAGCTGTATTGAGTTAGGAAGGCTTGAGCTAACTCTTCCCAATTGTGAATTTTGGCATTATCAAGTCGGGCATACCACGTCCTAGCCTCTCTAGTGAGACTCTTTTAGAAAAGCTGCATCCAGAGGCTTTTATCTTCAGCATAAGACCCTAGCTCGCCAATGTATACTTTCAAGTGCGTATAAGGATCGCCTGCCCCATTGTACTTTTCAAACTATGGGACTTGGAATTTGTCAGGATATATAGCCCTTGGGAATATGCAGAGATCTGAATAAGTGACACTTCCAAGGTTTCCAGTCCCTTTGATTGTTCGGATGGTTTCTTCCATTTGTTGGACTTTTCTTCGGATATCGCCAGTTTCCCGATCTTCTCTAAGATTTGTGATTTCAGGGGTTTTGTTGGTTCTTTTACTGTATCACAGTTCAAGGATCTGTATTTCCCCCTTTTTGTCAGCACTTTGATTACCACCTTGTGAGGAGGTATCTGTTTGATTGAGTGTTGACTGGCCCTGAGTGTTTTTGCGTTGTTCTCTTAGAAGGCTATCCAACTCTGCTATTTGATTCTTAAGTCCCTCAAACTCTTTTCGAGATACGGAATCTGACTCGCATTGGCTACTTTCAGCTATGTTGGTGGAAAGGCTTTGTGCCTTCTCAGATTATGATCTAGTGGTGAGACCACTTTTTTCCTACAACAAAACGTAGGCGTGTTAATTTCCTGAGGTATGCAATGATTGGATGCATGATGTCTTTTTTAGAGTTTATCCTGCAAAACAGAGGTTAGTAGTTTTGATTGCAGGATGACATGGTATTTATCTGACAGGGAAAGTAAATCTTTCATTATTAATATTTACATTGTGCTCCTCAGTAATTGGAGACTTGACATGGAATTGAAAGATGAAGGCATGAAGAGGCTTCACTTCGAATTTGGTTAATCAGAGGCTGACCTATCTTAGGTTACTCTCGCGCTTTTGTTTCAGCATGAAGGCTCCCAGATCATCGCAATCTACTAGAAGGGAAGTTAATCCGATCGTTCAACTGGAGCAAATCTGAGTGGTGTATTTTCATGAGGCACCCCCAGAGACTTAATCGTCCCCAGAGTCATTACTTAACACCGACCGGGTTATCCTCCTTGTGAGAGGGACACACAACATACATTCTTATACATCGTGCTTTACCGTTTATGCATGCAATGACAGTTAGTGCGAAGCACTAATATTAGTGCGAAGCACTAAAGCAGGAAAGCATTCATTCACATTCATTCAATGTAAAGACGCAACATTCACTCATCCAATGACTATGGAGAGCAGAATTTCACGTATTCCAAAGTTTTGAAAGGGAAATGTTTGAAAATATTAGAAAGCGGCCTAAGCCCTCTATTGTCCCCAGTAGAGTCGCCACCTATCGACATTGGAAAATTTAAGAACCCCGCGGATCAGTTAGTAACCCGGGTTTCCAAAAATCGATCTTCCTAAGTTCTCTCTACCCTTATTCATTTTATTTAGGAAAAATGTTTTGAAGGGTTTTTTAGGAAAGAGGACAACATGTATCATGTCGACGATTTGAACGTTTTAACAGAGTCGCCAGTTATTAGATTTGAAAATGGTTGTACCAACTCAACTGAGTTTGATTCGAAAAGAGGCCCAATTGCTGGACACTGTTGAAACTTGATCTTTGAAATCGGAGTTTTGAGTTCGGGGGCTTGGTTAAGTGTGGGGAAGGAATTAGGCACCCCACAACTCCCATGTAAACACGAAACCGCATCTTTTTAATATTTCCCTTAAAAGCTGGAATGCATGAGTGAATGCTGTTTGAAAGTTGGGCCTATTGATTTGATTGATTAAAAGCTTTGACAGGCTTCGTTGAACCTATATATAAAGGTTTTAATTTGATTTGAAAAATCCGTCTTTGATTTGATTTGCAAAAGCATTTAATTTGATTTTCTTTGAAAAGCTTTTCTTTTGATTGATTTGAAAATGATGTTTTGAAAGCTGGTTTATCAAACCCTTACGTTGACATAGGAATTGAAGCGTATTGCTACTTTCAATTTTTATCTTTATAGCCTCAAGGCTGCATGTGAATAGTGATTTGCCGGGCTGCGAAGCATTCTTGACCACAGAAATAGACAAGTGTTGGTCTCCTCATGGGTATGGAAACCATCGAAGGGACGCTGACACGACAATTGACATTTTATTATGATGAGACCTTAAATCCGGATAACCGTTTTAAGGTCTGTGTATGTACATTTTACGGAAAAAACTGGCAGGGTACCTCTGTAAACTTGAGTTTGTCCATCGTGAAAATCAGATCCCGATCTATTTGATCGTGAATCCCACGATTCCTAGGCTGACGTATGAGTAGCCAATAAACCTGCAAAGTTTAAATTTGCATAAAAATGGATATATATATATATATATATATATATATATATATGCATCATCACGTCGCAATGGAACCAAGGATTCATCAATAAATCTTGGCTGCGAATGGCCAAAGCGTCTCGTTCCCACTAGATAGCGATCTAAGGGATGCGAGTTTGCTTTCAAAGCTTAAAATATAAAAATAACTAGATTTAAATAAATCTCAGCCATTATAGCTTCCATATTCTATCGGGACCTATTTGAAACGTTGGAAGCTAGAATTGGCGAGATTTGGATAAATCTAGTCCACCCGCAGATATGTCAGTGCAGATTCATATACAAATGAATGTTAAATGCAGCAGTTGAATAAATTGAGTAAAGCAATATATATAATTATATATATATACAAAAGCTGTAAAAGGACGATGGGTTTTCACTCGCAAGCCTGGACTGGATTTAAAATATATATATTTGTATATATAAAAAAAATTGTAAATAGCCACGAAATAATCCAGGCTGTAACAGAAATGAAATATATATATATATATATAGAAAAACCGTAATAAGGGCGATGGGTTTTCACGTCGGTGCCCGTACTAGAATTGAAATTGATAGAAAAGTAGTCAACCAGTGACTGAGGAGAGCACCCAGTATGACGAAGTGTGCAAAAGCAGTAAAATGGCCACGAAGTAATCCAAGCCGGTCTGAAAATATATATATATATATATATATATATATATATATTCACAGAAATGTAGTCAACCAGAACTGATATGAGTACCAGCGATGGTAAAATTCACTTATATATGCATAGATATATATAAAAGCGTTAAACTACCACGGATTTGACACCCGGGCTTGACAGAATTGAAATGTTAGTCCATTTGCAGTTAAATATATACAACAAAGGGCCAAACCCGGACTGGGAAGACAACCCAGTCCGGCGGAGTTGCCAAAAATGTGTGTGCTAGTGCATTGAAGCTGCTGGAACTGACGGATCATCAACCCGAGTTGTAAAAATGCAAAAAACTTCATTTATGTACAGTAATGTACCAAATTTTTACGAAAACGGCCACAAAACTAAGTTTCGGGCATATTTAGAAGATCAAACTTCGTGTGTAGGTGTAAAACAGTGCAAAGTAGTAGTATTGACTTTCTAATCGTAAAAATACTTACAATAGACTGCAATACAGACTTTTTGCCAAATCGTAGGCTTTAAACGTCCAAATCTACTGGTGGTTTTTTGATATGTGGTAGTATATGGGTTTGTCTACGTGTTGGAGTAAAAATATTTGGGTTTGAAAGAGATGTAAAAGTCGGAAAATCAGACGGGCAGAGCTTCGCTGCGTTTCTGAATTCTTGAAAATGAACTGGGAGCACGTTTATTTATAGGCCAAAGAGCCTTAGCTCTACTTGCTGCTGCCGCATGTAGAGGTGCAGCTTTTGTGACACCCCCAAATCCGGATACTTCTTTTTCACATGATTTGGTGTTCACTTTCTAAATATAACATACATTTACCCAGTAATAAATACTTTCAAAATAAATTACAACTCTTATAAATAATAAAATATTTATTATAAAAAGGATTACAACTTTCAAAATAATTCCTAAGGTTTAATCTAACCTTGACATAAACATATAGCGCGGAAATAAAACATAACTCAAAACAAATATTATTAAAATCATTCAATAATAATTAAACAAGTATTCACTTGTTTAGCTTCCCTATGCCTTTACTCGTTGACGGGGCATCAATGCTATCAACCTTAGCTGCAATGGTTATTTAATGCAAGAGTGAGCAAACAATAGCTCACTGGAATACAATAATAATAAAGATATAATTGAATAGCTTCAATAGATTTGAACAACTTTACTTTCATCAATAATAAAGAATTGAATAATAATTCCTTATCAACATTAAAAATTCGAATATAGAATTCATCTGAGGGTCGTAAGACCTTGAACTTTTGTCCTAGGTTATAAACATTTCTATTTAAAACCTTTAACAGTCATTTAGACTATGAACCTTAACTCGTACTTAGGGGGATCAACCCTTCGTACCATGTACGTGCACTACATTTAACGCTCTTGCGTAGTAACCTCCCCTAATAAATAGGGTTGTTCATCTCAGTATTTGAATACAAGTCTGCACCAAAGAAAGTTTGGTTTGGATAAGCTTACAAGGGTAATTTGGAATTCAACGTTCATCAACTAAGGAATAGTTGAATTGACTTTCAATATCTTAGGAAAATTCATAAATAAAAGAATTACGAATTAATTTATGCTTTAGAATTAAACTTAAAGTATTTAAAAGATAAGCTGGACCTTACTTGAACAATAAGTCAAAGTCACTTTAATTAAATAAATACTTGTCCAATGTAGAAATAAAAAGGACATTCTCAGTACATTACATAATTGGAATATCAAAAACTTGCATAGAATTAACGAGTTTAGGGTTTAGAATACTTGCCTCAAGTGCAAGTTACTAATACCACTCGTGTTCTAACACTTCCTACATATATATATTTAATCACAATAACCTAAATTAATTAACATGTAACTAATTCACATAATTAGTTAACACATCTAGGTTAACTCATTTTTATTTAATTATTAAGTTAATAATTAATAACCACATAATTGAATTACATCACATAGGCATGCTCACATTAATCAAATTATAATTAAACAATTTAAACATTTAATCTAATTATAATTACTCAAATTATAATCACATCTTATTTTAATTAAATTATAAATAATTTATAATTTATAATTTATAATTTATAAGTAATCATACATTATAATACACAAATTATAATTTAAATCAACATTTACTTGATTAAAAGAAATTAAATAATATTCATTATAATTTAACAAAATTATAATTTAAATTAAACCTTTTCTCTAATTATAATTATTAAAAATTATAATCACATATTATATTTAACCAATATAATATATTAGAAATCATTTAGCATGTTAATGTAAGTCTAACATGTTATCACATCACACATTAGGTTAACTTCCATAAACTAAACAAAATGCACAAAATTTAACTCATCCAAAGTTTCTGCATAACCCCCGCCGGGGCAGGGGTTTCCCTTTTAACAGGCCCGCCGGAGCGGGCCCTCTACTGGGTCGGCAGATATGCTCGCGAACTGTCCAGAAAAAAAGCCAATTTGACTTATTTCTCCACACCTAATTCTAATTCTAGTTCATACAATTCATATCAATTCATAAAAAAAATATAAACTTCAAGCTTCTAACATGATTCCAACATACATAAACATGCTCCTAGACACAAAATCATTTTAAATAACAAGAATCCATGTTTTAAAAACTCCCTATTTTATATTTTCCAAAAAGTCATAGTTTTCAGAAAACCATTCACTGTAAATCCAATTCTAACCCAATTCAACTCATAATTCATGCAATATTTCCGTAATTAAAGATAACATCATGATAAATTCGAAATAGGCATATTAACACATAAGAAATCCTCAATTTTAATTTAAAACTCAACCAAAATATATGAACTTACAAGAACATCAATTTTCTATTAAAACATGTTTTATAACCAATTGAATTTCTAAAACTTGTTTATGGCATACAATCCATTTATAAATAATTTGTAACTAAGATTTATACTTATCTACATCAATATCACAATTATATGGAGAAGATTTCCATAGAGAACTCAACATAAAGAAAATAACTATATAAAGTTTTAAAAACATAAGGTAGCGATTATACCTCTTTTTGCTTAGTTAATTGAAGAAGAAGATGATGATTTTTGATTCCTCTCAAGCGTCTCAAGCTTTTCCTTTTTCTTTCTCTCTATCTTCTTCTCTGATATTTTTCTGCTCTCTCTTCTCTTCTTTGTTCTTAGTTCAGGCTTATAATAAAACTAACGTAAAACTATATACGTATACTAATATAACTGTTATAATAATAATATGTATTAAGGGCAATTACTCCCCCAATTAAAATGTCAGTTATAGGATTTCAAAAGCCTTTGGCTTGTTTGGCAACAGATGAATTTAAAAACTAGTTTTATTAATTTAAGCATGGTTTGGGTAAATTAGGTATAATCTAGTGCAAGGGCCCTGTTTGGCAAAACCTTTTTAAAACAAAAGTAAGGGTCTTGTTTGGTTAAAACCATTTAAAAACTTCTTTTCTTTATTTTAATAAATTCCTTTTTAACACATACATTAATGTTACACTTTAATTAATTAAATCTTTTAACATCTAATTTAATCAATTAATCACACAAAAATTGCTACATAATTATAATTACTTACTAATTATAATTTATGTAACACTCGTCACATACTTCATCTAACTTAATTCTCACAATTAAATTAGAACTATACTATAAAATTAATATACATTAATTAAATAAATTATTAAATATTCATTTAATTAATATATAACACTTAGTTATATTACTCCACAACAATCACATAATTTATTTATTCAACTCAATAAATAAATCACATAAAATATTTATTTAACTCAATAAATATTTAAAATTATTATATAAAATCTGAATCGTTACAGTCTTCCCTCCTTAAAAGGATTCTGTCCCTAGAATCACACATAAAAAAAAATTCTCGTCTATCACATTCTTCCCCCCTTAAAAGGATTCTGTCCCTAGAATCGGTACATAAGGGGTTACACAAAAGTTAAGCAAATAATTGCGGATAATATTTCATCATAACATCTTCGAGTTCCCACGTGGCTTCTTCAGCACTGTGGTTCCTCCAGATTACCTTAACAGAAGGTATCACTTTATTTCTAAGCACTTGTTCTTTTCTATCAACTATTTGAACAGGCACTTCTTCATATGTTAAGTCTTTATCGAATTGTAAAGGCTCATATTCTATTACATGTTTGTAGTCGTGCTTGTAAGGTCTTAATACAAAAATATGAAAGACGTTATGTATACTCTCGAGCTCCGAAGGTAATGCAACCTCGTAAGCTACCTCGCTAACTTTTTGCAATACTTCGAAAGGTCCAATATATCGGGGACTAAACTTTCCCTTCTTGCCAAATCGAATCTTCCCCTTCTAGGGAGATACTTTCAGGAAAACGAAGCTCCCTGGTAAAAACTCTCGGTTTTGTCAATGTTGATCGGCATACTTCTTTTGTCTATCTTGGACAGCAACTAACCTCATCCTGATCAGCTTCACGATTTCGGCAATTTGTTGTACCAGTTCTGGTCCCAACAGTTGACGTTCACCAACTTCATCCCAGCACAAAGGAGTTCTGCATTTTTTTCCATAGAACGCTTCGTAAGGCGGCATGCCGATACTCGCGTGGTAACTATTGTTGTAGGCGAACTCCACCAATGGTAGATGATCATCCCAGCTTCCCTTGAAATCCATAACGCAAGTTCACAGCATATCCTCAATCGTCTGAATCGTTCTCTCGCTCTGGCCATCAGTCTGAGGATGGTACGCCGTACTCATTTGTAACTGCGTTCCACAACACTCTTGCAAACGCTTCTAGAAATTCGACGTAAAACATGGATCTCTGTCAGACACAATCGACACCGGAACGCCGTGTTGAGAAATGATTTCCTTCACATACAGCTTTGCTAGCTGATCCAAGTTGTACTTAATCCTGATTGGTAAAAAGTGGGCTGACTTCGTCAGTCGATCCACTATAACCCATATCATATCAAGTCCCTTCTGAGTCGCTGGAAGACCAACCACGAAATCCATCGTGATGTGCTCCCACTTCCACTCTAGAATTTCTAACGGTTGTAGCAGTCCACTAGGTCTCTGGTGTTCTGCCTTGACTTTCTGGCAAGTTAGACATTTCGCAACGCATTCAGCAACGTCCCTCTTCATATTTGGCCACCAAAAATAATGCCTTAGATCCTGGTACATCTTCGTACTCCCAGGGTGAATCGAATATTTCGAACTGTGAGCTTCGCTCAAAATCTCCTCCTTAACTTTTGGTACTGGCAGTACCCAAATTCTCCCTTTAAATCGTAACAGTCCCTTGTTATTGATCTTGAACTTGAACTCTTCACCATCGGTTATCCTCTTCCGAATCTTTTTGCATTCCTCATCGTGAAGTTGTGATTCTTTCACCTTGTCCACTATAGTAGAACCAGTAGTTACTTGAAACAACATCTCATCCGTTTCCTTCGGATACTTCACTTCTAGTTCCAATCGAACAATATCTTCTATTAACCGGTCCTGATCAGTTAGCATGTTCAACTTCTCCTGACCTTTTCTGCTCAAAGCGTCGGCAACAATATTAGCTTTACCCGGATGGTAAAGTATTTCGCAATCGTAGTCTTTGATCAGTTCTAACCATCTTCTTTGGCGCATGTTCAAATCCTCTTAGATGAAGATATACTTTAGACTCTTATAATCCGTGTATATCTCACACCTTTCTCCATAGAGGTAGTGTCTCCAAATCTTTAGAGCAAACACTACTGCTGCTAATTCTAAGGCGTGGGTCTGATACCCCTTCTCATAATCCTTCAGCTGACGTGATGCATAGGCAATGACTTTGCCGCTCTGCAATAACACACAGCCTAATCACTTATGTGAAGCATTGCTATATACTACAAAAATTCTCGTACTGTCCGGTAAGGATAACACAGGTGCAGTACTCAACCTCTTCTTCAATTCCTGAAAATTTTCCTCACACTTTTTTGTCCAAACAAATTTAACAGTTTTACGAGTCAAATTCGTCAACGGAGTTGCGATCTTGGAAAAGTATTGGATAAATATCCTATAATAACCTGCCAATCCCAAGAAACTCTTCATTTCAGACGACGTTTTTGGCTGATCCCAATTCATTACAGCCTCAACCCTTGACGGATCTACCAAAATTCCATCCTTGTCGATTACATGGCCAAGAAATTGCACACGTTCTAACCAAAATTCGCATTTCGAGAATTTATCATAAAGCTTCTCTTGTCTTAGCGATTCTAAGGTCAGCCTTAAGTGTTCAGCGTGTTCCTCCTCGGTCTTGGAATAAACCAGGATGTCATCTATGAACACCACTACGAACTTATCTAGGAATGGCTTAAACACCCTGTTCAATAGGTCCATAAATGCAGCTGGGGCATTCGTTAGATCAAATGACATCACCAAGAACTCGTAATGCCCATACCAAATCCTAAAAGCCATTTTTGGTATATCTTCCCTTCTCACCTTCGATTGATGATACCCGCTTCTCAAATCAATTTTTGAGAAGTATCTAGCACCCTTCAACTGATCAAACAAGTCATCGATCCTAGGTAAAGGATACCTATTCTTGATCGTAACTTTGTTCAACAACCTATAATCAATGCAAAAACGCATCGATCTGTTCTTCTTCTTGACGAATAACATTGGCGCTCCCCATGGCGAAACGCTCGATTGAATATATTTCTTGTCCAGCAATTCTTAAAGTTGAACCATCAGTTCCTTCATCTCTACTGGAGCTATTCTCTACGAAGCTTTCAAAATCGGAACACGTCCCGGTGCTAAGTTGATCACGAACTCTATCTCCCTATCTGGCGAAAGTCCTGGCAAGTTGCTCGAAAAAACGTCCACAAACTCCTTAACCACTAATATCGCTTCTACCTTCGGGCTCTCCTTACGCGTATCTACTATGTAGGCTAGATATCCTATACAGCCTTGCATCAAAAGTTTCTTGGCTTGCATAACCGTCAGACAACTAGCTTGTCTAGGCAATTTGCTACCATAGAATACCAACTTCGACGGAGTCGTAAGGTTTACCGACTTCTTCTGACAGTCGATTATCGCCCCATGGTTGAACAACTAGTCCATACCCAGTATGACATCGAATTCCCCAAGTTTTATCGGAATCAAGTCTACCCTTAGCACCTGACCCTTAATGTCCAATCTACAGTTCTTGTAAACGAACCTAACAGGAATAACCTCCCTTTTCGTAATCTCTATGTTCAAGGGGTAAACAAACTCCTCTATAGGTAAGTCTAGGGTTTTAGTAAAATCATCAGATATGACTAAACAAGTAGCACCCAAATCAAATAATACATATGCGTTTATACTATTGACAAGAATAATACATGCCACCACGTCTTTTGATTGCATAGCATCTTGTACCGTCATATTGAATATCCGGGCAGTGGGTCGAATAGCTTGCAATGGTGCAGCGATAGTCACGGAACTGCCGCTTCCATTCCCTCCGCTCCCTGTTGACCCTGCCGTCAGCTTCTTAGGGAAACTACGAGCCATGTGATCCTTGGATCCACATGTGTAGCAAGCTCCCTTCTTCGGGTTCGGGCAATTTAGCGCAACGTGGCCTTCCTGACCACAATTGAAGCACACCCGCTTCCCCTTCATACACACTCCAGTGTGATTCTTACCGCATGTAGCACATGCTTCGAACTTCATCTTCTGTTGGCTTCCTTGCTGACTCCCAGCATAGGTGTTGTCATTCCATTTCCTTTTCTGGTTGATAGTCCCTCTACCACCAGCCTTGGTTTCTATCTCATTCTTCTTCTTCTTATCTTGATTAAACTTCATCACCGCGTCGCTTCCTCCCTCAGCGAGAATAGCCTTTTCCAACACATCTGCAAACGTGGTCAACTGGAACATGGAGACCTTGCTGTAGAGCCAGGGCTTCAGTTCCCACTCAAACCTTCTCGCTTTCCTAGCGTCAGTGCTGACCTAGTATGTAGCGAACCTGGCCAGTTCGTTGAATTTTGAGACGTATTCCGACACCGTCATCCCTCCCTGCTTAAGCTCTAGGAACTCGACCTCTGATAAGTGGTATTTATATCGCGAATCAGATTCTCTAAAGCTCAAGACGCTGCTTGTTTTCTGTTATTTGTTGTGCTTTTGTATATATTTTGTTGTTGTTATGCTTTTCCTGTATGATGCAGGGCTGTTTTGGTCATTTCCAGCTTGCAGGGGCAAAGTTGTCATTTTCTACATTCTGGCGCCGCAGCGCCAGAGCCTATTCTAAAGCCCACGCCGCAGCGCCAACTCATGGTCCTGGCTAAATTCATCTGGCGCTGCAGCGGCCCGGTCCTTCTTATTCTCGCGCTGCAGCGTTAGTGGAGCCGCAGCGCCGCCAAGCAGTTATATGCTCCACGCCGCAGCGTCACCTCCGGTGCCTAGCTAGTGGTTCGCATTTAATTACCTAGAAAGAAGAAAAAGACCAGCGAGAGAACAACGGAAGGATATCGGAGATAGAGAGAAAATACAGAGAATATTTTTGGGGATTCTAGAACAGAAAGAAGCTGTGTTTTAGGGGAGAAAAGTTATTGCATCATATACATCTCAGGAGTTACACGGAGAAGAGAAGACGTGGAGACAGAAAACCTTAGCTCAGGAGTTTTCTTATTCTAAAATCTCTCGGTTGTTTGTGTATTACTGATCAATGTTGAATGTGATAGAAATGTGTATTAGCACCATGGTTATGAACTAATTCCTTTTTAGGATTGCAATGTAACCTAGTGTTTAGCCTAATTAACTTTCTCTCCTATTTATATTAATGAATCATTTTGGGAATGGGTTGTTGTGTTTCTTGCTTATTGACTAAATGCTTGACAGAGTTTTTGGCAGTGATATTAATGGATATTGACTATTGGACATTATTATCTCGCTTTTAAAATACAACAACACTTGTTATGCCCTTGCCTAAAGGAATGTGTGCATAAACTGCTTAATAGGATAGACATATCTCTATTTGCCTTGTGTAGCCTTGAGACTGAGCTTAATGACCCTAGCCTAGTTATTTTCATCGATAGATATATTGTGATTCATCTAGCTAGAGATGTGCATTTGGCCTTCGACAGAAGCATATGCATAGTTCTATTCTCGGCTGACCATTCCTTGATTTGTTTGTATTGTGGAGAGTTAGGAGATTAGGCGACGTGTTAGGGGAATTGCAATCCTAGCTTGTCTCCCTATTACATCTATTTCTTCCGCTTCCTTTAGTTGTAATCGCATAGTTTAAAATACCACCTCCAATCAATTGTTTAGATAAGACAGTAAAGAACTTACATTAGTATTTGATTTGCATTTAAGACTTCGTCCTCGTGGGTACGACATCCTACTTATCTTATATTACTTGTTGACCGCGTATACTTGCGCATTAATTGTCGTTACATAAATCGGACAACAAGTTTTTGGCGCCGTTGCCGGGGACTTAGTATTATTTGTTATCAATATTAAAGCTAAGTCATTACGATCTTAATTTAGACTAACTTTATCTGTTTAGTTTTCTTTTCAGGTGATCTCAACGGCGTATGCCACCTCGAAGGGGTCGGAATATAATACCTCTCGATCCCGAGGTTGATAGAACGTACAGACGCCTGCAGAGAGAAAAAGCGCGGGACATACATACTCCTGTTACAATGGCTGAGGAACTTCAGAAATCTTTAAGGGAGCATGCTATGCCTCACATCGCAGATTTGCAAGCGAGCATTCTTAGGCCCGCAATCCAAGCAAACAATTTTGAGATCAAGCCGGGCACCATCCAAATGTGCTCCAATATTCAGTTTGGGGGATTACCAAATGATGACCCCAACGATCACTTGATGAACTTCTTGGAAATCTGCGATACGTTTAAGTGCAACGGAGTGTCTGACAATGCCATCAGACTCCGATTGTTTCCCTTCACTTTGAAGGACAAAGCCAAGAGCTGGCTACATTCACTTCCGTCAGGCTCCATAACCAAATGGGATGACTTGGCTCAAAAGTTCGTGGCAAAGTTCTTCCCACCAGCTAAAACCGCCAGGCTCAGGCACGAAATTACCTCTTTTAATCAGTTTGAGTCAGAATCTTTGTACGACTCATGGGAGCGATTCAAGGATCTTCTGAGAAAATGCCCCCACCATGGACTGCCAGAATGGCTTCCCATCCAGACATTCTATAATGGGTTATCCGGAGCTACTCGATCGAGTATTGATGCCGCTTCTGGAGGAGCGTTCATGTCTAAGCATCATACAGCGGGGTATGAATTGGTGGAAACAATGGCGGCCAATAATTATCAATGGCCAAAGGATAGGCAGGCCCCTAGAAGAGCAGCAGGAATATATGAGGTAGATCCAGTCACACAATTAGCGGCTCAGGTTGCAGCGCTAACCAAAAGACTTGACACCATGGGAGTGCAAGCTGTGCAGAATGTTCAGAGTGTCGCATTGTTGTGTGAATTGTGTCAAGGGAGCCACACAACTGAGCAGTGTTCCATAAGCCCCGAGTCAGTTCAATTTGTTTCCAACTATGGGCGGCAGCAAAACTCAAGTCTCCCTACTCATTATCATCCGGGCTTGAGGAATCATCCAAACTTTTCTTGGGGCAACACAAATAGCAATCAAGCACAACCTCCGACCACCAGGCCTAATTTCTCAAACCCTCCCGGTTTTCAAGCTCAAAATCAGTACAACCAACAACCACAGAGTTCTCATAATCAGTTCCACTATCCACCATCTCAACAGGAAAGAAAACCTAGTTTGGAAGATCTCCTGTCACGATATATTGCCCAAAATGAGACAAGGAGCAGTAATCAAGGAGCTTCCATCCGGAACCTTGAAGTCCAAATGGGACAGTTGGCCTCTGCTTTGAATAGTCGACCGCAAGGCACATTGCCGAGTGACACTGATGTCAACCCGAAACAGGATGGGAAAGAACACTACAAAGCAGTTACACTCTGGAGTGGGAGAACTATAAATGAGAAGGGTGGAGAGAGTCCTGTAGTGCAAGAAGAAGTGACTATAGAGGAACCTATTGTGGAGCAGAGTGATGATAAGTCTGGGGGTGAGGTAAATGCTCAAGAAAGCCCTTCATCACCAACCCCTACAGTGAACACAGCTAGTCCTCCTATCCCACAGTTGCCATTCCCCCAGCGCATGCAGAAACAAAAGCTTGATAAGCAATTTTCTAAGTTTTTAGAAGTGTTCAAGAAGCTTCACATAAATATCCCGTTTGCAGAGGCGTTGGAGCAAATGTCGAGCTATGTTAAATTCATGAAAGACATATTGTCAAAAAAAAGGAAAATGGGAGATTATGAAACAGTGGCTCTGACTGAGGAATGCAGTGCTATTCTACAGAACAAGCTCCCGCCAAAACTGAAAGATCCTAGGAAGTTTCACGATTCCATGCACTATCGGGGACCAATTCATTGGCAAGGCCTTATGTGATTTGGGGGCGAGTATAAATTTGATGCCTCTGTCAATATATAAAAAGCTTGGACTGAATGAAGCCAAACCCACAAGTGTTACTTTGCAATTGGCAGATAGATCTCTCACGTACCCGAAGGGGATAGTAGAGGATGTGCTTGTTAAGGTGGAAAAGTTAATCTTCCCAGCGGACTTTATTGTCCTGGACTTTGAGGAAGACAGGGAGGTCCCGATAATACTGGGAAGACCATTCTTAGCAACGGGGAGAACCCTTATAGATGTGCAGAAAGGGGAGCTAACTATGAGAGTATAGGATCAGGAAGTAACTTTCAACGTGTTTAGGGCAATGAAATATCCGAACACCCCGGAAGACTGTTTTCAGATTAACCAGATGGATGATGCAGTCAGGGAAGTATTCTCAGAAACATGCATGACAAACCCTTTAGAAGCTCCATTAAGAGGTACCAGTACTAAGGAAGAGGCCACCCATGTTGAATGTGCTAACTGGCTGGATGCACCCCAGCGATCTACACAGTTCCAAAGACAGTTTGAGTCGCTGAATGATCCAGAAGCATCTACTTCCAAGGCCCAACCATCTGTTGTAGAACCTCCTGTCCTCGAGTTAAAGCCCCTGCCCAATCATCTGAGGTATGCATACTTGGGAAATTCATCCACTTTACCTGTTATAATATCTGCATCTTTAGATGAAGGCCAGGAAGAGAAGCTACTGCTAGTGCTCAAACAGTATAAAACTGGCACTGGGGTGGTCAATTTCAGACATTAAAGGGGCCCTTTGTATGCACAAAATCCTACTAGAGGAAGGATCCAAGCCGACCATTGAACATCAGAGGCGATTGAATCCAATAATGATAGAGGTGGTCCGGAAGGAAATCATTAAGCTGCTAGATGCGGGCATTATATACCCTATCTCGGACAGTCCTTGGGTCAGTCTAATTCAATGCGTGCCAAAAAAGGGCGGTATGACAGTAGTAGCCAATGAGAATAACGAGTTGATTCCAACCAGAACGGTGACTGGATGGAGGGTATGTATGGACTACAGAAAGTTGAACAAGTCCACCTGTAAGGATCACTTCCCTCTGCCATTTATTGATCAGATGCTCGATAGACTTGCTGGGCACGCCTTCTATTGTTTGCTAGATGGTTATTCTGGCTATAATCAAATTTCTATTGCTCTCGAAGATCAGGAGAAAACAACGTTCACATGTCCGTATGGGACCTTTGCCTTTCGGAAAATGTCCTTTGGGTTGTGTAACGCTCCTGCAACATTCCAACGTTGCATGATGTCCATCTTCTCTGACATGGTCGAAAAGACCCTCGAGGTTTTCATGGACGATTTTTCTGTATTCGGGAGTTCATTTGATAACTGTCTGGTCAATTTGACTGCCGTTCTCCAAAGATGCGTTGAAACTAATCTTGTATTGAATTGGGAGAAGTGCCACTTCATGGTAAAAGAGGGCATTATTCTGGGCCACAGAGTATCAGATGGTGGTATTGAAGTAGACAAGGCTAAAATTGATGTCATCAATAGTCTACCACCGCCTACATCAGTGAAAGGGGTTAGGAGTTTTCTTGGGCATGCAGGTTTCTATAGGCGGTTTATCAAGGACTTCTCAAGGATAACAAAACCACTATGTTCACTATTGGAAAAGGATATGCCTTTTCAGTTTGATGAAGCCTGCCTCAGAGCATTTGAATTATTGAAGGAAAAACTCATTTCGACTCCTATTGTGGTAGCTCCTGATTGGACTTTCCCATTTGAGCTCATGTGTGACGCCAGCGATTTTGCAATTGGGGCAGTGTTGGGACAGAGAAGGGACAAAGTGTTCCACACGATCTATTATGCCAGCAAAACATTAACTGATGCTCAGTTAAATTACACCACAACCGAGAAGGAACTGCTGGCAGTGGTCTATGCTTTCGACAAATTCCGTTCCTACCTCATTGGAACAAAAGTGACCGTGTACACAGACCATTCGGCCATTAAATATCTGATAGAAAAAAAAGATGCAAAGCCTAGGCTGATAAGGTGGGTCCTTCTTCTACAGGAGTTCGATCTAGAGATCCGCGACAAGAAGGGGACAGAAAACCAGGTAGCAGATCACTTGTCGAGGTTGGAAAATCCTCCTCATTCGGGAGACGTAATCAAAGACATCAATGATTTCTTCCCGGATGAACAACTGTTTGGCGTCCAAAGTAAAGCCTCGTGGTATGCGGACTTTGCAAATTTCGTCGCTTGTCAAGTGCTTCCTCCCATATTCAGCTATCAGCAGAGGAAGAAATTCCTAAATGATGCAAAACAATACTTTTGGGACGAGCCCTTTTTATTCAAACAGTGTTCAGATCAGATTCTGCGAAGATGTTTGCCAGAGGAGGAAATCGAAGGTGTGCTCCATCATTGTCATTCCTCTAATTATGGAGGACATTTTGGGGGCCAAAGAACTGCTGCTAAAGTACTCCAATCTGGGTTTTACTGGCCTACCCTGTTCAAAGATGCACACCTATATGTGTTGCACTGTGATAGATGTCAAAGGGTAGGAACCATTTCAAAAAGGCACGAATTACCTCTGCAGAATATCCTTGAAGTAGAGCTGTTTGATGTATGGGGTATTGACTTCATGGGGCCATTCCCGTCGTCCTTCAACAATCTCTATATTCTGGTCGCGATTGATTATGTCTCCAAATGGGTAGAAGCAGTCGCCTTGCCTTCTAATGATGCTAAGGTGGTGCTTAATTTCTTAAGGAAAAATATTTTCACTCGCTTCGGCACTCCTCGGGCAATAATCAGTGATGAAGGGTCACATTTTTGCAACAAATATTTCAAAGCCCTTCTTGCTAAGTATGGGGTGACCCATAAAATAGCCACAGGTTATCATCCGCAGACAGGTGGCCAAGCAGAGATCTCTAATCGAGAGGTTAAGCGTATCCTGGAGAAGATCGTTAATCCTAATCGAAAGGACTGGTCAAAGAAGCTTGATGATGCCTTGTGGGCATACCGCACCGCTTATAAAACGCCTATCGGAATGTCTCCGTATAGGCTTGTTTATGGCAAGGCTTGTCATCTTCTTGTGGAGCTAGAGCACAATGCATATTGGGCTATCCAAAAGCTCAATTTCGATATGGATGCAGCAGGTGAACGAAGACTATTACAACTCAATGAATCAGACGAGTTTCGTCTGCACGCGTATGAAAACGCTAAGTTGTATAAGGAAAAGACAAAGCGGTGGCATGACAAGAAAATTGTCGAAAGGAACTTCGAAAAAGGCCAGAAGGTGCTTCTTTTTAACTCCCGGCTGAAATTATTCCCGGGGAAGTTGAAGTCCCGATGGTCGGGGCCGTTCACCATTGCTAAAGTGTATCCTTATGGGGCTATTGAGGTCAAAGACCCTCATTCAGACAAAACATTCAAAGTCAATGGACAACGTTTGAAACACTATTGGGGCGGCGAGGTCGACCGGCAAAACACCTCCATCACCTTGGGAGACCCGGTGTAAGGCGGGGCGAAAGTCAAGCCGACGACTCTAAATCAAGCGCTTGATGGGGAGGCAACCCCCATCTTAGTATCAAAAATTTCCTTATGGTTTTATTTAGTCTTATTTTCCTTAGTTATCATTAGTGCAATTGGTTTTGCTTAGAATTAGTGTAGATGTTAATTTAGTATGTTAGGATGTAGTTTAATGGTTAATATAATTGCTAGTATGATTTCTTTGTCTAGCAATTCAAATGTGCATTGATTCAGATTTTGGGTGTTGGCTGCAGGAATGCAGTGCTCGCGCTGCAGCGCCAAGAGATAGTCTGAGTTTCGCGCCGCAGCTCCAATAACCACGCCGCAGCGCCATCCCCTTTACAAATTTTCGCGCCGCGGCGCCGGCATATGCTGGAAGCTACTGGAGAGTTGCGCTGCAGCGTCGAGGTCTTCCTAATTTCTCACGCCGCAGCGCCAAGATTTCACGCCGCAGCTCTGATAATGACGCCGCAGTGCCAGGTTTAACCTTTCCCGTGCCGCAGCGCCATGCACCACGCTGCAGCGCCAGTGCCAAGTTTTTAAGTTTAATTGAGGCTTTTGGGTTCAGTTTGCAGTGTCCCTCATTTCTCTCTCACACATCTCCCTTACTCCCAACGATTGCGACAAATCAACCGTCACCCATTCGGCTTCTGAGCGTTTGGGGCCTTCAACCGTCGTGCAGTTATTCTCCTTCATTGTATTTATAAGCAACTAGAGGTAAAGGATTTCTTCAGAGCAGAGTTTCGTTGATCGTTTATTAATTATCTTTTTGTTGTTCTTGGAGTTTTGATTGCTATGGGTTCAAAGCGTCCTCGCACTAGTATAGGTCCTCCTCCGTCTTCCAGAGCCCCTCCTCTTTGGGATGCTGTAAAATTTCCTAGTGAGGAAGCCTGGAAGCGATATGCCCAAAATTTTTCAAAAAGGAGTTTGGTGCATGAGAGAGGGCTAAGGCCAGATGACAAGATGGACGGCCATATGAATTCAATGATTGTGACTATGAAATGGATTCACTTCACCAAGCCGCCCGAATCTGCAGTTATTTCAGTGGTAAAGGAATTCTATGCAAATGCTAATGCCGATGGTCCTGCTTCGGTGCCAGTTCGGGGTAAGTTGATAAAATTTGACGCTCGAACCATCAATGCTGTATATGGGACTCCAAACTACGATGGTAAGGATTATCTGGAGCCTGGGATGCGGAGTTACAATACTGATGAGATTATAGCAAAGCTCTGCAAGCCTGGTACCGTGTGGAAAACCAATGAATTCCATGGTGAAAAGACCTCTTTCCCCCATCAAGCCTTAAGTCGTTATGGTAAGGCGTGGTACTCCTTTATTTGTGCAAATATTATGCCAACACGCCACCTGAGCGATGTAACAAGAGAGAGGGCAGTACTGCTTTATGCAATTGTCATGGGGCTGAAGGTTGATGTGGGGGTTCTTATTCAGGATTCAATTAAAAAGGCCATTAGGAGCAACGTCAATTCCGGACTCCCTCACCCGTCTCTGATCACACGCCTATGCAAAAGGACAGGTGTGGTATGGGAGAAAGACGACATCACTCAGCCGCCTATGGCAGTCATTGATCATCACGTTATAGCCCGTTATGGAGTTTGGGATGGGGGACCTCCGTCACACCCAAAGGGTCAAGGATATTTACCGGGGCCCCTGCCGCCTCCCTCATCCGAAGCTGGTACCTCCGCTCAAGCGCCTGAGCCCCCATCTTCTGAGGCTATGCCACCCGGGGCCTTAGGCAGAGATTTTAAGCAGTCTTAATTTTCTCCACAGCAAGGTTGATACAGTGGCTCAATGGCAGAGCCAATTCAATCACTATCATGCGGAGTTCGCAAATACGGTCTCCAGTATCTATTATGCTCAGGGAGGAGACGACGCTCAATTTCCAGAGCCTTCGGTCTTTGCGCCTTATCCTCCACCATTTCCAGCCTCAGGAGAGGATCGCGAGGAAGAGCCAGCGGATGCGGATGCTGAAGACGAGGATGATGGCGGAGGTGATATTGCTCCAGAGGGTGAAGGCCAGTGAGGTCATTGGCAGATTTCAAGCTTGGGGGAGATTTCCTTGTTTAAGTTTTATTATATATGAATTGCTGTCATGTTTTTTTTGGGCGGTTTAGCCCCAGACTATCTATTTTATTTTTTTTATGCTATGTTTGTGAATGTTTTCGGTTTATTTTTGGGATGCATGTTATGATGCATTGGTGTGTTGGTTTTTCTTTGGTTTATTAATGAATGTTTTGGTTTATAATATTTAAATGCTTGTGCTTTATTTTGGTTGTTATGTTTTTAGCCATATTTTGGGGTTTGTGCAGATTATTGGTTTTCTTGATGCCATGTGTAATGGCTTCTCCTTATTCCCCCTTTCGCCTAGTTCTGTAACTGTAAATATGCTGGGTGAGGGTTAATTTTTGATCGTGGCTAATGACAGGCGCCAAGTAGTTATGGCTGTCTCTTAGAGTCGTGTCAGGCATGTATGTGTTAGGGGTTGTGAATCGAAAAGTCGAGACTATTTTTGATCCGTCCTTAGCAAGCACCGATCAACTGTTTTAGCTATTTATTTTTCGATGTTACTTCGCGCGTTGATTGCTTTGAAAGTATGTTCATTCTTATAATCTTTCATTTCTGCAAGGTAATAAAGGGCTTGGGTGCTTTTACAGTTTTGGATCTTGGAGTCTGGCATGTTGTATTAAAATAAAATAAAAATAAAATGAATTGAAAAGGAGTTTGATTATCGAAAGTCTTGCGGTGGGTCGAGATGGAGCGTAAAACGCACTCGCCCATAAACGCAGGACCGATGTTGAGATGGAGCATAAAATGCACTCGTCAAATAATCTTCAGATTTCGTAAAGTCTAATTTGGCTTATGTTGATTACGTGGCCTTTGCTGCTCGAGTTATTAGATTCATAGGGGTGTTCCACGCCTAGTGCCCTAAAGCCGTCTGGTTTGGGAGTCACTGATCAAAAGCTCATTTATGGGTAGCTCTGTTTAGCCTAAGGTAATTAAGGACTGTCCGAATCAGATTTTACTGTCTTCATGCTAGAGCCTTTTGATTTTTTCCTGTGCTTGCATCCTAGCCTTAATGCTTGTTGAATGTTTAAGTTGCGTAGTGTGCATATTGTTTTTAGCAATCAGCTGTGCAAGTTTTTTTTGAGCTATGTTTAGTTGGGATGGTTGGTCTTTGCGCACATAGAATGGATCAAGTACAGTCTCATGCTTGCAAATTCAATTTTAAGCCCCTTTTCATGTCTGTGTTTGTCCTATTCTCGGAGAGGCTCTTTTTGTACGCTTTGAAGCCGTGGTATTATTATATAGTAGTAGTTTCCTTTCGCGTCTTCCAGTAATGCAAGTGTGGATGCTAGATTGTTTGCTTGAGGGCAAGCAAAAGTTTAAGTTTGGGGGTATTTGATAAGTGGTATTTATATCGCGAATCAGATTCTCTAAAGCTCAAGACGCTGCTTGTTTTCTGTTATTTGTTGTGCTTTTGAATATATTTTGTTGTTGTTATGCTTTTCCTGTATGATGCAGGGCTGTTTTGGTCATTTCTAGCTTGCAGGGGCAAAGTTGTCATTTTCTACATTCTGGCGCCGCAGCGCCAGACCCTATTCTAAAGCCCACGCCGCAGCGCCAACTCATGGTCCTGGCTAAATTCATCTGGCGCTGCAGCGGCCCGGTCCTTCTTATTCTCGCGCTGCAGCGTTAGTGGCGCCGCAGCGCCGCCAAGCAGTTATATGCTCCGCGCCGCAGCGTCACCTCCGGTGCCTAGCTAGTGGTTCGCATTTAATGACCTAGAAAGAAGAAAAAGACCAGCGAGAGAACAACGGAAGGATATCGGAGATAGAGAGAAAATACAGAGAATATTTTTGGGGATTCTAGAACAGAAAGAAGCTGTGTTTTAGGGGAGAAAAGTTATTGCATCATATACAGCTCAGGAGTTACATGGAGAAGAGAAGACGTGGAGACAGAAAACCTTAGCTCAGGAGTTTTCTTATTCTAAAATCTCTCGGTTGTTTGTGTATTACTGATCAATGTTGAATGTGATAGAAATGTGTATTAGCACCATGGTTATGAACTAATTCCTTTTTAGGATTGCAATGTAACCTAGTGTTTAGCCTAATTAACTTTCTCTCCTATTTATACTAATGAATCATTTTGGGAATGGGTTGTTGTGTTTCTTGCTTATTGACTAAATGCTTGACAGAGTTTTTGGCAGTGATATTAATGGATATTGACTATTGGACATTATTATCTCGCTTTTAAAATACAACAACACTTGTTATGCCCTTGCCTAAAGGAATGTGTGCATAAACTGCTTAATAGGATAGACATATCTCTATTTGCCTTGTGTAGCCTTGAGACTGAGCTTAATGACCCTAGCCTAGTTATTTTCATCGATAGATATATTGTGATTCATCTAGCTAGAGATGTGCATTTGGCCTTTGACAGAAGCATATGCATAGTTCTATTCTCGGCTGACCATTCCTTGATTTGTTTGTATTGTGGAGAGTTAGGAGATTAGGCGACGCGTTAGGGGAATTGCAATCCTAGCTTGTCTCCCTATTACATCTATTTCTCCCGCTTCCTTTAGTTGTAATCGCATAGTTTAAAATACCACCTCCAATCAATTGTTTAGATAAGACAGTAAAGAACTTACATTAGTATTTGATTTGCATTTAAGACTTTGTCCTCGTGGGTACGACATCCTACTTATCTTATATTACTTGTTGACCGCGTATACTTGCGCGTTAATTGTCGTTACATAAATCGGACAACAACCTCCATCTGGTCCTGCGAACTAACAAGGAAGTACATTTCAAAGAACATCTCTTTGAAACGTTCCCACGGTATCACTCCTTCTCCCTCTCGGGTCTTGTTGGCTTGCCACCAGAAACTAGCATCTGACTTTAACATGAAAGTCACGAATGCTGTCTTTTGGTCTTCACCGACTCTAGCTACGTCGAAGACCTTCTCCATCTCCATCACCCACGTCTGGGCATCTATAGGGTTTACCGATCCCTTGAATTCAGGTGGTCCTACTGCCTTAAACTCTTTAAAAGTAGTACCCTGCACTTGCGGCTGATTCGCAAGCGCTCTTGTCAGTAGGTTCAACAACTGTTGAACCAAGTTGGGATTCGTCCCATCATTATTATTGTTGTTGTTCGTAGAACCCTCGGGGTTTTAACGTGTAGATCTTCTTCTAGGAGGCATTTTCTGTTAAGAAAATATTATTATTAGATCCTTTATTAAATTCTTAAGTATTCAAGTTCATACTTAAACGTTTGAATAACTCAGTTCACATAGAACACATAGCACGTCAATAAACTTCTTTTATTCATTACTCGTAGTTTAAAACATCAATTAGATAGCATTTTTGCTATTTACATCATCCTTCCTAAACTGGAAATGTGACGCCCCCAAATCCGGGACCGCTACTTGGTCTCTCGAATTCGGTTTGTCACATGCTCATGGTAATACATCACAATAATAATACGACTAAATATCGCATCGCACAGCGGAATAATACACCACTAATACCGAATAAATTACATTTAAAGAATATAATTATTCACGTCCCAAGGTCTTCTAACTTAAACAGTGATTACATAGCTTAGACATATCTTAAGCATAAATAACCTTAACTAGTACATAATATCATAAGTTCTTTATTACAATCATAAAGTCCTACATAAACAAAGCTACTCAGTAGCCTTTTCATTGCCCTTATCTGTGCCCGAAGGTCCGCACTGCTTGGCCTTAACTGAAATTTTTTTAGGGAAAGGAAGAATGAGCACAAATTGCCCAGCAAGTAATATACAATAAGGGTGAGTAATAAAATTCTAAATTCTCGAAAGGGTATAGCAAGGTTTGATAGTTCAAGGATAACAAGAATATCAACAGTTTTCAAATACAGTCGCTAAGGACAGAATAATATCAATGTGATTCAATAATAAATCAATTCAAGATTTCAAGATAACTGAATACTGAGCAGTCACTAAGGACTATGAACTTCTACTAGAATTAACAGTATTAAACTAAAAATCCAACAAAAAATAGGTACAACAGGAGATCAGCCTAAAGTACTATACGTTATGCATAACAATCAATCATACTCAAGTGCGCACGTCGGTTCTCCGACAATTATATTTTCCCTTCAAAGAAGGTTGTTCTTCTTAGTCAAATACAAGATCCCGCACCAATCAATTGGTTTTGGGTCGCTTTTCAATAATATAAGTCTAGCCGAATCAAATGGCATAGACACTTTCACAATATTCAAGAACAATACCAAGTTCAACATGAATAATAGCTTTAATGAAATAAGAGTTCAAGTATGCTAATTCAATTCAAACAATTAATTAAAGAAACTAGTTCGCAATATACAAGGATAGAAAGTTAGGAAACTTGCATCCAAAGAGATAAGGTTTAGATACTTGCCTTATGCGTAGTTTACTCAAGTAAAGCTAGCCAACACTTTCGAATCCTATTTATAACGTATTACATATATAGGATTTTCATTAGTTAACACATTCGGTACACAAGCTTGTTACTCAAATTAAATATACACACATTGTATTACCTTAGTCACACGTCATTACATACTTATACGCATTCGGTATGAAATCAAATTATAAGTTACCATGAATTCAAATAACATTCGTATAACATTATGTTATTTTTAATCGATTAGGCTTTCATTAGCTATGGAATTACTTTTCTCAATTGAAACATCTTCATGGTATGTTACTATCAAATATCAGTAGAAATTAGGATTGTTTAGCAGCTATAGCATTGAGGTGAGTTATCTGCCAAAAGTCAGATCAACAAAACTGCCCAGATTTCATTTTGGCCTGGCGCAGCTGCGCCCTGGTTAGGCCTAGGGGCGGCGCAGCTGCGCTTCCCCCTGGCCAGATCAGGGTTGGGCTGCTGCTGTTTCTGTCCAACACATAAGCATACTAAGGCAATTACACTTAACATTCATTCATGCTAGAGGACTTTTCATAAGCTTATGACCATCTTAAGTTCACTTTTACATGTCATGGTCTTAGTTTAGGATCGCCACGGGAATTAAGGCCAAATAGGGTCATATAATTACAATGCATACAATTTAATCATAGATTCTTGCGAGAAGGTCATATCAATTGTAATATACATGCTTGCGATTGTCCACATCATTTATTCTTAACTAGCATTGCTTATTACTTTAAAACATACCTATACGTATACTTGGTTTACTACCGTTATGTCAAATATATAAGAGCCATGCTTAGAGATATAATGAATGTAAACATGTTATTTTACATTCTAAGAACTTAACTACTCAAACTTAATGCACTTGGTTCGAAAGCATACCTAAGTTTGCTTTTGAATCCATTTTAAACTTGAACAAAGCAATTTAACACATACAAGGCAACTTCAAAGCTCTTATCGTATGTAGTCAAGTCATATTAACACTTTTGCAAGATCAGCGTGTATATCATGTAGTATTCATGCATATTAGCTTTAACATAACAAGCTTTTTCTTAATAATTTCTCTAACACAAGGTCTAACAAGCTTGGTCATGAACAAGGACGCTATAAACACTATATCATGCTCCTTTATATTTGAAATCAATCATGTGTATGAATCACTAAGTTCAGAACTTGTAGAACAAGTATTACTTCAAAGTTTGTTTTTAGAATACTAAGTTTATCTCGGAAACCATACCCTTTTTGTTAATCATGTATGCTAGTACAAGAAAATATGCTTACCTTGCCTCATTTTATTCGTATATATATATGTTACACAAGTTAGTATGCTTGTTTAAACCAAACCACATAATATATGCATAACAGAAATCAAGTAGGATGCAGAATTTGCAGCAGGATGCTAGCGCAGCTGCCCAGTACAAAACTGGCGCAGCTGCGCCGGCTTGCAGCCAGCGGCAGACTGTTCCAGCCTCGGCAGACTTCCAGCCCAAACACAGAAAATTCGTCACAAATTCGATTATAACTAACAGCATTGTATTACCAATATATTTTTAAGCTAATATAGCAACTAAACAAGTATGCTACAATCCAATTACAATCCAATTCAACATGATCAAGAATTAAGAATTTCAAGAATAAAAATTTTGACAGAGACAAAATGAAGAACAAGAATCATGGAATTATACCTCTATAATTAGTTAATTGGACTTGCTGCTTAATTTAGAATGCTCACACTGATATATGTATATGCTCTCCCTCTCAACACTTAGCAAAATCTCAGCAAAGAAGAATGGAGAAGAAGAGCTCAATTTATAGAACAACCAATACCCAGACAATGCTTTAGTTCTTCAATTTAAACTAACAGATTGTTGTATTCTTTGATGGCTAATGAGAAGTTGGTAGTAGTTGGTGGAATTCATCATGAGAGCCACTCCCCATTCATGCTAGCTAGAATGTGTTGAGTTTGAGGATATAGGGAGTAGGATAGCTTCATGAGTATTCACGTGTGAAGAGATAGTGACTATCATTAAGGGACAAGGCAAAGCAATCTCAGCATTCTAGTAAGTTTGTACTATATCATGTTATAACATATAAGCATAACATATATTATCTACACTTAGGTATTAAATTAGTGTCACAAGGCAATTTCATATAATATAGTAAGTGTAATTTGTACGCATATAATCCATGTACATTTTATCTTACCAATATAGTCTTTTCAGATATTATCACCCTATATTGTCTCATTTATTATTAAATTCTACAATCAACAAGTGATTATATTATATTCATGATATATCATTTTAATGTATACTTACATACCTATTGTCACATAGGTATTAATCATGTAGCTTATATATTTCAATCAATCTTAATACATGGTCTCTATGTGTAATATATTCACATTGCACTATATAACATAGTTTATGTATACTTGCATGGTCACACCTAAGTGTTTCTCTACACTATATATTATAGTCGTATTCCATATACTTTATATTTAATTCTTGCACATTTGCACATAAAAATCAGTATAATCTCATCATATTAATAACTTACTTATTTATTTTATTATTCATAATGTCAAATAAATAAATTATTCATCTCATTGATTAATTAACGATAATATTAATTAATTCATTCCTCATTGATTATTAATTTCATAATAATTGATTAACACCTTATGTGATTAAATATCACATTAAAGTGAATATAAATCTTATTATATTTATAAACACATTGCTTATTATTACTATATTTCTTGCAATAATAATAATCACGTATTATTAATCAATCACAGTTAATATTCCATATCCATTAATTAATATTCTATAATAGCAATTAACAATTAATATAGATTAAATCTTAAACTTTAATAATTCATTCGTTAATTAATATAATCATTAATAATTCTCATCACTGTGCCACACAAGGCTATCAACGAGTTTATCGCAAACTCCATAAATTTCTCAATTATTATTATAATTATTCAATTTTATATAATTGAATCAATCCTTCTCACAACACAAAATCATTTATATTCAAATAAATTCTCATTTCCATTAATATATTTATTTAATAATATTAGGAATTTCTCGGGTATTACATCCTCCTCCCCCCCCCCCCTTATAAAAATTCAGTCCCGAAATTTCTACAAGGTTACACAAATAGATGGGGATAGTCCTTCATCATCCTATCTTCTAACTCCCACGTTGCCTCCTCGACATCGTGGTTACGCCAAAGTACTTTTACAGACGAAATAAATTTATTTCTTAAGGTTTTCTCTTTCCTATCTAATATCTGGACAGGAATCTCTTCATATGCCAAGTTCTTCTCCACTTGAATGGGCTCGTAAGAAATCACGTGCTTGTAGTCGGCCTTGTACGATCGCAACACGAAAATGTGGAACACGTTGTGGATGTGCTCCAACTCGGGTGGTAACGCAACTTTGTATGCCACTTCGCCCACTCGATTTAGTATCTCGAACGGTCCTATGAATCTTGGACTCAATTTTTCATTCTTGCCGAAACGGATTTTTCTCTTCCATGGAGATACCTTCAAGAATACGAAACTGCCGACTTTGAAGTCTCGATCCTTCCGATGGAAATCTGCGTACTTTTTCTGACGATCTTGAGCTGCTACAAGTCTGGCTCTTATCACTATCACCACATCTACGGTTTGTTGTACTAGCTCTGGTCCGAGTATTCGTCAATCTCCTACTTCGTCCCAATATAATGGCATTCTGCACTTTCTTCCGTAAAGAGCTTCGTACGGTGGCATGTCGATACTCGCATGGTAACTATTGTTATACGCAAATTCAACTAAGGGTAGATGGTCGTCCCTTAAAATCCATCACGCAAGTCCTAAGCATGTCCTCTAGCGTTTGTATAGTTCACTCACTTTGTCCGTCTGTCTGAGGATGATAAGCCGTACTTAACCTCAACTGCGTTCCCATTCTCTCTTGCAAACTCTTCCAAAAATTGGACATGAAGAGCAGATCTCGATCAGAGACAATAGATACCGGCACTCCATGTCGTGAGACAATCTCCTTTATGTATAGACCCGTTAACTGATTCAAACTATAACGGATCTTGATCGGTATTAAATGTGAGATCTTGGTAAGTCGATCCACGATAACCCAAATGGCATCATAACCTTTCTGCATAACTGGAAGTCCTACCACGAAGTCCATCGTTATATGCTCCCATTTCCACTCTGGTATTTCGAACGGTTGTAGTAAACCACTTGGCCATTGATGCGCTGCTTTAACGCATTGGCAAGTTAAAAATCTACTGACGCACTCTGTGACTTCCCGTTTCAAAATGTTGCCTTAGATCTCGGTACATCTTCGTGCCTCCCAGATGAACGAAATATGTCGTATTATGTGCCTCGTGCAAAATCTCTTCCCTTAACTCTGTTACCGCTGGTACCCACACTCTTCCTTCGAACCTTAAGATACCGTCTTTATCCATTCAAAATTTCTCTTCCTCATTTTCTGTGATCCTCTTTCGGATTTTCTCACACTTTTCATCCTTTTCCTGGGCTTCCTTTACTCTATCCAACAATGTCGGATGAGCTTCCACCATAAACAACCTTTCTTCAGACCTCTCGGGTCCCTTTACTTCTATTTCCAATTTCTCCATCTCTCTTATCAACTCTTCCTGAGTCGTCAAATTAAATAATTTCTCCATTCCTTTCCTGCTCAGAGCGTCGGCAACCACGTTTGCCTTCCCTGGGTGATAAAGAATATCACAGTCATAGTCTTTGATTAATTCTAACCACCTTCTCTGTCGCATGTTCAACTCCTTCTGTGTGAAGATATATTTCAGACTTTTGTGGTCCGTGTATATCTCACATTTTTCCCCATACAAATAATGCCTCCAAATCTTCAATGCAAAAAGTACTGCCGCTAACTCTAAGCCGTGAGTAGGGTAACATTTTTCGTAATCCTTCAATTGTCGTGACGCATACGCCATGACCTTGCCGTGTTGCATGAGAATACAGCCAAGCCCCTTGTGCGATGCCTCACTATACACCACAAAATATCCCGCATCATCTGGTAATGATAACACAGGTGCTTCGCTCAATCTCCTTTTCAGTTCTTGAAATCTTTCTTCGCATTTGTCAGTCCATACAAATTTCACCCTCTTTCTAGTCAAATTGGTCAACGGGGTTGCTATCTTAGAAAAATCTTGGATGAATCTTCGATAGTACCCAGCTAACCCTAAAAAGCTTCTCACCTCCGTCGGTGTTCTCGGTTGTTCCCAATTACTTACTGCTTCTACCTTCGCAGGGTCTACAGCGATTCCATTCTTATCCACCACGTGGCCTAAGAATTGAACCTTCTCCATCCAAAATTCGCACTTTAAAAATTTCGCATACATATTCTCCTTCCTTAGTGCCTCCAAAACAATCTTCAGATGTTCGGTGTGTTCTTCCTCTGTCTTCGAGTAGATTAAAATGTCATCGATAAAAACCACCACAAATTTATCCAAGTATGGCTTGAAAACTGGGTTCATCAAGTCTATAAATGCTGCTGGAGCATTAGTCAATCCAAATGACATTATCAAAAACTCATAGTGTCCATAACGGGTTCGAAACGCAATTTTTGGTATGTCCTCTTCCCTCACTTTTAGTTGATGATATTCTGTTCGTAGGTCAATTTTTGAGAAACACTTTGCTCCCTTCAGTTGATCAAACAGGACGTCTATCCTCGGTAGTGGATATCGGTTCTTGATTGTTACTTTGTTTAATTCTCGATAATCGATACAGAGCCTCATCGATCCGTCCTTCTTCCTAACGAATAGTACTGGTGCTCCCCAAGGAGAAACACTCGGTCGAATGTAACCTTTATCCAATAACCCTTGCAATTGTATCATCAATTCCTTCATTTCTACTGGCGCCATATGATATGGAGCTTTCAAAATCGGTGCCGTTCCCGGTGCTAAGTCTATTACGAATTCAATTTCTCTGTCTGGCGGAAGACCAGGCAGATCATCCGAAAACACATCTTGAAATTCATTAACTACGGATATATCCTTAATTTCTACTCCCTTCTTTCGAGTATCAACGATGTAAGCTAAATAACCTACACATCCTTTCCTTAACAATTTCTTGGCCTGCATCATCTTAACGCAACACAATTGCTTAAGCGATGAGCTACCATAAAAAACTACCTTAGACTTACTCGGAGTCTGAAGGTTCACACACTTGTTCTGACAATCAATTATCGCTACATGGTTAGACAACCAATCCATTTCCAGTATTACATCAAATTCTCCCAGTCTAATAGGAATCAAGTCTACTTTCAGTTCATGTTCTCTAATGTTTGCACGATAATTTCGATAAACGTATTCTACAGGGATTATTTCCTTATTCGCAACTTCTATGTTCATAGGATTTTCTAACCGTTCTCGGGGTGTACTAAGTTTACTAGCAAATTCTTCAGATATAAAATAACAGGTGGCACCCGAATCAAATAATACATAAGCATTTATATCATTGATTGGGATTATACCTGACACCATGTCTTTCGCAGCCACGGCGTCCTGGACGGTCATGTTAAAGGTTCTGGCGGTTGGGCGGTTGGATTGTGCCGGTCTAGCTATCATCAGCTTGTTTCCTCCTCCTTGTTGGCTACCACTTTCGCCACTTCCCTTCTTCGGGTAGTCCTTAATTCGGTGCTCCGTCGAGCCACACGCAAAGCATCCTTGTATCTTCTTTGGTTTCGGACAGATGGGCGAGATGTGCCCTTCCTTGTCCGCAGTTGTAGCAAGTGCCACGTCCTTTCCAGCACTCACCCTGGTGATTCTTCCCACACTTTGGGCATCCTTCAGCCCTCTTCTTGAAACCTCCACGAAAATTCCCTGATTGATTATTGTTGTTGTTGTTGTTGTTGTTATTCTTCCATTTTCTTTTTCCCAAGTTGCTTCCTCCGCTACTGCTTCCTCCTGTACGGTTCTCTCCTCCAGTATTCTTTCATTTCTTCTCCTTGTTATACAGACTTAAGGCCTCACTGCCACCTTTCGCAATGATTGCCTTCTCCAGTAATGTTGCAAAGGAATCAATTTGAAGAACTGATACTTTATTGAACAGCCACAGCTTCAACCCTTGTTCGAAGCGTCTAGCCTTCCTTTCTTCATCACCAACTTGGCGCTCCGCAAATCGCGCTAGTTCGTTAAACTTAGTTGCGTATTGCGCCACCGTCATCTCACCTTGTTTTAACTCTAAGAATTTCACCTCCATTCGGTTCTTCATACTCTTCGAGAAATTGTTCTCAAAGATTAGTGTCTTAAATCTATCCCATGTTATTGTCCCTTCTCCCGCTCTTTGCTGATTCATCTCCCACCAATAGTTCACTTCGCCTCTCATCATGTATGTAGCAAATACTGTCTTCTGGTCTTTTCCTACGTGAGATATAGTGAAAGCTTTTTTGATCTCCTTGATCCACGTTTGTGCAACGATTGGGTCGGTAGTTCCCTCAAACTCCGGGGGTCCTAAACTCTTAAAGTCTTTAAAGGTTGTTACTGGCATAGCCTGAGGGTTTGAGCGAACGGGTTCATTGTTCCTTCCCCTTAAGGCTTCTCCTAACAAGTCTACCAGTTTCTGGATCGGGTTAACTTGTTCCCTCTCGTTATTAACAGATTCTTCAGGTGCAGTCAATCTACGTCTGGGCGGCATTATCTGCATCACAAATTTTCATTTTATTATTATTCAAGTATATTACTTAAGTATTTCTCTTAATACTAAAAGAATAAATTTATAACACGTTTCTGAATAAACTCCATTTATATTCATATGCCATTTCATTTCATTATATGATTATCCTAGCATACTACTATAAATGTTATCACATATACCCCTTAATATCACAAAAGATAGGGAATATACCAACCTACTATCATACTATCCCTCTAACAAAAGCTAACTCGGGGTTCACATCACTATCCCACATCTTACACAAAAGATTGGGATTACAAAATAGTATGTACAACACATAAAGATAAATTCTACTAAACTACCACTAGACCATTTAAGGAAATCTCATCACATCATGCCACGCTCCACGGCGCTCTTGTACTCTAACTGTGTTATATAAGCTACCAGCTCTCGACTCATGGTATTTAGAGTCTGTCCCTGCTCTGCCGGGTAGTGGTACACACCATCAATCACCCTCTCAAAAGCTGAACGGAACACATACCCCATCTTGTTCATCTTCCTCTTCTTGCACCTGACCTCGTCCTCTAGGTCGTCAGCTCTCTCATTGGCCGCTTCCCACTTCTCCTCGAAGTGTATCCTATCCATCACCTCCAACTCTAGCTGAGTACGGAGTGCCTCTTTCTCAGACTTCTCACTCAATTCTCTCTGTTCTACTTCTTCCAGCTTCCTTGCTATATCTATATTTCTCGCCACCGACCTGTGGAATAAGGTTCCCATCTGGATCAATGCCTCCCTACGATATGCAATCTCTACCTCTAACTCATGCATGTCTAACTTCCTCTGGTGGTCCTCGTCCCTTAGCTTCTAGAACTCAGACTCTCTCTCTTGGGCCTTTGCCTCCAGCTCCTGGACCCTGCAGTCTAACTCTAGGATCCGCTCCTCATACTCTCCTAGCATCTGCTCCTCTACAGTAGTCTCATCAGAGTCCTCTACTGGCTCATCCTCCATCGACTCCTCCTCTGGATCGGACTCTATCTCAATCTCGTCCTCGTCGTCAGACTCGAACGGTGCAACAGCCTGCACTGGTGTAGCCTCTAGAGGTGCCTCGTATACCACATGTATATCCTTGGGCTAGTCCTCAGCCACTCTAGCGGGTACTCCCATATCTGCCATCTACAATCACAAACACAAGACAAGAAACAACAACCCCATTAGAATGTTAAACAAAACATAAGTTCATTGTATAAAATGAAGTTACATTTCATAACTGACTAAGTCTCTCAAGGAAAACTCTACATGAGTTTTATCTCCTTCCTAACTTCTAACTTCGCCTAAGTTATAGTCTAAGGACACTCGTTCCTAAGGTTTATAACTACAGCTCTGATACCAACCTGTGACGCCCCCAAATCCGGGACCGCCACTTGGTCTCTCGAATTCGGTTCGTCAGTGCTCATGGTAATACATCACAATAATAATACGACTAAATGTCGCATCGCACAGCGGAATAATACACCACTAATACCGAATAAATTATATTTAAATAATATAATTATTCACGTCCCAAGGTCTCGTAACTTAAACAATGATTACATAGCTTAGACATATCTTAAGCATAAATAACCTTAACTAGTACATAATATCATAAGTTCTTTATTACAATCATAAATTCCTACATAAACAAAGCTACTCAATAGCCTTTTCCTTGCCCTTATCTGTGCCCGAAGGTCCGCACTGCTCGGCCTTAACTGAAATGTTTTTAGGGAAAGCAAGAATGAGCACAAATTGCCCAGCAAGTAATATACAATAAGGGTGAGTAATAAAATTCTAAATTCTCAAAAGGGTATAGCAAGGTTTGATAGTTCAAGGATACAAGAATATCAACAATTTTCAAATACAGTCGCTAAGGACAAAATAATATCAATGTGATTCAATAATAAATCAATTCAAGATTTCAAGATAACTGAATACTGAGCAGTCACTAAGGACTATGAACTTCTACTAGAATTAACAGTATTAAACTAAAAATCCAACAAAAAACAGGTAAGACAGGTGATCAGCCTAAAGTACCATACGTTATGCATAACAATCAATCATACTCAAGTGCGCACGTCGGTTCTCCGATAATTATATTTTCCCTTCAAAGAAGGTTGTTCTTCTTAGTCAAATACAAGATCCCGCACCAATCAATTACTTTTGGGTCGCTTTTCAATAATATAATTCTAGCCGAATCAAATGGCATAGACACTTTCACAATATTCAAGAACAATACCAAGTTCAACATGAATAATAGCTTTAATGAAATAAGAGTTCAAGTATGCTAATTCAATTCAAACGATTAAGTAAAGAAACTAGTTCGCAATATACAAGGACAGAATACTTGCACCGTAAAAGAGTTTAAGTTAGGAAACTTGCATCCAAAGTGATAAGGTTTAGATACTTGCCTTATGCGTAGTTTACTCACGTAAAGCTAGCCAACACTTTCGAATCCTATTTATAACGTATTACATGTATAGGACTTTCATTAGTTAACACATTCGGTACATAAGCTTGTTACTCAAATTAAATATACACACATTGTATTACCTTAGTCACACGTCATTACATACTTATACGCATTTGGTATGAAATTAAATTATAAGTTACCATGAATTCAAATAACATTCGTATAGCAGTATGTCATTTTTAATCGATTTGGCTTTCATTAGCTATGGAATTACTTTCCTCAATTGAAACATCTTCATGGTATGTTACTATCAAATATCAGTAGAAATTAGGATTGTTTAGCAGCTATAGCATTGAGGTGAGTTATCTGCCAAAAGTCAGATCAACAAAACTGCCCAGATTTCATTTTGGCCTGGCTCAGCTGCGCCTTGGTTAGGCCTAGGGGCGGCGCAGCTGCGCTTCCCCCAGGCCAGATCAGGGTTGGGCTGATGCTGTTTCTGTCCAACACATAAGCATACTAAGGCAATTACACTTAACATTCATTCATGCTAGAGGACTTTTCATAAGCTTATGACCATCTTAAGTTCACTTTTACATGTCATGGTCTTAGTTTAGGATCGCCATGGAAATTAAGGCCAAATAGGGTTCTATAATTACAATGCATACAATTTAATCATAGATTCTTGCGAGAAGGTCATATCAATTGTAATATACATGCTTGCGATTGTCCACATCATTTATTCTTAACTAGCATTGTTTATTACTTTAAAACATACCTATACTTATGCTTGGTTTACTACCGTTATATCAAACATATAAGATTCATTCTTAGAGACATAATGAATGTAAACATGTCATTTTACATTCTAAGAACTTAACTACCCATACTTAATGCACTTGGTTCGAAAGCATACCCAAGTTTGCTTTTGAATCCATTTTAAACTTGAATAACGCAATTTAACACATACAAGGCAACTTCAAAGCTCTTATCGTATGTAGTCAGGTCATATTAACACTTTTGCAAGATCAGCGTGTATATCATGTAGTATTCATGCATATTAGCTTTAACATAACAAGCTTTTTCTTAATAATTTCTCTAACACAAGGTCTAACAAGTTTTGTCATGAACAAGGACACTATAAACACTATATCATGCTCCTTTATATTTGAAATCAATCATGTGTATGAATCACTAAGTTTAGAACTTGTAGAACAAGTATTACTTCAAAGTTTGTTTTTAGAATACTAAGTTTATCTCGGAAACCATACCCTTTTTGTTAATCATGTATGCTAGTACAAGAAAACATGCTTACCTTGCCTCATTTTATTCATATATATATGTTACACAAGTTAGTATGCTTGTTTAAACCAAACCACATAATATATGCATAACAGAAATCAAGTAGGATGCAGAATCTGCAGCAGGCTGCTGGCGCAGCTGCCCAGTACAAAACTGGCGCAGCTGCGCCGGCTTGCAGCCAGCGATAGACTGTTCCAGCCTCGGCAGACTTCCAGCCCAAACACAGAAAATTCGTCACAAATTCGATTATAACTAACAGCATTGTTTTACCAATATGTTTTTAACCTAATATAGCAACTAAACAAGTATGCTACAATCCAATTCAACATGATCAAGAATTAAGAATTTCAAGAATAGAACTTTTGACAGAGTCAAAATGAAGAACAAGAATCATGGAATTATACCTCTATAATTAGTTAATTGGACTTGCTGCTTAATTTAGAATGCTCACACTGATATATGTATATGCTCTCCCTCTCAACACTTAGCAAAATCTCAGCAAAGAAGAATGGAGAAGAAGAGCTCAATTTATAGAACAACCAATACCCAGACAATGCTTTAGTTCTTCAATTTAAACTAACAGATTGTTGTATTCTTTGATGGCTAATGAGAAGTTGGTAGTAGTTGGTGGAATTCATCATGAGAGCCACTCCCCATTCATGCTAGCTAGAATGTGTTGAGTTTGAGGATATAGGGAGTAGGATAGCTTCATGAGTATTCACGTGTGAAGAGATAGTGACTATCATTAAGGGACAAGGCAAAGCAATCTCAGCATTCTAGTAAGTTTGTACTATATCATGTTATAACATATAAGCATAACATATATTATCTACACTTAGGTATTAAATTAGTGTCACAAGGCAATTTCATATAATATAGTAAGTGTAATTTGTACGCATATAATCCATGTACATTTTATCTTACCAATATAGTCTTTTCAGATATTATCACCCTATATTGTCTCATTTATTATTAAATTCTACAATCAACAAGTGATTATATTATATTCATGATATATCATTTTAATGTATACTTACATACCTATTGTCACATAGGTATTAATCATGTAGCTTATATATTTCAATCAATCTTAATACATGGTCTCTATGTGTAATATATTCACATTGCACTATATAACATAGTTTATGTATACTTGCATGGTCACAACTAAGTGTTTCTCTACACTATATATTATAGTCGTATTCCATATACTTTATATTTAATTCTTGCACATTTGAACATAAAAATCAGTATAATCTCATCATATTAATAACTTACTTATTTATTTTATTATTCATAGTGTTAAATAAATAAATTATTCATCTCATTGATTAATTAACGATAATATTAATTAATTCATTCCTCATTGATTATTAATTTCCATAATAATTGATTAACACTTATGTGATTAAATATCACATTAAAGTGAATATAAATCTTATGCTTATTATTACTATATTTCTTGCAATAATAATAATCACGTATTATTAATCAATCACAGTTAATATTCCATAACTATTAATTAATATTCTATAATAGCAATTAACAATTAATATAGATTAATCGTTCACTTTAATAATTCATTCGTTAATTAATATAATCATTAATAATTCTCATCACTGTGCCACACAAGGCTATCAACGAGTTTATCGCAAACTCCATAAATTTCTCAACTATTATTATAATTATTCAATTTTATATAATTGAATTAATCCTTCTCACAACACAAAATCATTTATATTCAAATAAATTCTCATTTCCATTAATATATTTATTTAATAATATTTGGAATTTCTCGGGTATTACAGAAAAAGTTGCAGGATTACATCATTAAGTCATCCCATTCTTATCTCAAATTATAGGATTATATTATTTAATACAAAAAGCAACACATAAATAAAAACTCTATTGCCTAGGCATATTAAGGTCGCACAGCCTCTCTGCGTTCCTCTTCCATCACCCGAAACACCGTCCTTCGGTCCACCATATACCATGGCAAACCTTGGAACTGAGCTAGGTAATAGAAAATACGATCCTGTGCTCCATCTATCGCCGTGTGGAATGCGTATTCTGCTTCCCTCAGCTTGGCCCTCTTGGCTTCAGCCTCATCTTCAGCTCGGCCGGCTCGCTGAGTAGCCTTCAAGCTTGTTTCCTCCGCTCTAGCACGCTTCGTTGACTCTTCCTGGATGTCTTGCTTCAGCTTTGCTCGTTCAGCTCGGACTTCGTCTCTATCATTCTCTATATGTATTAGCTTCCACTGCGCTTCTCCTAGCTCACTATTCATCTCTTTGATAGTCTCATCCCGCTGCTGGATGGTTTCTTCGAGCTCTCCGACTCTACCATGTAGTTGCACGTTACTTTTATAGACTGCTTCGTACATCTCAGCACTAGTAGAGTGAGGTGGGAATTCCTCTTCGGGATCCTCTTCATCCTCTTCAGACTCGTTCTCGTCCTCTTCTTCTGGAATAGGTGTCAGCTCACGCTCCCGACCAGCTATGGTGATCACTGGAGATGGCTCTTTCCTAACCAGCTGCTCCCAGACAACATAGATGTCTCAAGGCTCCTCCTCCCTAGGCACCTGAGGTATATCCTCTCTAGCCTGATTGGACTCTCCAATGTTCGTCATCTTGACAAAAAATTTTAAAGTTTAATTATTACGGGATATCGAGTCGTCACTCTTCGGATACTAAAACGTAAACACATAGCACATAAGGTAGTTTATTATCTTTACCTATCACATCTATCTTTTCGATCTTACTATAAGGCTACTACCTAAGGTTTTCCCCCACCTAAGGTTCATAACCTACTGCTTTGATACCAACCTGTGACACCCCCAAATCAGGGTACTTCATTTCCACATGATTTGGTGTTCACTTTCTAAATATAACATACATCTACCCAGTAATAAATACTTTCAAAATAAATTACAACTCTTATAAATAATAAAATCTTCCTTATAAAAAGGATTACAACTTTCAAAATAATTCCCAAGGTTTAATCTAACCTTGACATAAACATATAATGCAGAAATAAAACATAACTCAAAAAAAATCTTATTAAAATCATTCAATAATAATTAAACAAGTCTTCACTTGTTTAGCTTTTCTTTGCCTTTACTCGTTGACGGGGCATCAACGCTATCAACCTTAGGTTCAATGGATATTTAATGCAAGAGTGAGCAAACAATAGCTCACTAGAATACAACAATAATAAAGATATAATTGAATAGGTTCAATAGATTTGAACAACTTTACTTTCATCAACAATAAAGAATTGAATAATAATTCCTTATCAACATTAAAAATTTGAATATAGAATTCATCTGAAGGTCGTAAGACCTTGAACTTTTGTCCTAGGTGGTTATAAACATTTTTATTTAAAACCTTTAACAGTCATTTAGACTACGGACCTTAACTCGTACTTAGGGGGATCAGCCCTTCGTACCATGTACGTGCACTACATTTAACGCTTCTGCGTAGTAACATCCCCTAATAAATAGGGTTGTTCATCTCAGTATTTGAATACAAATTCGCACCAAAGAAAGTTTGGTTTGGATAAGCTTACAAGGGTAATTTGGAATTCAACGTTCATCAACTAAGGAATAGTTGAATTGACTTTCAATATCTTAGGAAAATTCATCAATAAAAGAATTACGAATTAACTTATGCTTTAGAATTAAACTTAAAGCATTTAAAAGATAAGCTGGACCTTGCTTGAAAAATAAGTCAAAGTCACTTTAACTAAATAAATACTTGTCCAACGTAGAAATAAAAAGGACATTCTCAGTACATTACATAATTGGAATATCAAAAACTTGCATAGAATTAACGAGTTTAGGGTTTAGAATACTTGCCTCAAGCGTAAGCTACTAATACTATTCACGTTCTAACACTTCCTACATATATATATTTAATCACAATAACCTAAATTAGTTAACACATAACTAATTCACATAATTAGTTAACACATCAAGGTTAACTCATTTTTATTTAATTATTAAGTTAATAATTAATAACCACATAATTGAATTACATCACATAGGCATGCTCACATTAATCAAATTATAATTAATCAATTTAAACATTTAATCTAATTATAATTACTCAAATTATAATCACATCTTATTTTAATTAAATTATAAATAATTTATAATTTATAATTAATCATGCAATATAATACACAAATTATAATTTAAATCAACATTTACTTGATTAAAAGAAATCAAATAATATTCATTATAATTTAACAAAATTATAATTTAAATTAAACCTTTTCTCTAATTATAATTATTAAAAATTATAATCACATATTATATTTTACCAATATAATATATTAGAAATCATTTAGCATGTTAATGTAAGTCTAACATGTTATCACATCACACATTACGTTAACTTCCATAAACTAAACAAAATGCATAAAATTTAACTCATCCAAAATTTCTGCATACCCCCCACTGGGGCGGGGGTTTCCCTTTTTACAAGCACGCCGGGGCGGGCCCCCTACTGGGTCGGCAGACATGCTCACGAACTGTGCAGAGAAAAAGTTAATTTAGCTTATTTCTCCACAACTAATTCTAATTCCAGTTCATACAATTCATATCAATTCATACAAAACATAAACTTCAAGCTTCTAACATGATTCCAACATACATAAACATGCTCCTAGACTCAAAATCATTTTAAACAACAAGAATCCATGTTTTAAAAACTCCAATTTTTATATTTTCCAAAAACTCATAGTTTTCACAAAACCATTCACTGTAAATCCAATTCTAACCCAATTCAACTCATAATTCATGTAATATTTCCGTAATTAAAGATAACATCATGATAAATTCTAAATATGCATATTAACACATAAGAAATCCTCAATTTTTATTTAAAACTCAACCAAAATATATGAACTTACAAGAACATCAATTTTCCATTAAAACATGTTTTATAACCAATTGAATTTCTAAAACTTGTCTATGGCATACAATCCACTTATAAATAATTTCTAACCAAGATTTATACTTATCTACATCAATATCACAATTACATGAAGAATATTTCCACAGAGAACTCAACATAAAGAAAATAACTATATAAAGTTTTAAAAACATAAGGTAGCGATTATACCTCTTTTTGCTTAGTTAATTGAAGAAGAAGAAGATGATTTTTGATTCCTCTCAAGCGTCTCAAGCTTTTCCTTTTTCTTTCTCTCTATCTTCTTCTCTGATATTTTTATGCTCTCTCTTCTCTTCTTTGTTCTTAGTTCAGGCTTATAATAAAACTAACGTAAAACTATATACGTATACTAATATAACTGTTATAATAATAATATGTATTAAGGGCAATTACTCCCCCAATTAAAATGTCAGTTATAGGATTTCAAAAGCCTTTTGGCTTGTTTGGCAACAGATGAATTTAAAAACTAGTTTTATTAATTTAAGCATGGTTTGGGTAAATTAGGTATAATCTAGTGCAAGGGCCCTGTTTGGCAAAACCTTTTTAAAACAAAAGTAAGGGCCTTGTTTGGTTAAAACCATTTAAAAACTTCTTTTCTTTATTTTAATAAATCCCTTTTTAACACATACATTAATGTTACACTTTAATTAATTAAATCTTTTAACATCTAATTTAATCAATTAAAACTAACATCAATTAATCACACAAAAATTGCCACATAATTATAATTACTTGCTAATTATAATTCATGCAACACTCATCACATACTTCATCTAACTTAATTCACACAATTAAATTAGAACTATACTATAAAATTAATATACATTAATTAAATAAATTATTAAATATTCATTTAATTAATATATAATACTTAATTATATTACTCCACAACAATCACATAATTTATTTATTCAACTCAATAAATAAATCACATAAAATATTTATTTAACTCAATAAATATTTAAAATTATTATATAAAATCTCAATCGTTACAGCCTCCCAATGTGGGGCCCACATGCCTGGCTTCGTCGTCTCGATGTGCGTGCATGCCGGGTAATGCGATGTCAGGTTCGAAACTTCATAACTTTTAATCAGAGTGTCCGTTTGAGGCGTGTGATACCTTTATGGAAATCCCTCTCCGAGAGTGTTGCAATGACATAGGATTTAACCCTTTTTAAGCCCAAAAAGATAGGTTCATGGTTGGGTCTTTGTTCCCCGCAGTTTGCCCGTCGAGCCGTCTTGCGCTGTTTGCACTCGGGATCATCGTTATGGTTTATTCTGACTTTGGCGGCATCAATTCAGCTTGAGTTTGACCAAATCGGCTGAAAGTTCATAAAATGACCATTTTGCCCCTCTCGAGGTTGCCCTTGATGTTGACATGGCCTCTGGTTGACTTTCGGGAGCTATTTCCAAGACTTGGATTCTATTCGAGTCTGTTCGTCCTCAGTGTTTCATCTGAAGCTGACGTGGTCATTTCAGGTTTTCTTCTGGAGTTGTTGTGATGCTTCAGGTTTATGTTTGAAGTCGACCTGACTTCCTGGGCTGATGTCGGGGCTGATCTGTAATTCCCGGATTGCTGTCGGGGCTGATTTGTACCTCCCGGGTTGCTGCCAGGGCTGAGTTGGCATCTCGATATGGTTGATCGGGTTTGAGCTGATGTCCCAATATTGAGATCGGGGATGATCTGACGGTCCGATTGACTATCGAAGCTGGATTGACGATTCGATTGACTATCAGAGCTGGCTGGATTACCGATATCGGTGATCAGATTTAACTGGATTATTGATATTGAGGATCAGATTTGAGTTGAAGGACCGGCATGGGTGGTCGAGTTTGGATTGGAGGCTTGGTATCAGGACCGGGGTTGAGTTAAAAAGACAGCTTTGCCCTCTTACAGTGTTAGTAACAGGAGAACAAAATAGTTTCAGCTGTTGGCTCATCCCCAGTGAAGTTCGGGTACTTACCAAAGCAGTTTCAGCCATTGGCTCATCCCCAGTGAAGTTTGGGTACTAACCAAAGTAGTTTCAGCCGTTGGCTCAGCCCCAGCGAAGTTCAGGTACTGACCGAAGCAGTTTCAGCCGTTAGCTCATCCCCAATGAAGTTCGGGTATTGACCGAAGCAGTTTCAGCCATTGCCTCATCCCCAGGGAATTTCGGGTACTGATCGAAGCAGTTTCAGTCGTTGGCTCTGCCCCAGCAAAGTTCGGGTACTGATCGAAGTAGTTTCAGCCGTTGGCTCAGCCCCAGTAAAGTTCGGGTACTGACCGAAGTAGTTTCAGCCGTTGGGTCAGCCCCAGCGAAGTTCGGGTACTGACAGAAGCAGTTTCAGCCGTTGGCTCAGCCCCAGTGAAGTTCGGGTACTGACCAAAGTAGTTTCAGCCGTTGGCTCAGCCCCAGCGAAGTTTGGGTACTGACCAAAGCAGTTTCAGCCATTGGCTCAGCCCCAGCAAAGTTCGGGTACTGGCCGAAGCAGTTTCAGCCGTTGGCTTAGCCCCAGCGAAGTTCGGGTACTGACCAAAACATTTTCAGCCGTTGGCTCAGCCCCAGCGAAGTTCGAGTACTGACCGATGCAGTTCTCAGCCGTTGGCTCAGCCCCAGTAAAGTTTGGATACAGATCAAAATATAGTCCAACCGTTGTCTCAACCCCAATGACTTTTCAACTGTCGGCTCAACCCCAGCCAAGAAACAGAAGGGATCCGGTGACGGAAGTAATTATAATAATCCATCACAAAGGATGGAATCTGTTATACACATCCTCAAAAGGATCATTGAGGTAGTATCAATCAGATCAACCTCAATCAGAATCTATAAAGTTCTCACGGAGAACGTCATCTCCAACAGATCCAAACGAGGGTAATCTGTGATAGCTCATCTTCGACAATCTCATCCCCATCAGAATCAAATAAGTTATCGTGAATGATGTCATCCCCAGCAGGAAATGACAAAATTAGTTTGCGGTGACTTCCCAACAACATCAATGGCTGCACATAACAACGTTATCCCCAGTAGAGTGATAACATAGGCAGCTAACAGAAACCCCATTCCATTCAAAGATGCCCAGCCTTCGAAGCAGCTCTGGCACTTTTTATTTCCAGTGTCTACTAATCTTTATGCTGTCCATCCGAATACATTACATGGATATGATAAAGTGGGGCATCTGTAGACACTCAAAATTTTCCTTGCCCCGACACTAACACTGTAGGAGGGTAAAATCGTCAATCAATTCAAATCTGGCCACCAATGCCAGTCCTTCAATTCAAATCTGGCCACCAATGCCGGTCCTTTAACTCAAAACTGGCTGCCAGTGCCGGTCCTTAAACCTAGATCTGATCCCCAGTATTGGTATTCTAATCCAGCTCCGATTTCCAATCGGACAATCTATCTAGCTTCGATCTCCAATCGGACCGTCAATCCAGCTCTAATCTCTAATAAGACAGTCAATCCAGCTCCGATCTCTAATCGGACCGTTTATCCAGCTTCAATCTCCAATCGGACCATCTATCCAGCTCCGATCTCTAATCGAACTGTCAATCCATCTCCGATCTCTAATCGGACCGTCAATCTAGCTCCAATCTCCAATCGAACAATCTATCCAGCTTCGATCTTCAATCAGACCGTTTATCCAGCTCTGATCTCCAATCGGATCGTCTATCCAGCTCTGATCTCCAATCGGACAGTCTATCCAGCTCCGATCTCCAATCGGATCGCCAATCCATCTCTGATCTCTAATCAGGACCGTCAATCCATCTCCGATCTCAAATTGGACCGTCAATCCAACTTTGATCTCCAATCAGACTGTTTATCCAGCTTCGATCTCTAATCAGACCGTCTATCTAGCTTCAATCTCTAATCGGACAGTCTATCCAGCTCTGATCTCCAATCGGACCATCAATCCAGCTTTGATCTCCAATCGAATCGTCAATCCAGCTCCGATCTCCAATTGGACGGTCTATCCAGCTCCAATCACCAATCAGATAGTCTATCTAGCTCTGATCTCTAATCGGACCATCTATCTAGCTCTGATCTCCAATCGGACCGTTTATCTAGCTTCGATCTCCAATTGGACGTTCTATCTAGCTCTGATATCCAATCGAATCGTCTATCCAGTTCCGATCTCTAATCGGACTGTCAATCCATCTCTGATCTCTAATCGGACAGTTAATCCATATTCGATCTCCAATCGGACCGTCAATCCAACTCTGATCTCTAATCGGACCGTCTATCCAGCTCTGATCTCTAATCGGATTGTCTATCGAGCTCTGATCTCCAATTGGACCGTCTATCCAGCTCTGATCTCCAATCTGACCGTCTATCCAGCTCCGATCTCTAATCGGACAGTCGATTTAGCTCCGATCTCTAATCAGACCATCTATCTAGCTTCGATCTCCAATCGGACAGTCTATCTAGCTCCGATCTCTAATCGGACCGTCTATCCAGCTCCGATCTCTAATCGGACTGTCAATCCATCTTCGATCTCTAATCGGACCGCCAATACATCTTCGATCTCTAATCAGACCGTTTATCCAGCTCCGATCTCCAATTGAACCGTCTATCTAGTTTCGATCTCCAATCGAACCGTCTATCCAGCTCCAATCTCCGATCGGACCGTCAGTCAAACCCCAATCTCAAAATCGGGCCTTCAAGTCAGTCTCGGCATCAACCCGAGAGGTACAAGTCAACCTGGACATCAACCCAGGACATGTCAAGTCATCCCCGGTCTCAGCCCGAGAAGTACAGATCAGCCCCGACGTCAATCTGGGAAGTGCAATTCAGCTCGAGAGACAACCCTAGGAAGCCAGATCTATCAAAGGCCGTGCCGACACCACAAGCAACCTCAGGAGGGGAAAACGGTCATTTTATCCAACTCTCAAGTGATTCATTCAAACTCAAGCCGAATTGATGCCATCGAAGTCAGAATGAACCACAACAACGATCCCGAGTGCCAATAGCGCAAGACAGCTCAACGGATAAACTGCGAAGAATCGAAGACCTGGTTATGAACCCATCTTCTTAGACCTAGAAAATGTTTTATCCCATGTCATTGCGACACTCTCGGTGAGGGATTTTCGAAAAGGTATCGCACGCCTCAAACGGACGCTCTGATCAAAAGTTTGAAAGTTCTGACTTAGACTACACGTTGTCCGAAGTGCACGTGCTTTGAGAAAATAGAACCCGACACTCCAGGCCCCATCTGGGGAGCCGCACCTCTACTTACGGCAACCGCTGGTAGAGCTAAGGCTCCCTGGCCTATAAATAAACGTGCACCCCCCCTTCATTTTCAAGTTTTCGAAACGTAGCGAAGCTGTGCCTGTCTGATTTTCTGACTTTTACACCTCTTTCAAACCCAAATATTTTCACTCTAACACGTAGATATACCCATATACTACCACATATCAGAAAATAATCTGTAGATTTGGACGTTTAGAGCCTACGATTTGGCAAAAAGCCCGTATTACAGTCCATTGTAAGTATTTTTACGATCAGAAAGTTAATACTACTACTTTGCACTGTTTTCCACTTGCACACGAAGTTTCATCTTCTAAATATGCCCAGAACATAGTTACTTGGTCGATTTTGTCAAAATTTGGTATATTTCTGAACATAAACGCATATTTTTGCATTTCTACAACTCGGATTGACGATCCGTCAACCCTAGCAGCTTCAATGCACTAGCACACATATTTTTGGCAACTTCGCCGGACTGGGTTATCTTCCCAATTCGGGTTTGGCCCTTTTTTATGCTTATTTAATTGCAAATGTACTAACATTTAAATTCTGTCAAGCCCGGATTTCAAATCTGAGGTAGTTTACCACTTTTATATATATTTACGCATATATAAGTGAATTTCATCATCATTGGTACTCATATCAATCCTGGTTGACTATATTTCTGTCAATATATATATATATTTGCAGTCCGGCCTAGATTACTTCGTGGCCATTTTATTGCTTTTGCACAATTCGTCATATTGGGTGCTCTCCCCAGTCACTGATTAACTATTTTTTTATCTATTTCAATTCCAGTCCGGGCTTACGAGTAAAAACCCATTGCCTTTTTACAGCTTTTGTATATATATAATTATATACATTGCTTTACTCAAATTTATTAAACTGCTACATTTAACATTTATTTGTATATGAATCTACACTAACATATCTGCGTGCGGACTAGATTTGTTCAAATCTTGCCAATTCTAGCTTTCAATGGTTCAAACAGGTCCCAATAGAACCTGGAAGCTATAATGGCTGAGATTTCCTTAAATCTAGTTATTTTTTATAGTTTCAGCTTTGAAAGCAAACTCGCGTCCCTTAGATCGCTATCTAGTGGGAACGAAACGCTTTATCCACTCGCAGCCAGGATTTATTGATGAATCTTTGGTTCCATTCCGACGTGATGATGTATATAAATCCATTTCTGTGCAAATTTGAACTGTGCAGGTTTATGGGCTACTCATATGTGAGCCTAGGAATCGTGGGATTCACTATCAAATCGATCGGGATCTGATTCCCATAATGGACAAACTCCAGTTTACAGATGTACCCTGCCAGTTTTTCTATAAAATGTACATATACAGACCTTAAAACGGTTATCTGAATTTAATGTCTCATCATAGTGAAATGTCAATTATCATATCAGCGTCCATCCGATGGTTTTCATACCCATGAGGAGATCGATACTTGTCTATTCTTGTGGTCGAGGATGCTTCGCAGCCCGGCAAATCACCATTCACATGCAGCCTTAAAGCTATAAAGATAAAAAAAATTGAAAGTATCAATAAACTTCAATTCCTATTGCAGCGTAAGGGTTTGATGAACCAGCTTTCGAAACATCATTTTCAATCAAAAGGAAAAGCTTTTGTAAATCAAATTAAATACATTTGCAAATCAAATCAAAGACTGATTTTCAAATCAAATTAAACCCTTTGTATATATGCTCAACAAAGTCTGTCAAAGCTTTCAATCAATCAAATTGAAAGGCCCAATTTTCAAACAGCATTCACTCACGCATTTACAGTTTTAAGGGAAATATTGAAAAGATGTGGTACCGTGTTTACACAGGAGTCGTGGGGTGCCTAACACCTTCCCCACACTTAACTAATCCCTCGAACTCAAAACTCCGATTTTAAAGATCAAGTTTCGACAGTGTAAAGCAATTGGGCCTCTTTTCAAATCAAATTCGGTTGAGTTGGTACAACCATTTTTCAATCTACCAACTGGCGACTCTGTTAAAATATTCAAATCGTCAACATAAATACATGTTGGCCTCTTTCCTAAAAAAACCCTTCAAAACCTTTTTTCTAAATAAAAAGAGTGGGGGCAGAGAGAACTTAGGAAGATCGATTTGAGGAAACCCGGGTTATGAACCGACCCACGGGATTCTTAAATTTTCCAACGTCAACAACTTCTTTCAATAGTTTTCCAAATTTGTTAGAAAACATAACAAATATAGGATGTGACTGTCTTATTTCTTTCAAAAATAGAGAAATATTTACTAGTTTGATTGTAGAGTTTTATGCTCACATGACATTTGTTCATATGATTCAACTGGTTTCTTATCTTGTATTAAAACTTGCATACAAGGCCAAGATTATGTGATAGATGAAGTTCTTCTTCTACATGCACTTAGTCTCAGAAATGAGTTCTTAGATTTTCCAAAGATAAATGAATACACTTGTCCTATAGGAATCTCTACTACTGAATGCATCACTTTCAAACACAATCTCTCACTCACCACTGATCAACTTGTGCCTGCAAATTTGTTTGAATATCCATGCAAAGTGCATCTTGATTTCTTCACTGCTGAATATCAGTTTTTGGGAAAAATTCTTAGACAAAATTTCATGCCTGTCAGAAATGACAAACTTCTGCACCCATTTGACATAAAACTCATAAAATGTGTTTTGACTAAATGTATGCCATATAGCCTGCCATATTTTCTCTTGACATCTTTTGAGTTCTGCCATCATAACAACTACATGGGATATGGTCTTCTGTTGACTCGTGTTTTTATGCATCTTGGCATTCCTGTTCATTTTCATAAGGCTCAAATGGTTCATAATAGTAATATTGTGTCACACTTGAACCTTTCCCCTAAGCCTTTAATCATTTTCAACCAAATGACACTGATCATATTGAGTCACATTTAAATCTACTATCACAAATTAACTCTCTGAACAGTATGAATCAACTGTCTTTGAAGAATCAAATTGCCATTATGAGTCAATTAGAAGCTTTGTAATTGTCTGTGCATCATATACAAGACATGATGAGTATGTTAATGGAGCACCAGAAGGTATCAATTCGTCCTTATAATTTCACTGCCACAACAAGCTCTGCACAGCTTGATCACACTGATCAAACTCCCACTGATCCCCCTCTTACAACCCTTGGTTTGAACATCTCTCCTCTTAACTTTGATGACATCTAACTATTCAGGATGAATGTATCCTTATATACTTAACTAACTATTCAGGATTACTGTATAACATACTAACATACTAATACTTAGGATTATCTATCATGTTTGCTTATTATTCTGACTTCCAGGTAAATATTGTAACTAACAATTTCTGCAGGTACTTGGTATCCTTTTCTTTACCCCTCCATTTTTGTTAATGACAAAGGGAGAGAAGAAAAATATCAGATTATATGTATATACTACTTAGTATATACTAAGTAATATATAAGAAGTGATTGATAGGAATGAGCATACTAAATATAATTGTATACTGGATGGTTTGTATGCTGGATATAACTGCACATTGGATATAACTGTGATACAACTGTCATAACTGTCTGGATGGGTTGAATGGTTTGCATGCCAGATATAATTGTTATATATCTGCCTTAATGGTTTTGGATGGTTGGTTCGTCTGATGGTTTTTCAAAAAATTTAAATTTGTTTTAAAAATCGATTCAAGATCCAAGTTGAGCATCATGAATTAAGGGGGATTTCTTAAAACCAAAATATTTTTACTTATTGTCATCATCAAAAAGGGGGAGATTAATAGGTCTCCAAATCTGGGTATTTTATTTTGATGATAACAAATTAGGTAAATAGGTCAAAAGGGTAGAATCCTCTCCATAGGATTAAAAATATTAAAACATGAGTTTAATTACCTCAAATATTTTGACCAAAAATATTTATTTTCTAAAACTTCATTTGAATTATTTTCTAACCCTTGCTAAATCTAATATCAAGTGTTAATAAAATAATTTCATATAGTAACATTTCCTAAGGCAAGGAGATTCCTATTTATATTTCAATATGATTTTAAAATCTTTATGGGCAAAAAATATTTCAAATATATATATATATATATATATATATATATATGATAAAGTATATTATATATGTTACGATATAATATATATATATATATATATATATATACAAACCGTGTATGCATGTGTAATATCCGAGGTTATTATGTCATTTAACAATTATCAATAAACGAATTTATGTGAAATTCTTGTGTGTTTTCTTTTATTAGATGTATCTGTGTTATACATACATGTGTTATTTTATGATATGTGATGAGGAGTATTTAAATGGTTGATTCAGTTTAATTCAACTATTTAAATTGGTTAAGTATGGAATTAATTTTATTAATTTCGTGGGATGGCTTTATAGTATGAGTTTGAGTTCAGAGCGGAATTTAGAGACGCGGACTGCGTATTTGAGTCCGGAACGTTAAAATTAGTCAGGATAGACTGTAACCACAAAAATGTGTCACGGTTGACTTTTTGGTCAAAGTTAATCGGTTGACTTTTTCAGAAAAAATAGTCAACCATGAATTTCGGAGAGGAATTTGACGAAACGGATAGTCCCATGACGTCCAGGACGTCGACTTTAGTAGGAATCGATATAAGTATCGCAACGTTCGGCTACAGAGGGCAAAATGGTCAAAATGATATATTAGTTGATTAAATGATTAAAATACTAATATTTTAATTAGTCAGCAGCTGGTGGGACTTGGTGACAATTGAAATAGGACAACATGGAGGAGTATATACGTATATAACAATGATATTAAGGAGGGAGTACTTCATTCTCCTCTGTAACCAAGAACTCTTTCATTTTCTCTAACTCCCAAGTTAATTCTTTCTTTTAATTGTGTATTTGTTGCAAGTTTGTGTAACTCCTGAGATGGGAATGGAAGAGGCAAGGGAAACCAATGCCTATAATATATATATATATATATATATATATATATATATATATATATATATATATATATATATATATATATATATATATATATATATATATATATATACTCTCCACCTCTATACTTCCTTCCTTTTTATAAAATTCCACCAAGAGAAGAAAAAATTAAGAAAATGAGAGTTTGAGTGTTGTGACGATTTTTGGAGTTTTGAGAGTCTAAACTAACAAGGGGGAAGGATTATCAGAGTTAAAACAAGGAAGAAATTTATCCAAAAAGGTAAGCATGAACTCTCTTTCATATGTTCTTAAGAAAATAGTAAGAAAAAGCATGTATAGCCATGGTAAATGATTTGTTTTGATTTTGTGAGGCTATGTTCATGTTGGTTACTGATATGTGGATGTAGAGAACGAAAGTTCTGGTTTAATTCATGTCTCTTACACATTGAATCGTATGAATTTATGCCATGCATGCTAAGTGTTTGCTAAAATGCCTCTCAGATGTTAAATTGCTCAAAACATGAAAAGTTAGTGAGTTTGATTATTGTAACACGTGTATTTATGTTAGTATATATGTTCTAGACAATAGGAACCAAGTCCTTGCATGTTAGAATCAAAATCATGAATTTTTGTCAAAGTGGGTTAACTTAGAATCTGTTACTTTTTGGGTTTTTCGGAGCCTTGGAATCATAGCTTCTGTGACTCGTTAGTTGTATGTGTTAATTTTGTAAAATACTATGTAGTATGATGTCTCACCTGACCAATTTTCAAAAGAAACGGAGTTAAAATGAGCAAGTTATGAATTTCGTAAGCAAGCATGTTGGTATAAAAATCTGCAGAATTCTGGGAATTTCCAGAAATTTTTTAAGTCTGGAAGGCAATCTGGCACGCTTATCTAGGCTACTGGATCGAGGTCTTAACATGTTAGTTTCATGTATGTTGTATTTTTGTAAAATATTGTGATGTATGGAGTGTATGGTGTCCAAATATCATGGTCATACAACCTGTAAACAAGTGGGAATTAAATCGGGAAGTAGGCTGCTCGGCAGGAAAAAAAAATTTGGGCATGAAGAGCAGCGCAGCTGCGCCGTTCATATGGCTTAACGCTGCGCAGCTGTTCCACTCAAAGTTGGGTTCCGGGTTTGCGCTGGTAACACGGCTTGAGGCTGCACAGCTGCGCCGGTCCGGGTCGGTCCGGGTCATCCGGGTCGGGTCAGGTCGAGTCAGAAAAAAATTCCAGAAACTTATTCAGATTCTCATATTGAACCACTTTACCTATATGACGCAACATGTTATATGATTAAATTAGCTTGATGATAGCATACATGATAGTTTAATAATAAAATTAAATTAAAAGGAAACCCTTTACTTTCAAATTAGAATTCGAGGACCTAATTTCTTAACGTGACACATATGATTAGGTTACGTGAAGGTTAATTGCTAGCTTTAACGATAGCAGGTGTATCAGGCAAGTTTCCTTACTCAGATTTGATTATGCAAGTTCTTAACCTTATTTTCGTTGAGAAATTATTCAACCCTTAATCATTTGATTGCAGCGAGGGTAAGCTTCGGACGTGTGATTGTTTACCTATTTGCACAAGTTCCTTTATCATAAAATTCTATAACTTCAATTATCTTGCAAGCTTTATTGTTGACTACTTAGTTATTACTGCAACTGTTATGCTTTAAAGTTCTGTTTATTTGAAGAACTGTTTCTAAGAATGCTTTCTAGCCTTTTTGTTTCGGCTAGTTATTATTGATGAAAAGTGATATAATTCAAATCCTTTGAAGCTATTTAATATTTTCCAATCCAAATTGCTTTGGTGCGGTCTCGCATGAATACTAAGATGAACAACCCGAATAAAAGGGCAAATAGATGTCGGGTATATAGTCCCATTTATGCTTATGCAGTTTAAACTTAATACTTGTGCACAATGTAGGGTACAATAGGCTGATCACCTGCAGTAATTGCAGAGACCGTTTACAATCTATTTGATTGTTAAACCGTCTGATGGTTTTTGATGAAACAAAGTAATGTTCAGGGTATTTTACACCCCTTAGTATAATATCGAGAATTCTTAAACTCTTATTCTTGATATTCCTGTTTAACACTTGATAATTCTTTCAACTGTTATAGCTATTCAGATGTTTCTACTCCTGATGTATGTTTTTAAACTTCTTTATATACTTGCTGGGCAATTTGTGCTTATTCTTGCTTACACCTTTCAGTTAAGGATGAGAAGGCTGAGGGCTCGGGCAAGGACAAGGGGAAGTCTAAGATGAAATGATGCTAGATACCTTATGTAATAAGTTTATATTTCCGCATATGATGTAATGTAGCGATAAACGCTAAGTTTAAGTGGTGGTTTATTAAAGGTTGTAAAGACTTGGGATTTTATTTTGAGTAAGTACGTAATAGTTATATTATTATTATTATTACTGTTGGAGTTTACTTAGATAGATGATGATGTATGTTGTACCGTGAGCACCATGTCCTGTAATCGATGTTACACGGATTTGGGGGCGTCACAGCATGTGTTGGTGTGTGTGTCGCATATATGTGAAGTGCATGTGTGTGCTGTGAATGTGGGTGTGTGATGTGCCTAACAAAAAGAAAAAAGGCTTATGCCTTATGTTTTGAAAGTTGGCAAAAATTATGTAATGACTCACATGTTATAAACAATTGTTTTGGGCCAAAACATTTCTCAATCCGGCAAATTACATTTGATCTGAGCCCTTCAATTCTCATCTTGCAATTCGGACCGTCTATTTCAAAAATAAATTTCCAAAATTACAGTTTTTCCCTAACCTCAAAAATCCTATAAATAGGAGGCTTTTTCATTCTTTTCAAATTACCAATTTACATATCTGAAAAGCTTACTCTCCTTGCCTACATTCTGTCCGATTAAGCTTTCACTCTCTTCTTCTAATCAAAGTTCTAATTCTATTTTGGAAGAGCAAAATTCGTAAAAGTATTTGAGATAAGTTATTAAATTATTACTGTTCATAATATCTCATACTTGCTAATATATATAGATAATCAGATATAAACTGCTATACACATTTATATATATCTATATTTCATCTATCAATATCGAGTAAAAAGTCAGTACTTAGATACCGATATAATTCGAAAGTAATTTCTTTGAAATTCTCTGAACGGTCTTTAAAATCCTAAGTGGCCTTTTACTGATATAAATAATCTATATAAATATTGTATAATATTTATATACGATTATCAAGTTGTGAATCAAAAAAATTAGTCAGTACTTAGATACCAATATTCGGAGATATTTCTTAACAAAGAATATTATCTGGACGGTCTTTGAAATCCTAAGTGGTCAAATTATTCACAATGTAGATCAAATATAATATAATATATATAAGTGGGTGAAACAAGTTTATTCAAGTATTATCTAAATTGATCAAATTAATATACTTGATAAACTGCCATAAAAAAAGGTATACTGCTCATATAATTGTTCATAAATTATCTGTTGCATTATATGTAAAGTTTATATGGTTGTTTAAACTCAAAGTTACATTTGTTTAAAATCATAGAAACACACTCTTTATAAAAAAATCTTTTTCTAGAAATTTAAACCATAGAAAAATAATCTTTATCAAAAGAAAAGAAAATCTTTATAAAACTGCATCAATTTACTTATCTGCTTTCACAAAAGCGCATAACATAAAAGTCTTGAACTTTTATCAAATACTTAAATTCTATATTTGCTTATCTGAGAAGTATCTGTTCGACATATTTATCTGCTTACTATTAGAAGCAAATATTCAAACAAAACTTTTTGTAAAAAGAAAAAGGTTGAGTTAGTTTATTTTATACTTGTGAGAAAGACAAAAATTCTTTGACTAAGACCAGAGTCTTAGAGAGGTCAGCTAGGAGTTGGGTCTCTAGTGTACTTGTGAGGTGAGGAAGAGATTATTGTTCCAAGACCAAGTTATAGAATAGTTCTAAGCTCAAAAGAAGATTCAACTAAACTTGAGGAAGGAGCTGGGAGTTCGTTATCCTAGATAGTTTGTTGTGGATACTTGTAAGTTTATCTTTAAAACTTTGTAAAAGCTTCTCCGCATATTGAAGGAGTATTTATTACATGGAGTAATAGGATCTCAAGTCCTGGAGAGGAGCTTGAGACTGGACGTAGCAATATACCCGAGCTGTATGTTGTGAACCAGATAAATATATGTGCATTGTGTGATTAAATTTTTAATCTGCTTATTAAATTCTTAATTATATAAATTAAACCACTAGAAATTCAAAAAGGCCAAAGATAACTTTTAAACAGTAATAATCTATTCAACACCCCTTCTAGATTATTATTGGACTTTCAATTATGAAGGCGGTCTTCTGATCATCATTGACCCTAGCAATATCAAATACCTTTTCCATCTCCATAATCTAGGTCTGGGTTTCAACCGGATTCATGGACCCTTAAAAGTATGGCGGTCTGACCGCTTTAAAGTCCTTGAATGTCGTGGCTTGAGCTTGCGCCTGATTCGTAAGTTCTCCTATTAAGAAGGTCACCAACTGCTGAATCGAATTAGCGCTGGCCTCGTTATTGTTGTTATTAGTAGATCCCTCAAGGGGTGGTTGTTGACGTGGTTGACGTCTTCTTGGTGGCATCTTTCTATTTAAGATATACGCTTATTAGATCATCACTCAATTTCTTAAGTACTTAAGACTTAACTTAAATATTGTAAGATTAACACTTAACACATAACATTTCAATAAACTTTGATATTTTATTCATTCAAAGTTTTTTTTTAAAACATAGAAAAGGATAGCATCTATGCTATATACATCAACTTTTATGAACTTGAAAAGTTTCAGGATTAAATCATCATCTTATCCCATTACTTATCTCAAAATATGGGATTTACATTTTATTTACTCATAAATAACCACATAGCTTATTATTCTTCCTATCTTGGTATATTAAGACGTTGCACAGATTCTGTATGCTCTTCCTCCATGATACGGAACACCATTTTACGATCCACCATATACCATGGCAAGTGCTCGAACTGGGCTGGGTATTAAAAGACTCGATCCTGGGCCCTATCAATAGCTGAATGATAAGCATTATTCATCTCATTCACCATGGTCTTCTTTTCCTGAACCTCGTCTTCAGCACGATCTGCACGCTGAGTAGCCTTTATCCAAGCATCTTCTGCTCTAGCGCGCTTCGCCAACTCCTCTCTCAAATCACCCTTCACTTTCTCAACCTCAATCAATAACTCCACTTTTTTACTCTCAGTCTAAACTAGCGTCCACTCCACATTTCCAAGACGTTCATCAAGATCATGGATCGTCTCATCCTTCTACTCTATAGTGGTCTGGCGCATATCAACTAGCTCCTCTAGCTCCCCAACTCTATCATTTAACTCTATGTTACGGTCATACAGCTCATCATACATCTCAGCTGCAATGTAATTTGGTGAAAACTCCACAGGATCCTCTTCCTCATCCCCCACCTCTATCTCCTTAGAGTACTCCTCAGGATCAAACACATGCTCATGCTCCTGACCCTCAACAGTGATCAGCAAAGATGGCTCCCTCTGAATCAACTGCTCTCGAACGACACGGATGTCTCGGGGCTCCTCATCTCTAGGCACATGAGGTACGTCCTTCCTAGCCTGACTGGATCCTTCAACATTAGACATCCTGACAGCAAAATATAAGTTTAAACTTCTAAACGACACTACTCGGTACTCGCGAGCACATAAGTTATTAACACATAAGCACATAAAGTCTTTTATTGTTTATCTTTAATGAATTCCTTAATCCATTCCTTAATACTCGATAAGAGTTTATCACCACTATGTTTTTGATCTCTTATAAGGCTACTTCCTAAGGTTTCCCTACCTAAGGTTCATAACCTAAAGCTTTGATACCAACTTGTAACACCCCCAAATTCGGGTACTTCATTCCCACAGAATTTGGTGCTCACTGTCTAAAACAGTCACATCTAACTACCCATAATAAAAAGTAATAACATAAACTTAAAGAAATAATCCTCCCATTAATGGGTTACATCATCTTAGAGCAAATCCCTGGTAATCTAACCTTAATTTATTACATCATTGCGAAAACAACATTTAAACCAATAAGTCTCATTACATAAAATAAACATAAACATGTCTTCTTCACTTGTGCATTTTGCATTTGCCCTTAATATTGGATGGTTTCATCAACTTTCTCTACTTTAGCTGCAATGTTATATGCAAGAGTGAGCAAACAATTGCCCACAAGTATAATAAAAACGATAATAATAACATTAGAGTAGAAAACGAATACTGAATAATGGAAAACTGTAACGATTGAGATTTTATATTTAATTTTAAATATTTATTGAGTTAAATAAATATTTTATGTGATTTATTTATAAAGTGAAATAAATAAATTATGTGATTTATGAAAGTGATTTAATTAAGTGTTATATATTAATTAAATAAATGTGTAGTATTTAATTTAATTAATGTATATTAATTTTATATTATAGTTCTAATTTAATTGAGAGAATTAAATTAGATGATTTATGTGTTAGTGTTACATGAATTATAATTAGCGAGTAATTATAAAATGTGACAATTTTATGTGATTAATTAATACTGAATTTTAATTGATTAAATTAGTTGTTAAATGATTTAATTAATTAAAGTGTGACATTAAAGTATGTGTTAAAATAATTTATTAAAATAAAAGAAAAAGAATTTTTAAAATGATTTATACCAAACAAGGCCCTTGCTTTTGTTTTAAAGGACTGTTGCCAAACAGGGCCCTTACACTAGCCTAACCCTAAATTACCTAAACTATGTTTGGATTTAATAAAGCTAGTTCTAATTTTCTTGTAGCCAAACAAGTCAAGATGACTTTTGAATTTTGTAACTGTTAATTTAATTAGAGTCAGTATGTATATTATTATATGTCAGTTATATATTTTCTATACACTACCTAAGTTTAAAACTACGTTAATTTTCCTAAGTCTAAACTAAGAAAAACAAAGAAAGAAAAGAGAAGCAGAGAAGAAGAATACAGAGAAGAAGAAGAAAAGTTTGAGTAATCAAGAGGAAAATTATCTTCTTCACTTTATTAAGCATTAAGGTATTTCTTTAATTCCTTATATTTGATATATATATATATATATATATATATCATGTTATTCATGTTCTTCGTGTTCAATCTCTGTAAAATATTAAGATTTCATGGAAGTTGTAATTATGAGCTATGTGTATATATGATGTTCATATGTTTTCATAATTGCATGCCATGTAGAGTTTTCATAAAATGGCCAAATTGGATTTTTAAAACTTGTGATTATCATTATTTAGATGGTTGTTATGTTGTAGAAACATGTTATGTTATGTATTATTGCATATGTATGTGTTACAGTGGCTACGTTACTGTAATTTTCCGTTTGTTGGCTTGAATGGGTTGTTCAGGTAAAGCAGAGGGTCGAAACTGTCTGCGTCTGGTCGCGTTGCTGCGCAGCTGCGCCGGCAGTAAGGCCAGGAGCAGTGCAGCTGCGCCGCTTTCTCTTCTCTGATCCGACCCCTACGCAGCTGTGTCGGTTCCCAGGTTGCTGGCTGCGCAGCTGCGCTGTGCACAGTGCTTGGGCAGTAACTTTAGTTTCTTGTGCATTTTATTTTAAAGCCTTAGTTTAATTATTCCTTTTTACTGGACATATATTTAAATGATATAACATGTTGTTATATGATTGTGACAAATTCATATTTGGGAAATAAAAGAAATTTTGAAAACTTTAATTAGATTATAAATGTTTTATTGTAAATGAGTTACTTAATTATAATTTGATTAATTATAATTAAGAGTAAGTGTTTAATTTAAAGTATAATATGGTTAAATTGTAATGTATATTGAGTAATTATAATTAAATTAAGTGTTTAAATTATAATTGTTTAATTATAATTTAGCTAAATACATAATTAATTTAATTATGTGAGCATGTGTGTGATATAATTAACTATGTGATAGTTGATTATTATTATTTATTTAATTAGAGTGAGTTAACCATGAGGGTCAACCACTTACGTGAATTAGTTATGTGTTAACTGATTTAGATTATTATAATTGAATGTGTATAGGAAGTGTTTTATGTACGTAGTTGAGTTAAGTAGCTTGCGCGTAAGGCAAGTCTTCTAAACCCTAAACTCGCTATTTCTACGCAAGTTCTTTGAGTTCATATATTCATTGTTGAGAATGTCCTTTTTATTTCTGTACTGGACAATTATTTACTTAACCGAAGAGATCTTGACTTATTGTTTAAGTAAGATCCAGTTTATAATTTTAAATGCTTCAAGTTTACTTCTAAAGCATATGTTAATTCATAATTCTTTTATTTATGAATTATTGAAAGTCAATTCAACTAATCCTTAGTTGATGAACGTGAATTCTAAATTACCTTTGTATGCTTATCCAACCCAAACTTTCTTTGGTGCGGACTTGAATTCAAATTACTGAGTTGAACAACCCTAATTATTAGGGAAGGTTACTACGCATAGCGTTAAGATATTTGTGCACAATACATGGTACAAAGGGTTGATCCCCCTAAGTACGAGTTAAGGTCCATAGTCTTATTGACTGTTAAAGGTTTAAATAGAAATATTTATAACCTAGGACAAGAGTTTAAAGGTCTTATGACCCTCAGATAAATTCTATATTCGAATTTTAATGTTGATAGAGAATTATTATTCAATTCTTTATTGTTGAAGTAAGCTAAGTTATTCAGATCTTTTTAAAGATATCCTTTCATGTATTTATTATTTTTAAACTCCAGTGAGCTGTTGTTTGCTCACTCTTGCATTAAATACAATTGAAGTTAAGGTTGATAACGTTGATGCCCCGTCTACGAGTAAAGGCAAGGGAAAGATGAACAAGTGAAGACTTGTTTAATTATTTTGAAATGATTGTAATAAGACTTTTATGTCATGATTTTATTCTGCACTTTATTGTTTATGTCAAGGTTAGAGTAACCCTGGGATTGTTTTTTTTTTTTTTTAAGGTTGTAACCCTTGTTTTAAGGGAGATTTTAAATAAAGATTATAATTTATTTTGAGATATATTGGGTAGATGTTTGTTATAGTTAGAAAGTCAACACCAAATCATGTGGAAACAGAGTACCCGGATTTGGGGGTGTCACAGGTTGGTATCAAAGTTGTAGGTTATGAAACCTTAGGTGGGGAAAAACCTTAGGTAGTAGCCTTATGGTAAGATCGAAAAGATAGTGATGCTAGGTAAAGATAATAAACTACCTTATGTGCCTATGTGTTTACGTTTTAGTATTCGAAGAGTGTCGATTCGATGTCACGTAATAATGAACTTTAAAATTCTTTTGTCAGGATGTCGAACGTTGGAGAACCTAGTCAGGCTAGAGAGGATGTACCTCAGGTGCCTAGAGAGGAGGAGCCCCGTGACATACATATTGTCTGGGAGCAGCTGGTTAGGAGAGAGCCATCTCTAGTGATCACCGTAGCTGGTCGAAAGCGTGAGCTGACACCTATTCCAGAAGAAGAGGACGAGGACGAGTCTGAAGAGGATGAAGAGGATCCCGAAGAGGAATTCCCACCTCACTCTACTAGTGCTGAGATGTACGAGGTAGTCTACGACAGCAACGTGGCGCTTCATGGACGAGTCGGAGAGCTCGAGGAAACCATCCAGCAGTGAGACGAGACTATCGAGGATATGGCTAGTGACCTAGGAAAATCACAGTGGAACCTGATACACGTGGAGAATGATAGAGATGCGGCTCGAGTTGAGCTAGCGAAGATGAAGCAGGACATCCAGGAGGAGTCGAGGAAGCGAGCCAAAGCTGAAGAGATAAGTTTGAGGGCTATTCAATGAGCCGATCGAGCTGGAGAAGAAGCTGAAGCCAAGAGGGCCAAGCTGAGGGAAACAGAGTATGCTTTCCACACAGCTATAGAAAGAGCTCAGGACTGTGTTTTCTACTACCCAGCTCAGTTCCAAGGTTTACCGTGGTATGTGGTGGACCGAAGAACGGTGTTTCGGGTAATGGAAGAGGAATGCAGAGAGGCTGTGCGACGTATTAATATGCCTAGGCAGTAGTTGTAGAGCTTTTGTTTATGTGTTGCTTTTTGTAGTAAATAAAGTAAATCGCATAATTTGAGATAAGAATAAGATAAGTTAATAATGTAATCCTACAACTTTTCCAGTTCAGGAAGGATGATGTAAATGGCAGAAATCCTATCTGATTGATGTTTTTAAACTACGACTAATGAATAAAAGAAGTTTATTGACGTGCTATGTGTTCTATGTGAACTGAATTGTTTAAAACATTTAAGTATGAACTTGAATATTTAAAAATTGAATAAAGGATCTAATAATAATATTTTCTTAACAGAAAATGCCTCCTAGAAGAAGACCAACACGTCAAAACCTCGAGGGTTCGACGAAAAACAACAATAACGATGGGCCGAATCCCAACTCGGTTCAGCAGTTGGTAAACCTGTTGACAGGAGCTCTTGTGAATCAGCCGCAAGTGCAGGGTACTACGTTCAAGGAATTCAGGGCAGTAGGACCGCCTGAGTTCAAAGGATCAACTAACCCTATTGAGGCTCAGATGTGGGTTATGGAAATAGAGAAGGTATTTGATGTAGCCTGAGTAGGTGAAGACCAGAAGACAGCATTCACGGCTTTCATGTTGAAGTCGGATGCTAGCTTTTGTGGGCAGGCTAATAAGACCCGGGAGGGAGAAGGAGTCATAATGTGGGAACGTGTCAAGGAAATGTTCTACCAAATGTACTTCCCAGTGAGTTCGCAGGACCAGATGGAGGTCCAGTTCCTAGAGCTTAAGCAGGGAGGGATGACGGTGTCCGAGTATACCGCTAAGTTTAATGAACTGGCCAGGTTCGCTACTTACCAGGTCAGCACTGACACTTGGAAGGAGAGAAGGTTTGAGCGGGGACTGAAGCCCTGGCTCTACAGCAAGGTTTCCATGTTCCAGCTGAACACATTTACAGGCTGTGCTAGAGAAGGCCATACTTGCTGAGGGAGGAAGCAAAGCGGTGACTGAAGTTCAACCAAGATAAGAAGAAGAATAATAAGATATAAACCAAGGCTGGGGGTAGCAGCGCTGTAAACCAGAAGAAGAAATAGAATGACAACACCTCTGCTGGGAGTCAGCAAGGAAGCCAGCAGAAGAGGATGTTCGAAGCATGTGCTACATGCGGTAAGAATCACACTGGCTTGTGCATGAAGGGGAAGCGGATGTGCTTCAACTGTAGTCAGGAAGTCCACATTGCACCTAATTGCCCAAAACCAAAGAAGGGAGCTTGCTTTATATGTGGATCCAAGGATCACATGTCTCGCAACTCCCCTAAGAAGCTGACGGCAGGGTTAACAGGGAGCAGAGGGAATGGAAGCAGCAGTATCCGTTACTATCGCTGCACCATTGCAAGCTGTTCGACCCACTGCACCGACATTCAATATAATGGTGCAGGATGTTGTGCAATCAAAAGACGAGGTGTTAGGTATTATTCCGGTTAATAGTATAAATGCATATATATTATTTTATTCGGGTGATATTTGTTCATTTATATTTGATGATTTTGCTAGAACCCTAGACTTACCTGTAGAAGAGTTAGTTTACCCCTTGAACATAGAAATTACGAATAGGGAAGTTATTCCTGTTAGGTGTGTTTATAAAAAATGTAGACTAGACATTAAGGGTTAGGAGCTGAGAGTAGATTTGATTCCGATAAAACTTGGGGAATTCGATGTCATACTGGATATGGATTGGTTGTTCAACCATGGGGCAATAATCGACTGTCAGAAGAAGTCGGTAAACCTTACGACTCCGTCGAAGTTAGTGTTTTATGGTAACAAATCGCCTAGACAAGCAAGTTGTCTGACGATTATGCAAGCCAAGAAACTTCTGACGCAAGGCTGTGTAGGATATCTAGCCTACATAGTAGATACGCGTAAGGAAAGCCCGAAGGTGGAGGAGATATCGATAGTTAAGGAGTTTGTAGACGTATTTCTGAGCGACTTGCCAGGACTTCCGCCAGATAGGGAGACAGAGTTCGTGATCAACTTAGCGCCGGGAACTGCTCTGATTTCGAAGGCTCCGTACAGAATGGCACCAGTTGAGATGAAGGAACTGATGGTGTAACTACAAGAATTACTAGACAAGAAGTATATTCAACCAAGCATTTCACCGTGGAGAGCACCGGTTTTGTTTGTGAAGAAGAAGGATGGATCGATACGTCTTTGCATTGATTATAGAGAATTGAACAAAGTTACGATCAAGAATAGGTATCCTTTACCTAGGATCGATGACTTGTTTGATCAACTGAAAGGTGCGAGGTACTACTCAAAAATTGATTTGAGAAACGGGTATCATCAGTTGAAGGTGAGAAGAGAAGATATACCGAAGACGGCTTTTAGGACTCGATATGGTTATTATGAGTTCTTAGTGATGTCATTTGGTCTCACGAATGCCCCAGCTGCATTTATGGACTTCATGAACAGGGTGTTCAAGCCATTTCTGGGCAAGTTCGTGGTAGTGTTCATAGATAACATCCTGGTTTATTCCAAGACCGAGGAGGAACATGCTGAACACTTACGACTAACCTTAGAATCGCTGAGACGTGAGAAGCTTTACGCTAAATTCTCAAAGTGCGAATTCTGGTTAGAAAGTGTGTAATTTCTTGGCCACGTAATCGACAAGGATGGTATTTCGGTAGATCCGTCGAAGGTTGAAGCGGTAATGAATTGGGATCAGCCGAAGACGCCGTCTGAAGTGAGTAGTTTCTTGGGATTGGTAGGTTATTATCGAAGATTTATCCAAGACTTTTCTAGAATCGCAACTCCGTTGACGAATTTGACTCGTAAAATGGTTAAATTTGTTTGGACGGAAAAGTGTGAGGAAAATTTTCAGGAGCTGAAGAAGAGGTTGAGTACTGCGCCTATATTGTCTTTACCGGATAGTACAGGGAATTTCGTAGTATATAGCGATGCCTCACATAAAGGATTAGGCTGTGTGTTGATGCAGAGCGACAAAGTCATTGCCTATGTGTCACGTCAGCTGAAGGATTATGAGAAGGGGTATCCGACCCATAATTTAGAATTGGCGGTAGTAGTGTTTGCTCTAAAGATATGGAGACACTACTTATATGGAGAAAAGTGTGAAATATACACAGATCACAAGAGTCTGAAATATATTTTCACCTAGAAGGATTTGAATATGCGCCAAAGAAGATGGCTGGAACTGATTAAAGACTACGACTGCGAGATACTTTACCATCCGGGTAAAGCTAACGTTGTCGCTGACGCTTTGAGCAGAAAAGGTTAGGAGAAGTTGAATATGATAACTGACCAGTATCAGTTGATAGAACAGATGCTAGATTGAAACTGGAAGTGAAGTTTCTGAAAGAATCGGATTAGAAGTTGTTTCAAGTAACTATTGGTTCTACTCTAGTAGACAAAGTGAAAGAAGCATAACTTCACGATGAAGAATGTGAGAAGATTCGGAGGAGGATAATCGATGGCGAAGAGTTCAAGTTCAAGATCGATAATGAAGGTCTGTTACGGTTTGAAGGTAGAATCTAGGTACCGCCAGTACCTGAGGTCAAAGAGGAGATTCTGAGCGAAGGTCATAGTTTTAGATATTCTATTCACCCCGGGAGTACGAAGATGTACCAGGATCTCAGGCATCATTTTTGGTGGCTGAATATGAAGAGAGACGTTGCTGAATATGTTGCGAAATGCTTTACGTGCCAGAAAGTTAAAGCAGAACACCAGAGACCGAGTGGTTTGCTACAACCTCTAGAGATTCCAGAGTGGAAGTGGAAGCACAGCACGATGGATTTTGTAGTAGGTCATCCAGCGACTCAGAAGGGATTTGATGCGATATGGGTTATAGTGGATCGACTGACGAAGTCAGCCCACTTTCTACCAATCAGGGTTAAGTACAACTTGGATCAGCTAGCGAAACTATATGTGAAGGAAATCATTTCTTAACACGGTGTTACGGTATCGATTGTGTCTGACAGAGATCCACGTTTTACGTCAAATTTTTGAAAGCGTTTGCAAGAGTGTTTGGGAACACAATTGCGAATGAGTACAGCATACCATCCTCAGACTAATGGCCAGAGCGAAAGAATGATTCAGACGCTTGAGGATATGTTGAGAGCTTATGTGATGGACTTCAAGGGAAGCTGGGATGATCATCTACCGTTGGTGGAGTTCGCCTACAATAATAGTCATCATGCAAGTATTGGCATGCCGCCTTACGAAGCGTTATACGGCAAAAAATGTAGAACTCCTTTGTGCTGGGATGAAGTTAATGAACGTCAGCTGTTGGAACCAAAATTGGTACAACAAACCGTCAAAATTATAAAGCTGATCAGAACGAGATTAGTTGCTACTCAAGACAGACAGAAGAAGTATGTCGATCTTCATCGATAAAACCTAGAATTCTTACCAGGAAGTTTCGTGTTCCTGAAAGTATCTTCCTGGAAAGGGAAGATTCGATTTGGTAAGAAGGGAAAGCTGAGTCCACGATTTATTGGACCTTTTGAGGTGCTGCGAAAAGTTGGCGAGGTAGCTTACGAGATTGCATTACCTCCGGAGCTCGAGAATATACATAACTTCTTTCATATTTCTGTGTTAAGACCTTACAAGCATGATTATAAACATGTAATAGAATATGAACCTTTACAATATGATAAAGACTTAACATATGAAGAAGTGCATGTTCAAATAGTTGATAGAAAAGAACAAGTACTTAGGAATAAAGTGATACATTGTTAAGGTAATCTGGAGGAACCACAATGCTGAAGAAGCTACGTGGGAACTCGAAGATGTTATGATAAAATCTTATCCGCATTTATTTGCTTAGTTTTGTATAACCCCTTATGTACTGATTCTGGGGACAGAATCCTTTTAAGGAGGAAAGAATGTAATAGATGAGATTTTTTTTATGTGTGATTCTGGGGACAGAATCCTTTTAAGGAGGGAAGATTGTAACGATTGAGATTTTATATTTAATTTTAAATATTTATTGAGTTAAATAAATATTTTATGTGATTTATTTATAGAGTGAAATAAATAAATTATGTGATTTATGGATGTGATTTAATTAAGTGTTATATATTAATTAAATGAATGTGTAATATTTAATTTAATTGATGTATATTAATTTTATATTATAGTTCTAATTTAATTAAGAGAATAAAATTAGATGATTTATGTGTTAGTGTTACATGAATTATAATTAGCGAGTAATTATAAAATGTGACAATTTTATGTGATTAATTAATGCTGAATTTTAATTGATTAAATTAGTTGTTAAATGATTTAATTAATTAAAGTGTGACATTAAAGTATGTGTTAAAATGATTTATTAAAATAAAAGAAAAAGATTTTTTAAAATGATTTATACTAAACAAGGCCCTTGCTTTTGTTTTAAAGGACTGTTGCCAAACAGGGCCCTTACACTAGCCTAACCCTAAATTACCTAAACTATGTTGTTTGGATTTAATAAAGCTAGTTCTAATTTTCTTGTAGTCAAACAAGTCAAGATGGCTTTTGAATTTTGTAACTGTTAATTTAATTAGAGTTAGTACGTATATTATTATATGTCAATTATATATTTTCTATACACTACCTAAGTTTAAAACTACATTAGTTTTCCTAAGTCTAAACTAAGAAAAACAAAGAAAGAAAAGAGAAGCAGAGAAGAAGAATACAGAGAAGAAGAAGAAAAGTTTGAGTAATCAAGAGAAAAATTATCTTCTTCACTTTATTAAGCATTAAGGTATTTCTTTAATTCCTTATATTTGATATATATATATATATATATATATATATCATGTTATTCATGTTCTTCGTGTTCAATCTCTGTAAAATATTAAGATTTCATGGAAGTTGTAATTATGAGCTATGTGTATATATGATGTTCATATGTTTTCATAATTGCATGCCATGTAGAGTTTTCAAGAATATAATTGTTGGAAAAATAAGTTTTTATGTTCTTCATATTTTCATTCTATGTAAAAGTAAATTTTCATGAAAGTGGTATAATCATGAATTGAATATATGTATTGTGTTCATGTTATTCTAATAGTGATTGTATGCCATAATGATTTTCAAAAATTAAATTACTGTAGAAAGATATTTTAACAGAAAATTCATGTTGATATGAGTTCATATGAGTTTTAGTTTTGTTGTCAATTTTGGTTTGAGAAATTGATAAATTGGAATATGCTAGCATGCTTATTGGGAAATTATTTGATGATTACATGCAATTACGTATATAATGTATGTATATAGAGGGGAATTGATGGAGAAAATTTCTTACAGTGGATTATTTTGGAAAAATATGAGTTTTCATGAAAATGGCCAAATTGGATTTTTAAAACTTGTGATTATCATTATTTAGATGGTTATTATGTTGTAGAAACATGTTATGTTATGTATTATTGCATATGTATGTGTTACAGTGGCTACGTTACTGTAATTTTCCGTTTGTTGGCTTGAATGGGTTGTTCGGTAAAGCAGAGGGTCGAAACTGTCTGCGTCTGGTCGCGTTGCTGCGCAGCTGCGCCGGCAACAATGCCAGGAGCAGCGCAGCTGCGCCGCTTGCTTTTCTCTGATCCGACCCCTGCGCAGCTGCGCCGGTTCTCAGGTTGTTGGCTGCGCAGCTGTGCCGTGCACAGTGCTTGGGCAGTAACTTTAGTTTCTTGTGCAGTTTATTTTAAAGCCTTAGTTTATTTATTCCTTGTTAGTGGAGATATATTTAAATGATATAACATGTTGTTATATGATTGTGACAAATTCATATTTGGGAAATAAAAGAAATTTTGAAAACTTTAATTAGATTATAAATGTTTTATTATAAATGAGTTACTTAATTATAATTTGATTAATTATAATTAAGAGTAAGTGTTTATTTAAAGTATAATATGGTTAAATTATAATGTATATTGAGTAATTATAATTAGATTAAGTGTTTAAATTATAGTTGTTATTATAATTTAGCTAAATACACAATTAATTTAATTATGTGAGCATGTGTGTGATGTAATTAACTATGTGATAGTTGATTATTCAAATATTAGTTAAGCATAAGTATTGAAGTATTATTTAAGTAATGTGATCTTGACTTAGTTGTTCAAGCAAGATCTACGTGATCTATCGAATGCTTTAAGTTATTTCCAAAGCATGCCTAGTTATCATGAAATCTATTGTTGTATCTTACATTTGATTCATAATTCTTATATTATCGAACTGTTAAGCATTGTGAGTCGATTTAACTACTTCTTAGTTGATGATAGTTGAAACTCCAAAGTTCCTTTATCTATCAAAACCAAAAATTTTTTGGTGCGGACTTGTATTCAAATACTAGAATGAATAACCCTATTTATTAGGGGACATTTATGAGAAAGCGTTAAGATGGTTGTGCACAATACATGGTACGAAGAGCTGATCCCCCTAAGTACGAGTTAAAGGTCTATAGTCTCAATGACTGTTAAAGGTTTTAAATAGAAATATTTATAACCTAGGACATAGTTCAAGGTCGTATGACCCTCAGATAAACTCTATATTCTAACTTTAGAAATGATGAAAGAATTATTATTCAATTCTTTATTCTTGATGAAAGTAAAGTTATTCAAACCCTTTTTGAAGTTGTTCGGTTAAGTCATATCACTGTTGTATTTCAAGTGAGCTTTTGTTTGCTTACTCTTGCATATTTTATAACCCCTTGCAGTTAAGGCCGAGAATGGTTACGTACCGTTAACAAGTAAAGGAAAGGGAAAGATGAGCAAGAGAAGACTTGTTGTCTCCAATTTTGTTTATAATAAGACTTAGTTGATGATGTTTTATTTTCGCATTTATTTTGATTGATGTTAAGGTTTAGATAACCCTGGGATTTTATTTTGGACAAGTTGTAATCCTTTTTCAAGGAAGATTCTTATTTAAGTTTTGATGGAGGTTGTAATTACTTTGCAAATCTTCATTATTGGGTAGATGTATGCTATATTTAGAAAGTGAACACCAAATCTTATGGAAATGAAGCACTCAGATTTGGGGGTGTCACATGTTGGTATCAAAGCGATAGGTTATGAACCTTAGGTGGGGGGAAAAAACTTAGGTAGTAGCCTTATAGGATGATCGAAAAGATAGTGGTGATAGGTAAAGATAATAAACTACCTTATGTGCTATGTGTTTACATTTAAGTATTCGAAGAGTGACGACTCGATATCACGTAATAATAAACCTTAAAATTCTTTTGTCAGGATGACGAACGTTGGAGAGTCCAGTCAGGCTAGAGAGGATATACCTCAGGTGCCTAGAGAGGAGGAGCCCCGAGACATCTATGTTGTCTGGGATTTGTTAGTTAGGAGAGAGCCATCTCCAATGATCACCGTAGCTGGTCAGGAGCACGAGCTGACACCTATTCCAGAGAAGGAGGATGAGGAAGAGTCTAAAGAGGAGGAAGAGGATCCCGAGGAGGAATTCTCACCTCACTTTACTAGTGTTGAGATGTACGAGGCAGTCTACGACAGTAACGTGGAGCTACATGGTCGAGTCAGGAGAGCTCGAAGAGACTATACAGCAACGGGATGAGACTATTAAGGAGGTGGATAGTGAGCTAGGAGAAGTGCAGTGAAGGCTAATCCACGTAGATAATGATAGACACGAGGCATGAGCTAAGCTAGCAAAGCTGAAGCAAGACATCCAGGAAGAGTCAACAAAGCGTGCCAGAGCTGAGGAAACAAGCTTGAGGGCTACTCCACGAGCCGATCGAGCTGAAGACGAGGCTGAAGCCAAGAGGGCCAAGCTGAGGGAAATAGAATACGCATTCCATACGGCCATAGATATGGCCCAGGACCGTATCTTCTATTACCCAGCTCAGTTCCAAGGCTTACCATGGTATGTGGTGGACCGAAGGACAGCATTTCGGGTGATGTTGGAAGAACGCAAAGAGGCTGTGCGACATCTTAATATGCCTAGACATTAGAGCTTTTAAAGTATTTATTTCTTTTTGTAATAAATAAATTTAAATCCCATAATTTGAGATAATAATGGGATAAAGTTATGATGTAGTCCTGTAACTTGTTCCAGTTCAGGAAAGATGATGTAAATAGCAGAGATGCCATCTATTCTATGTTTTTAAAACTATGAGTAATGAATAAAAGAAGTTTATGGATGTGTTATGTGTTCAATATGAACTGAGTTATTTAATTATTTAAGTCTTAACTTGAATACTTAAGAATTGAATAAAGGAGCTAATAGTAATATTTCTTAACAGAAAATGCCTCCTAGAAGAACACCTACACGTCAAAACCCCGAGGGTTCAACGAACAACAATAACGATGGAACAAACCCCAACTCGGTTCAGCAGTTAGTGAACCTACTGACGGGGGCACTTGCAAATCAGCCGCTAGTGCAGGGTACTACCTTTAAGGAATTCAAGGCAGTAGGACCGCCTAAATTCAAGGGATCTACAAACCCTGTAGATGCTCAGACGTGGGTGATGGAGATGGAGAAGGTATTCGACGTAGCTAGGGTTAACGAAGACCAGAAGACGGCATTATCAATTTTCATGTTGAAGTCGGATGCTAGTTTCTGGTGGCAAGCCAAGAAGACCAGAGAAGGAGAATGAGTGATACCGTGGGAGCATTTTAAAGAGATGTTCTTTGAAATATACTTCCCAGTTAGCTCACAGGACCAGATGGAGGTCCAGTTTCTAGAGCTAAAATAGGGAGGGATGACAGTGTCTGAATACGCCGCGAAATTCAATGAGTTGGCCAAGGTTCGCTACATACCAGGTCAGCACAGACGCTAGGAAAGCGAGGGGGTTTGAGCGGGGACTGAAACCCTGGCTCTACAGTAAGGTCTCTATGTTCCCGTTGAACACGTTTGCAGCTGTACTGGAGAAGGCCATTCTAGCTGAAGGAGGGAGCGACATCGTGACTAAATTCAACCAGGATAAGAAGAAGATGATTGAGACGAAAAACAAGGCTGGTGGTAGCGGGGCTATCCATCAGAAAAAGGAAGTGGAATGACAATAAATCTGCTGGGAGTCAGCAAGGAGGCCAGCAGAAGAGGAAGCTCAAAGCATGTGCTACATGCGGGAAGACTCACACTGGAGTGAGCATGAAAGGAAAACAGGTGTGCTATAACTGTGGTCAGGAAGGCCACATCGCGCTGAATTGCCCAAACCCAAAGAAGAGAGCTTGCTATACATGTGGGTCCAAGGATCACATGGCTAGTAATTGCCCAAAGAAGCCAGCGATAGGGTCAACATGGAATGGAGGAAATGGTAGCGACATCACTCTAACTATTGCTGGACTGTCGCCACTGCAAGCTGTTCGACCCACTGCCCGCACATTCAATATGATGGTGCAGGACGCTGTGCAGTCAAAAGATGTGGTGGCAGGTATTATTCCGATCAATAGTATAAATGCATATGTATTATTTGATTTAGGTGCTACTTGTTCATTCATATCTGATGATTTTGCTAAAACCCTAAACTTACCTATAGAGGAGTTAGCTTACCCCTTGAACATAGAAATTACGAATAGGGAAGTCATTCCTGTTAGGTTTGTATACAAGAACTATAGATTGGACATTAAGGATAGGGAGCTGAGGGTAGATTTGATTTCGATAAAACTTGGGGAATTCGACGTCATATTGGGGATGTGCTGGTTGTTCAACCATGGGGCAGTAATCGACTGTCAGAAGAAGTCGGTAAACCTTACAACTTCGTCAAAAGTGGTGTTCTATGGTAGTAAATCACCTGGACAAGTGAGTTGTCTGACAGTTATGCAAGCCAAAAAACTTTTGACGCAAGGCTGTGTAGGATATCTAGCCTACATAGTAGATACGTGTAAAGAAAGCCCGAAGATAGAAGAAATACCAGTAGTTAGAGAGTTTGTGGAAGTGTTTCCGGACAATTTACCAGGACTTCCACCAGATAGGGAGATAGAGTTCGTGATCGATTTAGCGCCGAGGACTGCTCCAATTTTGAAGGCTCTGTACCAAATGGCTCCAGTCGAGATGAAGGAACTGATAGTTCAACTTCAAGAATTAGTGGACAAGAAGTATATTTAGCCCAGCGTTTCGCCGTGGGGAGCGCTAGTTTTATTCTTGAAAAAGAAGGATGGATCGATGCGTCTTTGCATTGACTATAGGGAATTGAACAAAGTTATGATCAAGAATAAGTATCCTTTACCTAGGATCGATGACTTGTTCGATCAACGGAAGGGTGCTAAATACTTCTCAAAAATCGATTTGAGAAGCGGGTATCATCAATTAAAGGTGAGAAGGAAAGATATTCCAAAAACGGCCTGTAGGACTCGGTATGGTCATTACGAGTTCTTGGTAATGTCATTTGGTCTAATGAATGCCCCAATTGCATTTATAGACCTAATGAACAGGGTGTTTAAGCCATTCCTAGATAAGTTTGTAATGGTGTTCATAGATGACATCCTGGTTTATTCCAAGACCGAGGAGGAACACGCTGAACATTTAAGGCTGACCTTAGAATCGCTGAGACGAGAGAAGCTTTATGCGAAGTTCTTGAAGTGCGAATTTTGATTAGAACGTGTGCAATTTGTTGACCACGTGATAGACAAGGATGGTATTTCGATAGATCCGTCGAAGGTTGAAGCGGTAATGAATTAGGATCAGCCAAAAATGCCGTCTGAAGTGAGGAGTTTCTTGGGATTGGCAGGTTATTACCGGAGATTTATCCAAGACTTTTCTAAGATCGCAACTCTGTTAACGAATTTGACTCGTAAGACAGTTAAGTTTGTTTGGACAAAAAAGTGTGAGGAAAGTTTTTAGGAGTTGAAGAAGAGGTTGAGTACTGCGCCTGTGTTATCATTGCCGGATAGTACAAAAGTTTCGTGGTATATAGTAATGCCTCACATAAGGGATTAGGTTGTGTGCTGATGCAGAGCGGCAAGGTCATTGCCTATGCATTACGTCAGCTGAAGGATTACGAGAAGGGGTATCCGACTCATGACCTAGAACTAGCGGCAGTAGTGTTTTCCCTAAAGATATGGAGACACTACTTATATGGAGAAAAGTGTGACATACACACAGATCATAAGAGTCTGAAGTATATCTTTACCTAGAAGGATTTGAACATGCGCCAAAGGAATTGGTTGGAACTGATCAAGGACTACGACTGCGAGATACATTACCATCTGGGTAAAGCTAATGCCGTTGCCGACACTTTGAGCAGAAAAGGTCAGGAGAATCTAAACATGTTAACTGATCAGGATCAGTTGATAGAACAGATGGCTAGATTGGAACTGGAAGTGAACTTTCTGAAGGAATCGGGTGAGAAGTTGTTTCAAGCTACTACTGGTTCTACTCTGGTAGACAAAGTGAAAGAAGCACAACTTCACGACGAAGAATGCGAGAAGATCCAGAAAAAGATAACCGATGGCGAAGAGTTCAAGTTCAAGATCGATAACGAGGGACTGTTACGATTTGAAGGGAGAATTTGGGTACCGCCAGTACCAAAAGTTAAGAAGGAGATTTTGAGCGAAGCTCACAGTTCAAAATATTCGATTCACCCTGGGAGTACGAAGATGTACCAGGATCTCAGGCATCATTTCTGGTGGCCGAATATGAAGAGGGACGTTGCTGAATGCGTTGCAAAATGTCTACCTTTTCAGAAAGTCAAGGAAGAACACCAGAGGCCTAGCGGATTGCTACAACCATTAGAAATTCTAGAATGGAAGTGGGAGCACATCACGATGGATTTCGTAGTTGGTCTTCCAGTGACTCAGAAGGGATTTGACGCAATATGGGTGATAGTGGATCGACTGACGAAATCAGCCCACTTTCTACCAATCAGGATTAAGTACAACTTAGAATAATTGGCAAAGCTGTACGTTAAGGAAATTATTTCTCGACACGGTGCTCCAGTGTCGATTGTGTCAGATAGAGATTCGTGTTTTACGTCGAATTTCTGGAAACGTTTGCAAGAGTGTCTAGGAACGCAATTACGAATGAGTACAGCATACCATCCTCAGACCAATGGCTAGAGCGAAAGAACGATTCAGACGCTAGAGGATATGCTGAGAGCTTGCGTGATGGACTTCAAGGGAAGCTGGGATGATCATCTATCGTTGGTGGAGTTCACCTACAACAATAGCTACCACGCTAGTATCGGCATGCCGCCTTACGAAGCGTTATACGGCAAGAAATGCAGAACTCCCTTGTGTTGGGATGAAGTCGGTGAACATCAGCTGTTGGGACCGGAATTGGTGCAACAAACTGTTGACATTATAAAGCTGATCAGAACAAGATTGGTTGTTGCTCAAGACAGACAAAAGAAATATGCCGATCAACATCAACAGAATCGAGAATTCTTACCAGGAATCTTTGTTTTCCTGAACGTATCTCCCATGAAGGGGAAGATTCGATTTGGTAAAAAGGGGAAGCTGAGTCCTCGATTTATTGGACCGTTCGAGGTACTGCGAAAAGTGGGTGAAGTAGCTTACGAGGTGGCATTACCTCCGGAGCTAGAGAATATACACAACGTCTTTAACATTTCCATGTTACGACCTTACAAACACGACTATAAATATGTAATAGAATACGAGCCTTTACAATTTGATAAAGACTTAACTTACGAAGAGGTTCCTGTTCAAATAGTTGATAGGAAGGAACAAGTACTTAGGAATAAAGTGATACCTTCTGTTAAGGTAATTTGGAGGAACTACAGTGCTGAAGAAGCCACGTGGGAACTCAAAGATGTAATGAGAAAATCTTATCCTCGATTATTTGTCTAATTATTGTGTAACCCCTTACATATCGATTATGGGGACAGGATCTTTTTAAGGGGGGAAGAATGTAACAGATGAGATTTTTATGAGATTTTTTTATGTTGTGATTCTGGGGACAGAATACTTTTAAGGAGGAAAGATTGTAACAATTGAGATTTTATATATTAAATTTTAATATTTATTGAGTGAATAAATATTTTATGTGATTTATTTATTGAGTTAAATAAATAAATTATGTGATTTTGTGAAATAATTTAATTAAGAGTCATATATTAATTAAATCAATATTTAATATTTAATTTAATTGATGTATATTGATTTTATAGTATAATTCTAATTTAATTGAGATAATTAAATTAGATTAATTATGTGATGAGTGTTACATGAATTATAATTAGTGAGTAATTATAATTATGTGGCAATTTGTATGTGATTACTTGATGTTAGATTTTTATTAATTAAATTAGAACGTTAAAGATTTAATTAATTGAAAGTGTAACATTAAAATATGTGTTAAATGAATTTATTAAAATAAATAAAAGAGTTTTTAAATTATTTTAACCAAACAAGGCCTTACTTTTGTTTTAAAAAGGTTTTGCCAAACAGGGCCCCTGCACTAGCTTTAAATTCATTTTACCCAAACAAGGCATTAGCTAATAAAATCTATTTTTAAATAACTTTGTTTTGCCAAACAAGCACTAGTGGCTTTTGAAATTCTATAACTGATAATTTATGTGGGAAGTAATTGCCCTTAATACATATTATTATATATTTTATCAGTTAAAGTATACGTATTATACTTTATATGTTTACGTTAGTTTTAGTCTAAAGCCTAAACTAAAAGAAAAAAAGAGAAAGAGAGAATATCAGTGTTTGAGAAGAGAAGAAGAATTACAGAGAAAAATATAGAGAGAAAAGGGAAGAAGAGAGACTAAGAAGAGGTGAAAAGCTTGAGAAGGCTAAGAGGAATCCACTATCATCTTCAACTCTTCTCCTAATCCAAGCTAGAAAAAGGGTATAATCCTAGAACTCCATAAGTTTTAATTATGCTCTTCAATATCTTCATAGTTTAGAACTTTTTATATAAATTATTTTCACAAAATTGATGTCAGCGTGAATTTATGTGTGATATGTGTTATAGCATGATATTATATGAGTTATATAGTTGTTTCAACAATTCAACCCATGTAATTTCGATAAACAAGAAGAAATTATGTTCATAATGACTTACTGTAAACTAATTTTGAAAGAATAGCCTTTGAAACTATCAAATTGATGTTTGATTATGGATTATTGTTTAAATTGATCATGGATAATGTTAATATGTTAAGAATTAGAGTTATTGCAATTGGAATTACATGGATTGATTGAAAAACGAATTCGTAATAGCAATTTTTGTCAAGAACGTTTGATATTTTAGTTTTCTTCAAAAATCATGAAAACTTGGTTTTGATTATATGTTGTAAGGATTTTATATGTTATAATCATGTTAAAGAGTCCAAAATTTTGTTGTTATGAAGTTTCATATTCATCATGTTGAGAAAAATCGGATACAGTATGAAGAAATAAGCCAAATTGGCTTATTTCTCTGCCGTTCGCGAGCTGGGGGAACCCACCAGTAGTGGGCCCCACCCCAGCGGGGCTTTTAGCCTTGGAGGACCCGCCCCAGCAAGTTAACATGCTTTTCGGGAATTTTGTTTTCCCTTCGTTGAGTTTTCATGCCGCGTTTGTTTAGCTAACTTATTTTCATGACTTGTTAAGTGTAATAGGTAATGAGATAACCTACTTTTGATGTGTTTAAGATATATTGAAGTCTTATGTTTTTATATTATATGTGTGCTTGGATACTATTACCGTAAGGTGCAATATGATAGTAAAAGTGCTATGCGTGTATGAGATGCTTGATTGTGAGTTTAACCTCACGTATGTGTATTAGTATTGACGTACGTCGTAACCATATTGCTAGGTTGGACTTGAGTAAGAAGTTCGATGGTTTAAACGTTGTAGTTGGGTACTAATAGACGTTTTAAATGTAATGTAATGTGTAGGGTAATTGTGGAAGTGATTGTAATTATTAAAGTGTAGCTTGCGCTTGAGGCAAGTTCTCTAATCCTTATTCTTTTACGTTAAGCAAGTTTCTATATCTAAACTTGTTATTTATTTGTGCAAGCTTTCTAAACCATTCTTGTACGCTATGCAAGCTTTATCATTGTATCTTTTCATTGTGCAAGTTCTCTAACCCTTGCTCAATATATCATGAAAGTTCATTTTCGTTTCTTAACTTGTTATGTATTGTACAAGTTATACTGTATTCAAATATTAGTTAAGCATAAGTATTGAAGTATTATTTAAGTAATGTGATCTTGACTTAGTTGTTCAAGCAAGATCTACGTGATCTATCAAATGCTTTAAGTTATTTCCAAAGCATGCCTAGTTATCATGAAATCTATTGTTGCATCTTACATTTGATTCATAATTCTTATATTATCGAACTGTTAAGGCATTGTGAGTTGATTCAACTACTCCTTAGTTGATGATAGTTGAAACTCCAAAGTTCCTTTATCTATCCAAACCAAATTTTCTTTGGTGCGGACTTATATTCAAATACTGAGAATGAACAACCCTATTTATTAGGGGACATTTATGAGAAAGCGTTAAGATGGTTGTGCACAATACATGGTACGAAGGGTTGATCCCCCTAAGTACGAGTTAAAGTTCCATAGCCTCAATGACTGTTAAAGGTTTTAAATAAAAATATTTATAACCTAGGACATAGTTCAAGGCCGTATAACCCTCAGATAAACTCTATATTCGAACTTTAGAAATGATGAAAGAATTATTATTCAATTCTTTATTCTTGATGAAAGTAAAGTTCTTTAAACCCTTTTTAAAGTTGTTCGATTAAGTCATATCACTGTTGTATTTCAAGTGAGCTTTTGTTTGCTTACTCTTTCATATTTTATAACCCCTTGTAGTTAAGGCCGAGAATGTTGACTTACCATCAACAAGTAAAGGAAAGGGAAAGATGAGCAAGTGAACACTTGTTGTCTTCAATTTTGTTTGTAATAAGACTTAGTTGATGATGTTTTATTTTTGCATTTATTTTGATTGATGTTAAGGTTCAGATAACCCTAGGATTTTATTTTGGACAAATTGTAATCCTTTTTGAAGGAAGATTATTATTTAAGTTTTGATGGAGGTTGTAATTACTTTGCAAATCTTTATTATTGGGTAGATGTATGCTATATTTAGAAATTGAACACCAAATCTTGTGGAAACGAAGTATCCAGATTTGGGGGTGTCACATCAGTTATATAAAACAATCGTTTCATCAATTAAGTAAACCAAAGGTCAAAAGACCTTGTTTGGCAAAACAATCTCCACCCTTTTTAGTTTATTTTTACAATATATATACAATATAGTTCAATTGTCACACCCTTAATTATTTATTTCAATTAAATCACAAATCAAATTAACATTTGTCTCATAATTATAACTTCCATTATAAATTATAATGTTACTCAACAAATTATTACATCTCTAATTTAATTATTAAATTAAACTAGAACATCACCACTACACAACATTATAGCTATTAAACAATTCATTTAATTTAATTATTTCATTAAATTAAATCTTCAACCCATAAAATTATTACACATTAATTTAATTAATGTAACACCCCTAATTCCATCAAATACTTATTTAACTCAATAAACAAATCAACTAAAATATTTATTTAATTCAATAAATATTTAAAATCAAATACAAAAATCTCGTTCGTTACATCCTTCCCTCCTTAAAAGGATTTTGTCCCCGCACCAAACTACTAATTTGGTTGCTTTACTTTTAATTCTCTTCCTTATTTCACTGTAACTAAGACTAGAGTGTGCATTAAAATAAACCACCATGAAAAAGATAAAATCTAAAAGTTAAATAAAGAAAATATAAACTTAAAAAAATTAGGTTGCCCCCCAATGAGCACTTGGTTTAGAGTCGTTAGCCCGAATTTGTTCCACTTTTCAGTATTTATCCTCAAGAGTAATCGAGGTCTTTTGACTGTCCACAAATCCACCCAAGTAGTGTTTCTACGTTTGCCCATTAACTTTGAAAGACTGTTGATTGTTAGGATCTTGAACTTCTATGGCTCCATACGGGAAGACTTTTATAATCGTGAATGGGTCGGACCACCTTAACTTTACTTTCTTGGGAATAACTTAAGTCTTTAGTTGAATAGCAGTGCTGATTAACTTGGCTCAACAGAACGCTTAACAATTAGCTTATCATGCCAGTTTTTGGTCTTTCCTTGTATAACTTAGCATTTTCATAGGATTGTACTCGAAATTCATCCAGTTCATTCAACTGTAAGAACCACTTTTTCACATGTTGCCTCTACATCCAGATTAAGTTTCTTCACCGCCCAATAGGCTTTGTGTTCCAATTCGACCGGTAAATGACATGCTTTTTCATACACCATACGATAAGAAGACATGCCTATTGGGATTTTGTAAGTGGTACAATACACCCCCAAATCCTCGTTAAGCTTGTTTTCCCAATCTTTTTGCGAAGGATTGACAATAGTTTCTAGGATCCTCTTCACTCCTCTGTTTATGATTTCAGCTTGCCCATTTATTTGAGGATTGTAACGACCGGGAAATTCCACTTAGTTTAAAAATTAAGTTTTGTGGAATATTAATGAATAAAATAATATTTAATGAATATTATTTGTAATATGTGTTTAAAGGTCGTTTTATGACCTAGGATCCTCTTCACTCCCCTGTTTATGATTTCAGCTTGCCCATTTGTTTGAGGATTGTAACGACCGATAAATTCCACTTGGTTTAAAATTTAAGATTTGTGGAATATTAATGAATAAAATAATATTTAATGAATATTATTTGTATTATGTGTTTAAAGGTCGTTTTATGACCTAGGATGGTGTGAATGTGGTAGTAATTTAGTTACGTGCTAGAATAAATGAGTATGAATTTTCAAGACAAGAATAAAAAAAATTTGAGAAAATTTCTGTAAAAACACTATTCACTTAAAGAATGATAGGAGCTAGGGTTTAACCCTAAGCCTTTTAGAGAGATTGGTATGTCTTAACGACATTTCGTTTCAAGATTTGTCGGTAATACGTCATGAAAAGTCGTATTACCCAATAATTTTTTTTAAAAAAAACGAGCCTTTTCGGATAAACATTCTGTTTTACAAAATAGTTTTATACGAAACAAAAGTACCGAAAAGTCAAGTTTAGTCAGTATAAGAGAAGGAGTGTGTAAGGCACATGCTAAGCACACGCAAGGCACACGCCAGGTACTAAAGTGTAATTAACATAGATACCGAAGTGTAATAAGCCATGGGCAAAGTGTAAAATTAGGTACCAAAGTGTAATAAGTTAGGTACCAAAGTGTAATATGTCGGGGGCAAAGTGTAATAAGCTAGCCAAATGACCAAAATGCCCTAAGTCTTGGTTTTCTTTAAATACCAAGCCATTTCTCTTCATTCCTCACAATTCATCAAATCCAAGAGAGGAAACTCTGAAAAATTAAAGAGAGGAAGTGAGAGACTCGGATTAACAAGCCTCTGAGGAAGAAAACGTAAGATGAAGTCATTCGTTAGCAAAGAAACGCGAAGAATCATAAGGTAGGAAACTTAAAACTCATCTATCTGCTTCATCCCCAGTCTTTAAAAGCTTTCTAGATATGTTTATGATGTGCATGTTGGTGGTTGGTTAGGAGATTCATGATGAATCTTTAGCAACCCGGTGGAATAAGAAGGTTTAGTGGATTAAATCACCAAACTATGCATGTTAAGTAAAACTATACTCGTAAAATGAAGAACGAACGAAGAACGTAGTAAAAGTTGTTGATGTACAAATTGAAAACCATCCGTAGGATATTTTTGATGAACAAATTGGAATCCATCCGTAGGATGTTATTGATGAACAAGTTTAAAACCATCATTTGTAGGAAGATATGAAAATTTCGTATGAAATGGATTAAGAACAAGCTATAACGAAGTTATGGCAAAAATCTGAATAAAATACGTTAATATGGTCTATTATGACTTCCTAACAAAGTTATTGAAAGTAATATGTATACAAGCCAATCATGTTTGATGATAAAGCATTTACTTTGTAACAATCTTATTCATTTATTAATAAAAGTATTATTTAATTAAAGGCATTTGATTTATCTACATGATATTGTTTTATAATATGTGATAAACCCATAGTTTTAAGCAATACTTTTAGAATCATAATGATGATCATGCTAATGAGATCTAAATTCTTAGCTAGCCTAAAACTATAATAGTTTCCAATCATTGGATTACTAAAAAGGGGATTAGTGAATCCGGATAGATTGGTACATGCATTGCTTACTCATTAGATGAGGATGATCGATCTCATAATCATTTGTGTGGAGACACTAAAGAAAGTATGTAGGTGTTTATTGGAGAATAATTACATTGAACGTGGCTCGCTAAGGAATACCTATTGGAGTTTTACTTGCCTATCAATAGAAATTCATTAAGTGATAGTAGTGCAAATAATCCTTAGACTTGAGATCATCATAGTATCTTGTGTATGATGAGTTATATTTTGACATGTCCCTTAAGACCCTAAGGGTATATCAAAGGATATGCTTTGGTAAAATAATTTATACATGGAGATAATGAATGATCAATAAAAAATCTACCGCTTCTAGTAAAAGAAGAGAATGTCCTATGTGATTCGATAAATGACAACCCAGTAGTCCTTGACTAAGGCTTAATGAAATTAGAAAGGAGTTTTTAATTTGCATCATTGGGAGTTGTGCATTATAGAATCAAAATACATATAATTAAATAAAATAAGACTTGATAATAATTTCATGTCTTATATTTAATTGGGACATTGTATGGTGGAATGAATGAATTGTACGATAATTATTTACTCAAAGGTTCTTTTATGATTAATATTGAAATATATATTATCTGAAAAGTCGTTGATCGCTAAGGGGGCTTACCCTTATTGTAGAATAAATGTTATTTATTTAAATGAATTATTTGTTTAATTTATTTATTTAAATAAGATTAGAATTGTTCTAATTGATTTATTCACAACCGGTTTAATATGGAGAACCTAAAGGGTTACACCATAAAAGGAAGAATATTTATTAAAAAAACAAATGGCATAATCATAATAATGAGTTAAACATATTTAATTTAATCTATGATGATAGAATAAATTAAATAGCTTATTATTTATTATTTAATATTTTGGAAATATTAAATATAAATTAATAATAGGATTATTATTATTATTATTATTATTATTATTATTATTTAATTCCTAAAGGAGTTTGAGAATTAATTAATAAGATACCCTATCTCATATATATATATATATATATTCCTAATAAGATTAGGAGTCTAATTAATTAAAAGAGTTTAATTATTCTCAATAGGATTGGGAAGCCTAATTAATTAAAAGGGTTTAATTAATTAATATGAAACCCTAATCCTAAATGGTTTAGGAAAGTTGCCTACATCTATAAATAAGAAAGTCTTATTATGGAACAAGGTAAGACACACTACACACTCAATTCCAAGAGTTGGGAGAGTACACATATTATATAGAGATAGAATTAGGGTTTAGCCAAACACCCACCTTCTTGGATAACTCTTCTTCCTTGGTGGATCACCTCTAGAGGCCAAACACTTAGGTGGCTTACATTGATCAAAAGAAGGAATCAATCTCGTAGATTCAAGTTGAACATGAAAGCAATTGGAGTAGAACTCGTACCTGAGAAAGCTCGATCTACAAGGGTATGAATCTCATCTTCTTCTCTTTCATGTATGAATTGACAAATAAGCATATAGGATGATCATGGTGATGGTTTGTATTAAAATTTTAAAAACTCCCTTTTGTCGCGCTTCCGCTATGTTTACGTAATTTGATTATGTATTCGCGATATATACAAGCCTAATAGTGGTATCAAAGCATACCTATATGCTAATTATTGATTTTGTTAATTCTATATATGTATCATATGCGATTGGAATTGATTTTTGGGCAATAGGAAAAAAATTCTGGTTTTGCGACGCAGCGCAGCTGCGCCGCCTCCAATTCATTCTGGAGCGCAGCTGCGCCATTGTGCAGTTTTAGTTTTCCTAGAATAGCAAAGCAGCTGCGTCGCGACCTAGTTCATTCTGGGCGCAGCTGCGCCCTCCCCTGGACAGAATCTGAAAACTTTTGTTTTTCTTCAATTGAAATAAATAGTTTATTTAATTGATAAAAGTTTAAAATAAAGCAGTTTATTTTATCTGAAAAATAATTTCAGATTGCTAAAAATTAAAAGAGTTTAATTTAGATTTAGTTTTTTGATTAAAATAAAAGAGTCTATTTTGTTTCAAAACTAAATATTAGCAAAACTTTTGCCCATTAAATGATATTGGTGCATATATGGAATGGATTTATTCATGAGATGAATGTTATTTATTGATACATATGTTGATATGTATGATAATAAATGGGGTTAATTATGGACTATTGACCAATGTGATTGGATTTTATTTTAGTTGGATGCATGAATGTATGTGTTTTATTAAATGGGGTCTGCGTACTGTTGAGTAAAATCTAGTTACGCACAACACGCAAGTATACGTGGTCAACAAGTAATAAAGTGAAAGTAGAGTATCGTTCCCACGAGAAATTATTTAATAAAAATAATAAAGTACTAACCTGTAACCAACTTAATCTTATTTAAACGAATGATTTTGTATTTTGGATTAACAATATGTAATTAAACTAATTCAAACTACCCTTAGAATGAAACTAGAATATGAAGACTTGAGACTACAATTTCACCTATTGTTTCATTTAAATCAATACACTTCCCGTTAAATCAAATTAATTATCTCAGATTGTTAATCAAGAACACGAAGGTAAAATATGACCATCTCTCGATGTACCATATCCATATTAACTTGAATCCACAGATGATAGAATTAAGAAGAACACCCTAATTAACTAACCCACTATATCTATGTGAATTACAATTAAAGAGGGTTGAAGCACAAGTTCTCAATAGATAACATGTGGTGCGTAAGTATATCTTTATCCTAGGCACAAATCATAATTCCCATCACCATGTAGAAATCACAAACACATGCTATTATGATAAGATCTAAACCTATAATCCATCTCTCAAGTTCATATGGGTTATCACGGTAATTGATAGCTAGGCAATTAAACAATTAAACACAAACCATAATAAACAATCTAATAATAATGAATAAGACTAACACGGAAGCATATCAAAGTAAACTATGCAATAAGATCCATTATAATCTCAAAATAGAGTTTAACTCATTATGTAGTCAAAATTCATAATCCACAATTGAATAAACATTGAAAGATACAAAGAGATAAGAAGAGAATTTAGGGTTTGAGTTAAGCAAATCTGAATCCCCTTGCTTCCAAGCTGAATCTCCAATGATCTTCAAGAGCTTCAATCTCCAACTCTAATCTAAACTAGGGTTTTATCTAATCTAATCTAATCTAATGGAATGGAAAATCCCCCTAATCCTTGTGCATACTCCCCCTTTTATATCCTCTTCATTTGTCTTTTAGTCCTCCTTAAAGTCCTTTAAACCATCATCCCAAACAAATCCTTTTTAGACTCAACTTTCTGAAAACTCTCTTTCTCCCTAACAACTTCACCCCGGTGAGTTTTTACACTAAGAAACTTAGCCCCGACGAGTGAACAGTGCCAGAAATTACAAAAATGCCATTAAGCTCCATTTTTCATGTTTTGACCCTTCGAAGCCATTTCCTACAACACAAACACAAAAACATGAGAAATGACACTAAAAATACTTAAAGTTAACAAAGAATTAAGCCTAAATGGTGTCCAATTTGTAGGTATAAAACCCACTCATCACGTACCTCGGCTTCTCTAATTTTTCTTAATGTAAAATTCTGTAAGGACCGAGAATTTCACATGATTATACGTGTAATTTTTACGAATAATTTTTTTTAGAAAGTATTTGAACCGTATAAGTGTATATGTGAATTAAGCTAGATAGTTAATTTATTAACTAAGAAGTATACTTAATCATTTTCAATGCGGAGTAATATAAGTTATGTTAGAAATTAACATAGCTTGAATGTTAGCCTTGATTATTATATTAAAAAGATTTATAATCTTTAAGTAATTAATTATCGATATGGATTATGTGAAGTGATTATATGATTATGTGAATATTTAAATATAACAAGGATTTATCAATAATGATAAATATGTTATGACTTATGTGGATTAAGTAGGTGATTAAATAAATATATATTATATAATGTGTATACATTTAATTGGTAAAAAAATTAAGAATAAAGTTATGTAACCTAATACATATATTAGGTATGATAATTAAATAACCTAATGGGTTATAATATGAGAGAATGATATTATTTAAAAATATATACTAACCCTAAGAGATTTATTTTATACATCTCAATTAATTAATTTTATAACCTAAGTAAAGCAAGTCTAATTGGGTTATGAAATTAAACATATATGAGTAAGGAATTAACTTACTAATGTGTGTAAGAAACCCTAACTAAATGATTAGGAGAGGATAAAAATTAAAAGTATGGAACTATGTTATTTGCAAGTCCAAAGAATTAAATTTATAGCCTAAGTGTTTATTTAAGCATGAGACTTGTAGTTAATTTGATTTAAGAACAATTAAATCATTAGGCTAGTCCAATATTATATATAAAGGGCAAGTATACTAGTGACCCAATTAATTAGAGATGGAGGCCCAAGTATATTTTAATTAGTAGCTAAAAGAATTAAAAGGTGCAAGCCCAAAAGAAATAAATTAAAGCCCAATCTTTTTGCTAGTTAAAGAGGGGCATCTTGGACATTTAATAAACTAATTAAGGAATTAAAAGAGATCATAATTTGGATAAAAGAAGGCCACATAGCTGGTGGTGAAGAGAAGGAAGAGAAAGGGGAATGGATGTAATCATTACACTTACCTACTCCTACCTAACATTACCAACTTTTTCCTTATATATCATTTGTTTATTCAACCAATCATTTTGTACAAGCTTGCAAGTAACCATCTAGTAAATAAGAGAGAGAATGAGCAAGATATCTTGGAGATTTTTGTTTTAGATATACATGTTATATCTATAGCTAATTACTAACATATACAAAATCATTTCACTTCTCTTCTTTTTCATTTCATTTATCTCCTTTTTATTAGCTAAACACAAGAAACCAGGAAAGAGGGAGAGAGGGCTTCAGCCATAGAGAGAGAAGAAAGGGAAAGAATTTTTCTTTGTGTGTTCTTAGTTCCATAATCAAAACTTGGGAAGAAGGAAGAACAAGCTAAGGTATAAAAAGTTTCTATTTAATATAGTTTAATTCCATTTCGTTTGTTTTGATTTTTGAAGTTATGATCTTGAGATCTAAAACTCTAGATCTATATGTTTATAAGTCTATTTTGTTTAGATCTAACCCTTTTGACTGTCAAAGGTTAGATCTAAAGTAAGAAAATGAAAACTAGAAAAACCTAGTTTGTATTTCTTAGTATTGATTATGTTTTGTTTGGGTTTTGTTGAAGTTTTAATGAAATAGATAATGGATCATGGTAGATCCTTGGTCTTAAGGAGTATTAGTATGTATTAAGATGGTTTGTGATGTTTAATGTTTGTTCATATGAGAGATCAAACAAGATTTCTTAGAAATCACAAAAGTTAAGAAATCAGATTTTTGAGAAAACGATACATAAAATTAAAACAAGCATATCTCTCAATATATTTTGAATTTTTGAGTGTAGTCAATTTTTACACTTAGATCTATAAGTCATCTAATAGATCCAAGTGGAATCACTGAAAAATATGTTGTAGATTTTCGTATGGACTAATTTTAGTAAAGGAAGCAAAATCTGAAAAAGTCAAAAAAGTAGGCTGTTCGGAAATTGTAAGGGCAATTTCGGCAACTTAATTAATGTAATAAAATCCAATATTTTGGGACATCAAAATATATGAGATAAAGTAGCTTGTGTCCAAAAATGAGCTTATTCCGACTTAAAATGAGCAAGTTATGACTATTTCAATATTTGTATTTTTTGACAAAAATTGCTATAACCGGAGTTGTATAACTCCGATGGCCACGAAATTTAAACTGGAGGCTCACTGTAACATGTGTAAGATCCAGCCAAGAGTTGGGAATTTCTAGAGTTAAGCGTGAGGTAGTTAATTTCTTAAAGAATTAACTAGAAATGGATTTTTGAAAAATACTAAAGGAAATTGAAAAATTCCTGAAAAATTATTTTTGTGTATGGAATACATATATTTATGTGTGGAAAAAAGATAAAAAAAAATAATAAGATGATTTGGTTAAAAGGGGGAATCCAGCTTGCTGGATTGAAGGATTAATGAATCCAGGCTTGCTGGATTAGATGTTAGTTGAATCCAGGCTTGCTGGATTGGAGGTCAGTTGAATCCAGTCTGCTGGATTGGAAAATAGTTTACTAAATTTAAATTCAATCTGAATTTAGGTTGCTGGATTAGTTAAGTAAGTTTTGAAACAACAAGCTATTTGAATCTAGGTTGCTGGATTAGGTATTCGGCCTACTTAATTATAAAGAACTTATAAAATAAAAGACTAAGTGTTAATTCACAAGTTGTATGATATAGTAGTGTTAAGTCTAAGGTAGTATAATCGTACTCTTTAATGGTTGATGTATAGTAGCTGGGCTAAACGACTCCTTTATATGGGGAAGGTATCTACGAATTAGTAACCGATCTAACTCACTGTGAAAATAGTGTAGACGAGATGGAAACTAATTTGTTAGTTGTTTGTGAGAAACCACTCAGTATACTATATTGAATATTATTAAAGACTCGATGTGTGATAGGTTTAGACTTGTGTATTCGTATGGTGTTATCTAATGATGATTATATGTTTACATGTTATATAAATTATTATGAGTAAGATATATGATGTTAATTAAGAGATCGCTCTTATTAATGATAGGTCTTACAAAAGAAGTTAACTTAAATTGCGTAGTAGTAGTCAACGAATCAGCCAAAATAATTAGCTGAGACATGACTTATAAACAGTTCAAATACTAGAACAAGAATCAATTGCACTATGTGCTAACAACAATAATCATTATAGATGTGAATAAATCGACCTATGCGCTATTATTGAGTATTATGCATAATATAGGGTACAAAGGAGTTGGCCGCTCCAAGTACTTACAGAGGAGTATAGTTTAGTTTTTATAACTAACTTATATTCATGTGGTAATTTAGTTTTAATAACTAATGAATCCTCTATTAGTTCATGATCCTTTTGTGATCACTCAACATGAAATCTGGGTATATCCCACTTTATTGAATATTGTTGCAGTATTGATAATTCTTCTTATTCAATTGAATATTATTGAATCTTTGAAAGAATTTTACTCTTTTATCCCTGATATGTTATTTAGTATGAAATTTGAGAAAGTTTTATTATTGAGATTGAATTATTATTCAGCTACTTCAAAATCCTTTGATTATTGTTGAAGTTCTATAGAAGTTAGACTCTTCTATTCATGATATATACATCATTTATTGTATATTTTAACTTGCTGAGCAAACTCGTTGCTCACCCTTGCTTAAATAAAATATTTCAGCTAATGCCGAGGTAGTAGAAGGTTCTAACAGGGATAAAGGCAAAGGCAAGGCTCAAGAGTAGTTAGTGGCAACTTTTAATGGTTATGTTTTATTATGTAAATTAATTATGTAAACCCTTTTGGTTATATAAGGGTATATAAGTTATGTCAAGGTTAGTTAACCTGGGATATTGTTATAAGTTGTATTAAGTAATATTATGAATGATGTTTTCCATTAATGAATGGGTAGTTAGATGTGATATATATGATGGATCGTGAGCACTAAACCCGAGGTTAGGGAACCCGGATTTGGGGGCGTCACAAATTATATCTCCTTCCTATGTACTCCCCCTTGACTATTGATCAAGGTTTCTATTTAAATTAAATAGTTTATGTAATAGAATTAGTTAGAGTTATCTTGAAGAATTGGAGACCAAAGTAGTAAGGAGCGCGTGAAGACCCGTTTGTAATGGAGCCTGGGATTTAAATGTAATACTTATATTTAAATTTAATTTTTGCACCCCTAGGTTTGACCTTTTGGTTCATTTGGTGGCTCTAGTGAACCAAACTAGAATAAAATTTCATAATCAATCCTGGTAGAATATAATATTCTATATGAATGCTTATACTGTATATATATTATATATTATGCAACATGCTTCGCATGTCAATTAATATAACGCATATTTTATATATATATATATATATATATATATATGTGTGTGTGTGTGTGTGTGTGTGTGTGTGTGTGTGTGCATGCACGCTAAATAAGATGAGTCAAATAATAATAAACCGCTCAATTAAATTATATTAAGTTATAAGTGTTCAAAGATATTTGAAATATCGAACGTTGTCTTCTAGCATGATAAAAGAATTGAGTATTAAATATTTAATATGAGTTTGTTGTGCACACACAAGACAAATATTAAATATTTAAGATGTTTTTTTTATTACATATGATGTTTATAAGGAATTGAACATTATTACTTTGTTTTGCACACACAAAGGTTGTAGTTTTCTCTTCACTTATATAGAAATGCTGGGTATGACTTAACTTAGATTATTTTAGTTCGAATGTGCACACACTTGACCATTATGATCTAAGAGGCAAAATACAAGGAGTTACATATGATGTAATTGACAAGAGTTCTCTACCTATTTATTTATATATAGTTTGTTGTGCACACACTTGACCATTATGATCTAAGAGGCAAAATACAAGGAGTTACATATGACGTAATTGACAAGAGTTGTCTACCTATTTATTTATATATAGTTTGTTGTGCACACACAAGGCTATATACATTTGAAATGGGATCCTTATTCTCACTAGCAAAGCTTTAATTAGATTTGCCTAACTATATATTATAAGGATAATATAGTTTGAAAAAAATAGTGGTGTAGACACTTGAACCTTGAAGCTAGAATGGCTAAGATCTGTACAGATCTAGTTTTTTTTTTCTAGTTTTATGTAAATATTTAGCCACCACGTGACCCTAGATTTGTATCTAGAGGGAACTGTAAGCTATGAGCTAAACGCGTACGGAGATTTGACTGATGAATCTTTCATTTAGCAATGTCTAGTATAGCTTTCCTTTTTATTGCAATATATTTCTTATGCAGGCTGTTTATTTGATATTCTGTGTGCCTAGGAGCCACATGATCTACGATCCAACCGATGGATATAGATCAGGTTCTAATGATGGACCTAGTCGAGTTATATCACCAGCTTGCAAATTTTTTACTTGTAAATATAGGACCTTAAAACAATTATCCGGATTTGAGGTCCCAAAATAATGAAAATCCTATGTGGTGCTTGGGCATACTTTGATGGCTTTCATACCCATAAGGAGCCCGACACACACACACACACACACACACACACACACACACATACACACACACACACATATATATATATATATATATATATATTATTTTGTCGAGGATGCTTCGCATCTCGAGAATAAAATAAAAATGAGCCGAATATGGAATAAAATGGAAGTATTAAAGGTCTTCAATTCCTATGCGAGCGAAAGGGTTTGAAAATCACTTTTCAAAACATCATTTCATATTATTGTCTAAAAATAGACTTTTTAATAAATTAACCCTTTGTATATAGGTCCAACGAAGCACAACACTACTTTTAAATAAAGCACTTAGGCCTAATTAACTGCAATACACACACACATATATACACAAAGATTAGGGAATAAAAAGCGTAGTAACCGTGTTTCACAGAAGTCGGGGGGTACCTAACACCTTTCCCCCGCTTAATAAGCCCCCAAAATCTATAAATCTCGGTTTCCAAGACCAATTAAATAGAGTCCAATATTGGGCCATATTGCAAAAATTTTCAAAACTCGGTTGAGTTGGTACAACCATTTTAACTCATACCAACTGGCGGCTCTGTCTAATTCGGACCAAAAAATCAATCTTTTCAAATCGTCAACATTAAATGTCGGACTATTTCTAAAATCTCACCCTCATATCAAATAAATCAACATAGAAAAAATAAAGGGTAAGAAACACATAAGAAGAGGGTTCAATTTCTCCCGGCGTCGACAGGTGGCGACTCTGTTGGGGACAGTAGAGGGCTTAAGCCGTTTTTTAAATTTTTCAAATTCCCTTCTTTATGCATGTGTGTGAAATGACATCTTTACATTGAATGGATGTGAATGTCTCTTTTACCACGCATTATATTAGTGCTTCGCAGCATGTCATCATTTTGCATGCGGTGAGACACAATGAATGTATGTTGTGTGAGTAATACCCGTGATTTTTTTATAATATTAGTAACTGAAAATAAATGTGTTTGAAACTTTTTCAGTACATGTATATATATATTTGTCATATAACTTAATAATAATTCAAATTGAATTGAATTAAGTATGTGATGATTGAAAAGTATAGTGATGAGCTTGGTTATAATTAATTAAGCATAAGTGATAAGCCTTGTGTGGCATAATTAATTACTTAATTGGATTAATTAAGATATGGGTTAATAATGTATTGGACTAGAGAATATACCTAAGCCCAATAAGGATAATGATATGTGATTAAAGTGTAGACATAATGGCCCAAATAATTAATATTGCTAGGTTAATGTTTGAGCCCAATGTATATAAGTGTATATGTAAGTTTCCATGACCCAAGTTGAATTATGTTAGGAGCCCAATAGATATTAATTGGTCAAGCCCAATGTGTAACGAAAATGAATAAGGTGTAATATATTTACATATATGTGGATGTATATATATGTATAGATATATAAGTGTGTATGTAAGTGTTTGTACCTAGCCCAATTCAAATATTATTTGGACTAACCCAATGTACATGGATTATATGATTTTATGCATTGGTATATACATAGGATAAGTATATATATATATATATATATATATAAACATATATATATATATATATATGCGTGGGGGAATATATTAGACTATATGCATATATATATATATATATATATGTGTGTGTGTGTGTGTGTGTGTGTGTGTGTGTGTGTGTGTGTGTACATAAGCTAGCAATTAACAAGAGATGAAATAAAAAATGTAACATATGAGCAATGAGACCTCCATGACCAAAAATCCCACCCCTTAATATACAAAGTGCTGATTTTTTTTGCTGACAAGTCATACCATGTGGGTTAATCATGAAGAAGGACATAGTTGGTGGAGAGTTGGTAATTCTTTTTACCTAATCACCTTTGACCAATGGTTATTAACTAGTTGGGTGTACAAATACAAGTATTATACTAAGTATTAGTACATATATTTTGTACATGAAGTTTTCCTATAAATAAGATCTCCCAACACATTTCCTAGAGTTGCTTCCATTTGCTAAGTTCTAGTATAGAGAGACCAAGAGAGAAATTGAGAGAAAAAGAAGAAAAGCTAGAGAAGTTCTTGCATTTTGGTGGAGTTAAAGAAGGAAGCAAAGGTGGAGAGCTACTTGAGGTTCCTAGCTAAGAGGAAGAAAGCATTCAAGAAGTAAGTTCATAACCTAACTTTAGTTTTTATAAGACAAGTTAGTATATATATGATTCTAGGTAGAGATGCATGCTTGGTTGTGGGAGATTTTGTGTTCTGGGATCATGATGGATCCAAGGTTATAAGGATGGACATTTGAAAGGAGAATATGTGATTTATATGTCTTAGTATGTGATCTAGGTTAAAATGGAACAAGGATAAGCATGTGAGCATAAAACCTAGCCTAGTATACTTGAAAGTATGATATTTGAGGTTTAATGTCATAAAATGTGTAAGCTATGTTGTTGATCCAAAAATACTATGTTGAACATCTATGAGATACGAACATAACCCAAGTGGAATCGTCGGAATCGGACTTAAAACAAACTCGTTGCAAACTGATTAGTAGAACATGTACAAGTATGAACCCTAGCTTGGAAAGACAAATAATTTAATTAAATAAATATGTTGGAAAAATGTTCAAGATATTAAATATTGAAGATATATAAGTTTATGAGATAATAGAAGTTGTTTGAACTCATTTGGACATAAAATGAAAACGTTATGAAAGATTGAATCAAAAAGGGTCAAAAATCAAAATGTTGGAAAAATTAGATTTTTGGTTCGGATGGCTAGCGCCTAGTGCGCTCGGCCAGGCTTAAACCCAGCGCCTAGTGCATTTGACCATTTTTTGAGTTGGGCCAGTCCAATTCGGGTCGGGTCAAACGGGTCAAAGCTTGTTTTTTTAACATAAAATGAGATAAAATAAGAATAATAACAAGATAAAATAAAATAATAATTAATATTAATTGTAAGTTATTAATAAACAATTAAAATGAGATTTTAATTGTACATTAGTAATTACTTTGGCTTAGATTAATCAATTAAAATAATAGTAAGGATTATTTTAAATATGGTTTAATAAATTATAAGCAATTAAAGTAATATTAAAGAATTATTTTAATTGTAAATTAATTGTAAAGATTATTTTAAATTGAAAGATAATTGTGAATTAATTATTTATTAATGAAAAATAAGCAATTAAATAATATTAAAAGTTATTTAATTTTGAACTAATAACTCTAATTATAGATTAAACAAATAAAATAGAACTAGATTATTTTATTTGTGGGCTAATAAAATACGAATAATTATTAAGAAAATTATTTAAAGAGTAATTAAATGATAACAAATAAAGTAAGAATCATTTATTTGTATATAAATAAATTAATTAAATTGTGAACCAATGAGACATGAATAATTAATATAAATATCCCTAATTATGATTAAGGGAATTACTCAAAGAATAATTAAATGAAGTACTAGATTAATGATAGAATGAAAAAGATAACGATTATAATGAAACAATGAACAATTATTTTGAGAATTCTTAGATATCTAAGGCTAGTGTGATTAGACCGATTTAGGTTTATATGTTTATGTTTTGATAGAGATTAACCGTTACATTAACAATAGGTTAATCAAGGATAAGAAGTCGAGGTCGGAATTAATCAACGACTCCGGCAAGTATCCTAACCTATGCATTTATTTTATGCAAGAAAATCTATGATTATGCAAGTTCTTAACCTTACTTTTTATCGAACAAGTTTCCTCACTGCATTTGATTTCATATTGAATACAAGTATTCAAACCTTACTCTTTATTGATTATATACCTAAGCTTGTACTATTATTGATCGTAAGAGTAAATAATTACTAGAATAACTCTTGTCTTATAAATTAATATTTCATAGCTTGATTTAAATCACGATTATATTCTTCGAATCATGTTGCAAGTATTGAACTTATAAATTGTTCTTATATACATTGTAAAAGTTGTCTATGCGATTTGATTCAGCTAGACCAATATCATAAATTAGAAATCGATCCACACCAATTGCTTTGGTGCGAACTTTTATAATCTGCTGAGATGAACAACCCTCAAAAACAGGGGAAACTATATAGTCGGGGTGCCGATAACAACAGTGTATGTAATGCATAACACCAGGTACGGTAGGCTGATCCCCTATTTGTACTTGTTTGGGTTACCAGAAATATTTTTAGTGATTCTAGTAGAAATTCATGGTCCATAGCGACTACTCAGTATCCAATATTTATTAACTTGAAATTGTTGAAATCGTTGGATTCTTCTATAAATTCTTGGTCCACAGTGACACTTAGTGATATCTATTCATTCACTTGAAATTGTTGAAACCTTTGAATCCTTTAATAACTTCTCGACCCGTAGTGGTTCTTAATTAACTTTACAGATTTGATTTGGAAGCCATTGATATTTACTTTGTTCACAACATTCTTATTTAAATTCCTGAGCTATTAATTATCGTTTTACCCTTGAGATTAAGAACCGTATATACACCTATTCACATTTATTGGCATATCACTTGCTGGGCAAATTTGTTGCTCACTCTAGCTCCCCTTAAACATTTCAGTTAGGGCAGGGCAAGGGAAAACCCCAGGACAGGACAAGAGCGAAGGCAAGGCTATGAAGTAGTTGTGCTCTTCTATGTTAGGATGTTTTACATACGTTGTATTAAGACTTAATTAATGTTATGTATTAAAATATATTTGGATTAAGTTATGAAGAGTATTAGTAATAGTTTCGAGACTTGGGACGAGAATATTTATGTTATATCAATGTAAATTATTATATTATTCCATTATTTGAGATTTTAGTTGTTATTAGAGTTAGATCGTGAAGCACCGAATTCAAGGTATAACTATCTAAATTTGGGGGCATCACAGGTTGGTATCAAAGCTGTAGGTTATAAACCTTAGGAGTGAGAGTCCTTAGGCTATAACCTTAGAAGAAATTTAGAGAATAGAAGGAGATAAAACTCATGTAGAGTGTCTTAGAGAGCTAGTAGCGTTATGAAATATATTTTCATTCCATACAATGAAATTATGTTTTATTTGAATATACTATTGGAGTTCATTGGTTTGTGATCATGGATGTCAGAGATAGGTAAACCTAGTAGGACCATGGAGGAGGAACCACCTGACATACATGTGATGTCCAAACCACCCCTTGTAGGTGAGCCTTTTTCGACAGTAACACTAACCTAGGAGGAGATGGAGTCATAAGTGGAGTCAGAATCTAAGCAGAAATCCACGGTAAAAGTTTTCTTTCAGGATTGAGGCATGTATGAGTTACTTTAAAATGAAAAATAAGATACAATAGTTGAAGGCAAAGTTCTAGATCTTCATATTAGTAACTAGTAGATGCAGACATAGTGAAAGGAAAGGTAGTTAGGTAGTTATTAGAATAAGTGTCGCGAGTGATACAATAGATGTTTATAGATGTGGAACAGTTGTTGTAAATCCCAATTTTAGGAAAGTATCTTTCTAACCCCAACTTTAGTAGTACCCGAGAGGGGTATGTAATGAAACTAACATAATGCTATACGATGTGATATATTTTCATGTGGCATTAATATATATACTTATTAAACATGCTCGTAGTGACCAGATTTTGTTAAATAGTAACAAGTGAGAGAGTAGCAATAAAACTTATATGTCTTAAGAAGTATTAGATGTTTAACAAAGAAATGATAATGCCGTTTTATTTTTATACAAAAATGTCGATACCCCAAGGAGGAGAGACTCGTCAAACGATGGAGAATGGAGATAGGGAATTGAATCAGGAACCACTGCAACAATTGGTAAATCTTATAGTAGGTGCTTTTGAAGAAAGAATCAATGATTTTAGAAAGAGACAGACGAAGATTTCAGAGGTAGGAAAAGAAATTTATTTGACTAAAGGATGAGAGGTTAATATTTCAAAGAAAACGAAAGAATGTTGGGTGGAAGAGAGTAGTAGTGGTAGCAGTAAGAATTTCAAAAGGAAGTGAAATGAGGCTAAATATGTAAGAGGGGAAGGACAACCACGGAAGAAGAGAGTATGATCCTGTAAGGAATGTAGAAAGAACCACGTTGGAGCGTGTTTGAAAGGAAAACATATGTGTTATAAGTGAGGTGAGAAGGGTCATATTTCTCCTAACTGTCCTGGGCAGGAGAAAATCAAAGAGTGTTTTTCATATGGATCTGAAGAACGTAAAGTACGTAATTGGCAAAAGGAAACAAACGAGGAAGGAAACGGAAACAAAAGAAGATGGTACAACAACAACATCAATAACAATCCGACGGGAAGTCACCAGGAAGGACTGAAGAAAAAGAACAAGGCTTGCCCAAAATATGGAAAGAGACATCAAGGAGAGTGCTGGAAGGGATGAGGCGTTTGCTATAACTGCGGCCAGGAGGGGCATATTTCGTCGAACTACCCAAAACTAAAAAGATCTGAGGATGTTATGAGTGTGGATCAAAAGAGCATCAGTATAAGAACTACCCAAAGAAAGGAAGGAAAGAAGGGGGCAACAACAAGGGAAGCCATAGAGGGAAGCTGACGATAATCGAACTAGCTCAATCGAGTGAATCAATGCCACATACGACTAACGTAATGGTACATGATGCATTGGCGTTTCGAGTCGTGATGTCAGGTGTTGTCCTAATCAATAATATAAATTCATATATATTATCTGATTCGGGTGCTACCTGTCCCTTTGTGTCTGAAGAATTACGAAATGACTAAGTTACCCCAAGAACGATTAGGAGATCCTTTGAACATAGAAGTTGTGAATAAGGAAGTAATCCCCGTAGAATTCGTTTATCGTAATTGTTGCGCAGAGATTAGGGGACATAAACTAAGCAGAAGACTTGATTCCGATAAAATTTGGATAGTTTGATGGGATACTAGGAATGGACTGGTTACATAACCATTCTAAGATAATTGACTGTCAGAAGAAAAGTGTGAACCTTTAGACTCCAAATCGGTCTAAGGAAGTATTTTATGGTAGCCCGTCGCTTAAACAATCATGTTGTCTTGCGATGATGCATGCCAAAAAATTGTTAAGAAAATGTGGTGTAGATTATTTAACCTTTATTGTAGATACTAAGAGAACTAGAGTAGAAATAAAGAATGTATCAATAGAAAGAGAATTTCAAGACGTATTCCCAGACGATCTGCCCGACCTTCCGCCAGACAGAGAAAAAAAATGCGTAATAGATTTAGTACCAGGAACTGCACCAATTTTGAAAGCCCCATATCTTATGGCGCTGGTAGAAATGAAGGAATTAATAATACAACTACAAAAAATGTTAGATAAAGGATATATTCAGCCGAGTGTGTCTCCTTGGGGAGAACCAGTGTTGTTTGTCAAGGAGAAGGATGGATCGAGAAGACTTTGTATTGACTATCGAGAGTTGAACAAAGTAACAATTAAGAATAGATATTTGTTACCAAGAATAGACGACAAGATCTAGGAAGAGCACGCTAAACATCTGAAGAGGGTATTAGAAGAGTTGAAAAAGGTGAAGATGTATGCGAAATTTTGAATTGAAAATTTTGGACGGAGAAGGTTAGTTTTAGGGCTTGTCAGATCTGGCAAAGGTGAAGACGGTAAGTAATTGGGAGCAGTTGAAGACGCTGACGGAAGTATGAAGTTTCTTACGGTTAGCTGGGTACTATCGAAGATTTATCCACAAATTTATCTGAGATAGCAACCCCGTAGATCAATCAAATGAGGAAGACGGTGAAGTTTATTTGGATGGAGAAGTGCAAAGAAAGTTTCAAGGAGTTGAAGAAGAGGTTGAGCGAGGCGCCTGTATTATCCTTACCAGATAATACGGGAGGTTTTGAGGAGTATAGTGATGCGTCGCACAAAGGTCTTGGTTGTGTGCTAATGCAACATAGCAAGGTCATTGCGTATGCATCAGAAAGTTGAAGGACTACGAGAAGTGATACCCTACCCATGACTTAGAGTTAGCAGCGGTAGTTTTGCGTTAAAAATCTGGAGGCATTACCTATATGAGGAGAAATGTGAGATATATGCGGACCACAAGAGTCTGAAATATATCTTCACACTAAAGAAATTAAACATGCTACAAAGGAGGTGGTTGGAACTAATCGAAGACTACCACTGCGAAATTTTTTATCACATAGAAAAGGCGAACGTAGTAGCCGACATGTTAAGTAGAGAAAAGGGAATGGAGAAATTATTCAAGTTGATAGCTCAAGAGGAGCCAATCAGAAAGATGGAGAGATTGGAAATAGAAGTGAAGGAACCCAGAGAGTCCAAAGGAAACTATTGTAATGGAGGCTTGTCCGGCGTTGTTGGATAGTGTGAGAACCCAGAATTTCACATAATTCGAAATTTTACGAATAAATTTTTTTGTATTTAATATGGATATTGATTATCAATATTGTGCTGAGTATCTGTGATACGAGTTTAGAGAAGTGGTCAATTTGTGTATTAACTAAAAAATATAAGTACAATTTTTGTTTAACAGAGAATAGAAATCCTAACCCTAGTTATGGATAGGGATTCGGTAGAAAATACAGTTATAATAATTGTATTGATGAATATGTCTTTGTACTGTATAGAATTTATGATCAATGATTGATCGGATAGGGTATAAACTTAGTAAACCCTAATGAGGGATTAGAAAACCTAATCTGTGATTGAGAAACCCTAACTAAATGATTAGGGTAAAATAAAAATTATTGAGTGTGGGAATAAGTTGATTTTAGGGCCCAAAGAATTAATTTATAGCCCAATTATTTATTTGAGCATGGGACTTGTAGCTAATTGATTTAATAGCAATTGAATTATTAAATTAGCTCAATGTAATATTTATAAGACAAGTATAGTGATGGCTCAATTTAATTATGGGAGAAAGCCCAAGTTTAATTTTGTTAGTAAGTAAAACAAGTAAAATTGCAAGCCCAATGGAATTAATTAAGGGCCCAAGCTAAGCCCACTTGTGGGATGAATATTTTAGTCATTAGTATGCTTAATATAAAGCAAATTGGAAGGATAAGGAAGACCCTAGTGGCCGAGTATACAAGGAAGGAAAGAGGAGGAGCATGTGATTAAATATTATGCCTTGATATGCTTGATATGGGAAGATTATGAGAGAGAAGGAAAAGATATTGGTTATATTTGATAAGATATGAAAAGATATTGATAAGATATGAAAAAATATTAATAAGATATGAGAAGATTATGAGATAGAAGGAAAAGATATTGGAGAGATTTGATAAGATATGGAGAGATTTGGTAAGATATAATGAGATTTGCTAGAGATATGATGAGAGATATTGGGAGAAAAGTGGCACATGGCCGAAATTACAAGGAGTGGATAGAAGATTTAATTGGATATGATAGATAGATATTATGTATCTAACTATTTTTATTGCTAGCAAATAAAACCTTCTCATCTCATCTTATTTCATTTCTTAAGTTGAAGAGAGAGAAAGCAAATAAACAAGAGAGAAGAACCCAAGGGGTTCGGTCACCTCAAGAGAGGAGAGGGAGGGAGAATTTGGGTGTTTCATAGTTCTCTAATAAGTATTAGGTAGAAAAAGAAGGGGAATCAAGAAAAGGTATAAAGGATTTCTATTTGTATATAGTTCAATTTCCTTTTTTATTTTGATTTGATTTTTTTATAGTATGAATTTTTGATCTTGAGGTTAAAAACCTTAGATCTTGGTGTTTAATAGTATTTTAAGTTTAGATCTAACCCTTTTATGGATCAAAAGTTGGATCTAAACTAAGAAATAGGAGTTTTGTTTTTCAAAAGATAGAAAATCAAATTTTTCTTAGCTTTGGTTGTGTTTGATCTTGTGTTTGTTGATTATTTGATGATATAAATCATGGATCATGGTATATCCATGAGTATATGTGTTAGTTTAAGTATTATGATGAGCTATGTTGGTTTTATGTGAAAATATAGAAGTTTTCTTAAAAATCACCAAAAGTTGAAAAATAGATTTTTGGAAAAGCAAAGTATGAAATGGAAACGACGATATCTCTCATTCTACTTTGAATTTTTGAGTGTGGTCAGATTTTGGAGTTAGATATATGAGTCTTCTAATAGATTCAAGTAGAATGACAAAAAAATATTTTGTAGATTTTCATTTGGACTGATTTTAGTAACGGAAGCAAAATCTAAAAAAGTTAAAATAGTGGGCTGTCCGGAAATTGTAAGGGAAATTTCGTCCACTTAAATATTGTAATAAATTCCGGCCTTTTGGGACATGAAAATATATGGAATGAAGTAACTTGTGTCCAAAAATGAGCTCATTCCGACTTAGATTGAGTAAGTTATGGTCATTTCAATTTTTGGGATTTCCCGACGAAAAACTGCTATAACCGGAGATGGCCATGAAATTTAAACTGGAGACTCACGTTAACATGTGTAAGATCCCGCCAAGAATTGGGAATTTCTGGAGTTAAGCATGAGGTAGTTATTTTTTTAAAGAATTAACTAGAAATAGATTTTTGAAAAATACTTAAGTAAGTTGAAAAATTCCAGAAAAATACTTTTTGTGTATGAAATATATGTATATATGATTGGCCAAAATATAGAAAAATAATAAGCTGATTTTGTATTTTCGTGAATAGTATATTTCAGCTTCCTGAAATAAACATTTCAGGTTACTGAAATTAGAAACTGAAAAGGTCAGAAAGAGAAATCAGTTTTGTTTTAGATTGCTGAAATAGAAACTGAGATGATCTATTAAGTCTTCTGAAGTCATAAATATCTTATCAAGTTATATTAAGAACTTATAAATGAATGAATAAGTGTTAAGGTAGTATAGTTGTACTCCTTAATGATTGATTGCGTGATTACATGTTAGATAAATTGCTATGAGAAAAATATGTGATGCTAATTAAGAGATCGATCTTATTAATGATAGGTCTTACAAAAGAAGTTAACTTAAATTGCATAGCAGTAGTCAACGAATCAGGCAAGTTTTCTTAACTCAATCTCGAGTTATTACTTTTCAAATATAGTGGTGGTTAATTATTGCTGATTATACCACGTCTGAGAATTATTATTGATTATTCGCAGTTAGTGCATGTTTATTAATTTAAATTGAATTATTGATTTTGAGAATATGCTTGGGGAATAATTGTTGTTGGTTATTCACATCCGTAGAAGTTATTATTGATTGCAAATAGTATAGTTAATTTCTGTCTATTATTGAATCGTGTTGAGATATGTCGTAGCTAATTATTTTGGCTAGACAAACATTTGTTGAAACTTGATATGTTCGAGAAGAGAACTCAATTATTATTGACAGGTCATTGCCAATTATTCCGGCTAAATCGAGAAAGCGATTAGATATTGAAATCATTGTATTTTGTTGTTGCGATTCAAATTCTGGTTTTAAGACTGAGAAGAACAACCTTTTTATAAAAAGGAGTTTTGTGGTGGTATATTCGGCCGTTGCGCGCGTGTAAGTATTATGCATAATATAGGGTATAATAAAGTTGATCCCTTTATATACTTGCGGAGGGGTATAATTTAATCTTTATGGTTATTTGATACACCTGGGTACTTCAAAGTAAAACCTTTGATAGTTACTGTTGGTCCGATTTAGATGACACAATTAACGCGCAAGTATACGCGGTCAACAAGTAATAAAGAGTGAGTAAAGATATCCTTCCCACGAGGAATTAACAGATAAAAGGTCGTCAAAGCACTAGCACATAATCGCCTCAGACTTATTTAAACGGGCGAGAAGGAGAATGAATTATTAAAGCTAAGTTAAACTAGGTAAGAATTAGAACATGCAATAACTAATCCTATGGTAAATTCAGATAATGAAGACATGGGATTATAATTTCCCCCAACAATTCGTTCGAATCTCTTAACTCTTTCACTTAGAATAATAAGCACCTAGAATTGACAACCGAGAAATCACGATTACATAATAGCCTCTTTCGATGGACAACTATGAATCTTCCTAATGTGGCATGTAGGTATATGTCTATCCTACACACTATCAAGCAATTAATATCCAGAATAATTAACAAGACACATATCACGGGAAATCTCGTTAACTACTCTATCAATTACCAACTTTCTCATAGGAAGTCAGTACGATTCGATTCTCAAATGGTTGCATACGGAATTTAGGTATAGTTCTATCCTAAACACTAACAAATTATCAACTCTTTAGGACAATGAATGAGACACACGTCACATAATCTCATAGATTACCCGCAAGAATCTCTAACTTTCGCATGATATCATAACTAGGTTTAAACCTATAATTCATTTGTTAAGTTCATACAGGTTCACAAGAATACAATCTAAAAGCACAAGTTATGATAACCAATTCATAATAATAGCAAAGAGAGAGCAATCAATACAAACTATTTGTTGGGTTCCATTGAAACCCCAAAATATAAACTAAGTCATAGATAACTTGAATATATTATCCACAAGTTAGATAAACATCATCCGAATACAATTTAATACAAGGAGAGTAAGAGATAGAGAAATGCAAATCTTGTGTCTTCTCCAAGCTTGGATCTTGATACTATTACTTGCTTCAATCTTCACACACTAACAAAACCCTAGAATCTAACTAACTAACACTAGACTAGCACTAATCTACTCCTAATCTAGACTAAACAAGATGTAAAGGAAGAAAAGAGAGGAACTAGGGCTTAGGGCCAATATATGATGCTCTTTCTTGCCCCAAATGAGCCCCCTTATATCCCAATCAAAAGTCAAGTCCCGTTCAATTGATAAGTCAAGTCTGGCACAGGTGGGGTCTGGCGCGGCTGCGCCCAAAAATGGCCTAAAATCCAAGCGCCCGCGCCAAGGATTTTCTGCTGCAGAGTCCTCTGGTAAAATGGCCATAACTTTTGATGCGGGAGGAGTTACGAGGCCTGCCACCTGTCAAATCGAAGCTATCGAAGATCTCTACAACTTTCATTCTTTGAGCATTGAGAAATAATGGATGGTTGAAGGCTGAAATTGAGCTCCAAGTGACAGCTGTGCATGAAAACTCAAAACCGTGAAGTTTGACGTCTGTTGGTATACGGGACATAACTCTCGCCTCCGAACTCCGATTTGGATGATTCAAGATGTTCCGAAAAGCTTATAATATGCTCTAAAATATTAACCAAGTTTCAATCCAAGAACATGAAATGAATGTGAACCACCCAAACAATGTCCGGATTGCACTTCCTTCCTATTTTTGCTTCAAAGGCCATTCTTGCTCCTTTTGGCCTCTAGACTCGTGGCATCACCTTCATTGCTTCCTCACCCATGCTATCTTCATGCTTTAAGCCCATTTCAGTGCTTTGCCCCATTTAAGCGTTCTTTTGCCCTTTTAAGCTCAATTTGCACCCGGAGAGTTTATAAACCTGAAAATCACAAAACAAAGCAAAAACACATAAAACGCACAACAATACTTGAGTTTAAGCAACAGAATGAGTTGGTTACTATTCGAATAAGTCGTCATAAAAGCCACTTATCAAATACCTCCAAACTTAAACGTTGCTTGCCCTCAAGCAACCAAAAAAAAACTAAACAAAAGATGCAATGCAGTATCTACAATGCATGCAACCTACGCTATCATGAATGCGAATCCAAGTTCCCAGCCAGAACTTTCAAAGCAATGCCTCAGAAAACCACTAGATAGTCGAACAAATAAGCTACCCAGAACAAGACCATAAGGCATATTCTGCAAATTCAAAACTGTCAGCACTGATGTATTGTGCGTTGTGTGCTTAGCAACCATTAGATATGCATTCAGACAAATAATTCACATACTATGCTTCTTAGGGGAAAAACAAGATTTAACTTAAGAAAGATAGCAAATCATATAAGTTCTAACTAAACCATGTATTACTAGAGTTAAGAGTCAACAGGAGGTTTTCATTAAGCTTTTATTACCTCACGAGGGCGTATTCGCACTTTCCCGTGTACACAATCGACTGTGCCATGCCTAGTCCTCTTAGGCTTTTCAATGATATTCATGTAGCAAGCTTTTGACCAATGACTCCCAGACCAGACGGCCTTAGGGCGCTGGGTGTAGAAACACCCCGAGGGCTTACTTGCTCGAATATCAAAGGCCACAGAACTCGACGTAACCGAAGTGTTTATTCTATTTATTCTATTTTTCTTAATCTTTTCTTTTGTTTTCTTTTTCTTTTTCTTTTTCTGCAAGGGAGTGCATCTTACGCTCCATCTCCCCGCATAAATCATGCATGCCCCCTATTTCCCCCAAACTTAAGCTTTTAACAGTCTAGTTATTATTATATGCGAACTGAAACTCTTTTATTAAAACATAGTTTTTCCACCAGAAGACAAGTATGTAAACATTTAAACTTAGCATATCATGGTGGTTACTCTATCGTGCTTACTGGTTACACAATATCTGACAGGTAAGGATTTACATATATGACCATGAAATCAGGCTTAAGTCTCAAATCAGTTCAACAATCAAGTGATTTCAGTTTCTTCACAGGCTACATACATAACTAACCAACTGAAAACTGGATTCATGTAGTATTCTCTAACACAGAATGCAAAAACAAAAGAAAAATTTTAAAATTTTCACAAATTTTAACTATTTACAACCTACATGCACTAAATAAACAAACACAATATACAATATGAATGCAACTACCCTATATGCAAAATAAAGCCAATACCCCCAAACTTAAACTATTCAATGTCCTCATTGAAGGTAAAGGTAAAAAGAAACTCCCCTATTTGGCTTCTGATGCTGCATGAAATGAAATGGCGCCCTCTCAGAAGTTTCCCCGCCTCTATCTGCTCTGGCAAAATAAACCCCGTTCAGCACTGTACTCAACGAACCAACCTAACTCCATATCAATCTTGCTCTGCTAGAGATCCCACACTTAATATCTCAATTGATTAGGTTGAGAGGATGAGGTGGATGAGAATTGGTACTTTGGATTGAGGAGGTAGGAGGTTTTCAAAACTAAGGCTTGTAGTGGAGGGGATTGCATGAGATGGAAGAGATGGGGGATTGCATTAAGGAACTGAGGGTTTGGGATTAAAAGGACTGAGGCTTGGGGGCTGCTAATAATTGACATGAAGTGGTACCCTCCAAAATTTGCAGGATTTTTCCCAAGACAGGCCCAGTTTATGTGTGGCACGGCCGCGCGTAGTAATGCCTTGGATTGGGCGCGGCCGCGCTGGCCATCCGATTTTTCTGCTGCTGATTTTTGCTAGGCAATGAGGTTGGCTTTGAGCTTGCATTCTATCCAGCAACTTTGACCTGAGAGAAAGCATAACATCTTTATTAAGCCCTCTTATACTAACAAAAGTATATTAACTATTTACATCAAGAGAATTAAACATGGAAAGATATATGCATTCAAATTCCCAAAAAATTCTCTAAGTGCGTATACGCAATGTGCAAGTGTATCAAAAGTATGCTATAAGCTTCATGGTCCCAAAAAGATATGCACTAATGCCTAAGTTCAAAAATGTAGGCAATGAACTCCTAATTCCTACAGTATGCAAAAATTTAAACTAAATATTAACTAATAAGAATTAAACGAGGGGGTGGGAAATGTGATAGAAAGCATGTAAATGGAGAATTAAACAAAGAGATATAGAGAGGGATGATGGGAAGTAGGTCATGGAGAATTAAACAAAGAGAGAGAAAAATGATGGGGTGCCTCCCATCTAGCACTTGATTTATAGTCCTCTAGCTCGACTATGTCTGCCCACTGCTACCCAACTCCCCGACGATACTGAAGAACCCTTCCATCCATCAGAATAGCTGTGTGACTTTGGCGGCTTCCCAATAGGAGCGGATGCAGATTTAAACTACCTAGCATTGGATAAGTAAAAGAATTCCCCGTCCTAAAGGTTGGGGAGCTAGGCAAGGGTTCCATTGTGTAGGTGAAATTATCGGGGCATGGAGGTATAGACCACACAACGGACTCTTCTTCTATTCTCTTCTCTTCTGACCACCATGGTTTGAAGCTCACGGACTCTCTCATGTCATCGAGATCCGTATCTGTAATGTGGCTTCCAAAGGGGCAAGGGTGTGCAAACTTGACTGGCTTGTTCCACTTAGGCGGAGGAGGCTCTTGGGGGATTGTCGCTGTTGGTTCACATTCATACTCCACAGCCCCAATTGGCTCCTCGATATCCATTGCCTTTCGTTCGTCCAGTTCCAAGTGCACTTCGGGCTCTCATCAGTCTCTGCACCCATGTTATAGCACCATGTATCTTGGGGTTCATAACTTATAACTTCAGTCATTGGAGGTACAAGATCTTGCATTGTTGTCTTTTGTTCACATACCTCCTCCTTCCTTAATGCCGTGCTAATCTGCTCCACCCAAGTCTGAAGATCCTCAATTGACTTCTCTTATTCGACCAAGATCTCCTTTGTTGATGCTAATGAGCTACCCCACATAGTGTCCAATCCTTCCTTTTTTGTTTCAGCCACGGGCTCCTTGTATTGAGGCTTACTGGTAGAAGCATAGTTAATTGGGGCCATCTTATATTGAAAATTTTGGTTTGATGGTTCCTGGCTCCCAAACAACTGATCTTGGTTTTCTGAGCTTGCATACATGAAGTCCATTGTTGACTGTTCTCCTTGTAAACATGGGGATTGATAAGTGGGTTCGGGTGCACAATTTGGACTTGGCTTGCATTGTTCTTGATAGCTCACAGTATGGGTCTGCCCTTGCACATCCTCTATCATCAAGGCCCTACTAATCTGCTCTGCCCAGTTCTGAATACTCTTGAATGACTTCTGTTGCTCATTTAAGATGTCCTTTAGTGATTCTATGCCACTTCCTTCCTCCAAGCTTGCATTTTCTGTGTCACCCTCAAAATTGTGTTAAGGCTCATAAACTGGAGTCTGGAAGGTGCATTCTGGGGCGTATGCGGGATTTGGATCCCAGTGTTAGTCTTGATAGTAGTCTGATGAAGGGTTTGGGTGATACCCCCAATCTTGTTGATAAGTGGGATAAGGTTCGGTGTAGGAATAACCACCCCCATACTGCTCCTGTCCATAACTGATAGGCTTCTGATGGCTCGCGTAGCTCCCAGCACCGTAGTCATAGGTCACTGCCGTCTCTTGATTCTGCTGAGCTGAGACAGTATCCATCTTCCTCGAGAGAACCTATAGCTGTGCTGAAAGTGTTGCAATTGGGTTGACGCCATCAGTGTATGCCTCCCTTGGTTGCTCTTGCCTTGTACCATTCCATGAATAGAAATTTAAGTCCATTGTACCTGAAAAGAGAATATGAGAAGAGAATGAAACAAAAATAAAAATAAAATGTTTAAAGTAAGACTAATTTGATTTAAACTAATGTTGGCAAACAGTTATCCAAATAATTCCCCGGCAACAGCGCCAAAAACTTGTTGGTCCGATTTAGATGACACAATTAACGCGCAAGTATACGCGGTCAACAAGTAATAAAGAGTGAGTAAAGATATCGTTCCCACGAGGAATTAACAGATAAAAGGTCGACAAAGCACTAGCACATAATCGCCTCAGTCTTATTTAAACGGGCGAGAAAGAGAATGAATTATTAAAGCTAAGTTAAACGAGGCAAGAATTAGAACATGCAATAACTAATCCTAGGGTAAATTCAGATAATGAAGACATGGGATTACAATTTCCCCCAACACTTCGTTCGAATCTCTTAACTCTCCCACTTAGAATAATAAGCACCTAGAATTGACAACCGAGAAATCACGATTACATAATATCCTCTTTCGATGGACAACTATGAATCTTCCTAATGTGGCATGTAGGTATATGTCTATCCTACACACTATCAAGCAATTAATATCTAGAATAATTAACAAGACACATGTCACGGGAAATCTCGTTAACTACTCTATCAATTACCAACTTTCTCATAGGAAGTCATTACGATTCGATTCTCAAATGGTTGCATACGGAATTTAGGTATAGTTCTATCCTAAACACTAACAAATTATCAACTCTTTAGGACAATGAATGAGACACACGTCACATAATCTCATAGATTACCCGCAAGAATCTCTAACTTTCGCATGATATCATAACTAGGTCTAAACCTATAATCCATTTGTCAAGTTCATACAGGTTCACAAGAATACAATTTAAAAGCATAAGTTATGATAACCAATTCATAATAATAGCAAAGAGAGAGCAATCAATACAAATTATGTGTTGGGTTCCATTGAAACTCCAAAATATAAACTAAGTCATAGATAACTTGAATATATTATCCACAAGTTAGATAAACATCATCCGAATACAATTTAATACAAGGAGAGTAAGAGATAGAGAAATGAAAATCTTGTCTTCTCCAAGCTTGGATCTTGATGCTATTACTTGCTTCAATCTTCACACACTAACAAAACCCTAGAATCTAACTAACTAACACTAGACTAGCACTAATCTACTCTCTAATCTACTCCTAATCTAGACTAAACAAGATGTAAAGGAAGAAAAGAGATGAACTAGGGCTTAGGGCCAATATATGATGCTCTTTCTTGCCCCAAATGAGCCCCCTTATATCCCAATCAAAAGCCAAGTCCCGTTCAATTGAAAAGTCAAGTCTGGCACAGCAAGGGACTAGCGCGGCCGCGCCCAAAAATGGCCTTAAATCCGCGCGCCCGCGCCAAGGATTTTCTGCTGCAAAGTCCTCTGGTAAAACGGCCATAACTTCTGATCCGAGAGGAGTTACGAGGCCTGCCACCTGTAAAATCGAAGCTATCGAAGAGCTCTACAACTATCATTCTTTAAGCATTGAGAAATAATGGATGGATGAAGGCTGAAATTGAGCTCCAAATGACAGCTGTGCATGAAAACTCAAAACCGTGAAGTTTGACGTCCGTTGGTATACGGGGCATAACTCTCGCCTCCGAACTCCGATTTAGATGATTCAAGATGTTACGGGAAGCTTATAAGATGCTCTACAATATGAAACAAGTTCTAATCCAAGAATATGAAATGAACGTGAACCACCCAAACGATGTCCGGATTGCACTTCCTTCCCATTTTTGCTTCAAAGGCCATTCTTGCTCCTTTTGGCCTCTAGACTCGTGGCATCACCTTCATTGCTTCCTCACCCATGCTATCTTCATGCTTTAAGCCCATTTCAGTGCTTTGCCCCATTTAAGCGTTCTTTTGCCCTTTTAAGCTCAATTTGCACCCGGAGAGTTTATAAACCTGAAAATTACAAAACAAAGCAAAAACACATAAAACGCACAACGATACTTGAGTTTAAGCAACAGAATGAGTTGGTTACTATCCGAATAAGTGGTCATAAAAGCCACTTATCAGTTACTCGAGAAGTTCAAGATCCTGTGGGGTCGCTCAGCTTACAAAAATATGGATAATATTCCACTTTGTTATTGCGTAGAATTGATTCTTGTTATTCAATTGAGAAATTTCGAAAGCGTTTTACTCTTTCACTATCGAATTATTATTTTGCATAAAATGCGAGAAAGTCTTGTTATTGATTAACGATTTGTTCAGCTAATTCAAAGTCCTTTGAACTTTGGTAATATTCAATCGAATTGATAGTCTTGCATTCTTGATTCTTATAATTTATTATATAATTTAACTTGCGGAGTAAATTTGTTGCTCACCCTTGCTTAAATATAATATTTCAGCTAGGAACGAGGTAGCCGGAGTGGCAGAGAAAGACAAAGGCAAAGGTGTATTGCTGGAGTAATCATAATGAACATATTTATTATGTTGTTTTGTATAACCCTTTTTGTATATCTAAGGGTATATTTGTTATGTTAAGGTTAGAAAACCTGGGACAATGTATTATAAATATCAGTTAATGATATGCATATTTCTATTCATGAATAAATGGGTAGTTAGATGATATTTAAATGTTGGATCGTGAGCACCAAACTCGGGGGTCAAGTAACCCGGATTTGGGGGCATCACAAGTTGGTATCAGAGCTATAGGTTATAAACCTTAAGTGGGGGGAAAAACCCTAGGATTATAACCATAAGCGAGATAGAGAAAACTCATTTAGAGTATTAAGTGAGGGATTGCCGAAGTACATCAATAGAAAGATGTGTGGACACATAGTGAGTATGAAATTCGTACTGGTAAAGTATTAATCAAGTTGTTTAAACTGATTGTAGGATGTCAGGAGAAGATGAAATGAGTACAGAAGTGTTGGCAGCTGTTGCACCAATGCCAGTAGCCGAGGTGCCAGCGCAGAGCGAGTCAGTTGAGGAAATTGGAAAAGATGAACCCATGGTGAATCTGAGGAGTGATCATGAGTATCCCGAAATGTATCTGAATGAAGATGAGGAGGCAGAGTCCGAAGAAGTTAAGGGGGAGACAGAGATTAAGACCAAAATGGGAGAAAAATATCAAGTATCTGCAAAAGTTCAAGAACTCCGGAGTAAAGTATTTCTCTTGGAGGAGTTGTGGAAGACAGAGCGAGCATTACGCGAGATGACCGAAGAACGAAATGAACTGAAGACACAAGTAGAAAGAATGAAGGCTGAAGGTGGTGGATCATCTAAGGGAGTAGTCAAGCAAAAGAAGAGAAGCAATAAGCGGAAAAGGGACAACAATAGTGATAATAACTCAGGGAACTCAAACCCAAAAAGGAAGAAAGTCTGTGGCAAGTGTGGAAAGACTCACTTGGGAGAATGTATGATGTGGAAGAACGTGTGTTTCAATTATAAACAGGAGGACATATTTCTCTAAATTGTCCTAAGTCGAATATGAGAAAATGTTTTTCATATGGAGGAATGGGTCACGAATTTAACAAGTGTCCCAATAAGAAGGCAGGAGAAGGGAGAAGATTGTAGACAGCTTAAGTATAAGCAGTAGTACCTTTTGGTAACACGATATAATATAAAGATTGTAATATCGAGAACAATGAGTGAGCATATGTAATATATCTGTTTGTATGAATATTAAGATGATTTTGGAGAATTGTAACTTTTTGTGTAAAGTTGTGGTAATTGCAACTTTTTGTGTAAGGTTGTGTTTTTAATCCCGATATTTATCAAAAAGGGATAGTGACTGATTATAACAATAGGTGTTAAGTACTAAAAGTATTATGTGCTATTTGAATAAATATGCGATTATATGAGAAATTTGTGTTAAATTCTTATGTTACTAAAAAGAATTTGTGTAGAGAAAAAGGATTAATGTAAGATTTTCATTTAATCAGATAATGTCGCCTAGACGACAAAATCAAAAAGAAGAGCAATCAGTGAATAATGAAGGAGGTCAAGCAGACCTGATGCAGAATTTTGTGGACATGTTAGCCCAAGCTATACAACATAGGGCGCCAGCAGTAAGAGTAAGAGCAAGAGAACATCCAGCTAATAGATTGGCAAACTTTAAAGATTTTAAAGTGGTAGGACCGCCAAAATTCAAGGGAACTATAGATCCTATTGAAGCCCAAACTTGGGTAAAGGAGATAGAGAAAGCATTTATTATTGCAAGAGTGGCAGAAGAGCAAAAGACAGCTTTTGCCACCTATTTGATGAAGGGAGAAGCCAATTACTGGTGGGAAACCAATCAGGCTAGAGCTGGGACAACTGTAGTGACTTGGACAAAGTTTAAAGAGTTCTTCTTTGAGAACTATTTTTCGCCAAGTATGCAAGCCAGGATGGAAGTCAAGTTTCTAGAACTAAAGCAAGAGAATATGTCCGTATCCGAATATGCTGCTAAGTTTAATGAGTTAGTGAGATTTGCACCTCATCAGGTAGACACGGAGGCAAGAAAGGCGAGAAGATTTGAGAATGGATTGAAGCCAGGGATATACAACAAGGTAGCTGTATTGCATATTAATATGTTTGCGGCTTTGTTGGAGAAAGCGATAATTGCTGAAGGGGAAAGCGAAGCTGCATCCCGATATCATCAGGAGAAGAAGAAGAAGAAAACAAATGAAGGAGGTAGTAGTGGTGGTAGTAATCCAAACAAGAGAAAATGGAGTGAGAACACCCAATCGAGTAATAAGTTAGAAGAGAATAGGAAGGGAGGTGAGCCTTTTGTGACTTGTGGGAAGAATTATCCAGGAATTTGTCTGACGAGGAAGGGAGTATGTTATAACTGTGGTCAAGAGGGACACATGTTGCCCAATTATCCTAATTCGAAGAAAATACAAGGTTGTTTTGCGTGTGGATCGACAGATCATCTAGTTCGAAATTGTCCAAAGAAGAATGTGGAGAAGGGAAGTACCAACAAGGGGCCCGGTGGCGGAACCTTGACGATTAGAGGACCTACACAATCAGGAAGACCAACGGCCCATACATTCAACATGACGGTGCAAGATGCAGTAGCTGCCCAGGAGGTGGTGACATGTAACGATTTAGTTGAGTAATTAAAGTACGCGGGAAATATGGGATATATATCACTGTGAATTATTTTCTTTTATAGATTCAAGTCACAAGTTAGTATATGAGACACAAATGAATATTGTGTTGATAAGAATAAATTGATGATACAATTTTAAAATATTGTAGAGAATAAGAAAGCGGTGATTTCGAGGACGGAATCCTTATAAGGAGGGGAGAATGTGAGAACCCAGAATTTCACATAATTCAAAATTTTACAAATAAATTTTTTTTGTATTTAATATTGATATTAATTATCAATATTGTGCTGAGTATCTGTGATACGAGTTTAGAGAAGTGGTCAATTTGTGTATTGACTGAGAAATATGAGTACAATTTTTGTCTAATAGAGAATAGAAACCCTAACCCTAGTTATGGATAGGGATTCGATAGAAAATACAGTTATAATAATTGTATTGATGAATGTGTGTTTGTGCTATATAGAATTTATGATCAATGATTGATCGGATAGGGTATAAACTTAGTAAACCCTAATGAGGGATTAGAAAACCTAATCTGTGATTGAGAAACCCTAACTAAATGATTAGGATAAAATAAAAATTAATGAGTGTGGGACTAAGTTGATTTTAGGGCCCAAAGAATTAATTTGTAGCCCAATTATTTATTTGAGCATGGGACTTGTAGCTAATTGATTTAATAGCAATTGAATTATTAAATTAGCTCAATATAATATTTATAAGACAAGTATAGTGATGGCTCAATTTAATTATGGGAGGAAGCCCAAGTTTAATTTTGTTAGTAAGTAAAACAAGTAAAATCGCAAGCCCAATGGAATTAATTAAGGGCCCAAGCTAAGCCCACTTGTGGGATAGATATTTTAGTCATTAGTATGCTTAATATAAAGCAAATTGGAAGGATAAGGAAGACCCTAGTGGCCAGGTATACAAGGAAGGAAAGAGGAGGAGCATGTGATTAAATATTATGCCTTGATATGCTTGATATGGGAAGATTATGAGAGAGAAGGAAAAGATATTGGTTATATTTGATAAGATATGAAAAGATATTGATAAGATATGAAAAGATATTGATAAGATATGAGAAGATTATGAGAGAGAAGGAAAAGATATTGGAGAGATTTGATAAGATATGGAGAGATTTGGTAAGATATGATGAGATTTGCTAGAGATATGATGAGAGATATTGGGAGAAAAGTGGCACATGGCCGAAATTACAAGGAGTGGATAGAAGATTTAATTGGATATGATAGATAGATAGATATTATGTATCTAACTATTTTTATTGCTAGCAAACAAAACCTTCTCATCTCATCTTATTTCATTTCCTAAGTTGAAGAGAGAGAAAGCAAATAAACAAGAGAGAAGAACCCAAGGGGTTCGTCACCTCAAGAGAGGAGAGAGAGGGAGAATTTGGGTGTTTTATAGTTCTCTAATAAGTATTAGGAAGAAAAAAAAGAGGAATCAAGAGAAGGTATAAAGGATTTCTATTTGTATATAGTTTAATTTCCTTTTTTATTTTGATTTGATTTTTTTATAGTATGAATTTTTGATCTTGAGGTTAAAAATCTTATATCTTAGTGTTTAATAGTGTTTTAAGTTTAGATCTAACCCTTTTATGGATCAAAAGTTGTATCTAAACTAAGAAATAGGAGTTATGTTTTTCAAAAGATAGAAAATAAAATTTTTCTTAGCTTTGGTTGTGTTTGATCTTGTGTTTATTGATTATTTGATGATATAAATCATGGATCATGGTATATCCATGAGTATATGTGTTATTTTAAGTATTATGATGAGCTATGTTGGTTTTATGTGAAAATATAGAAGTTTTCTTAAAAATCACCAAAAGTTGAAAAATAGATTTTTGGAAAAGCGAAGTATGAAATGGAAACGACGATATCTCTCATTCTACTTTGAATTTTTGAGTGTGGTCAGATTCTGGAGTTAGATATATGAATCTTCTAATAGATCCAAGTAGAATAACAAAAAAATATTTGGTAGATTTTCATTTGGACTGATTTTAGTAACGGAAGCAAAATCTAAAAAAGTCAAAATAGTGGGCTGTCCGGAAATTGTAAGGGCAATTTTTTCCACTTAAAGATTGTAATAAATTCCGGCCTTTTGGGAAATGAAAATATATGAAATGAAGTAGCTTGTGTCCAAAAATGAGCTTATTCCAACTTAGATTGAGTAAGTTATGGCCATTTCAATTTTTGAGATTTCCCGATAAAAAATGCTATAACCGGAGTTGTACAACTCTGATGGCCATGAAATTTAAACTGGAGACTCACGTTAACATGTGTAAGATCCCGCCAAGAATTGAGAATTTCTGGAGTTAAGCGTGAGGTAGTTATTTTTTAAGGAATTAACTAAAAATGGATTTTTGGAAAATACTTAAGTAAGTTGAAAAATTCTAGAAAAATACTTTTTGTGTATGAAATATATGTATATATGATTGGCCAAAAGATAAAAAAATAATAAGCTGATTTTGTATTTTCATGAATAGTATATTTTAGCTTCCTGAAATAAACATTTCAGGTTACTGAAATTAGAAACTGAAAAGGTCAGAAAGAGAAGTCAGTTTTGTTTTAACTTGCTGAAATAGAAACTGAGATGATCTATTAAGTCTTCTGAAGTCATAAATATTTTTTCAAGTTATATTAAGAACTTATAAATGAATGAATAAGTGTTAAGATAGTATAGTTGTACTCCTTAATGACTGATTACGTGATTACATGTTAGATAAATTGCTATGAGAAAAATATGTGATGCTAATTAAGAGATCGATCTTATTAATGATAGGTCTTACAAAAGAAGTTCACTTAAATTGCGTAGTAGTAGTCAACGAATCAAGCAAGTTTCCTTAACTCAATCTCGAGTTATTACTTTTCAAATATAGTGGTGGTTAGTTATTGCTGATTATACCACGTCTGAGAATTATTGTTGATTATTCACAGTTAGTGCATGTTTATTAATTCAAATTGAATTATTGATTTTCACAATATGCTTGGGGAATAACTGTTGTTGGTTATTCACATCCGTAGAAGTTATTATTGATTGCAAATAGTACAGTTAATTTTTATCTATTATTGATTCGTGTTGAGATATGTCGTAGCTAATTGTTTTGGCTAGACAAACATTTATTGAAACTTGATAGGCTCGAGAAGAGAACTCAATTATTATTGACAAGTCAATGCTAATTATTTCGGCTAGATCGAGAAAGCGATTAGATATTGAAATCATTGTATTTCGTTGTTGTGATTCAAATTCTGGTTATAAGACTGAGAAGAACAACCTTTTTATAAAAAGGGGCTTTGTGGTCGTATATTCGGCCGTTGCGCGCGTGTAAGTATTATGCATAATATAGGGTATAATAAAGCTGATCCCTTTATATACTTGCGGAGGGGTATGATTTAATCTTTATGGCTATTTGATACACCTAGGTACTTCAAAGTAAAACCTTTTATAGTTACTCGAGAAGTTCAAGATCCTGTGGGGTCGCTCAGCTTACAAAAATATGGATAATATTCCACTTTGTTATTGCGTAGAATTGATTCTTGTTATTCAATTGAGAAATTTCGAAAGCGTTTTACTCTTTCACTATCGAATTATTGTTTTGCATAAAATGCAAGAAAGTCTTGTTATTGATTAACGATTTGTTTAGCTAATTCAAAGTCCTTTGAACTTTGGTAATATTCTATCGAATTGATAGTCTTACATTCTTGATTCTTATACTTTATTGTATAATTTAACTTGCGAAGCAAATTTTTTGCTCACCCTTGCTTAAATAAAATATTTCAGCTAGGAACGAGGTAGCCGAAGGGGCAGAGAAAGACAAAGGCAAAGTTGTATTGCTGGAGTAGTCATAATGAACATATTTATTATGTTATTTTGTATAACCCTTTTTGTATATCTAAGGGTATATTTGTTATGTTAAGGTTAGAAAACCTGGGACAATGTATTATAAATTTCAGCTAATGATATGTATATTTCTATTCATAAATAAATGGGTTGTTAAATGATATTTAAATGTTAGATCATGAGCACCAAACTCGAGGGTCAGGTAACCCGGATTTGGGGGCGTCACAGATATAGTAAAGGAATAACAAGACAAAGATGAAAAGTGCGAGAAGGTAAAGAGAAGGATAGAAGGAATAAAGAGGAAAAGTTCAGAAGAGATAATGATTGTCTCTTGAGATTTGAAGATTGAGTGTGAGAGCCAGCAGTAACTAAATTGCGAGATAAGAGTTTTCATGATGCATACAATTTGGCATATTTTGTTCACCTAGGAAGCACGAAAATGTACTGGGATCTTCGACGACACTTATGGTGGCCCCATATAAGACGAGAAGTTGTAGAGTACGCCGACCGATTGAAAAAGACAACGCACTTTCTACCAATAAATATTCGATCAAATTTAAATCAGTTAGTGAAATTATACGTAAAGGAAATCGTTTTGTGACACAAAATACTGGTGTAAATTATTTCCGATCAAAACACGCGCTCCACATCAAAGTTTTAGAAAAGCTTGCAGGAAAGAATGGGAACACAGTTAAGGCTGAGTACTGCTTATCATCCTCAAACCAACGGCAGAGCGAACAAACAATACAAACATTAGAAGACATGCTTAGAGCTTGCGTAATCATACGAGTATGGCAGACATGCTTAGATCTTGCATAATCAAAGGTAACTGGGATGGTCATTTACCCTTAGTAGAATTCGCTTATAATAATAGTTATCATGCAAGTATCGGTATGCCACCGTACGAAGCTCTCTAAGAAAGAAAGTGCAGAACACTGCTATATTGGGATGAGGTCGGAGAACGATGATTTTTGGGACCGGATTCAGTACAGCGAATGGCAGACTTTGTGAAGATAATAAGAGCCGGCTTAGTAGCAGCTCAAGATCAACATAAGAAATACGCTGATTGACATTGTCAAAATCGAGATTTTAAAGTCGGTAGTTTTGTATTTCTTAAGTGTCTCCCTGGAAAGGGGAAGATAAGTTTAGGTAAGAAAGAAGAATTGAGTCTGAGGTTCGTGGAACCGTTTGAAGTATTGAAGAGAGTAGGCAAAGTGGCGTACGAGGTAGCCTTACCTCCTAAACTAGAACATATCCACAACGTGTTTCATGTTTCTGTATTATGATCATATAAGCCTAATTATAAGCACGTGATATCCTTCGAGGCCATTCAAGTAGAAAAGAATCTGACATACGAAGAAATCCTGTCCAGATAATAGATAGTGAAGAACAGATATTAAGAAATAAAGTTATACCTTCTGTAAAGCTAGTTGACAAAACCACCACGCCGAGGAGGCTACGTGGGAGTTAGAAGATAGGATGAGGAGGGACTCTCCCCATCTTTTTGTGAAACTTTATATTAATTTCGGGGATGAAATCTTTATAAGGGGGCGAGGTTTTAATACCCGTGATTTTTTTATAATATTAGTAATGAAAATAAATGTGTTTGAAAATTTTTGAGTACATGTATATATATTTGTCATGTAACTTAATAATTCAAATTGAATTGAATTAAGCATGTGATGATTAAGAAGTATAGTGATGAGCTTGGTTATAATTAATTAAGCTTAAGTGATAAGCCTTGTGTGGCATAATTAATTACTTAATTGGATTAATTAAGACATGGGTTACTAATGTATTGGACTATAGAATATACCCAAGCCCAATAAGGATAATGATATGTGATTAAAGTGTAGACATGATGGCCCAAATAATTAATATTGTTAGGTTAATGTTTGAGCCCAATGTGTATAAGTGTATACGTAAGTATCCATGACCTAAGTTGAATTATGTTAGGAGCCCAATAAATATTAATTGGTCAAGCCCAATGTGTAATGAAAATGAATAAGGTGTAATATATTTACATATATGTGGACGTATATATATGTATAGATATATAAGTGTGTATGTAAGTGTTTGTACCTAGCCCAATTCAAATATTATTTGGACTAACCCAATGTACATAGATTATATGATTTTATGCATTGGTATATACATAGGATAAGTATATACATATATATATATATGTGTGTGTGTGTGGAGGAATATATTATACTATATGCATATATATATATATATATATAGGTATATGTGTACACAAGCTAGCAATTAACATGAGATTAAATAAAAAATATAACATGTGAGCAATGAGACCTCCATGACCACAAATCCCACCCCTTAATATACAAAGTGCTAATTTTTTATTGCTAACAAGTCATACCATGTGGGCTAATCATGAAGAAGGACATACTTGGTGGAGAGTTGGTAATTCTTTTTACCTAATCACCTTTGACCAATGGTTATTAACTAGTTGGGTGTACAAATACAAGTATTATACTAAGTATTAGTATATATATTTTGTACATGAAGTTTGCCTATAAATAAGATCTCCCAATACATTTTTTAGAGCTGCTTCCATTTGCTAAGTTCTAGTATAGAGAGAGTTAGAGAGACATTGAGAGAAAAAGAAGAAAAACTAGAGAAATGCTTGCATTTTGGTGGAGTTCAAGAAGGAGAAGCAAATGTGGAGAGCTACTTGAGGTTCTTAGCTAAGAGGAAGAAAGCATTCAAGAAGTAAGTTCATAACCTAACTTTAGTTTTTATAAGACAAGTTAGTATATATATGATTCTAGGTAGAGATGCATGCTTGGTTTTCGGAGATTTTGTGTTGTGGGATCATGATGGATCCAAGGTTATAAGGATGGACATTTGAAAGGAGAATATGTGATTTATATTTCTTGGTATGTGATCTAGGTTAAAATGGAACAAGAAAAAACATGTGAGCATGAAACCTAGCCTAGTATACTTGAAAGTATGATATTTGAGGTTTAATGTCATAAAATGTGTAAGCTATGTTGATGATCCAAAAATAATATGTTGAACATCTATGAGATATGAACATAACCCAAATGGAATCGCCAGAATCAGATTTAAAACAAACTCGTAGCAAAATGAATAGTAAAATATGTCGAAATATGAACCCTAGCTTGGAAAGACCAATAATTTATTTGAATAAATATGTTGGCAAAATGTTCAAGATATTAAATATTGAAGATATGTAAGTTTATGAGATAATGGAAGTTGTTTGAACCTATTTGGACATAAAATGAACAAGTTATGAAAGATTGAACCAAAAAGGGTCAAAAATCAAAAATGTTGGAAAAATCAGATTTTTGGTTCGAATGGCTAGCGCCTAGTGCGCTCGGCCAGGCTTAAACCCATCGCCTAGTGTCCGGTTCGGGTCGGGTCAAACAAGTCAAAGCTTTTTTTTTTTAACATAAAATGAGATAAAATAAGATTAATAACAAGATAAAATAAAATAATAATTAATATTTATTGTGAGTTATTAATAAACAATTAAAATAAGATTTTAATTTTACATTAGTAATTACTTTGGCTTAGATTAATCAATTAAAATAATAGTAAGGATTATTTTAAATATGGTTTAATAAATTTTAAACAATTAAAGTAATAATAAAGAATTATTTTAATTATAAATTAATTGTAAAGATTATTTTAAATTGAAAGATAATTGTGAATTAATGATTGATTAATACAAATAAATAATTAAATAATATTAAAAGTTATTTAATTTTGAACTAATAACCCTAATTATAGATTAAATAAATAAAATAGTAACTAGATTATTTTATTTATGGGTTAATAAATACGAATAATTATTAAGAAAATTATTTAAAGAGTAATTAAATGATAAAAAAATAAAGTAAGAATCATTTATTTGTATATGAATAAATAAATTAAATGGTGAACCAATGAGACGTGAATAATTAATATAAATATCTCTAGTTATGATTAAGGGAATTACTCGGATAATAATTAAATGAAGTACTAGATTAATGATAGAATGAAAGAGATAACGATTAAGATGAAAGAATGAATAATTGTTTTGAGAAGTCTTAGATACCTAAGGCTAGTGTGATTAGACCGATTTAGGTTTATATGTTTATGTGTTGATAGAGATTAGCCATTATGTTAACAATAGGTTAATCAAGGATAAGAAGTCGAGGTCGGAATTAACCAACGACTCCGACAAGTATCCTAATCTATGCATTTACTTTATGCAAGAAAATCTATGATTATGCAAGTTCTTAACCCTACTTTTTATCGAACAAGTTTCCTAACTTCATTTGATTTCATATTGAATACAAGTATTCGAACCTTACTCTTTATTGATCACGTACTTAAGCTTGTACTATTATTGACCGTACGAGTAAATAATTGCTAGAATAATTCTTGTCTTATAAATTCATATTTCATAGCTTGATTTAAATCACGATTATATTCTTCGAATTATGTTGCAAGTATTGAACTTATAAATTTTTTTTATATACATTGTAAAAGTTGTCTACGCGATTTGATTCGACTAGACCAATATCATGAATTAGAAAGCGATCCACTCCAATTGCTTTGGTGCAGACTTTTATAATCTGCTGAGATGAACAACCCTCAAAAAAATGGGAAACTATATTGTCGGGGTGCCGACAACAGCAAGGTATTTTATGTATAACACCAGGTACGGTAGGTTGATCCCCTATTTGTACTTTTTTGGGTTACCAGAAATCTTTTTGGTGATTCTAGTAGAAGTTCATGGTCCATAGCGACTACTCAGTATCTAATATTTATTAACTTGAAATTGTTGAAATCGTTGGATTCTTCTATAAATTCTTGGTCCACAATGACACTTAGTGATATCTATTCATTCACTTGAAATTGTTGAAACCTTTGAATCCTTTAATAACTTCTCGACCTGTACTGATTCTTAATTAAATTTACATAATAGATTTGGAAGCCATTGATATTTACTTTGTTCACGACATTCTTATTTAAATTCTTGAGCTATTAATTACCGTTTTACCCTTGAGATTAAGAACCGTATATACCCTGTTCACATTTATTGGCATATTACTTGCTGGGCAAATTTGTTGCTCACTCTTGCTCCCCTTAAACATTTCAGTTAGGGCAGGGCAGCGGGTGTGACACCCCCAAATTCGGGTACTTCGTTTTCACATGATTTGGTGTTCACTTTTTAAATAGAACATACATCTACCCATAATAAGGAATGTAAAATAAATTACAACCTTGAATAAATAATAAAATCTTCCTTGAAAAGGAATTACAACCTTATCCAAAATCATCTCAGGGTTTATCTAACCTTAACATAAATAATAATGCGAAAACAAAAACAATCATAAAGTTTTATTACAATCAAAATCAAAAGATAACAAGTCTTCACTTGTTCATCTTGCCCTTCCCTTTACTCGTTGACGGTACATCAACATTCTTGGCTTTAACTGCAAGGGATTATTAAATGTGCAAGAGTGAGCAAACAAAAGCTCACTTGGAATGCAACAATAATATGACATAACTGAATAACTTCAAAAGATTTGAATAACTTTACTTTCATCAACAATAAAGAATTGAATAATAATTCTTTCATCAATATTTGAAATTTCGAATATTGAAACATCTGAGGGTCGTAAGACCTTGAACTTTGTCCTATGTTATAAACATTTCTATTTAAAACCTTTAACAGTCATATAGACTATGGACTCTTAACTTGTACTGAGGGGGATCAGCCTTTCGTACCATGTATTGTGTACAAATATTTAACGCTTTTGCATAGTAACATCTCCTAATAAATAAGGTTGTTTATCTCAGTATTTGATTCAAGTCCGCACCAAAGAAAGTTTGGTTTGGATAGCTAAAAGGAAATTTGGAGTTTCAACTATCATCAACTAAGGAGTAGTTAAATCGACTCACAATAATCAAGAATAATTCAATAATAACAAATTATGAAATAACTTGTGCTTTAGAATTTAAACTTAAAGCATACGAAAGATAAGATAGACCTTACTTAAACAATTAAGTCAAGGTCACTTTAATTAAATCATGAACTTTAAATAAGTATTTGTCCATTGCAGAAATAAAAGGACAATCTCAAATTCAATAAATATTTGAATTTAAAACACTTGTATAACAATAACAAGTTTGAGTTTAGAAAAATTATCTCAAGCGCAAGCTACAGTTACAACTCATGTTCTTTAACACTTCCTACACATATATATTTAACCATAATAATTTAAATTAGTTAACACGTAACTAATTCACATAATTAGTTAACTCATCTTGGTTAACTCATTCTTATATAATTATCAAGTTAATAATTAATTATCACGTAATTAATCACACCACATAATTACACATTCACATAATTAATCAAATAATAATTATGTACTTCATATTAATTAAGTTATAATTAAATAAATTATAATTCAATTTAAACATTCACTTCAATTATAATTAATCAAATTATAATTACATCATATATTAATTAAATTATAATTAAACAAATTATAATTTATAATTAATCAACATGCATTTATTAAATTATAATTAAGCATATTATAATTTAAATTAACATTTACTTGATTAAATTTAATCAAGCTATATTCATTATAATTTAACAAATTAAGCTTAAACCTTTACTCGTAATTATAATTATTCAAAATTATAACCACATATTATATTTAATTTATATAATCTATTAATATTCATCTAACATTTTAATGTATATCTCACATGTTATCACATTATCACATTGGGTTAATTTCAAAATACAAATAAAATAAAACATTATTACTTTCTGCAACCCCCCCTCCCCCGCCGGGGTGGGGTTTTTAGCCTTGATAGGCCCACCAGGGTGGGCCCCCTGTAGCGAAAGCAGATAGGTTCGCGAACTGTGTAGAGAAAAAGTCAATATGGCTTATTTCTCCACATCAAGTTCTAAAATCAGCCAACAATTTGCATGTAAAACTTTACAGAAACATAATTTTAAAGCTTCTAATCATGTTTTAACACATTGAATCATCAAAACACATAATCACAAACTCTAAATTAGAAAATTTTGGATAAAAACTATTTTCCAGTGTTCTTGATAAAATTGAACACTGTAAGTTTATTTCTTAATCAAATCACACAATTCAAATCACATTGAATTCTTTTCTTGACAAGCTAACAAAAACTAAAATCAATTGTACAACAATTAACAATTAAACTTAATTTTTGATTTTAAAGACCAATTGTTTTCAAAACAAGTTTACTGTAATTCATAATGAACAGGATTCTTCACGTTCATCATGTTTACACAAACTAAACAACTTAATTTATCCTACTAATCATATGTAAACAATTTACATACACAATATCACATACATACATAAAAATCATAAATTTTCATAAAGAACTATTTTTACAGAGAACTAAAATTATGAAAAACATCAATTGTAATTTAAAACTATAAGGTTAGAGATTATACCCTTGATAGTAGGTTGGAAGAAGAAGATGATTATTGTGTTTGATTCTCAAAGCCTCTCCTCTTTTCCTCCTCTTCTTCTCTCTATCTTTCTCTGTATATTTTCTACTTTTCTTTTCTCTTTGCTCTAACTTTCTAACATAGTATAAACTAACTGATATATTATAACTGATATAATATACATATACTTATAATATATATGTAACTGCTATTCACTTAATATATATAATAATTACATATTATTACATAGGTTACAAATGTTTGAATTTTAAAAGCAATAATGCTTGTTTGGGAAACACTTATTTAAAAATAGGTTTTTGGTAGTTAAGGCCATGTTTGGTAAAACAAGATTAAAATAGGTGCAAGGGCCTTGTTTAGTAAAATTAATTTAAAATCCTTTTTATTCTTTTAATAAATTCTTTAGCACATATTCTTAATGTTACACTTTAATTTAATTAAATACCAACCTTCTAAATTAATTAAATTAAAGCTATCATCAATTATCCACATAAAAATTATCACATAACAATTATAATTACTCGCTAATTATAATCTCATGCAACAATTATCACATAAACTTCATCTAATTTAATTATCTCAATTAAATTAGAACCATACCATAAAATCATTACACATCAATTAAATAAATTATTAAATATTCATTTAATTAATATATAACACTTAATTAAATTAATTCACAACAATCACATAATTTATATATTGAACTCAATAAGTAAATTCGTTAAAATATTTATTTCATTCAATAAATATTTTAAATTAATATATAAAATTCTCATTCGTTACAAGGGGAACCCCAGGACAGGACAAGAGCGAAGGCAAGACTACGAAGTAGTTGTGCTCTTCTATGTAAGGATGTTTTACTTATGTTGTCTTAAGACTTAATTAATGTTATGTATTAAAATATTTTTGGATTAAGTTATGAAGTGTATTAGTAATAGTTTCGAGACTTGGGACGAGAATATTTATGTTATATCAATGTATATTATTCTATTATTCCATTATTTGAGATTTTAGTTGTTATTAGAGTTAGATTGTGAAGCACCAAATTCAAGGTATAAGTATCTAAATTTGGGGGTGTGACGCCCCCAAATTCGGGTCCCCAGAACCTCGGACCTGGTACATCATTTCTATAACTATTGCGGAATATATAAACATAAATTATTTATACAATAACCTTTACACATAACTCCCAAGGTCAGTAACCTTAACTTAACACACATATTTATATTCTACACGACTTATAATGTCATTTGCATCCAATACTATTACAATTTAACCGTACAAATATCCAATCCTGGAACTTGCCTTTGCATTTGCCTGTGTCCGAAGTTTCGTCTTAATCTGAAATGTTTATCATGATATAGCAAAGGTGAGCAACAAGTTTGCCCAGCAAATTTAAGTTCAAATGAAGATATATCATGATTAAAAAGAATAATAAGTTGGCAAACTTTTAACAATATAATAATTGTGAAAGAATATAAATTAATTTTTATAACTGAATGACCGAGTCAATAATGAAGAATGGCCAACAATGAACATGAACAAATTTAACTGAACCAAATGGTAATGAAGGTGATTAGCCTTTCATACGTGATGAACATATGCAACATGCACTAAGTGCGAATCAATAATCAATATAGATGTGAATAATTAACAATAATTATTCACGAACATGCTTCGAAATATAACTCAAAGTTGAGTTAGAGAAAACTTGCCTATACCGTCGATTACTGCTACGCAATATAATTTAATCGTTTTATTGTAAAGACCTATCAGTTATAAGATTGATCTTTCAATTAGTATAACATATTTATTCCATTATACTATTACTTTAAAAGTAAACCATCTAACACTTAACCACATAGTCAAATATTAAATAATCTTAACACTAAACATATTCACAAGTCTAAACCTAGTACAGATCGAGTCTTTAATAGTATTCAATACAGTATACTTAGTGGTTTCCCACAAACAATTAACAAATTAGTTTTCATCTCGTCTACATTATTTTCACAGTGAGTTAGATCGGTTACTAATTCGTATATACTTCCCCATATGAAGGAGTCGTTTAACCCAGCTACTATACATCAACCATTAAATGGTATGATTGCACTACCTTAGACTTAACACTTACTCGTTCATTTATAAGTTATTATTATAACTCGGTAAACTGTTTACTATTTCAACAAATCAACCTCCTCATTTTAGTAAACTGAAATCAATCTATCTTCTCTTCCTAACCTTATAAGTTTTTATTTCAGCAAGCTGAAATCAAATTGTCTTCCTAACATTTTCAGTTTTCATTTTAGCACCATGAATTGTTCATTTTAGGAATCTGAAATTCCTTTTTCACAAAAATACCAAAACAGCTTATTATTTTCCTATCCTTTGGCCAATCATATATACATATATTCCATATACAAAAAGTATTTCTCTGGAAATTTTCAACTCCCTTAAGTATTTTTTCAAAAATCCATTTCTAATTATTTCCTTAAGAAATTAGCTACCTCACGCTTAACTCCAAAAATTCCCAACTCTTGGCTGGATCTTACACATGTTAACGTGAGATTACAGTTTAAATTTCGTGGCCATCGGAGTTATACAACTCCGATTATAGCAATTTTTGTCGAAAAAACACAAATATTGAAATGGTCATAACTTGCTCAATTTAAGTCGGAATGAGCTCATTTTTGGACACATCCTACTTTATCTCATATATTTTAACGTCCCAAAAGATTGGAATTTATTTCATAAAATAAGTCACCGAAATTGCCCTTACAATTTCCGGACAGATTGCTCAAAGTCATTTTTTAGATTTTACGTCCTTTGCTAATTTCAGTCCACACGAAAATCTATAACTCCTTTTTCAGCGATTCCACTTGGAAAAGTTAGAAGACTTATATATCTAGCACCAAAAATTGACCACACTCACAAATTCAAAACACAATAGAAGATATGGTCTTTCATGTTGCGTTTTCTAAAAATCTAATTTTTCCTTATTGATTTTTAAGAAAACTTCTATATTCTCACCTAACAACCCACATAACCTATCATCAATCACAAAAATACATACCAATACATCATATACACATGAATCTAACATGATCCATGATCTAATACCTCAAATAATCACCAAACACAAGATAAAATCAATCAAGGCTAGAAAAATTAGATTTTCTCACCTTTGAAAAACTTATTTCCTATTTCTTAATTTAGATCTAACTTTTGATCATCAAAAGGTTTAGATCTAAACATGAAACACTATCAAATACATAGATCCAAGGTTTTTGAGCCTCAAAATCATAACCTTACTAAAATCAAAACTTCAATCAAACTAAAAAAAAAATTAGACTATATAAGTAAAGATTTTTGGTTATACCTTAGCTTTTCTTCCTTCTTCTTCTCCATAAGCTTGGTTAGAAAACTATGGAACATCAAAACTCTCCCTCTCTTTCTTTCCTTTCTTGTCCGAAATCTTCTTTCTCTCTCTCTTGCTCCTTACCCGTTTCTTCTTTCTCTCTCACTTACCTTAGAAAATAAAGTGAGAATACCAAATGAATAATTAAGTGGCTAGCAAAATGAGTATATACAAAATATCTATCCATATCTTTTATCAATCTTATCCCTTCTCTCCCATTATTGCAAGAGATTGCTTACAAGAAAAGGAAAAGGTGTTGGCTTTATAAGGGAGGTGACACCTAGCAAAGCACTCCACCAACTAAAGTAACATAATTATAACATACATCTCCCTTTTCTCTACTTACAAAAATCGGCCACATGCTCTCCTTTTACTTCATATTTGCTTTATATAATACTTAATATAATGACTAAGATATCCCTCCTTAAGTGCGCTTGAGTTGGGCTTTAAGTTAATTCTTTTTGGGCTTGCATTTTATTCTTAATTTACTTACTAACTAAAATAAATTTGGGCTTCCACCAATAATTAAATTGGGTCATCACTATACTTGTCTTATATATGATATATTGGGCTAGATTAATATGCTTAAATAAATAATTGGGCTACTTAAATCACTTACTCTCCTTAGTCCATTAAATCTCTTATCACTAGAACTAAGGCTCAACATTTTTGATATATACATATTCTTAATTATCTTTATATACAAAATAAATGTATACACATTATATAATGTATATTTATTTAATCATACACATAATTCACATAATCATCTAATATGTTGATACATATTTCATAAATCTCTTCGATTAGGTCACTAGTATATAGTTAAGATACTAGAACAATTAAATAAGGATAACACTTGAGGTTATTTAATTCAGATACCTAATTTATATATTAGGTCACCAAACTTGATAGATATCGTAGTACCATATCTTTAATATTTCTTCAAGTACAATTTAATTCTAGGGTTTAAAAATTTTATAAATCATATATTCTCTATTCTCACTCAAATAGTAAAACATCTAGGTCCTTCTTTAAAAATTTTAAATTATTACTCTATTTTCACTCTAGGTTTTATCCTTTAACCTTTATTTTAATCATTTAAGATCTTGTAAATTTCTGGTTGTCACAGGGGGCGTCACAGTGTGTTCGTCCACCAGGATGCGAACCCGTCGGTCACTGATTACTGGACTTCGGTGGCGATTAAGTTCAAGTGAGGCTCAGGAAAGGTACCACTCAGATCCGCTCCAATTGAAAGATCGGATTAGCTTCCCATCCAGTAGATTGCGATGATTTGGGAACCTCCATGCCGAAAAGCCCGTGAGAGTAAACTTAAGATAGGTCAGCCTCTGATAAACCAAATGCGAAGGGATGGCTCTTTATACCTTTCCCTTTCAATTCCATGTCAAATATCAAATATTGTAAATATCAATTCCTGTCAAATGTTGTAAATTGTAAATTCTTCTATGTCTATCGTAAAATATCAAATCCTATTATAATATCCTGTCATCAAAATAATTGGCCTCTTTGTTGCAGGAGAATATTACAAAACCCCAAAACCTGACGCATTCCATTGTATGCATACTGTTCGGGTTTATCAAGACTAAACTCCCTACTTTTATTGTAGGTAAGATTGGTCCCACTGCCAGATCCAAATCTAAGAAGGCAACAAGCATACCCACTAACATGGAAGGAAGCCTGCAACAGGGGACAGGCTTTGTGTCTCAAGAAGAATTCGTGGGGCTTAGAAATCAGATAGTAGAATTAACTGTTTTCTTGAAAGAACAGAGAAAAAGTACTCAGGGTCAACAAATACCCAATTAAACAGAGTCCTCCGAACAAGGTGGCGGTAAGGGTACTGAACAGAAAAAGGAAGCTCAGATTCCTGAACCCCGAAATAATAAAAAAACCAACAAAACCCCTGAAATCATCAATCTCAAAGAAGATTGAGAGACTGGGGATATCCGAAAGAAAGTCCAACAAATGGAAGAAACTATCTGGTCAATCAAAGGGACTGGATCATTCAGAAGTTTCAACTATTCAAACCTTTGCATCTTTCCCAGGGCTCGGTATCCAGACAAGTTCCAGATCCCAAATTTTGAAAATTATGATGGATTGGGAGATCCTTACACTCACTTGAAAGTATTCATTGGAGAACTCGGATCCTATGCAGAGGATGAGAAGCTGAGAATGCAGTTGTTTCAAAAGAGTCTGACCGGAGAGGCTAGAACCTGGCATGCTCGACTGGACAATTCCAAAATCCATAGCTGGGAAGAGCTAGCCCATGCCCTCCTAAATCAATATAGCTTCCACTTACAAATGGCTCCGGACAGATACCAGATTACCAAGGTTAAAAAGTAGAATAGTGAGTCATTCAAAGAATACGCCTAAAGATGGAGACGTCTAGCTGCTCAAGTCATCCCCTCAATGACAAAAATTGAGATGGTAATGACATTTATTGACATACAAGAAGCTCCATTCTATTAACTATTCTAAAAAATGATCAAACATAGAGAAATGGTTGAGATTGGGTTGAAGTCTAGAAAAGATCAAAGACCTTAATGCCTTAGAAGCCGTGGCTGAACACATTCAGGCGAGAAATTATGGGAATAATCTTCAGAGAGTTCATAAGAAGAAAGAAGAGGATGTATCATTGGTACTACCAGGTCAGACTCAAAAAGGCAGCCAAAGCCTGCCCATTCAAAGGAAAATTTATTTCCCTTTTCAAACATCTATACAACCTTCAAATCCTACATTCCAAAGGACTGGAGAGGCTAAACGTCGAAGTACATTTACACCCTTAGGGGACTCACTCGAGAATATACTCAAGCTTTTGACAACCCAGAGGAAAATTGCTCAGCTCCTTCCACTGGCCAATTCGAGTGGGAAGAATTTTAACCCAAGAAAGAAATGTACTTATCATTTTGGAGCTCCAGGCCATGATACCCAAGAATGTTGGTCTCTAAAGCACAAGATTCAAGACCTGATAGACAGTAGTGAGATCGTGGTGATAAAACTAGAATAGCCACGTGTTCAAGGTAACTCTTTGCCTCAACACAATGAGGAGGGAGTCAACATAATCAGTATGGGGAATGGAGAAGGTTCCAAATACCTCAAATATGTAGGGGATTCTCCACAAATAAGCAAAGATAGCTCTGACAAATGGGACTATTTAGAATGCCAGTTTTTGATAGAACGAGAAACAAAGTCTATCGAGGAACAAATTGGTCAACTGTCAGAACTGATGGTATACCAACACCAAGTGACGAGACAGTTGATAACTTAAGTCAACCAAAGGAGAACAAATCCTCCCATACCCAAAATTCTTCCAATTGCAAGGAAGGATCACTATCGGTTTCATGAACACGAAACATGGGCAGACAAAGTTGCTAGAGAAGAATGAGTCCGAGCTCATAGAGAGTTTACTTTCAAGAGAAAGTTCATAGCTTTGGATTAGCCTATGGAAGAAATTCTCCAGATGTTGATAAATGAGGGAAAAGTCACACAGCTATTACCTCCAGTGGACCCTCGATCAAGGAAGTTCAATCCTTCCAAAATATGTCAATATCATTCCAACAATTCTGGTCATGATATAGATGAATGTTGGGGAAGTCGTCACCTAATTTAGAACTTAATTGAAAGCGGTGAACTGCTAAAAGCAAGTCTAAACAATGGCTTCCCTGGTGAAAAAGTAATTTTTCCTCCTCTGATATGGAGTTTGAAAGATATTGTGGCAGTCATTTCCTGTGAGAAAAGGACACAACTGTCGTACCCCTGACAATTCAAGGAAAAGGGGACAAAGGAAAAAAGAATCCTTTGAAAGTGGCTGCACAAGAACCACTGATGTTGCCATTCAGACCGCAGTATCCCTTGATCAGCTTAAAAAGAGTCCCATGGAACTATTGGGAAAGCGACGGAACAACATCAAATCATATGGCTTCTATATCAAAGGAAAACTTGTTGTATCTACCTCAGTAATTGATAAAGCCAGTCACCAACGCCAAGGGTAGAGTGCCTGAGGAAAAGATTAAAGAATTCCTCAGTAAAATGGGGCATAATGAAGCCAAGGTGGTGCAAAGATTAAGAGAGGCACCCCGATAAATATCCATTCTGAATTTGGTCTTGTCTTCAGAAGATCATCGCAAACTCTTAATGCAAGTGCTAGGAATAAGTGCATATGCCTAAGGCAGTGGACACAGAAAAGTTCTGTCACTTGATAGAGCATATTTTCAACAGCAATGTGATATCTTTCACTGACGATGACATACCAGCAAAAGGGACTGGTCATTACAAGTCATTGCATATAGCAGTGATGTCCTCTAGATATGTGATAGGGGACGTATTGATCGATGGAGGTTCTTTCCTAAACATCTGTCCCTATAACACTTTGGAAAGAATGAAGATCAGTCCGAATCGAATTCAGAGTAGCCATATAGTCATAAGAGCCTTCGATGGGTCTCGATGGAATGCTATAGGAGAAATTAAACTCCCCGTGGAGATTGGTCCACATACCTTCTACGTATCTTTCCAAGTGCTGAGCATCACCACAGGATATAATTTAATATTGGGAAGACCGTGGATTCATATGGCAGGAGCAGTCCCATCCACCTTTCATCAACAAGTCAAATACATCATCAATGGAAATCTGGTCACTGTTAATACCAAACCAGAGTATCCTGTCTGCATACAAGGCGATATACCTATGATCAGTCTCAACAAAGAAGTTGAGCCAGCCAGTTTTCAAGCCTTCGAAGTGAGCAGCACTCACCATCGACCTATTGAGGCTCCATCCTTGAAGCCAATAATTTCATCCGAAGTGATGTTTGTCTATAAAGAAATGATATCTTTGGATTTTTGTCCCGAAAAAGGACTAGGGAAAAATCAACAAGGGATCAAATATCCTATTCAGATACCTAGCCAGACAAGGAAGGCTGGATTAGGCTATTCCTTTGGATCAAATCACAAGAACCTGCACAAGCATCAGCCGGTTCAAGCATCCACCATTTTGCTACCAATCTCACGCATGCTGGATTCGTGAAGCCAACAAGGAAAGTTCCTGCTTCTATGTCAGGTATGCTGATCCTTAAGATCAAACCCGTCAGCGAGAAAGAAATCCAAATTCCTGTTAAGGAAAGCAGGGAAAAGAATGATAGGTTCCTACAAGATCGATTTGTAAAGATGTATTTTCTGGCACATACTGAGGGTATTAATGATAATATCCCAGATGATGACTATTCAGAAGATCATGTCCTAATTCCTCGCATTAACAGGGATAAGAAGAACAGTTCAAAGAAAAAAACTGACCCTTATGTGAATTCAGTCATGGTCATCATCAAAGAGGAGGAGGATAATAGCAACTCCTTCATCATCTTAGTCAACAAGGACCTGACCCTAGACAATTGGAGCAGCACTCCGTGCATCAGTAGTAAAGGGTAAAAGGGCAAAGAATTCATATGCCCTGAAGTGTAGATATTATATACTGCTTACTTTTGTTGCATAGTACTAGCAGTTACTTTTGGCATGCTTTCATTGATGCTTTGTATGACTAAATAATTTCATATATTAAGTGAAAGTATTTTGATGAATTGCCAAGTCTCAATGGTGACTACAACTTTAATATAGAACTGGACTTTGACTTGATGAAGATTGATTAAGAAGAGACATATGACTATGAGGTGCTTGAGGAGATCAAAGAATGGGTCAAAGATAAACCCAAACCAAACCTTAATCAAACCACCACAGTCAATATCGAAACCTCGTAAAATCCTAAAGAAATCCAAATAAGCAACGACCTTACCCTAAACTAGATGACAGACCTGATTGAACTCCTAACTCAGTTCCAGGATGTGTTTGCATGGTCACATGAAGACATGGTCGGCTTGTCTACTGACATTATCATTCAACGACTACCCATTAAAGAGGGATTCAAGCCTGTCAAATAGAAACTCGGGAAACTAAAGGCTTAGTGGAGTCTGAAGGTCAAAGAAGAAGTTGTCAAGCAATTCAAAGCAGGCATTATCATAGTCTCAACCTACCTTGAATGGTTGTCCAACATAGTTCCTGTACCTAAGCCCGGAGGGAAGGTACGAGTATGTATGGATTACTCGGATTTGAACAAAGATTGTCTCAAAGATGACTTCCCAGTACCTTTCATCCACATACTGATAGACAACACGGCGTAGTATGGCATGTACTCATTTATGGACTGCTTCGCTGGATATCATTAAATCATGGTTACCGAGGAAGATAGGGAGAAAATAGCCTTCATCACTCCTTAGGCAACTGTCGACGTCAGGAAAAAATCTGCGGGTCAGGTCACAACCCGGATCATTTTCTCTTCCTAAGTTATCTCTACCCTCACTCTTTTTATTTGTGAAAAAGGTTTTGAAGGATTTTTTAGGAAAAGGCCAACATGTATCATGTCGACGATTGAACGTTTTACAGAGTCGCTAGTTGGTAGATTTGAAATGGTTGTACCAACTCAACCGAGTTTTGTTTGAAAAGAGGCCCAATTGCTGGACACTGTCAAAACTTGATCTTTGAAACCAAAATTTTAAGCTCGGGGCTTGGTTAAGTGTGGGGAAGGTGTTAGGTTGAACGGATTATTACTGGTTAAAAAAATTATCTTAGGCCTTTTTGAATTTTTAACAATTAATTTATAGTGTTAGAAATTAATAAGCAGAGTTAGAAAAATTCAATCACACAATGCACAGAGATTTATCTAGTTCACAATATACAGCACGGGTATATTGCTACGTCCAGTCTCAAGCTCCTCTCCAGGGCTTGAGATCATATTACTCCCAGTAATAAATGCTCCTTCACTAGGTGGAGAAACCTTTACAAAGTTTTATAGATCAACTTACAACTCTTCACAACTAACTATCTTGGACAGCGAACTCCCAGCTCCTTCCTCAAGCTTAGTTGAACCTTCTTTTAGAGCTCAAAACTATTCTATCACCTGGTCTTGAAGCAACAATCTCTTCCTCACCTCACAAGTTTACTAGAGATCCAACTCCCAGCTGACCTCTCTAAGACTCTGGCCTTGGTCAAAGAATTCTTGTCTTTCTCACAGATATAAAATAAACTGACTCTACCCTTTTCCTTTTACAAAAGATTATTTTAAGTTTGCTTCTAAAGTAAGCAGATAAAGTTTAGTACAGACTTATAAAAGTTTAAATAACTTTTATAGTAGAAGCTTCTCAGATAAGCAGATATATAAGTTAAGATCAAATAATAAAAGTTCAAGACTTTTATATGAAATGCTTCAGATAAGCAGATATGTATTTTACGATCAAATGATAAAAGTTCAAGACTTTTATATGGAATGCTTCAGATAAGCAGATATGTAGTTTATGATCAAATATAAAAGTTCAAAGACTTTTATGTGAGATGCTTCAAATAAGCAGTTTTATAAAGAATTTCTTTTCTTTTGATAAAGAATATTTTTCTATGGATTAAATTCTTGTAAAAAAGATTTTTCTTTATAAAGAGTGTTTCTATGGTTTTGAAAAGATATAACTTTGATTTCAGAAAATCATATAAAATCACTTATAGTGTAACAAGTATTTTTGTTAGATAAGTAAATTTATACTTAAAATATTTGTTTATGACAGTTTATCAAATATAACAGATTTATCAATTATATAGCACTTGGTGAATATTGTTTCACCCACGTATATATATTATATTATATTTAATCTATGTTATGAAAATTTGGCCACTCAGAATTTAAAGACCGTTTCGGAGTGTTTTTAATAACTTCCGAATTTACCCGGTATCTAAGTGCAGACCAAATTATGTGCTTCACAATCTGATACCTATATAAATATTTTTTCAATACTTATATAATATATCAATATTAATAAAAATCCACTTAGGATTTAAAGACCCATTCAGAGAATTTTTAATAACTTCCGAATTTTCCCGGTATCTAAGTACGTACTTTTTACAATATTTAATAGATTAAATATAGATATATATAAATGTGTATAACAATTAAGTATGATAATATTCACCCACTTATATATATTATTTATATTTTATCTATGTTGTGAAAAAATTTGGCCGCTCAGGATTTAAAGACCGTTTCAGAAAATTTTTAATAACTTCCGAATTTACCCGGTATCTAAGCACTGACCAAACTGTTTATTTCACAATCTGATAATTATATAAATATTTTTCAATACTTATATATAATGTATCAATATTAATAAAAAGCCACTTAAGATTTAAAGACTGCTTTGGAGAATTTTTAATAACTTCCGAATTTTCCCGGTATCTAAGTACAAGCTTTTTAATAATATTTAATAGACTAAATATAGATATATATATAAATGTGTATGACAATTTATCTTTAATATATCTATATATATAAGCAGTTATGAGATAATATGAAAGCAGAAATTTAATGACTTATCTCAACTACTTTGACCAATTTAATCTTCTTTCAAGAGATAGAACTTTGGAATAGAAGATTTAGAGAAATCTTTTTGCAGAGAGATTATGTAGGCAAGGAGAGTATAACTTTTCTTTGTTTGTGAATTGATAAGTTTAGAATGAATGAAAAGCCTCCTATTTATAGGATTTTGAAGTTGAGGGCAAAATGATAATTTTCAAAATTTGATTTTTGAATCAACAGTCCGGATTGAAGAATAAAGGATTGGATGGTTTGGATTTAAAAGAAGGCACACGGATTGCTCCAAATATGGAAATCATTTTTTTTCAAAATCAAAGGCTTAAGCCTTTTTCAAATTTAATAGGCTCATCTCCATATTCGGTCCAATCAAAAGCAAGAGGCCAAGCCTTTTTCAAACAATCCAAGCACATCTCCATATTCGGTCCAATGGCAAGATGGTGGCCAAGCTTTTTATTTTTTAAAAAAACATGCAAGCACATGATTCCTTCTTTAAACTTTCAGCATACATGCATTTAGGCACACACACAGCATACACACGTCACACACATGTCACACACATACCACACACATGCATTTCGGTCGCATGCATGCATTAATATATATATATATATATTATAATGCATGTACTTCATATATATATATATATATATATATATATATATATATAATAAATGATTTTTGAAATATTTTTTGCCTAATAATAATTTTGTTTAGAAAACCATTTTGGTAAGGAATAGGAATCTCCTTGCCTTAGGAAATGTTAATTTCTGAATAAATTTAACTAACACTTAATAATTAATTTATCAAGGTCAAGAAAAATAAATTCAATTTTAGGATGAAAAATAATTTTTGATAGGAATAAAATAGGACAATTAAAATCAATTAATAATATTAATCCTATAGAGAGGATTTTACTTATTTTATATTAATCCTATTTACTAAGTTTGTTATCATCAACATCATCAAAATAAACTGATTTGTTTGGAGACCTATCAATCTCCCCCTTTTTGATGATGACAACAAACCAAAAATATTTTGATCTTATAACTGCTCCCCCTTAGTAACTGCTCCCCCTCAATGTGTATACTAGTTTTTGAAAATCCCAGATTTTTCAGAAAAAAATTTAACTCCACAAAATTTCAGTAGTGTGCAAAGCAGTGACATACATAGAAGTTATATGGCAGTTATAGCACCGTATATATTTTTCTTCTCCCCCTTTGTCATTACAAAAAGTGGAGAAATAAAAATTGTCAGAATTGTAGAACCTGCAGAAAATGTCAGTAATAACAGTTAAAACCTGCAAAAAAGTTAGTAACTAAATTTGTAAACCTGCAAAAAGGTTAGTATTGGGTAATAAGGGACCAGCAGTAGAAAAACAGTACTAGGCTATTGCATGCATAATTAGTATTTGTTAGTATTATAATACAGTCATCCTGAATAGTTAGTTAGTATAAATAAATATATATATATATATATATATATATATATTAAATAAGAATAAATGGTTAAAAAATTTAAAAATTGATTATTAAATATATAAATAATTAATATTTATGGAGAAAGTATATAATATAAATATTATTATATAATATTTTTATAATTAATATAAGTGTATAATTATATTGATAATTGAAATATTCATAATAATTATAAATAACAAAAAATATATTTTTAAATTAACAAGGTATATATGTATATTATGTGAACTATAAAGTATAAAAATATTTATATATTATAGAAATACAAAAATATTTAAACAAATAACAATTAATATGATTATTAGTTATAAAGAGTAAAAAATGTTTAAGATATTTATATCTTTGATAACTTTAATTTTAAAATATATAAATATTTATAAATACTATAATTACATAAATATATATTTATACTATAAATTTAACTTTTAGAAATACTAATAGTTTTAATAAAAATATTTACCAAAAAAAATAATAATTAGGTTGAGGTATCTAACATACCTAAATCCAGACGCAATTTGCAAAATCTTTCGGAGCTTAAAGGTTTTGTGAAAATGTCTGCAATGTTTAACTCTGTGTCGATATGTTCTAACTTGATAATGCCACTTTTTACATGATCGCGTAAAAAAATAATGTTTAAAATCTATATGTTTCGATCTAGCATGTAATACAGTATTTTTACTTAGATTTATAGCACTTGTGTTATCACATAAAATTAAGACACCGTTAAACTTTTTATTGTAATCAACCAGGGTTTGTTTCATCCACAATATCTGTGCACAACATCGTGCAGCAGCTATATATTCTGCTTCGGTGGTTAAGATGGATACTGAGTTTTGTTTCTTAGAGAACCAAGAAACTAAGCATCCACCCAGAAACTGACACGTGCCACTTGTGCTTTTTCGATCAACATGATGACCGGCATAGTCAGAGTCTGAGAAACAAACAAGATCAAATGGTTGACTCTTAGGACACCATAGACCTATATCTGTAGTTCCCTTTAGGTAACGAAATATTCTTTTTACTGCAATCAAGTGTGATTCCTTAGGGTTTGATTGGAGCCTAGCACATTTACAAACACTGAACATGATGTCAGGTCTACTGGCTGTAATATATAGAAGACTGCCAATCATTCCTCTATACTTCTTTGTGTCAACACTTTTTTCGTTTTCATCAGCAGTTAATTTATTAGTGGTTAACATAGGAGTGTTAAAAGGTTTTACAGATTCTAATCCAAATTTCTTAATCATTTCTTCGCAATATTTAGATTGAGAGATATGAATACCTTTTTCTCCTTGCTTAATTTGCAATCCTAGGAAGAAATTTAATTCTCCCATCATGCTCATTTTAAATTCCTTACTCATGCTTTCAGAGAAATCATTGCATATAGAAATGTTAGTGGATCCAAAAATAATATCATCAACATAGATCTGTAAAATAAGGATATCATCATTTTTATATTTTGTGAACAGAGTGGTATCGACGGTACCCCTTTTAAATCCATCTTCTAACAGGAATTTACTTAACCGTTCATACCATGCTCTTGGGGCCTGTTTTAAATCATATAAAGCTTTATGCAGTTTATACACATAATCAGGACAATTAGTATCTTCAAAACCTGGAGGTTGTTTAACAAAAACTTCCTCTTCAATAATACCATTTAAAAATGCGAATTGGACATCCATTTGAAATAGTTTAAAATTTTTATGGCATGCAAAGGCTAGTAGCATTCGTATAGATTCAATTCTAGCAACAGGAGCATTTTATTGTAATCAATTCCTTCTACTTGATTATACCCTTGTGCAACTAGTCTTGCCTTATTTCTTATGACAGTTCCATTTTCATCTAATTTATTACGAAAAACCCATCGAGTTCCAATAATAGAAGTTTCTTCAGGTTTTGGAACTAATTCCCAAACTTTGTTCCTTGTGAATTATTCAAGTTCATCTTGCATGGCTATAATCCAATCTTCGTCGAGTAATGCGTCTTTTATGTTTTTAGGCTTGATTTGAGATAAGAAGGGTAAGTGACCAGCTAGATTTTGAGCTTGTGATCTAGTAAGAATTCCTTTATCGATATCGCCAATTACATTATAGGATGATTTCTAATGACAGGTGTTTCCTTGGGTAAGTCATTTAACTGTGGATTAAGATTTTCAAGAGGATTGACATTGACAGGTAGAGATGTATTGTCTATTTTTAGTTCTTCCATATTTCTAAGAATGTCTTCAATGACAACATCATTATCTACGAGCTCTTTAAATTTAGGAGGAGGTTCAGATTCATCAAAAGTTACATTCATTGACTCCTTAACGACTAGTGTTCTTTTGTTGAATACTCTATAAGCCTTACTGTTAAGTGAATATCTCAGAAATATTCCTTCATCAGATTTGGGATCGAAATTCACCAAATACAGTTTCGTGTTTAAAATAAAACATTTAATCCCAAACACACGAAAGTAATTTATTTTTGGTGTTCTCTTATAATAAAGCTCATAAGGTGTTTTTAACAACACTGGTCTTAGCAAGACTTGATTTAGGATATAACAAGATGTTGCAATTGCTTCAGCCCAAAAGTATTTAGGCAAGACGGTATTCATTTAGCATAGTGTTGGCCATTTCTTGTAAGGTACAATTTTTTCTTTCTACCACACCATTTGACTGTGGTGTGTATGGAGCAGAGAAGTTATGGCTTATACCGTGCTCATCACAGAATATTATAAAATCAGAATTGTCAAATTCTTTTCCATGATCAGACCGAATATAAACAATAGAGTTTCCCTGTTGATTCTGGATTTTCTTGCATAATGCAGAAAAGGAATTTATCGCTTCATTTTTGAATTTTAGAAAGTCAACCCAAGTGAATCGTGAATAGTCGTCAACCAAGACTAGAATATAAACAGCACCCCCCATGCTGTGTTTAGGGATAGGACCAACCAGATCCATATGTAAGAGTTCTACTGGTCGAGAGGTTAACACTGTAAGCTTAGGTTTATGAGATGCATGTATTTGTTTTCCTAATTCACAAGCTTCACAGATATGGTCTTTTAGAAATTTTATTTTAGGAAGACCACGGACATGTTCCTTAGAAGATATGTTATTTATTAATTTCATGTTGATGTGTCTTAACCTACGATGCCACAACCATGGATTGTCATTGGCAGATTCAAGACACACATTGTCAAGATGTGAGTATGTATCTAGGTCACACGTGTACACATTTTGACTTCTAGGACATAATAGAATCAATTTATCAGATTGGTCAAATATTAAGCAATTATGAGGACTGAAGGTTACTTTAAAACCACTATCACATAATTGACTAATTGATATAAGATTATACCTGAGTCCTGTGACTAATTGAATATTTAGAGATGGTTATGTGTTTATTGCCAACACTTCCAACTCCAATAACTTTACCTTTGTTGCTGTCACCAAATGTTACATCACCACAGTTTGTAGCTTGAAGATTGTTCAGCTTTGTTTTGTCGCCTATCATATGTCTTGAACAACCGCTATCAAGGTACCACTTGTTTGTACTAAAATTAGTTGTGAGACATACCTGCAACATATATTAAATTCACAGACTGGTACCCTTTAATGAGAAGGGTCCTTCAGGTAAGTTTTCTATTTTGTATAAGGATCATTTAAATTTTCCTTTACAAAATTTGGTACAGGATAATAAGTATTAGTAGACACAATTGTTCTATGAGTAGCAGGTCTGTAAAATGCACGTTTTGCTCTATTAATGAATCTTGAAGGATTTTGATGAATGTTTCTAGATGATCATTCTTGAGATTTTCTTATTGTGATTATGGGTGTATTGTTAATTCCTTTTGGTACCCAAATCATTTTCCCTTTATAGTTTTTGTTTTTGGCATTACATGAATAAACAGAATGATCATTTTTGTTACAGTAAGAACATTTTGAAAAAGGAGATGCATGACTTTCTTTTTCTTTGCTTTTAACATGGTAGAGTCCTTTATCTTTTGTTTTACTAGACTCTTCGACATATCTTAATCCTTCTTTGTTAAAACCACATCTTTGTTGACTGAGCATAACATCAAGATTTTCTTTACCTTTTGTAAATTTTAGGACTGTAGAGTTTAAATCATCCCGTTCTATAGTCAATATTCTAAGTTGATTTATTAAGTTAGATTCTTTATTTTGTTGAGAGGAATTTTTCTCTTTGACTATTTCAATTTCTTTACTTAACTCTTGATTTAGTGTTTGAGAATCTTCAATTAGTACAGCAAGAGTTGAATTTTCAACTTCAAGATTTTCAACAGAAATAATATGTGTTGAATTTTCTATTTCAAGATTTTATTTTTATTTTTTAATTTCTCTAGTTCTTCTTTTAGTACAGAGTTTTCTGAAGATTCATTTTCTAGTTTCTCATTTTCTTCTTTTAAAGTTTCATTAATTATGACTAGATTTCAATTTTCTATTTCTAAATTTCTATTAGTTTTAATTAATTTTTCAAATGAAATTTTTAGTTTAATAAAGTCTTCTTTAATTATTTCATTATCTTCATAAAGACAATTGCATGCTTCTTGTAGTTCATGATGTTCTTCATTTATATTATCTAGACTAAGTGTGACAAATGAAGTACTAGGTAATTGATGTTCTGAATTTACCTCGAATTTTGGTGATGATTCTTTGTCTGCCATTAGACATAGATTTGTGATTTCCTTGGGTTGTTCAGCAATTCCTTCTTCATCACTTAGATCCCAGCCTTCTTCAGCAACTAGCACTTTGTTGTTGGCTAGCTTAGGACAGTCCTTCTTGAAGTGTCCTGGATGATTGCACTCGAAGCATGTATTTGAGTTTTCATTTGAGTCAGCATTTCTGAAATTGTTGTTGTTGGCTTTGAAGTTTGCTCCTTGTGCTTTTGGTTTGAAGGCTTGCATGTTTCTGAAGTTGTTGAAGTTGTTGTTTGTTTTCATAAAGCCTTTCCTGTATCTTTTTGCTTTACTTTGGATTACTCTCCTGAGTTATCTTGATAATAGAGCAACTTCATTATTATCTAGACTCAGGAGTTCTTCATTTAACTCTTCATCATCACTTTCTTGATCAACTAGTAGAGCTTTGAAGGCGATCCCTTTCTTTTTGAGATCTATGTCTGATCCTGCTTTTTCGACTAGCATGTCGACTTCATGAGCACGAAGATTTCCAATAAGGCTGTCAAGAGGATATGCAGTTAGATCTTGCATTTCCTTAATGGTTGTGACCTTCATTTTCCATACGGATAGAAGAGCTTTGAGGATTCTTCGATTCTTCTCATTTGTTGTGTAAGCTTTTCCCAGTTGTTCCAGTTCATTAATAATTCTGGAAAAGCGTATTTCCATATCAATGATTTTTTCACCTTCTTCTAACTTGAAGCTTTCATACTCTTGGATTAGAGCATCTTTTCTGGTTTCTTTGATGTGATTGGTTCCTTCATAGGTTACAATCAACTTCTCCCATATTTCTTTAGCATTCTTGTAGTTGCTAACTCTTTTATATTCTTTTTCTATAAGAGCACTGGTAAGCACTTGCTCGGCTTTGACAGCTATATTCATGGTCTCCTCATCTTCAGTGGTGAATTCATTAGCATCTTTCTCAATGATCTTTTCACCTTCAATTTTTGTGAGAATCTTTACACCTCGTTCTATTGCCTGTCAGATTTTGATTCCTTGTGACTTGGCATAGATTTTGAATCTATTCTTCCAGGTGGCAAAGTTTGTGCTATCAAATAGTGAAGGTCTAGATATTGATAGTCCTTCTCCACAACCGGTAGCATTATAGGCCATAGATGGATCTACTCTTAGATATGCATGTATTCACTTAACAAATAAGTTAAAGAGCACTACTCTGATACCAATTGAAAGTCCAATAATAATCTAGAAGGGGGGTTGAATGGATTATTACTATTTAAAAAAATTATCTTAGGCCTTTTTGAATTTTTAACAAATTAATTTATAGTGTTAGAAATTAATAAGCAGAGTTAGAAAAATTCAATCACACAATGCACAGAGATTTATCTGGTTCACAATATACAGCACGGGTATATTGCTACGTCCAGTCTCAAGCTCCTCTCCAGGGCTTGAGATCATATTACTCCCAGTAATAAATGCTCCTTCATTAGGTGGAGAAACCTTTATAAAATTTTATAGATCAACTTACAACTCTTCACAACTAACTATCTTGGACAGCGAACTCCCAACTCCTTCCTCAAGCTTAATTGAACCTTCTTTTAGAGCTCAGAACTATTCTATCACCTGGTCTTGAAACAACAATCTCTTCCTCACCTCACAAGTTTACTAGAGACCCAACTCCCAGCTGACCTCTCTAAGACTCTGGTCTTGGTCAAAGAACTCTTGTCTTTCTCACAGATATAAAATAAACTGACTCTACCCTTTTCCTTTTACAAAAGATTGTTTTGAGTTTGCTTCTAAAGTAAGCAAATAAAGTTTAGTACAGACTTATAAAAGTTCAGATAACTTTTATAGTAGAAGCTTCTCAGATAAGCAAATATATAAGTTAAGATCAAATAATAAAAGTTCAAGACTTTTATATGAAATGCTTCGGATAAGCAGATATGTATTTTATGATCAAATGATAAAAGTTCAAGACTTTTATATGGAATGCTTCAGATAAGCAGATATGTAGTTTATGATCAAATATAAAAGTTTAAAGACTTTTATGTGAGATGCTTCAAATAAGCAGTTTTATAAAGAATTTCTTTTCTTTTGATAAAGAATATTTTTCTATGGATTAAATTCTTGTAGAAAAGATTTTTCTTTATAAAGAGTGTGTTTCTATGGTTTTGAAAAGATATAACTTTGATTTCAGAAAACCATATAAAATCACTTATAGTGCAACAAGTATTTTTGTTAGATAAGTAAATTTATACTTAAAATACTTGTTTATGATAATTTATCAAATATAACAGATTTATCAATTATATAGCACTTGATGAATATTGTTTCACCCACGTATATATATTATATTATATTTGATCTATGTTGTGAAAATTTCGACACTCAGGATTTAAAGACTATTTCGGAGTGTTTTTAATAACTTCCGAATTTACCCGGTATCTAAGTGCAGACCAAATTATGTGCTTCACAATCTGATACTTATATAAATATTTTTTCAATACTTATATAATGTATCAATATTAATAAAAAGCCACTTAGGATTTAAAGACCGCTTCGGAGAATTTTTAATTACTTCCGAATTTTCCCGGTATTTAAGTACAAGCTTTTTAATAATATTTAATAGACTAGATATAAATATATATATATATATATATAAATGTGTATAACAATTTATCTTTAATATATCTATATATATAAGCAGTTATGAGATAATATGAAAGCAGATATTTAATGACTTATCTCAACTACTTTGACCAATTTAATCTTCTTTCAAGAGATAGAACTTTGGAATAGAAGATTTAGAGAAAGCTTTTTGCAGAGAGATTATGTAGGCAAGGAGAGTATAGCTTTTCTTTGTTTGTGAATTGGTAAGTTTAGAATGAATGAAAAGCCTCCTATTTATAGGATTTTGAAGTTGAGGGCAAAATGATAATTTTCAAAATTTGATTTTTGAATCAACGGTCCGGATTGAAGAATAAAGGATTAGATGATTTGGATTTAAAAGAAGGCACACGGATTGCTCCAAATATGGAAATCATTTTTTTTCAAATTCAAAGGCTTAAGCCTTTTTCAAATTTAACAGGCTCATCTCCATATTCGGTCCAATCAAAAGCAAGAGCCCAAGCCTTTTTCAAACAATCCAAGCACATCTCCATATTCGGGCCAATGGCAAGCTGGTGGCCAAGCTTTTTATTTTTTTAAAAAACATGCAAGCACATGATTCCTTCTTTATACTTTCAGCATACATGCATTTAGGCACACACACAGCATACACACGTCACACACATGCCACACACATGCATTTCGGTCACATGCATGCATTAATATATATATATATATATATATATATTATATAAATAATTTTTGAAATACTTTTGGCCAAATAAGAATTTTGTTTAGAAAATCATTTTGGAAAGGAATAGGAATCTCCATGCCTTAGGAAATGTTAATTTCTGAATAAATTTAACTAACACTTGATAATTAATTTATCAAGGTCAAGAAAAATAAATTCAATTTTAGGATGAAAAATAATTTTTGATGGGAATGAAATAGGATAATTAATATCAATTAATAATATTAATCCTATAGAGAGGATTATACCTATTTTATATTAATCCTATTTACTAAGTTTGTTATCATCAACATCATCAAAATAAACTAATTTGTTTGGAGACCTATCAGAGAGGGTGATGGGAAACCTTAAGCGGAAGGTGAAGAATAGAGCTTATGTCGAGGGGTTGATATGTGAGGCATACAATTTTGATGAGATATCTACGTTTGTCTCAGACTACTTTCAGGACGAAGTTTTAACAAAGGCCAATCGAGTCTCGAGACATGATGATGGGGGCAATGTTGAACTAAATGGTCAGCTTTCTGTATTTGGTCTATCGGGTCATGCTTGTGGAAAAGGGGTGCGCATATTCCTATCTGAACAAGAATTACATGCGGCACATACTTACATTCTTCTCAATTACGAGGAGATTGACAAATTTGTGAGGTACACATGTAAATAACATATTTATCCCTTAACTTTCAATGACATGTAATATATATTCATATATCTTAATGTTTATAACATTGTATAGATCATACGATGACGAGTTAAAAGTGAAGCATCTCGGCATTACTGATAAAGATATTCAAATCAGTAGTGATAAACAATTTGCACTTTGGCTAAATGACAAAGTAAGTTAAGTTACTTAAGCACGACATATATATACTCCATATTAACTATGACTTCATTTAATAGGATGGAGTTTTTGTAGGCTTTTACTGCGGGGTCAATGATTTCGGCTAATGTACAAGTCCTAGATATGGGACCAGACAGGGACCAAATGAGCCGCAATGGTTACAAAATCAATGGTTGTGAATTTCATACTAAGGCATATGGTCGCGGTAAAAGAACAACGACTACTGGAGTGAGTGTCCAAGGAGATTGTTACAATGAGCTTGGTCGGGCCTTTTATGGGGAGTTAGAGGCAATCATAAAGTTGTCATACAAAGGGACGTACGAGGGTCATATTAACTTGTTCAAGTGTCGTTGGTTTGATTCAAAAAAAGGGATACGTGTTGACAGACATGGAATCGTCGATGTTGACCTCCATAGGTTCACGTACGCCAACGAACCGTTTGTGTTACCAACACAAACAGTACAAGTATACTACACTCCTAGTCCTGTTAGGAAAAGGGATAGACCGCCTCCAGATTGGCAAGTTGTACTTCATACTCCCGCGCACAAATGTGTACAAATAGTAGACAGGGAGATTTACCAAGAGCAGATGCTTCAGAGATAAATAATTATAAATGTGGAGGACGACAATGATGTAATCCAGTTAGATGGAGGAGATGAACCGAATGAATTGGAGCCTGAGTCACTACTTGTGCCAGATGACACTGATACTGAGGAGGAAGAGTTATTAACTGATACTGAAACTGAATTTGAAGCAGATGATGGTTATGAATCTGCAATGCGTAGAGGAGATAACTCTGGCTCAGACATTGATTAAAAAAATAAAATGTATGTCATTTTATGCAATTTCCTATCATTATTGTCAGACAATTATTTTATGCAATTTTCTGTCATTATTATCATTTTATATTCATATATGCATGTATTGTCATTATTGTCATTTTATATTCAAATATAACTCATAATAATATCTTGCAATTTGTAAAAATATAGATGGTTTCATCTTCAGCAACGTCGAAAAATTACGACTTGGGCCGAGGGCCTTATAATCACATGTCGAAGGCCCCTGCTAATTACAAGGTGTTCATCCAGATACTCGTGTTGGACGAAGATACTCGGCCGACCTATAGGTAGTCTTGTTGTATAGCTATATGAGCCTTGTACTTTTATATGGAGTTTTTGGATGACTATATGTTACTTACAAAGTTGAGATTTGTATATATTTCTTCATTCATATTGATTTTATATGGATGGATGTTGTATTAGTTGTGCTTTTATATGGATGGATGTTAAATTATTGTGCTTGTGTTGGGATTATATAAAACTTGGTTGGAAGTTTATATATACTATCTGTTGTGTGTTGGGATATAAAACAGGTACAAAACAGGTACAATTTTTTGGGAAATCTAGAAAATAAGTAAAAAAAAATCTATTTTTATGCATCTGCTCGCATGCGGTCGCTAATATATATTCGCGACCAATATTGGATCAGGGAGTTAGCGACCGTGTACGGTCGCTGATGGCGGTTGCTGACACGTGGTCCACGTCAGCCTTTCGACCCAGACAATGCTAACTCAGCGTAGTGACGGACCCGATCGCTAATAGCGGTCGCAGATAGGTCGGTCGCTAATAGTGGTTTCTTTTGAACATCTCAACTACCAGATATTATTCAATGGCTGTCAGCGATCGGGATCGGTCGCTGATGGCCAAATGCGACCGTATATGGTCCCTGATAGCCCTGTTTCTTGTAGTAAAAATAAGTTAGTGTATGTTAGAGTATGTTAATATATGTTAGTTTAAGTAGAAATGCATGCTTGGTTGTGGGAGTTTTGTATGTTGTGGGATTATGATGGATCCGAAGGTATAAGGATGGTAATGCGAGGAGTATATACGATATATATTCCTTGTATGTGATAATAGAACCTATAAAACAAGATTGAAGCATGTAAGCATGAAATCTAGATTTTTAAGTTTGAAAGCATGAGATGTGAAGTTAAATGTCATAAAATATGTAAGCCATGTATATGATTCAAATAGGTCATGTTGAACCTCTATGAAATACAGACATAACCCAAGTGGAATCATGGTAATCGGACATAAAACAAACCCGTAGCGGAACTTTCCGTAAAATATGCTGATCTGCAAACCCTAGCTTGGAAAAGCAATAAACTCAATTAATTAAATAATTTAGAAAATTGTACAAGATATCATATATTGAAGATATACAAGTTTATGAGATATTGGAAGTGATTTCAACTCATTTGGATGTAAAATGAACAAGATATGCAAGATTTAATCAAAAAGGGTCAAAAATCCAAATGTTGGAAAAATCAGATTTTTTTCTGATGGCTAGCGCCTAGTGCGCTTGGGCAGGCTTAAACCTAGGGCCTAGTGCGCTAGGCCATTTTTTGAGTTGGGTCGGTCCGGGTCCGGTCTGGTCCAGTCAAACGGGTCAAAACTTATTTTTTAAGATAAAATGAGATAAGATAAGATTAATAACAAGATAAAATAAAATAATAATTAATTAAATAATAATAATACTTAATTTGATTAATATTAAAAGATTTTATTAATCAAAGATAATTAAACAATTAAAGTAATTTAATTGTGAGTTAATTAAATAAAATTTATGATTAAAAGTTTAAGACTTATTTTACTTAAAGGAGATTAGAACAATTAAAATAATTTTAATTGTAATTCAATAAGTGATAATTAATCGAATATTCTTAAAGTATAAACAATTAAAACTAAATAAGGTATTAATTGTGAAACGAATAAACAATTAAGATAATACTTAATTGTATAACAATAAGACTTAGACCAATTGATAATAGTGAAGACTATTTCTAATTGTATAAATATGAACAATTAAAGTGACATTAATAAATATTTTAATTGTGAATAATAATTATTAAACAATTAAATACTTTCAAAGATTATTTAATTGTGAACCAATGAGACATTAATATGAATATCCCTAATTATAATTAAGGGAATTACTCAGATAATAATGAAGTACTATATTAATGATAGAGTGATAGAGATAACAATTAGAGAAACAATATATAATTATTTTAAGAAGTCTTAGATACCTAAGGCTAGTGTATTAGACCGATGTAGATTTATATGTTTATGTGTTGATAGAGATTAACCGTTATGATAACAATAGGTTAATAAAGGATAAGAAGTCAAGGCCGGAATTAATCAACGGCTCAGGCAAGTATCCTAACCTATGCATTTACTTTATGCAAGGAATCTATGATTATGCAAGTTTCCTAACTTCATTTGATTTTATATTGAATGCAAGTATTCGAACCTTACTCTTTATTGAGCACGTACTTAAGCGTGTACAATTATTGATCGTACAAGTAAATAATTGATAATATGATTCTTGTCTTATAAATTAATATTTCATAGCTCAATTTAAATCACTGATTATATTCTTCGAATCATGTTGCGAGTATTGAACTTATAAATTGTTCTTATATACATTGTAAAAGTTGTCTACGCCATTTGATTCGGGTAGACCAATATCATGAACTAGAAAGAGATCCAAACCAATTGCTTTGGTGCGGAATCTTATAAATCTATTGAGATGAACAACCCTCATTGAAGGAGAAACTATCTAACTGTCGGGGAACTGACGTGCGCACAAATAGCATATGAATATTATGCATAATGTAGGGTACTTGAGGCTGATCACCTGTTGTACTTGTTTATATCGGATTGTCAGTTAAACATTGTTAATTCTAGCAAGAGTTCTTGGTCCTTAGTGACTGCTCAGTATTAAACTTTATCTTTTGGAAAACGTTGAAACCTTTTAATCCTTTTGATAATGCTTCAGTTTATAATGACCTTCTGTTTAGAATTCAAATGACAGTTTTGGAACTATTAATATTTCTTTGTTTACAACATTATTCCTCAAACTCTTGAGTTATCCTTTGACATCATACCTTGGATATTATTAAGTTTTATAATTATGCTTTGATAATTAGGTTTTATACCTACTTATTGGGTATCAACTTACCATAACTGAGGCTTAATCTCACATATTTTAGTTACTTTTCATGCTTTTTATCTTTGTTTTGTAGATTGTATAATGGAAACTAGCTCGGTGGCATCGTGGGTGGAATGGACATGAAACCGGCTCGAGTAGGAGCAAATGGCATGTGGTGGAGTACATGTGAATTGGCAGGAGGAGATGTGGGAAGATAGCAGTAGAATACCAGGAGCATCAGTAGCAATCTGCAGAAAATTTGCCTAGTGCGGTCGCGCTATATATGTGCATTAGAGCAGCGCGGGAGCGCCTGACTCCAGACAGGCTCAGCAGATAGCGCAGGCGCGCTCTTAATATGCTTATGTGCTGCGCGACCGCGCCGTTCTAGGTTGACTAAAATTGACTTTTTACTAAAAATCCCAAATTGAATTTTTTTCTCTTTAAGGGTGTATTGAGAGGTTGAGAATTTATCATTGAACGTTATTATTACTACTTTTAGGCTTTTTGAGAAATATAGAGAGAGTGTAGCCTCCTCTTCTATATTTTGGCTTTCTCTCTTGTTTCCTTAGTAGATTTGCATAGATTAGGTTTAGATTTGGATGTTTTGAAGAATTTTCTCTACATTGAAGGTTCAGATTTGAAAAGGAGAAATCATATTTGCATCTCTCATTCCTTAGTTTCTCTTTATTTTCATCTTTGGTTTTCAAATGTATGAACAAGTTTGGATGATGTATATTGATTCACTTATGAACTAATTTCTATTGTGGGATTTTAATGGATCTTAATGCTTAATTTAGATTAATATGCTTCCTTGTTGAGTTTGAATTGATTATGTACGGATTGTCTAATGTGGTTTACTTTGATTGTCTAATTACTTGATCACCAATTACCGGAATAACTCATATGAAATTTAAAAATGAATTATAAGTTCAGATTTAACCATATTAGCTTGTGTTTATGATTCTACATGGTGTTAGACTCCATAATTTGTGCTTCGGATAGACATATACCGAAGCACTACTTGTAGTCATTTGAGTACTTGTGCTTAAATCCTTATTAATGTTAAGTCACATAGAAATATAGTGGTTTATTTAATTTGGGTGTTCACATTCATTCTATCATTTGTGGATTGTATGTGATATGGACATGGTATATCGAGAGATGGCTATGATTTACTTTCGTGTTCTCAACTAGCAATCCGAAGTAATCAATTGAGCTTAACAGGAGGTGTATCAACTTGAGTGACGCATTAAGTGAAGTTTTAATCTCATATCTTCCTTATCTAAATTATTTGCTTGATAATTAGTTGTTAATTGATAATCAACACTATTAGATAAATCACAATTTGATCATCTGTTTAAGTAGACCGAAATAGTTACAAAACTGTTGCATATTAGATTAGAGGCATTCATAATTCTCTATGGGAACGATAATTTTCTTACTCTATATTACTTGTGGATCACGTGCATTTGTGTGTGTGTGTGTGTGATTGTTTTGATTAACACCTAAACAAGTCAACATATTTACCCTTATTGCTATATTATTTGCTGAGCAAATTTGTTGTTCATTCTTGCTTTCCTTCAACATTTCAGTTAAGGCAGAACAGAGTGGACCCTCTGGCACGGATAAGGGCAAAAGCAAGGCTACGGCGTAGCTTTGTTCTTCTTTAGAATTATTATTATGCTATAATAAGACTTATTTCGTATTATGTATTAAGTTATGTTTAAGTTAGTCATGGTTGCAAGACCGTGGGACGCGAATATTTATATTAAATTAATATAAATTATTATATTATTCCGTTACATGAGATTTTAGTATGTTATTGGAATTAGATCATGATGCACCGAATTCAAGATATGAGTATCTGAATTTGGGGGCGTCACAGTTATCAATCCAAGCATACCAAGTTCGGGCTTCACCAATAAGGCTCTTTTGGAACAACTACATTCTAAGGTTTACATCCTCAGCATAGGATCTGAGTTCACCTATGTAGACCTTCAGATGGGTGTTGGGATCGCCCAATCCATTATACTTTTCAAACTCTGGGACTTGGAATTTATTAAGGTATCTTGCTTTTGGGAAAATACACAAATTAGAATAATTCACACTCCCATGAGGTCCTGTCCCCTTAATGGATCGAATGGCATCTTCCATCTGTCGAACTTTCTTCATGATATCTCCGATTTCCTTATCTTCTCGTAAGTCTATTATTTCCCTTGTCCGAGTCTTATCTAGGACTTCTTGGGTTGATCCGACGATGAGTGGGGATATTGGAGTAGATATCTGGGTATCACTATCCTTTTTCGGTATTCGAGATGGAGTTTTCAGTTTGGGCTCCCAAGTTACCTTGCACTGTTCTCTTAACAATACGGTCATCTCTGTAGTCTGCTTCTTAAATTCCTTAAACTCCTCACGAGACACGGGAATAGGTTCTGAAAAAATTCCTTCAGCCATTTTGACTAGTGGTGAACGGGCCTTTTTGGCTCGGAATCGAGTTCTAGTACCAATCTACATAAAACTAACATTTAGTTTAGTCTTGATATTGGCAGATGATATGGATGCATGATATGTTATATATCAGTTTAGGGTTTTTTAATCTTTTTCGGCAAAACAAAGGGTTAGTTGTCTTGATGACATGATAAGAAAGATATACAATTGATAGTTTAAGATGGATGACATTTGTATATTCAGAAAGTAACAGGGCATGAAGAGACATCCTGTGCGTTTGGTTTATCAGAGGCTGACCTATCTTAGGGATACTCTCACGGGCTTTTTGAAATTGGTTCCCAGATCTTCGCAATTTACTTGATGAAAACATCTATCTTTCAATTGGAGCAGATCTTAGTTGTGCCTTTTTGAGCCTCACAAGAGAACACTCTATAGAGTTCAGTAATAAACAGCCGACAGGATTGCCTCCTAATAGAGGGACCACACAACATACATTCATGCATTTATCATCCTCACCGGTTGTAACATGATGACAATGTGCTAGAAACTAATAGGTGGTGCGAGGCACTAACATGAAGTGCTCGAAAATTGAGACATTTATCACACACAAAGACCATTCACACAAAAATGCACATGCAGAATGGAAATCTAAAGATTGAACACGACTTAAGCCCTCTATGTCCCCAGCAGAGTCACCACATGTCGACGACGAGAAAAAAACTCGGTTGTTTCTTTCTCGCTCGATTTCCTAATTTTTTATTTCCTACCCTTTATACTTCGCTATGTTGATTGATTTATTTAAAGGGTGAATTTTTAGGAAAATGAAACCGAAATGAATGTCAACGAATTTGAAAAGATTGATTTGATTATTAATGTTTATGATTGGACCAAATGAGACAGAGCCGCTAATTGGTATTGTTTAAATGGATGTACCAACTCATCCGAATTTTGAAGATTTTCGCAATATGGTCCAATATGTGACTTTGTAGGATTGGTCTGGAAACCCAAATTCATAGAGAGTGTGTGTGTGTGTGTGTTTGTAAGTGCATTTTATTGGTTGGTTTATTCTAAGCCTTATTTTTAATTATGAGAAAGTAGTGATGTACCTCTTTACACCTAGGTACGAAGGATTTGATATAGCAAAAGGTTCAGTTTTAAACAAGATATATAAATTGAAATGATTTTTTGGAAAAAGGGTTTTCAAATCCTTCGCTCGACTAGGAATTGAGGACTTCGATACTTCCTTTTATTATATTTACATTTATAAGGTGATCTACCCCGAAACGCTTTATTCTTCATGAAAGCTCTTTGTGGTTTTATTGGAAAATCGTTTATGGGTGATAATGTATGCAAGAAAGCGCTAAAAAGGGTCGGATCATCATCGGGCATGAAAGCCATCACGATAGATCTGAACCCACAATCACAAGTTTTCACTATCACGGTATCTTAAATCCTATTTCTCGGGATGAACCTCTCAAACTCGTTTTTAGATCCATTATTACACGTACAACGATTTCACGTTATTTAAACATTACATTGAAAATGAAACGTCCATCATGGGAATCAAATCAAGATCCAATCATTAGATCTTGACATCGAGATTCCTAGGCTCACATTATTAAACTTAAATATGTATGTACACATATCCTAAACTCGTTATTAGGTGATTTCATCGGTTGAAATCCTCGTTACGAGCCATTAGGACCCCCTCACCTCTAGATATAGATTTAGGGCTCTACGGAGTGACCGGGACTGACCATAAGCAGTAAAACATCTAGATCTACCATGGATCTAAACTAATCTAGCATATAGGTTAGGGATTCATGCCCAATAACCATCCAAAAGGCTAGATCCGGCTTAGATCTAGGTAGATCTAGTCTCCGGACTTGATTTACAACAATATATGCACAAAATAACCGATAGAAACTCTAGATCTACCAACTACTACACAATATATGTAAAAAACAACAAGTAGATTCAAGCACTATATAACTTAAATCTAGTATATTGAACAAAGTTTACAACGAAAGTGACCAAAATGAGAGTTTTACACCTTGGGGGACGCGTGAAAAAGCTTCTTTTGGCTCATGATCACCCTATATCACTCTAGACACTCAATATGTATGATATAGAAGATTAAACAACTTAAAGTTGTGAAGAAATGCTCAAACCCGAGGGTTTCTCTCTCTAAGATCAGCTTCTCTCTCTAACTTCTTCTCATTTTTTTCAAATGAGCTGTTGTCTGCTGGATTAAAGGATCAGGGGCCAGCCGCAGGTACATTTGCAATTGGGCCCAGTGGGTCCCGTCGCCTCGATATTTGATCCTTCGGTCTCAGTCCGATAAAAGTTGAGCTCTGTACCCAAAAAACCTTGAAAGTTCTTGCGGAAGGCTGCGAAATAAAGTCGAGTTTGACTGAATCGGAGTCCGGGAAGATGATGCAATAAGCTGAAAGGTGTCTTCCAGTTTTCGAGGGTTTTTAATCGGCTTGTCTTGAATAGCACGCAATTCAATGGTTGTTGTGGTGACTTCTTATGGCCACTTTCTCAGCTTTGCAATCCTCATTCGGTTCGTGTCATGTCTGGGCGTCGTTGGCACTTTGATTTCTCCACGGGGTTGTCTCCAAGGTGAAAAGATGCATTTTCCCTACCTCGGGGATGTCTCCGATGTAAAATTATGATTTTACCCTCCTAAATGGTTAGTCTAAGGAAAGCAAAAATTTGACTGTCTATAGTCAGTGAGAGTAACCTAAGATTGGTCATGCTCTGAGAAACCAAACGCGCAAGTTGTCTCTTCATACCCTATTACATTCTGAATATACAAATGTCATCCATTTTAAACTGTCATTTGTATATCTTTCTTATCTTGTCATTAAGTGGACTAACCCCTTATTTTACAGAAAAATATTAAAACCTAAACTGATGCATAGCATATCATGCATCCGTATCATCTACCATTATCAAGACTAAACTAGATGTTGGTTTTGTGTAGATTGGTCCTAGAATTCGATTTCGAGCCAAAAAGGCGCGATCACCACCAGTCAAAATGGCTGAGGGCAATTCATTAGAACCTATTCCCGTATCTCGAGAGGAGTTTGAGGAATTTAAGAAACAGATTGTTGAGATGATTGTATTGTTAAGAGAACAGTGTAAGGTAGCTCAGGAACCCAAACTGAAAACTCCAACCGAAGCTTTTGTGCAGGGAGATATGCAAATACTCGGGAAGGAAAGTAAGACACGAATGTCTAATCCGGTATCCCCAATCAACGTCAGTTTCACCAAAGTGGCCCCGGATAAGATCTGACAAAGGACGTAATAGACCTCCGAGAGAACAGAGAGACTGGAGATATCTGAAAGAATGTTCGACAGATGGAGGATGCTATCCAATTCATTAATGGGACAAGATCCCATAGGAGTGTGAATTACTCTAATTTATGTATTTTCCCAAAGGCGAGATACCCAGAGTTTGAAAAATATAATGGATTAGGCGATCCCTATAATCACTTAAAGGTCTACATATGAGAGCTCGGATCATATGCCGAAGATGAAAACCTCTGAATGCAGTTGTTCTAGAAAAGTCTTACTGGTGAAGCCCAAACTTGGTACGCTTGGATTGATAATTCCAAAGTCCATGGTTGGAAGGATCTGGCCCATGCATTCCTCAACCAGTATAGTTTCCAATCCTAGATGGCCTCTGATCGTTACCAAGTAACCAAAGTTAAGAAACTGAGCAATTAATCGTTTAGGGAATACACGTAGAGGTGGAGGTGAATGGCAGCCCAAGTTTGCCCGCCAATGAATGAAGCCAAGATAGTGATGACTTTTATTGACATCCAAGAAGCGCCCTATTACGAAAGAGTCCTACTAGGGATAGAAAAATAATTCTCCGACATGGTAAAACACGGGGAAATGGCTGAAATGGGATTGATGTAAAAACCAAGAATATTTTTAAACTAATATATACGACTATATTTTCACGAATGAATTTTTTATTATTATTAATTATTATAATTATTGTTATCAGTAATATTTTGAACATAATATAATTAAGCAGGTTAGTCAATTTAATTATTATGAGTTGACTTAGAAGAAAAGCCAAGATGGATAGCTGATCAAAACCCTAATTTGAATAGGGATTTGATTCTTAATACAGTTAATATTATAATTATATTTCTGATTATGTGTATGTGCAGTATGTGATTAATGTTACATGTTGATCAGTTAAGGTATAACATTAAAATAATGTTAAATTTAGAAACCCTAATGATTAGTTAGGAAATCCTATTTTGAATTTCAAATAGGGATTTGAGAATTAATACATTTATTAATTATAATTGTATTTAAGAATGATATGTATTTGTATTTATGTGATTAAGGTTAAGTAATTGATTAGATGAAATGTAATTAGAAAACCCTAATAATCAATTTGGAAAACCCTAATAGTCAATCCTAAACCCTAATTCCATATTTAAAAACCCTAAACCCTAATTTAAAAACCCTAATGCTAATTACCAAATCTTAAGGGTTACAAATCAAGGGACACTTGTGAAATGACCAAACTACCCTTAAAATTATTTGAGAAATGACCAAAATACCCTTTGGATGTAAAAAGACCAAAATACCCTTTTACTTCTCTTTTAGGAAAAAGACTAGACCAAATCTTGGGTGACTTATCCATGGAGATTTCCCATGTGCTTAAAATCCAAGAAAATCGACACCTAGTATAGCCAAGTTCAATGGATCAAAAGATAGGATTTTAAAGAAAGATTAAATATAAGAAAACCCTAAAGTTACTTTATTATTCCATAGCTAAGACTCTCTCTCCTAAGCCACGAAATTTAGAAGGAAACTCAGTCCTAAGATAAGCCAAGAACACCCCATAAACTATCCAAGATCATATCAGAGAGAGAGGAATCAAAAATTTGTTCAAGAAGGTATAAACCCTAACCCTAAGCTAGATCTTGCATGCTTAGGTAGATTTTATGTTTTTGTGTTTAAATATGTTCTATATGTTATGTTATTTAGTGATCTGGGTTGTTAGATCATGGATCCATAACATTTAAATACATGAAAATGAAGATTTAAGCAAGTTCTAAAAACCCTAAAAATATGGCCTGACAGTCAAATGTCAGGGCCTGTAAATCTCGCTTTATTAATGTTTAGATTTGTTAAATGTATCCTTATTGTAGCATGCTATGAGGTTAACAAACTGGAAGTGGAATCATGTCCATAGGATCTTTAGATTGGAAGTTATTCAACGTCAAAACCGTTGACCGATCATGAAACTCATTTCTGGAAAACCCAGAAAACTCATGAAGGTTAAACAGTGGTCTGACAAGACTTTTGAAGGCTTAGATCTTCTATCTGTGATCATGTTATGCCATATAAGTGTATCACTTTTGTACTTTGTTATATATACTACCAATCCATGACATTACATAACATATTAAACAAACAGGATGTAAGTTATTGTGGTCAAAGGTCGTTGACTGAGCACGAATTTGGTTTTCTGGAATTTCCAGAAAACATGAAGAACAACTCTTACAAGCCGTTTGATCTACTTAGATCTTGCTTATGTGATGTTGTTAAGCCTAACCAGTGTACCACTTTTGAACCTTGACATGTATACTACATGTTTGTGACATTAGAACACTTAAACAATACATAGGATCAAAGTTATTCAAGTCCCAAAATAGTTGACCAACACTGACTTCATTTCTAGAATTTTCAGAAATGAAGAACAGCCTTGATAGGGTGGTTTGACCATTTATATCTCCTTGTATGATGTAGTTAGACCCAGAAATTGTTATACACTTGTAGTATTACATCAATGATACACTCTCATGCCCAAAAACATAACCAAATGAAAATTATTCATGGTCAAAGTAGCCCCCAGGGCATTGACCAAGCATGTTCTTCATTGATGAAGAACACCTATTGCGACAGTTTCTGTCAATAAATACATTCAGCGACAGTTTTAAAAAAAATTATATTAATAGAAATAAATATTAAATAATTATTAATAATTAAGTTTTAAGTTTTAAAAATTATTTGAAGTTATAAAAATTAACTTTTAATATTTTGACATAAATTTTATTAATATTTTAATTTATTTAAATATTAATGATAATAAATTTATTTAATAATTATATTAAATAAATTAGTTAAAAATGATTTTAATATTTTAAAAATCATTTAAAAATGGTATTAAAGTATTAAAAAATATTTTAAGTTATAATAAATAACTTTTAATATTTTGATATAAATTTCATTAATATCTTAATATTAATGATAATAAATTTATTTAATAATTACATTAAATAAATTATTTAAAAATAATTTTAATATTTAAAAATGATATTAAGGTTTTAAAATTATTTTAGGTTATAATAAATAACTTTTAATATTTTGACATGAATTATATTAATATTTTAATATTAATGATAATTATTTAAAAATGATTTTAATTTTAAAAAAATCATTTAAAGGTGAAATTAAGTTTAAAAAAAATATTTTAAGTTATAATAAATAACTTTTAATATTTTGATATGGATTTCATTAATATTTTAAATTATTTAAATATTAATAAAAATAAAATTATTTAACAATTAAGTCATTATAAATGATATTAATGTTTGAAAAGTCATTATAAATGATATTAATGTTTGAAAAGTCATTATAAATGATATTAATGTTTAAAAAATCATTATAAATTATATTAATGATAATAATTATTTAAAAATTATTATGAGCTTTTGAAAAATATTATAAATGATAATTAAATTATCTAAAATAATATTGAAGCTTTTAAAATAGAGTTTTTGAAAATAAACTCGATAATTATTCGATAAGGCTATCGGGACGCCGAATTAATACCGAAATCAAACTAGATTGAAATAATTTAACTTGATACCTGTTCTTATATGTTTTAACGACTGTTATGAATACGTGATAATGTGTTTAAGCTGTATGATGACTATAAATAGATGTATTATGTGTTATGAATTATTATTCTAATTGAAAGAATAATCTTATTAATGATAGGTCTTTGTATAAAAGCTTAAACTAAATTGTGTAGCAATAGTCAACAGATCAGACAAGTTTCCTAACTCAACTTGAGTTATTAATTTCAAAGCATGATTAATGAATAATTATTGTTAGTTATTCACATCCATAATGATTATTGTTATTCGCACATAGTGCAATTAATTAATGTTCTATTATTTGAACTGCTTATGAGCCACGTCTCAGCTAGTTATTTTGGTGAGACTAATATTTGTTAGAGCATGAAACGTTCTATTTATTATGAACTGATTTATTATTGAAAAATCTATGTCATTTATTTCGGATAGATCAATATTTATATTATATGTTGAAATCATAGCATTTCTTTGAAAGCAATCCAAACCGCATTGTTGTGGTACGAACTCATGAAGTAAGACTGAGATGAACAACCCCTATAAAAAGGGAACTATATTGTCGGACACCCGACTATTGCGCTATTTTTGAGTATTATGCATAATATAGGGTACAATGGAGATGATCACTTCAAAGTACTCGCAGAAGAGTATGCTTAGTTTTTATAACTAACTTATATTCTTGAGGTAATTTAGTTTTATTAACTAATGATTCCTCTATTAGTTCATGATCCATTTGTGATCACTCAGCATGAAATCTGGGAATATCCCACATTGTTGAATATTGTTGTAGCATTGATTATTCTTCATAATCAATTAAATATTATTCAACCTTTGAAAGAATTTTACTCTTTCATCCTTGATATATTATCTAGCATGGAATTTAAGAAGATTCTTGTTATTGAAAATGAGTTATTGTTCAGCTACTTCGAAGTCTTTTGTTTATTGTTGAAGTTCTATAAATATTAGACTCTTTTGTTCATGATATATATCCTTTATTATACGCTTTAACTTGCTGAGCAAACTCGTTGCTCACCCTTGCTTAAATAAAACATTTCAGCCAAGGACGAGGTAGTCGAAGGGTCAGAGAAAGACAAGGGCAAAGGCAAAGTTCAAGAGTAGTTATTGTGAACTTTAATCATTATGTTACTTTATGTAAATTAATTATGTAGACCTTTTGATTACCTATGGGTATTTAAGTTATGTTAAGGTTAGTTAACCTGGTATATTGTTATAATTTGTATTAAGTAATGGTATGAATGATGTAATTCATCAATGAATGGGTAACTAGATGTGATATGTATGATGAATCGTGAGCACCAAACCCGAGGTTAGGGAACCCAAATTTGGGGGCGTCACAATTGAAGTCCGATAAGATCAAAGACCTCACCGCTTTGGAGGCAGTAGCAGAGCATATACAGTTGGAAAACTTCTCGAGCGCTCCCAAAAGGGTCCATAAAAGGAAGGAAGAAGATGTCTCTTTAATATTGCAAGGGCAATTTGCGAACAAGAACACTAACCCACCTATAAAGAAGCAAGGCAACTATCCTGCATTCCAACCACCTGCCAATCCCTGAAATCCTACGGCGCTGAGAGTCAGAGAAAACAGGCGAAGAAGGGTGTTCACTCCTCTGGGGGACTCGTTAGAAAATATATTGGCATTGCTAGTAGCACAGAAGAAGATCACTGAGCTCGCTCCACCAACTGATCCTAATGGAAGATAATTTGATCCCAGTAAGAGGTGTGCTTATCATTCCAGAGCACCGGGGCATGACACTTAGGACTATTGAACCTTAAAGCATAAGATTTAAAACCTGATTGATAGTGGGGAAATTATGGTGAAAACGCCAGATCAGCCTAATGTTCAAGACAACCCCCTTCCTCAGCATAATACAGAAGGAGTCAATATGATCAGCACAGGAGGGCGAGAAAATAGCAAATACCTGAGGAAATTGAGATAAGCCCATACTATGGAGGATCTTGCAAATTGGGGTTACATGAAAGAAATATATATAGTGGAGAAAGACTTGGCCTCAATCAAGGCACAGGTAGACTAATTAGCAGACCTGATCATACACCAACATCAAGTGATCAGACAGCTGATCGACCAAGTCCTATGAAGGCATATCAACACCACATCTTCTAAGGTTGTCACAATTCTAAGTAGAGATCAGATTCGTCTCCAAGAACAGAGCGAACGGACAGAAAAGATGGCGAGGGAATCTAGAATTCACCTCCGATGGGAATTTACAGCTAAGCAAAATTTTACCCCACTGGGTAGTCTAGGGAAGAAATTCTGCTGATGTTGATCAATGAAGGAAAGAGCACGGAGTTCTCACCACCCCCGAACCCTTGATCAAAGTGTTTTGACCCCAATAAGATATGCTTATATCATTCAAACGCCCCTGGACATTCCACTGAGAAATGTTGGGCCCTGCGACACTTAATTCAGAATTTGATTGAGTCAGGAGTGCTAAAATTGATGAACGAAGCTGAGATCTTCCTAGAGGGAGAAATAATATACCATCGAGGGACTGGAAGTTCAGAGGAAATGGTGGTTGTTATCCTCGACATAGAAGGAGCCTCTGTTGTTCCTATAATCATCAGAGGAGTGTCGGGGCGAGGGAGGAAGGATTCCTATTGAGATAGTTGCTCCAAAACCATTGATGTTAGCTCCTTGGCCATAGATCCCCATTGTTAGTCTGAAAAAGGTGTCGTGGAATTATAGAGAAAGCATAAGAATGGAAACCGATTGCACGGCCATTTTGTCAAAGAATAATCCACTTTACCTCGCAGGGCGGATAATGAAGCCAGCGACCAAGATATTAGGAAAAGTGCTAGTGGGAAAGATCGTAGATTTCCTCCATAAGATGGGGCACAACGACGCAAGAACAGTAAAGCATCTAATAGAAGCACCTCCTCAAATCTCCATCCTAGACCTGGCGTTAGCCTTTGAGGACCACTGCCAAATTCTAATCCAGGTGTTGGAGGAGGCACATCTGCCCAAGACTATTGATACTGAGAGGTTCCGACATCTGATTAGCCATATACTGGATAGTAATGTAATATCATTCACTAACGATGATATACCAACTGAAGGAACGGGGCATCGCAAACCATTGCATATCGTGGTTATCTCATCAGGGTTCGTGATGTGACACCCCCAAATTCAGTTACTTCATTTTCTCAGAATTTGGTGTTCACTATCTAAATAAATCATAATTATCTAACCATAACTAAGGAATGCAAAATAAATTACAACCTTAATAAATTAAATCTTCCTTATAAAAGGATTACAACCTTTTCAAAATGTTCTCAGGTTTTTAACCTTAAACAAACATCAAATGCGGAATATAAAACATCATATAACAGTTAAAGTCTTATTACAAACTTATAATCAAATTAAAAAAGTCTTCACTTGTTCATCTTGCCCTTGCCCTTACAAGTTGACGGCTCGTCAACTTTCTCAACTTTGGCTGAAATGGTTATATATGCAAGAGTGAGCAAACAAAAGCTCACTTGAAATAACAATCAATAATGATGACATATCACTTAATAAGTTTAATTGAATTGAATAACATTTCTATCATCGATAATCAAGAATTGAATATAAGATTTAGAATTCATCTGAGGGTCACAAGACCTTGAACTATGTCCCAGGTTGTAAATATTTCTACTTAGACCTTTAACAGTCGTTAGACTATATGGACTCTAACTCGTACTTAGGGGGATCAGCCCTTCGTACCATGTATTGTGCACAAACATCATAACGCTTTCGCATGGCAATCCCCTATTGTTGCTCCATTTCGGTGTTAACAAAACAGATATAAACGCGTGCAAGTATACACGGTCAACAAGTAATACATGATAAGTAAAGATCGTTCCCACGGAGAAAAGCAATTATGTTTAAACTATCATGCAACAACTTTATAGCTATTTTCGGCTGCTCAAACGAGTATCAAAATGTGAATTACTGATTAGAATGATTATAAACTAAAATTAACTAAATAATAGATGATTGATTTAATTTGGAGAAATATGGGATCCTAACTTCACTTATTGCATCATTCAGAACATACACCTCTTATTAAGCATAATTAATTATTTAGGATTGCTAGTCGAGAGCACAAAGGTGAGAAATGGTTATCTTTCAATATACCAAGTCCATATCATATAAAATCCACAAAAGAGATAGACTTCATATGAACATCAATAAAACCTAAATAACTATATATGTATGTGACTTACAAGCAATATCGATTTACGTGCAAGCTCTCAATTGATTACATATGATAAGCCGATATATGACTATCCGGATTACGAATCACAAAATTCATCACATGCAAATTTCATGAACATATACTAGCATAGCCAAATCTGAGTTTATACTTCCTCTTTCAATTCCATATAAATTATTAAGGTAGATGGTGATCAAGTATCTAAACATTAAATACAACCATACTAGGCAATCCATATATAATCAATCACACATAATGATAAGGCATAATAATCTGAACTAAACAATAAGATCCATTAGAACCCCATAATGGTGGTTAGTTCATCTCTAAACCTACAACCATTATTGGATTTGATCTAAACATTGAAAGCAAATAATGAAAGTAAAGAGAATAAGAGAGATGAAATTGCAAATCTGAATATTCTCCTTCCCCAATAAGTCTTCAAGTTGAGTTCAGAATCACAATCAAACCAAATGTAAACCCTAAGAATGGAAATCTACTGAGAAACTAGAAGAGAGAAACCACAATAATGAAGAGAAACCCTCTAGCTCTCTAACCCTAGAAATAGAAATAAAAACTGTCAAATGAAAACTGAATAATCGTTTCTTGCAAAAACACCCCCATATATGGAATACAGCAAATGAATTAATGAAAAGTTCACTATATGCAGATTTTTGACTGGCACGGCCTCGCCGCCCTGTATGTAATTTGGGGCGCGGGCGCGCTGACCTCCAGAACGGCTGCCTCCTAGCGCGGGCGCACTGAGTTTAACCTTCATTCTGGAGCGACTGCGCTGGCTTGATTTGCTGCAATCTGTTACTGGTGCACTGCTGTTCCCTTACTGCTCCTTAGTTGTTGCATTAGTCTTCTTATTTTTTCACTTTGCATTGATCATAGGTTATGTTCGCATACCATATGCCATCTTCCACAAGCCATCTTACCACATGCTCACCATCTTGCCAAGTCCATGCCAATTCATGCCAATTTCAAGCCATCCTTATGCCATTGGAGTTTCCTCAATGCAACCTATAAAACAAAGATAAAAACATAAAAAAAACACTAAAATACTTGAGATTTAAGCCGTAATTCTAGCCAGTTGATAGCCAATAAGTAGGTATAAAACCTACTTATCACCTATTAATAGGGTTGTTCATCTCAGCTTTAATTAACGAGTCTACACTAAAGAAAGTTTAGTTTGGATAAGCTCAAAGGGTAATTTAGAGTTCAACTATCATCAACTAAGGAGTAGTTGAATCAAACTTACAATAATTTAAGAGTTCGATAACAAAGAATTATGAAACAACTATGAGTCACAACAATAGACATCATATGTAACAGTCATACTTTAGAAGTAAACTTAAAGCATTTAAAAGAAACAATAAAACCTTGTTTAAAAAACTAAGTCAAGGTTACATTATTTTCAATAATGAACTCAATAAAACATTTGTCCAATATGGAATTAAAAGAACTTGCTCAATTTAAATAGTATAATTAGAAATCTTGCACAATGTAAAAAAAAGTTTAGGAACTTGCCTCGTGCGTAAGCTAACAATTATTAACTTGTTCCACAATTTATCCTGCGTACACGTTATTAACAATAGTAACACAAATTAGTTACTATATAGCTAGTTCACATCATTAGTTAACCCATCTAAGTTAACTCATCATTCTTTAGTTATTAGGTTTAAATCATTAGTTATCACATAACATTATCAAACCACACCTTCACATCAAACTTAATAATCAATCAAATTATAATTTAAAATCATACATTTCATATTAAAAATATGATTTCATACTGTCAAATTAGCATATAATTTTATTAACATGCATTTATATTTATTACATTAACATTCTTCTAGAATTGTACATTTAAATATAATTTTCTGGCTAAACTGCATAGGTTGCGCTGCAACGCCACATAATGAACTGCAGCTGGCGCTGCAGCGTCGTGCCACGTTATCAGGGCTTTGCAGAATCGGGCCTAGCGCTGCAGCACTGCAGTTAACATACACAACAGGCGTTGCGGCGCCGTGCCACGTCACCTGACTCTGATGTGGCGCTGCAGCGCCCAGTTTACTTATAGGGCTGACGGTGCGGCTCCACGTTACAGTAGGACGCAGACAGCCACGCTGAACTATGTAGGAAAAAGCCAATTTGGCATATTTCCTTGCATCAAACTCAATTTTAACTCATATAATTCATATAAAACTTGATAGAATCATAATTTTATGCTTCTAATATGTTTTAACATATAGAAACATCACAATAATCAATTATAAACCTTTAATTCCATGATTTTAAAGAAAACTCCATTGTTAAGTGTTTTTGGCAAAAATAAACACTGTGACTTTGTTTTTAAACCAAATTACATAATTCAAATCATGTTATTTTCGTTTCTTAACATATTATCATAATCTATAATCAATTTACATCACATAGCATGAATTAGACATCAATTTTAATATCAAAGAAGCCATTTTCAAAATATTTCAATGTAAATTGCTATGAACATAATTTCTTCATGTTCATCATATTTCCATGAATTAAACAGTTTAATTACTTACACAAATCATATATAATAGTTTATATATACAATTAAACATATATAAATCATATTCACATGATTATCATGAAAAACTTTAAACACAAAGAAGTAAAAGTATGAAGAATAAGTCATAATTATGTTAAATGATTAGCTTTTATTTTAGAAGAAGATGATGAGATGATGATGATGATTATGGATTTCTTGTTTTGATTCACAAAGTTTCTTCTTCTTCCTTTCTTCTTCTCTCATTTCTCTCTAGTTTACTCTGATATTCTAACTTTCTAACTTAACGTAGTATAACATATAACTGACATATACATAATATCCTTATTAAATATATATCAGTTATGCCACTAGGGCTTGTTTGGCAAAACTAATTTAAAATAGAATTTTAAAAGACTTAGGCCTTGTTTGGTAAAACTGAATTAAAATAGACTTAAGGGCCTTGTTTGGTAAAACTGAATTAAAACCCTTTTAATTTATTTTAATAACTCTTTTACTACATAGTTTTTAAATGTCACACTTTATTTAATTAAATCTCAATATTCTAATTTAATTAAATTAAAGCTAACATCAATTTTTAAATAAAATTGTCACATAAATTAAATTGCTACACAATTATAATTTACTTATTAATCATAATTTCATGTAACAAATTAGTAAATCTCTAATTTAATTATTTAAATTAAATTAGACATTAATATAATTACTCATCAACTCATTAAATCATTACCACCAAACTACCACATAACAATCATCTAATTTAATTATCTCAATTAAATTAGAAACTCAACCACAAAATTACTTAACATCAATTTAATATTAAAAATCAATTTAATTAATATATTGCACTTAATTAAATTACTCCACAACATAATCACATCAATTATTTATCCAACTCAATAAATAAATCAACTAAAATATTTATTTAATTTAATAAATATTTAAAATTAAAATACAAAAATCTCGTTTGTTACAATCTTTCCTCCTTAAAAGGATTTTGTCCCAAGAATCACAACTCAATAAACTCATTCGTCACATTCTTCCCCCCTTAAAAAGATTCTGTCCCCAAAATCGTTATACAAGAAATTAAACAAATATTTGAGGATAGGTTTTCATCATAACATCTTCGAGTTCCCACGTAGCTTCCTAAGCATTGTGGTTCCCTCAGAATACCTTAACAGAAGGTATCACTTTATTTCTAAGTATTTGCTCTTTCCTGTCGACTATATGAACAGGAACTTCTTCATATGTTAAATCTTTATCAAACTATAATGGTTCATACTCTATCACATGCTTGTAATCGTGTTTGTATGGTCGCAACACCAAAATATGGAAAACGTTATGAATATAATCTAATGCCGGAGATAACACAACCTCGTAAGCTACCTCGCCCACCCTTCGCAGTATCTCAAAAGTTCCAATGAATCTGGAACTCAGTTTCCCCTTCTTGCCAAATCGAATCTTCCCCTTCTAGGAAGATACCTTCAGGAAAACGAAGCTTTCCACTTCAAAATCTCGATTCTGACGTTGATAGTCAGCATATTTCTTCTGTCTGTCCTGAGCAGCAACTAATCTCGTTCTAATCAGCTTGACTATCTTAGCAGTTTGTTACACCAATTCTGGTCCTAACAGTTGTCGCTCACCAACCTCGTCCTAGCATAATGGAGTCCTACATTTCCTACCGTATAATACTTCGTAAGGCGGTAAGTCAATACTTGCATGGTAAATGTTGTTGTAAGCGAACTCCACCAACGATAGATGATCATCCAAACTTCCCTTGAAGTCCATAATACAAGCTCTCAGCATATCCTTTAAAGTCTGGATCGTTCTCTCGCTCTGCCCATCAGTCTGAGGATGGTACGCCGTACTCATTCGTAATTGCGTTCCCAAACATTCTTGTAATCGCTTCCAGAAATTTGACGTGAAATGCGGATCCCTGTCTGATACAATTGACACCGGAACACCGTGTCTAGAAATAATTTCCTTAACGTACAGCTTTGCAAATTGATCCAAATTGAATCTAATCTTGATAAGTAAGAAATGCGCTGATTTCGTCAGTCGATCTACGATAACCCACTCCGCATCATAGCCTTTCTGAGTCATTGGAAGACCAACCACGAAATCCATCGTGATATGCTCCCACTTCCATTCTGGAATCTCCAGCGGTTATAACAATCCACTTGGTCTCTAATGTTCTGCTTTGACTTTCTGGCATGTTAGGCATTTCGCAATGCGTTCAGTAACGTCTCTCTTCATATTCGACAACTAAAAATGTTATCTGAGATCCTGGTACATCTTTGTACTCCCAGTGTGAATCGAATATCTCGAGCTATGAGCTTCATGATAGTAGTGTGCATACAAGCCAATCATGTATGATGACAAAGCACATACTTTGTAAACAATCTTATTTATTTATTAATAAAATATTCATTTAAGGCATATAATTATCTAGATGGTGCTGTTTTTATAATATGTAAATAACCCATAGTTTTAAGCAATGCTTTTAGAATCATGATGAGATCATGATAATGAGATCTAAATTCTTAGAAAGCTTAAAAACTAAAATAGTTCCCAATTGTGGAATTACTAAAATGGGGATTAGTAAATCCGGATAGATTGGTACATATGTTGCTTGCACATTGGATGAGGATGACTGATCTCATGGTCATTTGTGTGGAGACACTAAAGCAAGTATGTAGGTGCTTATTGGAGAATAAGTTCACTGAACGTGACTCACTATGGAATACCTAATGGAGTTTTACTCACCTGTCAATAGGAATTCCTAATGTGATAGTAGTACATGTGATCCTTGGACTTGAGATCATCATAGTATCTTGTATGTAACAAATTATACTTTGACTAATTCCTTAAGGCCTTTTAAGGCATATATAGGGTATGCTTGGGTGTAATGAGTTACATATGGAGATAATGAATGATCAATAAAAAATCTACCACCTCTAGTAAAAGAGGAGATATGTCCTATGTGATTCGTTAAATGACAACCCAGGAATCCTTGGCCAAGGTAGAATGAAATTAGAAAGAGGTTTCTAATTTGTATTATTTGGAGTTGTGCATTTTCTAATCGAAATACATATGATTAAATAAATTAAGACTTGACAGTAAATCCATGTCTTATATTTAATTGGGACATTGTATGGTGGAAGGATTGAATTGTACGGTAACTATTAACTCACAGGTTCTTTTATGATTAATGTTGAAATCTATATTATCTGGAAAGTCGTTGATCGCTAGGGAGGCTTATCCCTATTGTAGAATAAATGTTATTTATTTAAATAGATTATTAGTTTAATTTGTTTATTTAAATAAGATTAGAATTATTCTAATTGATTTATTCACAACCGGTTTAATATGGAGAACCTAAAGGGTCACACCATAAAAGGAAGAAGAATTATTTAAGAAGAAAATGGCATGATAGTAATAATGCATTAAGTATAATTAATTTAATCTATGATGATAGAATAAATTAAATAGCTTAATGTTTATTATTTAATATTTTAGAAATATTAAATATAAATTAATAAGAGGAGTCTTATTAATATTATTATTATTATTATTATTTTAATTCTAAAGGAGTTTAGGAATTAATATAATATCAGTACTCTCTCTCAATCCTAATAAAGATTAGGATATAAATTAATTAAAAGTATTTAATTAATTAATTAAATAAAACCCTATTCTAATTGGATTAGGAGGGTTAACCTAATATCTATATAAGAGAGTCTTATATCAGAAATAAGGTACGTGAATTTTTCAAGAGTTAGGAGTACACATATTCTATAGAGATAGAAACAAGGGTTAAGCCAATAACCCATCTTACTGAGTTCTTCATCTTCCTTGGTGGATCACCGTTAGAGGCCAAACATTTGGGTGGCTGACATTGATCAAGGGAAGGAGCCACTACAGAGGAATCAAAGGAATCAAAAGAGTAGAACTTGTACCTGAGGAAGCTTGTATCTTCAAAGGTATAATTCTGTTTTTCTCCTTCTTCATTCACTGATAATTGATGCACAAGAATGATCATGGTAATGGGTTTGTATAAATTTTGAAAACCTAGTTTTTTACGCTTCCGCCCTATTTATGTGATTTGATTGCATGATTGTGTTACGTACAAACCCAACAGTGGTATCAAAGCCAATCTTGTGCTAATTATTAGTCTATGTGATTCCATACATGTATAATATGCGATTGGATCGAGTTCTGGGCAACAAAATTTTTTCTGATTCTGCGAAGCTGCGCAGCTGCGCCGGTTCCTGGCCTTCTTGCTGCGCAGCTGTGCCAGTGTCCTGTGCTGGTTTTCATGCTGCGCAGCTGCGCCGGTGTCTTGGCCTGGTTTTTCATGCTGTGCTGGTTCTTTTTATATTCCTGGCGCAGCTGCGCCACTAACAGAATCTGAATTTTTTTTGTTTTATTTAATTAAATGAATGATTTATTTAATTAATAAAGGTTTAAAATAAAGATGTTTATTTTATATGAAATGAGATTTCAGAATTGCTAAAATTAAAGAGTTTAATTTGGAATTGTTTTTTGAATGAAATAAAGGAGTTTATTTTTCCTAAAAACAAAGTTTAGCAAACTTTTGCCCATTAACTATTATTAATACATATATGGAATGAATTTACTTTTATGAGATGAATAAGTTTTATCGATACGTATGATGATATGTATGGTAATAAAAGGAATTGATTATGGACTATGACCAATGTGATTGGATTTTATTTTGGATGAATGCTTAAATGTATGGGTTTTATAAAATGGGGTCTGCGTATCTCGTCTTCTCTGATTTTATTCTCGGTGTAAAATTCTATCTCCTTTCTATGTACTTCCCCTTGACTGCTGAGCAAGGTTTCTATTTAAAAATAATTTATGTAATAGAGATAGTTAGAATTATCTTGAAGAAACTGGAGACCAAGGAGCGCGTGAAGACCCGTTTGTATGGAGCCCGGGTTTAAATGTAACAGTTACGTTTAAATTTAAATTTTTGCACTCCTAGGTTTGACCTTTTGGTTCACTTGGTGGCTCTAGTGAACCAAACTAGAATAAAAGTCCATAATCAATCCAGGTAGAATATAGTATTCTATATTGCATGCTAAATATTATATATATTATATTTTATACAAACATGCTTCGCATATTTAATAAAATGACGCGTATTTTATATATATATATATATATATATGTGCATACGCGCTTAAAAAGATGAGACAAATAATAACAAACCCCTCAAAGAAATATTATTAAGTCTGAAGCGTTCAAATGATATTTGGAATATCGAACGTCGCCTTCTAGCATGATTAGTTAATAGAGTATTAAATATTTAATATGAGTTTGTTGTGCTATCCACAAGGCGAGTATTAAATATTTAAGATGTTAATTAATCACATTTGATGCTTATCAAGAAAATTGAACGATCTAGTCTTGTTGTGCTATCCACAAGGACGAAAATTTTTCTTTTTTGAATTTATGGAAGTGCTAGGCTGGACTTAACTTAAATCATTTTAGTTCGGATGTGCACACACATGACCATTATGATTTAAGAGGCAAAATAAAAGGAGTTGCATAGTGATATAATTGACAAGAGTTGTCTACCTATTTATTTGTATATCGCTTGTTGTACTATCCACAAGGTTATATACATTTAAAAAGGGATCCTTAATCTCACTAGCAAATCTTTAATTAGATGTTGCCGAACTATATGAGTGAGGGTAATATAGTTTGATGAAAATAATGGGAGATACCAATTTAAAATAAAGACCTAAATTTATTTTGGTATGCAAAGTTAATAAAATGAATGTTTGCTAAAATGTTGTCTTTTCACATGAAGAATTTTAAAAATGTCAAAATCACTAATCTCACTACGAAGCATACTTGATGCAAATAAGCTTACCGGCCCGAATTATGAGGACTGGCTAAGAAATCTGAGAATTGTTCTCACTGCTGAAAAGATTTCTTATGTCCTAAATTCCACTATCCCTGAATCTGTTTCAGAAACAGCCTCTGAGGAAGAGATTGCCACTTTCAAAAAGTGGCAAGATGATGCATCTGTGGCTCAATGCATCATGCTCGCATCCATGAATAACGAGCTTCAGCGTCAGCACGAAAAAATGGATGCTCCTGCTATGCTGCTTCACCTCAAGGAGTTGTATGGTGAACAGAGTAGGACTTCTAGATATGAGATATCTAAGGAGCTCTTCTGTTCTTGGATGACCGAGGGCACTGCCGTCGAGACTCATGTTCTAATGGTAATCAATTTGATTGAACGCCTTGGACAGCTTGGGTTCGTCATGGATGGGGACTTGAGTCAAGACTTGGTCTTGCAGTCACTCCCTGAGACCTTCTCGCAGTTTGTGGTTAATTTTCACATGAATAAGCTAGATGTCAACTTACCTGAGCTTCTTAACATGCTGAAAACTGCAGAAGGTCACTTCTCATCCAAGAAGAACCATGTCTTGATGGTGGATTCTTCCCATAAAAGGAAGAGGCCCAAGGTGTCTTCTGAAAAGAAGAAATCTAAGAAGGCTAAGGGAAAAGGGAAAGAAAAGGAGCAAAAGAAACCTTAACCAGCTAAAGGAATGTGCTTTCATTGCAATGAGCCGGGACATTGGAAGAGGAACTGCAAGAAGTTTCTAGCAGAGAAGAAGCTTGGAGAAGCTTCGACTTCCAATCAAGGTTTGTTTATGATTGAAATTAATTTTTCTGAAAGTCATAATTCTACTTGGGTATTGGATACCGGCTGTGGTTCTCACATATGTAAATACTGTGCAGGGACTGGTCAGAAGTAGAAAGCTAAACAAAGATGAGGTGATCCTACGAGTGGAAAATGGAGCAAAAGTTGCTGCATTAGCTGTAGGAACTTATTGTTTAGCAATGCCTTCGGGCAAATCCATTTATCTTAATAATTGTTATTATGTTCCGAATATTATTAAAAACATTATTTCAATTTCTGTATTGGATATGGATGGTTTTGACGTTATTATAAAGAACAATGGTTGTTCTATTTATAAAGACGATGTTTTATATGGTATTTAAAATTTGCGAAATGGACTTTATACACTTGACTTACAAGAAAATATATTTCAAATTGAACAAATTAAGAAAAGGAGAAGAGATGATATTAATTATACCTATATGTGGCACTGTAGGCTCGGTCATATCAATGAAATAAGATTATCCAAGTTGCATAAAGATGGGCTCCTCGAGCTATCTGATTATGAATCATATCCAACTTGTGAATCTTGTCTCATGGGTAAAATGACTAAATCTCCTTTTAGTGGAAAAGGAGAGAGAGTTACAGAGTTGTTGGCATTGATTCACACAGACGTTTGTGGACCTATGACAACAAGTGCACGGGGTGGGTATTCTGATTTTATTACTTTCACTGATGATCACTCAAGATTTGGATATGTGTATTTAATGAAATACAAATCAGAATCATTTGAAAAGTTCAAAGAGTTCAGAAGTGAAGTAGAGAAACAAACGGGCAAGAGTATTAAGATACTTCGATCAGATCGAGGTGGAGAATCCTTAAGTAGTGAGTGTCTCAATTGTCTCAGAGAAAATGGAATAATCTCACAATGGACTTCTCCAGGTACACCACAGTTAAATGGAGTATCTGAAAGGAGAAATCGAACACTATTGGACATGGTTCGATCCATGATGAGTTTTACCGACCTTCCAATTTCCTTCTGGGGATATGCCCTAGAAACGGCTGCATACCTACTTAACAAGGTACCTACCAAATCCGCCTCAAAGACTCCATATGAGATGTGGAAAGGGAGAAAACCAAATCTTAAGCATGTTAAGACTTGGGGTTGTCCAGCTTATGTCAAAAAGTTTGAAAATGATAAGCTACAGACTAAATCCGATAAGTGTAGATTTGTGGGATACCCTAAAGAAACCGTAGGGTATTATTTCTATCATCCAACTGATCAAAAGGTGTTTGTTGCGAAACATGCTACCTTCTTGGAGAAAGAGTTTATCCATGAAGGGGTCAGTGGGAGTAAGATATATCTTGAAGAAGTTCAAGAACCACAAATTACCACGGACCAAAGTCAGGTACCTAACCAAGTAGAAGAACCTACTGTACCACACCCTGTTCGTAAATCTGGAAGAGTACCGAAAATACCTGAGAGGTATGGATTCGTTATAGAGGATGACGATGAGGTACACATCATGAATGATGATGATCCATTGAATTACGAACAGGCTATGAGTAATAAAGACTCAGGAAAATGGCTTGAAGCCATGAAATCCGAAATGGACTCCATGTATGAAAACAAAGTATGGTCTTTGGTTTCACCACCTGAAGGTATTAAACCTATTGGGTGTAAATGGGTTTTTAAGAAAAAGACTGGAGCAGACGGAAAGGTAGAGACCTATAAGGCCCGACTGGTTGCAAAAGGTTTCAAACAAAGACAAGGAGTTGACTATGATGAAACCTTCTCACCAGTAGCCATGCTCAAGTCCATTCGAATTTTGCTTGCGATTGCAGCTTACAATGACTATGAGATCTGGCAGATGGACGTGAAAATGGCCTTCCTCAATGGGAAACTTGAGGAGGATATGTATATGACACAGCCAGAGGGATTTATTTCAAAAGTTGGAACAAATCAAGTCTGTAAGCTACAACGATCCATTTATGGGTTGAAGCAAGCTTCTCGTAGATGGAACATTCGTTTTGATGAGACAATCAAATAGTTTGATTTTATCAAAAACGAGGATGAACCATGTGTATACAAGAAGGTTAGTGGGAGCGCAGTATCATTCCTTGTATTATATGTTGATGATATATTACTGATAGGGAATGACATTCCTATGTTACAATCCATTAAAATCTGGTTATCTAAAAACTTCTCCATGAAGGACTTGGGTGAAGCATCCTATATTTTTAGGATAAAGATCTATAGAGATAGATCTAAAAGGATGCTCGGCTTATTCCAAGGAACGTACATTGATACGATGCTAAAGAGGTTTAGCATGGAAGATTCCAAAAGAGGTCTCATGCCGATGAGCCATGGAATAAATCTCTCCAAGAAACAGGCCTCAAAGACACCTGAGGAGAGAGACCGTATGAGTAAGATCCCTTATGCTTCTGCAATAGGATCTATCATGTACGGTATGATATGTACTAGACCGGATGTTGCTCACGCACTTAGTGTAACAAGCAGATACCAGTCAAATCCAGGAGAAGAGCACTGGAAGGCAGTGAAAAATATCCTAAAGTACTTGAGAAGGACTAAAGATATTTTTCTTGTCTACGGTGGGTCTGAATTAAAACTCGAGGGATTCACGGACTCAAGTTTTCAAACAGACCAAGATGACAGTAAATCTGTTTCAGGGTATGTGTTTACTTTGAACGGAGGTGCAGTGAGTTGGAAGAGTTCCAAGCAGCAAACGGTTGCTGATTCAGTGACAGAGGCAGAGTATATAGCTGCAAGTGAAGCTGCAAAGGAAGCTGTTTGGATGAAGAAGTTCATAACTGAACTTGGTGTGGTTCCTAGCATTGGAGAAGCAGTTCCCGTATACTGTGACAACACCGGAGCGGTTGCACAGGCTAAGGAACCCAGGTCTCATCAGAAATCTAAACACGTATTGCGGCGATTTCACTTGATCAGGGAGATCATTGAAAGAGGAGACGTCACCTTGGAGAGTGTAGACTCTCAAGACAACATTGCAGATCCATTTACTAAAGCTTTAACACAACAGCAGTTTGATCGTCACTTAGAGAAGATGGGTATGAGATACCATGGCAATTGGCTTTAGTGCAAGTGGGAGATTGATAGTAGTGTGCATACAAGCCAATCATGTATGATGACAAAGCACATACTTTGTAAACAATCTTATTTATTTATTAATAAAATATTCATTTAAGGCATATAATTATCTACATGGTGCTGTTTTTATAATATGTAAATAACCCATAGTTTTAAGCAATGCTTTTAGAATCATGATGAGATCATGATAATGAGATCTAAATTCTTAGAAAGCTTAAAAACTAAAATAGTTCCCAATTGTGGGATTACTAAAATGGGGATTAGTAAATCCGGATAGATTGGTACATATGTTGCTTGCTCATTGGATGAGGATGACTGATCTCATGGTCATTTGTGTGGAGACACTAAAGCAAGTATGTAGGTGCTTATTGGAGAATAAGTTCACTGAACGTGACTCGATATGGAATACTTAATGGAGTTTTACTCGCCTGTCAATAGGAATTCCTAATGTGATAGTAGTACATGTGATCCTTGGACTTGAGATCATCATAGTATCTTGTATGTAACACATTATACTTTGACTAATTCCTTAAGGCCTTTTAAGGCATATATAGGGTATGCTTGGGTGTAATGAGTTACATATGGAGATAATGAATGATCAATAAAGAATCTATCACCTCTAGTAAAAGAGGAGATATGTCCTATGTGATTCGTTAAATGACAACCCAGGAATCCTTGGCCAAGGTAGAATAAAATTAGAAAGAGGTTTCTAATTTGTATTATTTGGAATTGTGCATTTTCTAATCGAAATACATATGATTAAATAACTTAAGACTTGACAGTAAATCCATGTCTTATATTTAATTGGGACATTGTATGGTGGAAGGATTGAATTGTACGGTAAATATTAACTCACAGGTTCTTTTATGATTAATGTTGAAATCTATATTATCTGGAAAGTCGTTGATCGCTAGGGAGGCTTATCCCTATTGTAGAATAAATGTTATTTATTTAAATATATTATTAGTTTAATTTGTTTATTTAAATAAGATTAGAATTATTCTAATTGATTTATTCACAACCGGTTTAATATGGAGAACCTAAAGGGTCACACCATAAAAGGAAGAAGAATTATTTAAGAAGAAAATGGCATGATAGTAATAATGCATTAAGTATAATTAATTTAATCTATGATGATAGAATAAATTAAATAGCTTAATGTTTATTATTTAATATTTTAGAAATATTAAATATAAATTAATAAGAGGAGTCTATTTAATATTATTATTATTATTATTATTTTAATTCTAAAGGAGTTTAAGAATTAATATAATATCAGTACTCTCTCTCAATCCTAATAAAGATTAGGATATAAATTAATTAAAAGTATTTAATTAATTAATTAAATAAAACCCTATTCTAATTGGATTAGGAGGGTTAACCTAATATCTATATAAGAGAGTCTTATATCAGAAATAAGGTACGTGAATTTTTCAAGAGTTGGGAGTACACATATTCTATAGAGATAGAAACAAGGGTTAAGCCAATAACCCATCTTACTGAGTTCTTCATCTTCCTTGGTGGATCACCGTTAGAGGCCAAACATTTGGGTGGCTGACATTGATCAAGGGAAGGAGCCACTATAGAGGAATCAAAGGAATCAAAGGAGTAGAACTTGTACCTGAGGAAGCTTGTATCTTCAAAGGTATAATTTTGTTTTTCTCCTTCTTCATTCACTGATAATTGATGCACAAGAATGATCATGGTAATGGGTTTGTATAAATTTTGAAAACCTAGTTTTTTACGCTTCCGTCCTATTTATGTGATTTGATTGCATGATTGCGTTACGTATAAACCCAACACTTCACTCAAAATTTCCCCTTTAATTTCTAGTACTGGCGAAACCCATATTCTCCTTTCAAATCGTAGTAGTCCGTCAGTATCAACCTTGAACTTCATCTCTTCACCATCAATTACTCTCTTCTGGATCTTCGAACACTCCTCATCATAAAGTTGTGCCTCTTTCACCTTGTCCACCAAGGTTGAACCAGTAGTTACTTGAAACAGTTTCTCATCCAACTCCTCCAGACACTTAACTTCCAGCTCCAACTTAGCCATCTCATCCACCAACTGATCCTGAGCAGTTAACAACATTAACTTCTCCCAACCCTTTCTACTTAAGGCATCGGCAACAACATTTGCTTTATCCAGATGATAGAGAATCTCGCAATCGTAATCCTTGATAAGTTCTAACCATCTTCTTTGGCGCATATTCAAATCTTTTTGTGTAAAGATATACTTCAGACTCTTATGATCCGTGTATATCTCACACTTTTCTCCATATAAGTAGTGTCTCCATATCTTCAGAGCAAACACTACTGTCGCCAACTCCAAGTCATGGGTTGGATACCCTTTCTCATAGTACTTCAGCTAACGTGATGCATAAGCAATGACTTTGCCATTCTGCATCAGCACACAACCTATTCCTTTACGTGAAGCATCACTGTATACCACAAAATTTTTTGTACTATCAGGTAAAGACAACACAAGTGCAGTACTCAATCTCTTCTTCAGTTCCTGATAACTTTCCTCACACTTTTCCGTTCACACGAACTTTACTATCTTCCTAGTCAAATTCATCAACTGAGTTGCGATTTTGGAAAAGTCTTGTATGAATCTTCTGTAGTAACCTGCCAATCCTAAGAAACTCCTAACTTCTGAAGGTATCTTCGGCTGATCCCAATTTATCACAGGTTCAACCTTTGATGGATCTACTGAAATTTCATCATTGTCAATCACGTGTCCAAGAAATTGCACACGTTCTAACCAGAATTCACACTTCTAGAATTTTTCATATAACTTCTCCCGTCTTAGCGATTCCAACGTCATCCTCAAATGTTCAGTGTGTTCCTCCTTAGTTTTGGAATACACCAAAATGTCATCAATGAACACCACCACGAACTTGTCCAGAAATGGCTTAAACACCCTATTCATTAAGTCCATAAATGCTGCTGGTGCATTCGTTAGACCAAATGACATCACCAAGAACTCGTAATGTCCATACCGAGTTCTAAATGTCGTCTTCAGTACATCCTCTCTCCTTACCTTCAACTGATGATACCCGCTTCTCAAATCTATTTTTGAGAAGTACCTTGCTCCCTTCAGCTTATCGAACAAGTCATCGATCCTTAGTAAAGAATACTTATTCTTGATCGTAACTTTGTTCAATTCCCTATAATCAATGCAAAGACGCATTGATCCATTCTTCTTCTTGACGAACAATACTGGCGCTTCCCACGGCCATACGCTCAGCTGAATATACTTCTTGTCCAGCAATTCCTGCAGTTGAACCATCAACTCCTTCATCTCTACCAGAGCCATTCTGTACGGGCCTTTGATATCGGAGCAGTCCTAGGCGCTAAGTCGATCACAAACTCTATCTCTCTATCCGATGGAAGTCTTGGAAAATCGCTCGGAAACACATCCACAAACTCCTTAAGAACTGATATCTCTTCCAACTTTGGACTCTCCTTACGAGTATCCACTATGTAGGCTAAGTACCCTACACCACCTTATTTTAATAACTTCTTGGCCTGCATAATCGTCAGACAACTCGCTTGTCTAGGCGACTTGCTACCATAAAACACTACCTTCGACGGAGTCGTAAGGCTTACAGATTTCTTCTAGCAATCTATTACCGGCCCATAGTTGAACAACCAATCCATTCCCAATATTACATCGAATTCCCCAAGTTTTATCAGAATTAAATCTACCATCAACTCATGACCATTAATAACCAATCTACAGTTCTTGTGTACAAACTTAACAGGAATAACCTCCCTATTCGCAATCTCTATGTTCAAAGGGTAAATTAATTCCTCCTTAGGCAAGTCTAAATTCTTAGCAAAATCATTGGATATAAACGAACAAGTAGCACCCGAATCAAATAATGCATAAGCATTAATACTATTAATCGGAATGATACCTGACACCACATCCTTTGACTGCACAGCCTTCTGCACGGTCATGTTGAATGTTCTGGCAGTGGGTCGGCTCATCTGTGGTGGTCCAGCGATAGTCAAAGTACTGTCGCTGCTGGTTCCTTTTCCTCCTGTCGACCCTCCCGCTGCCTTCTTAGGAAAATCTCGAGCCATGTGATCCTTGGATCCATATATAAAGCAAGCTCTCTTCTTCGGGTTAGGACAATTCGGTGCAATGTGGCCTTCTTGGCCACAATTGAAACATACCCGTTTCCCTATCAAGCACATGTGACACCCCTAAATTCGGGTACTTCATTTACACAGGATTTTGTGTTCAGTATCTAAATAAAACATAACTAACTGCCCATAAATAAGGAATGCAAAATAAATTACAACCTTAATCAGTAAAATCTTCCTTTAAAAAGGATTACAACTTATTAAAACTTTACAGGGTTTCTAACCTTAAACATCGTCAATGCGAAAAATAAAACAACATAACATAATTAAAGTCTTATTACAACAATCATATCAAATATGAACAAGTCTTCACTTGTTCATCTTGCCTTTTCATTTGCTAGTTAACGGTTCGTCAACTTTCTCAACTTTGGCTGCAATGGTTATATAAATGCAAAAGTGAGCAAACAAAAGCTCACTTAAAATAATAATCAATAATGATGACATATTACTGAATAACTTCAACTAAATTGAATAATATTTCTATCATCGATAATCAAGAAATGAATAGAGAATTTGGAATTCATCTGAAGGTCATAAGACCTTGAACTATGTCCCAGGTTATAAACATTTCTATTTAAACCTTTAACAGTCATTAGACTATATGGAGCTTTAACTCGTACTTAGGGGGATGTGCCCTTCGTACCATGTATTGTGCACAAACATCTTGATGCTTTCGCATGGTAATCCCCTATTACTAGGGTTGTTCATCTCAGTTTAATTAACGAGTCCGCACAAAAAAAAGTTTAGTTTAGATAAGCTCAAAGGGTAATTAGAGTTCAACTATCATCAACTAAGGAGTAGTTGAATCAACTTACAATAATTAAGAATTTGATAACAAAGAATTATGAAATAACTATGAGTCATAACAATAGACATCATATTCAACTGTCATGCTTTAGAAATAAACTTACAGAATTTGAAAGATATAATTAAAGCCTTGCTTGAACAATTAAGTCAAGGATACAGTATTTCAATAATGAACTTCAATAAAATACTTATCCATTGCAGAATAAAAGGACTTGCTCAAATAAAGGTATAATTAGAAAATTTGCACAATGTAAAAGTAAACATAACCGAGTTAGGGTAAGAGAACTTTCCTCGTGCGCAAGCTAGCCATTAACAACTCGTTCCACAGTTATCCTACGTACATGTGATTAATAATAGTAATATAAATTAGTTACCATATAGCTAAATCACATCATTAGTTAACCCATCTGAGTTAACTCATCATTTATTAGTTATTAGGTTTCAATCATTAGTTATTACATAACATAATCAAACCACATATTCACATTAAACTTTATAATTTATAAAAATTATAATTTAAACTCATACATTTCATATTTAAAGATATGATTTAATACTGTCCACTTAGTATATAATTTTATTAACATGCTTTTATATTTATTACATTAGCATTGTCATAAAATTATACATTTAAATATAATTTTCTGGCTAAACTGCATAGGTAGCGCTACAGCGCCACACAATGAACTACAGCGCCACACAATGAACTATAGCCGGTGCTGCAGTGCCGTGCCACGTCATCAAGGACTCTACAGGCCTGGCGCTGCAGCGCTCCAGTTATACTCAAAACTGGCGCTGTTGAAAGTAGTATGCATACAAGCCAATAATGTATGATGATAAAACATCTACTTTGGAGACAATCTTATTTATTTATTAATAAAAGTATTAACTTATTAAAGGCATTTAATTATCTACATGGTGCTATTTTTATAATATGTAAATAACCCATAGTTTTAAGCAATGCTTTTAGAATCATGATGTTGATCATGCTAATGAGATTTAAATTCTTAGAAAACTTAAAACTAAAATAGTTCTCAATCGTGGGATTACTAAAAAGGGGATTAGTATATCCAGATAGATTGGTACATATGTTGCTTGCTCATTGGATGAGGATGATTGATCTCATGATCATTTGTGTGGAGACACTAAAGCAAGTATGTAGGTGCTTATTGGAGAATAAATTCACTATTCGTGACTCGTTATGAAATACCTAATGGAGTTTTACTCGCCTGTCAATAGGAATTCCTAATGTGATAGTAGTACAAGTGATCCTTGGACTTGAGATCATCATAGTATCTTGTATGTAATGAATTATACTTTGACTTATTTCTTAAAGCTCTTTAGGGTATATAAAAGGGTATGCTTGGGTATAACGAGTTACATATGGAGATAATGAATGATCAATAAAGAATCTACCACCTCTAGTAAAAGAGGAGATATGTCCTATGTGATTCGGTAAATGACAAACCAGGAATCCTTGGCCAAGGTGGAATGAAATTAGAAAGGAGTTTCTAATTTGCATTACATAGAGTTGTGCATTTTCTAATCGAAATACATATAATTAAATAAAATAAGACTTGACAGTAATTCCATGTCTTATATTTAATTGAAACATTATATGGTAGAACGATTGAATTGTACGGTAACTATTTACTCACAGGTTCTTTTATGATTAATGTTGAAATCTATATTATCTGAATAGTCGTTGAACACTAGGGAAGCTTATCCCTATTGTAAAATAAATATTATTTATTTAAATAGATTATTAGTTTAATTTATTTATTTAAATAAGATTAGAATTGTTCTAATTGATTTATTCACAACCGATTTAATATGGAGAACCTAAAAGGTCACACCATAAAAGGAAGACTAATTATTTAAGAAGTTAATGGCATAATCGTAATAATGCATTAAGTGTAATTAATGTAATCTATGGTGATAGAATAAATTAAATAGCTTAATATTTATTATTTAATATTTTAAAAATATTAAATATAAATTAATAAGAGGAGTCTTATGAATATTATTACAATTATTATTATTTTAATTTCTAAAGGAGTTTAGTAATTAATTTAATATTAGTACTCTCATTTATTCCTAATAAGATTTGGAGACAAATTAATTAAATGAATTTAATTAATTATTTCCAATGTGGTGGGAAGCCTAAATTAATTAAAGGAGTTTAATTAATTAAATAAAATCCCATGTCTAATAGGATTAGAAGGGTTGACCAATATCTATATAAGAGGAGTCTTATAATAGATATCAGTTGATGCAATTCCAATTGTTGGAGAGCACTCCTTTTCTATAGAGGATAGAAAACTAAGTCAACCACCCTCTTTCTTGATAATTCATTTTCCTTGGTGGATCACCTCTAGAGGCCAAACACTTGAGTGGCTAACGTTGATCAAAGGAAGGAATCTAACTCAAAAATTCAAGGAGATCACGAAGAACAAGGAGTTGAACTCGTACCTGTGGAAGCTTCGTTCTACAAGTGTATAATTCTATAAGTTCTTATTTATCGTTTTAAATTAATAATTTTCATAAAGGATGATCCGAGTGATGGTTTTGTAGAAATTTTTAAACTCTGATATACCATGCTTCCGCTAATTTTTGCAATTTGATTACGTCACGATTTCGAAAAAATCCAACAGTGGCATCAAAGCCAAACCTTTATGCAATTATTAATTGTTTTGATTTCATATACGTATGGGTATGTATTTAAAATAATTTATTGGGCATAATTTTATTGTATAAAATTATTATTTTTATAGAAAGAAAAAAAAACATAAATAGTTTTTTTTATCACCGTTGAATCTGTGTTTTTTTTAAAAGAGCAAGTTTGCGAAAAAAAAAAAAAAAATTAAGCCAATCGCGTAATCTGCAATGGGGACTAATCACGTGATTATGCTGATTTAAAAAAAAAAAAGTGACCCACGTGATCCTCATTCAGAAATAAAGGTAATAACGATTTTAAAGTAAATCTACTTATTTTTTAAAAGGAGTGGATTAGGTGATTATTTATATATATATATATATATATAGTTATGTTATATAAGTTACTATATGTTATGTTTATGTTAACAGGTAACATATATATATAGTAACTATATGTAACGATTGAGATTATATATTTAATTTTAAATATTTATTAAATTAAATAAATATTTTAGGTAATTTATTTATTGAGTTAAGTAAATAAATCATGTGATTTATAGAGTGATTTAATTAAGTGTTATATATTAATTAAATGAATGTGTAATATTTATTTAATTAATGTATATTAATTTTATATTATAGTTCTAATTTAATTGAGAAAATTGAATTAGATGAATTATGTGATGAAGTGTTACATGAATTATAATTAGCGAGTAATTATAATTATGTGGCAATTTTATGTGATTTATTGATGTTAGATTTTAATTGATTAAATTATTATTGATATTTAATTAATTAAAATGTGACATTAAAGTATGTGTTAAATAAATTGTTAAAATAAAGAAAAAGAATTTTAAATGATTTTAAACAAACAAGGCCCTTGCTTTTGTTTTAAAGGACTGTTACCAAACAGGACCCTTACACTAGCTTAAACCTAATTTACCTAAACCATGCCTAAGTTAATAAAACTAGTTTCTAATTTTCCTGTTGCCAAACAAGCCAAAAGGACTTTTGAATTTTGTAACTTACGTTGTAATTAGTAGTTAGTGCATATACTTATTATATGGGAGTTACATATATTATATATTACTTGTGTTATATATTATATGTATATACTATCAGTACGTTAGTTTTTCTAAAAGCCTAAGTCTAAACTAGAAGAAAACAAAGGAGAAAGAAGAGCAGAGAAGAGAGAATACAAAGAAGAGAACTTTGAGAAAATAAGAGGAAAACTATACATCATCATCTCCATCTTTTCTTCCAATTCAAGCTAGTAAGATTATACTCTTAACCATAGAATCAATTCTTATGTGTCGTATTTCTTCTTGTCAAATTATATTTTCATGAAGTTGTATAATTATGACTATGTATATATGATGTTCAGATGTTTGTATATGTAATTGTATGTCATGGAAAGATTTTCAAAAACCAGTTTTAAAATTATGATCCTGATATTTTCATTCTCTGTAAAACGTATTTTGGAAGTTGTATAGCATGATGGATATATATATATATATATATATATATATATATATATATGTAATTGTGTTCATATCATGTCTATATGTGATAGTATGCTTCATTAGTTGTTTAATTCATGAATATATATGATATAAATGGAGAATTTATGTTTTTCAAAAGTCACAGTGAAGTGTCTGGGAAAAATAAAGTTTCTCATAGAAATCAAAATATATGTTGATTGTTGGAATTAATTGTGGAATATGTTATTATGTTTAGAAATTAGTTGATTGGGATTGGAATTGTGAGAATTGGTTTCAAAATAAATTCATAGTGTTCAATTTCATCTAGAACACTGACATTGGTATTTTTTTTAAATTTTTGTAAAAATTAAGCGTTGTAATCTTGTATCAGTGTGTTCAAAACATGTTAGAAGTTTTGCACTTTGTTTCTGTAAAGTTTTATATGAAAATTGTTGGCTGAATTGTGAACTCATTATAGAGAATTAAGCCAATTTGGCTTTTCTCTGCACTGTTCGCGAAGCTGCTCTATTTCTATCCGCTGCCGGCGCAGCTGCATAGGCAGTAAGGGTAGAAGCGGCGCAGCTGGGTTTTCTCAGGACTGCGCAGCTGTGCCGGTGTCAAGGCTAAAGGTGGCGCAGCTACGCCGTGTCCTGGGCAGGGGCAGTGACTTTAGTTTTTGTGCAGTGTTATTTCTAAGCTTAGTTTAATTATTCTATGACAATGAGTATATATCTAGTTGCTATAACATGTTGTTAATATGAATGTGACGATTGCATGTTTGGAAATTAAAAAAGAGAATTTGAAAACCTAATATAGTATTTAAATTATAAGTTATAATTGTTTAATTGAACTACTTAATTATAATGTGATTAATTATAATTAAGAGTAAATGTATAATTTAAATTATAATTTTTGTGAAATCATAAGGTATAGAAGTTGATTTATTTTAATCAATTAGATGTTAATTTAAATTATAATCTATGTGATTATAATTTAATAAATGCATGTTTAATTGTGGATTATAAATTAATAATTGCATGATTAATTATAATTTGTGTAATTATACTGCATGATATAGTTTAATTGATTATAAATTATAATTGTTTTATAATTTAAGTAATTATAATTTGATTAAGTATTTGAATTATAATTGTTTAATTATAATTTAGTTAAATACATAATTAATTTAATTATGTGAGTATGTGTGTGATGTAATTAATTATGTGATAGTTGATTATTTATTTAATTAGAGTGAGTTAACCATGAGGGTTAACCACTTGTGTGAATTAGTTATGTGTTAACTAATTTAGGTTTTTGTGACTTAATATATATGTGTAGGAAGTATTAAAGTACGTGAATTGTGTTAAGTAGCTTGCGCTTAAGGTAAGTTTTTTAAACCCTAAACTTGTTAATTCTATACAATTTGTTTGAGTTCATATATTCATTTTTGAGAAGGTTCCTTCCATTTCTGTATTGAACAATTGTCTATTTAATTGAAATGATCTTAACTTATTGTTCAAGTACGATCCAGTTTATTATTTTAAATGCTTTAAGTTTACTTCTAAAACATATGTTAATTCATAATTCTTTTATTTATGAATTATTGAAAATCGATTCAACTAATCCTTAGTTAATGAACGTGAGTTCTAAATTACTTTTGTAAGCTTATCCAAACCAAACTTTCTTTGGTGCGGACTTGAATTCAAATTACTGAGTTGAACAACCCTAATTGTTAGGGAAGATGATTACGCATAGCATTAAGATGTTTGTACACAATACATGGTACAAAGGGCTGATCCCCCTAAGTACGGGTTAAGGTCCATAGTCTTATTGACTGTTAAAGGTTTAAATAAAAATATTTATAACCTAGGACAAGAAGAGTTCAAAGGTTTTATGACCCTCAGATAAATTCTATATTCGAATTTTAATGTTGATAGAGAATTATTATTCAATTCTTTATTATTAAAGCAAGCTAAGTTGTTCAGATTCTTTTAAATATATCCTTTCATGTCTATATTATTGTTAAACTCCAGTGAGCTGTGGTTTGCTCACTCTTGCATTAAATAACAATTTCAGTAAAGGTTGATAATGTTGATGCTCCGTCTACAAGTAAGGGCAAAGGAAAGGCAAAGCAAGTGAAGACTTGTTTTAATTATTTTGAAATGATTGTAATGAGACAGGAATGTTATGTTTCCGCACTTTATTATTTCATGTCAGGTTTAGAGTATCCCGGGATTATTTTAACAAGGTTGTAACCCTTGTTGTAAGGGAGATTTATTTATTTTAATTTAAGTTGTAGCTTATTTTGCATTATTCGTTGGGTAGATGTATGTTATATTAGAAAGTGAACACCAAATCATGTGGAAACGAAGTACCCGGATTTGGGGGTGTCACACTATATATATAACGTTATATTATATTATATATATATATATATATATAATATTCTTAATAATTTTATAATTAAAATAAAGAGTTTATTTTAATCTTGCAATTAGATTTCATGCAATTTAAAATTGCCCATTAAATGATACTCATATATATATGGAATATTTTAATTCATGAGATGGATATTTATTTATTGATATATATGGTGATATGTATGATAATAAATAGGGATTGATTATGGACTATTCGACCAATGTGATTGGATTTTATTTTAGTTGAATGCTTGAATGAATGGATTTTATTAAATGGGGTCTGCGTACCTCGTCTTCTCTAGTTTTTTCTTGATGTAAAATTTTATCTCCCTCCTATGTACTTCCCCTTGACTGCTGATCAAGGTTTCTATTTTAATTAAATAGTTTCATGTAATAGAAAGAGTTAGAATTATCTTGGAGGAATTGGAGAGTAATGAGCAAGGAGCGTGTGAAGACCCGTTTGTATGGAGCCCAGGTTTAAATGTAATGGTTACGTTTAAATTTAAATTCTTGCACTCCTAGATTTCACCTTTTGGTTCACTTGGTGGCTCTAGTGAACCAAACTAGAATAAAAGTCCATAATCAATCCGGGTAGAATATAGTATTCTATATTGCATGCTAAATATTATATATATTATATTTTATACAAACATGCTTCGCATGTTTAATAAAATGACGCGTATTTTATATATATATATGTGCATGCGCGCTTAAAAAGATGAGACAAATAAATTATATTAAGTCCGAAGCGTTCAATGATATTTGGAATATCGAACGTCGCCTTCTAGCATGATAATTTAATAGAGTATTTAATATGAGTTTGTTGTGCTATCCACAAGGCGAGTATTGCGTATTTAAGATATTAATTAATCACATTTGATGCTTATCAAGAAAATTGAACAAAATAGTCTTGTTGTGCTATCCACAAGGACGAACATTTTTCTTTTTTGAATTTATGGAAGTGCAAGGCTGAACTTAACTTAAATCATTTTAGTTCGGATGTGCACACACTTGACCATTATGATTTAAGAGGCAAAATAAAAGGAGTTACATGTTGATGTAATTGACAAGAGTTGTCTACCTATTTATTTACATATCGTTTGTTGTGCTATCCACAATGCTATATACATTTGAAATGGGATCCTTAATCTCATTAGCAAATCTTTAATTAGATGTTGCCGAACTATATAAGTGAGGGTAATATAGTTTGATAAAAATAGTGGGAGATATCAATTTAAAATAAAGACCTAAATTTATTTTGGTATGCAAAATTAATAAAATGAATGTTTGCTAAAAATGTTGTTTTTCACATGCAGAATTTTAAAAATGTCAAAATCACTAATTTCACTGCGAAGCATACTTGATGCTAATAAGCTTACCGGGCCGAATTATACGGATTGGCTAAGGAATCTGAGAATAGTTCTCACTGCTGAAAAGATTTCTTATGTCCTAAATTCACCTATCTCTGAAACTGTTCCAGAATCAGCATCTGAGGAAGAAATTGCCACCATTATAAAGTGGAAAAATGACGCATCTGTGGCTCAATGCATCATGCTCGCATCTATGAATAACGAGCTTCAGCGTCAATATGAAAACATGGATGCTCATACTATGTTGCTTCACCTCAAGGAGTTGTATGGTGAACAAAGTAGGACTGCTAGATATGAGATATCTAAGGAGCTCTTCCAATCTCGGATGACCAAGGGTAAGGTGAACATAAAGGAACAAAAAAAACCTGATCCAGCTAGCAAAGGAATGTGCTTCCATTGCAACGAGCCTGGTCATTGGAAGAGGAACTGTAAGAAGTTTCTGGCAGAGAAGAAGCTTGGAGAAGCTTCGACTTCCAATCAAGGTTTGTTCATGATTGAAATTAATTTTTCAGAAAGTCAAATTCTACTTGGGTATTAGATACCGGCTGTGGTTCTCACATATGTAATAATGTGAAGGGACTGGTCAAAAGTAGAAAGCTGAACAAGGATGAGGTTGTCCTATGAGTGGGAAATGGAGCAAAGGTTGTTGCATTAGCTGTAGGCACTTATTGTTTAGCACAGCCTACGGGCAAGTCCATTTATTTAAATAATTGTTATTTTGTTCCGAATATCATTAGAAACATTATTTCTATTTCCGTATTTGATATGGATGGATTTGACATTATAATAAAGAACAACAGTTGTTCTATTTATAAAAACAATGTTTTATATGGTGTTGGTAATTTGCAAAATGGACTTTATATACTTGACTTGCATGAAAATATACTTCAAATAGAACAAACTAAGAAAAGAAAACGAGATAATATTAATTATACCTATATGTGGCACTGTAGACTCGGTCATATCAATGAAACGAGATTATCCAAGTTACATAAAGATGGGCTCTTAGAGCTATCTGATTATGAATCATATCCAACTTGTGAATCTTGTCACATGGGTAAAATGACTAAATCTCTTTTTAGTGAAAAAGGAGAAAGAGTTACAGAGTTGTTAACGTTAATTCACACAGACGTTTGTGGACCTATGACAACAAATGCACGGGGTGGGTATTCTTATTTTATTACTTTCACTGATGATCACTCAAGATTTGGATATGTATTTAATGAAATACAAATCAGAATCATTTGAAAAGTTTAAAGAGTTCAAAAGTGAAGTAGAGAAACAAACAGGCAAGAGTATTAAGATTCTTCGATCAGATCGAGATAGAGAATACTTAAGCTGTGAGTTTCTCAATTATCTCAAAGAAAATGGTATAATTTCACAATGGACTCCACCAGGTACGCCACAGTTGAATGGAGTATCTGAAAGGAGAAATCGAACATTGTTGGACATGGTTCGATCCATGATGAGTTTTACCGACCTTCCAATTTCCTTCTGGGGTTATGTCTTAGAAATGGCTGCATACCTACTTAACAAGGTACCTACCAAATCCGTCCCAAAGACTCCATATGAGATGTGGAAGGGGAGAAAACCAAATCTTAAGCATGTTAAGACTTAGGGTTGTCCAGCTTATGTCAAAAAGTTTGAAAATGATAAGCTACAGACTAAATCCGATAAGTGTAGATTTGTGGGATACCCTAAAGAAACTTTAGGGTATTATTTCTATCATCCAACTGATCAAAAGGTGTTTGTTGCAAAACATGCTGCCTTCTTGGAAAAGGAGTTTATCCATGAAGGGCTCAGTGGGAGTAAGATATATCTTGAAGAAGTTCAAGAACCACAAATTACCACGGATCAAAGTCAAGTACCTAACCAAGTAGAAGATCCTACTATACCACACCCAATTCGTAAATCTGGAAGAGTACCGAAGATACCTGAGAGGTATGGATTCGTCATAGAGGATGACGATGAGGTACTCATCATGAATGATGATGATCCATTGAATTACGAATAGGCTATGAGTAATAAAGACTCAGAGAAATGGTAGATGACCATAAAATCTAAAATGGATTTTGAAACTATGCTCAAGTCCATTTGGATTTTACTTGCAATTGCAGCTTATTATTACTATATCTGGCAAAATAGACGTGGAGACGCCCTTCCTCAAATATACATTATTAGAGGAGAATGTATGTATAATACAACCAGATGGATTTGTTTCAATAGTTGAAGCAAATCATATATATGAGCTACAACAATCCATTTATGAATTGAAGCAAGCTTCTCGTAGATGGAACATTTGTTTTGATGAGACAATCAAATAGTTTGATTTATCAAAAACAAGGATGAACCATGTTTGTACAAGAAGGTTAGTGGGAGCGCTGTTTCATTCCATGTATTATATGTTGATGATATATTACTAATAAAGAATGAAATTCCTATGCTAAAATCGATCAAAATAAAGTTGTCTAAACATTCCTCCATGAATGATTTGGGTAGAACATCCCGAATTGGGGATATAAATCTGTATTAATAGATTTAAAAGGATGTTCGGCATAACACAAGAAAACGTATATTTATTAGATGCTAAAGGCGTTTAGCATGACAAACTCCAAAAGGTGCCTCATGATGATGAGCCAAGATGTGTATTTCTCTAAAATTATCCTCAGTAAAAGAGAGATAGCATGAGTTACTATCATGTATGCAATGAAATATACGAGACTTGATGTTGATCAATCATATTCTGGAGAAGATCAATGTGAGACAGTGATATACATCTTAAAGTACTTAACTGACACTAAGAATGTCATCATATCACATGATGAGTCTGAATTACACTAGAGGGCTAAATAGACTCAAGTTTTCAGACTGACCAAGACGACCGTAAAATCCACTTTAGGGTAAATTGTTACCTTGAAAGATGGTGCAGTGAATTGAAAAAGGTTCCAAACAACAAAAGATTGCTGGTTTAGTGACAAAGACAAAGTATATAACTGTAAGTGAAGCTGCAAGTTGATGTTTCGGATGAAAAGTTCATTACAGAACTAGGAATAGTTCCTAAGTCTCATCTTGAATCTAAACATGTGTTGCGGCACTTTGATTAAAGAAATTATTGAAAGAGGAGATATCACCTTAGAGCGTGTAGTCTCTCAAGATAACATTGCAGATCCATTTACTAAAGCTATAACACAACAGCAGTTTGATCGTCACTTAGAAAAGTTGGTATGAGATACCATGACGATTGGCTTTAGTGCAAGTGGGAGATTGAAAGTAGTATGCATATAAGCCACTCATGTATGATGATAAAGCATCTACTTTGGAGACAATCTTATTTATTTATTAATAAAAGTATTAACTTATTAAAGGCATTTAATTATCTACATGGTGCTGTTTTTATAATATGTAAATAACCCATAATTTTAAGCAATGCTTTTAGAATCATGATGTTGATCATGCTAATGAGATTTAAATTCTTAGAAAACTTAAAACTAAAATAGTTCTCAATCGTGGAATTACTAAAAAGGGGATTAGTATATCCAGATAGATTGGTACATATGTTGCTTGCTCATTGGATGAGGATGATTGATCTCATGATCATTTGTGTGGAGACACTAAAACAAGTATGTAGGTGCTTATTGGAGAATAAGTTCACTGAACGTGACTCGCTATGGAATACCTAATGGAGTTTTACTCTCCTGTCAATAGGAATTCCTAATGTGATAGTAGTACATGTGATCCTTGGACTTGAGATCATCATAGTATATTGTATGTAACAAATTATACTTTGACTAATTCCTTAAGGCCTTTTAAGGCATATATAGGGTATGCTTGGGTGTAATGAGTTACATATAGAGATAATGAATGATCAATAAAAAATCTACCACCTCTAGTAAAAGAGGAGATATGTCCTATGTGATTCGTTAAATGACAACCCAGGAATCCTTGGCTAAGGTGGAATAAAATTAGAAAGGAGTTTCTAATTTGCATTAAATAGAGTTGTGCATTTTCTAATCGAAATATATATAGTTAAATAAAATAAGACTTGACAGTAATTCTATGTCTTATATTTAATTGGGACATTGTATGGTGGAAGGATTGAATTGTACGGTAACTATTTGCTCACAGGTTCTTTTATGATTAATGTTGAAATCTATATTATCCGAATAGTCGTTGAACGCTAGGGAAGCTTATTCCTATTGTAAAATAAATATTATTTATTTAAATAGATTATTAGTTTAATTTATTTATTTAAATAAGATTAGAATTGTTCTAATTGATTTATTCACAACCGGTTTAATATGGAGAACCTAAAGGGTCACACCATAAAAGGAAGAATAATTATTTAAGAAGGTAATGGCATAATCGTAATAATGCATTAAGTGTAATTAATTTAATCTATGGTGATAGAATAAATTAAATATCTTATTGTTTATTATTTAATATTTTGAAAATATTAAATATAAATTAATAAGAGGAGTCTTATTAATATTATTATAATTATTATTATTTTAATTTCTAAAGGAGTTTAGTAATTAATTTAATATTAGTACTCTCATTTATTCCTAATAAGATTTGGAGACAAATTAATTAAATGAATTTAATTAATTATTTCCAATGTGGTGGGAAGCCTAAATTAATTAAAGGAGTTTAATTAATTAAATAAAATCCCATGTCTAATAGGATTAGAAGGGTTGACCAATATCTATATAAGAGGAGTCTTATAATAGATATCAGTTGATGCAATTCTAATTGTTGGATAGTACTCCTTTTCTATAGAGGATAAAAACCTAAGACAACCACCCTCCTTCTTGATAATTCATCTTCCTTGGTGGATCACCTCTAGAGGCCAAACACTTGGGTGGCTAACGTTGATCAAAGGAAGGAATATAACCCGGAAATTCAAGGAGATCACGAAGAACAAGGAGTTGAACTCATACCTATGGAAGCTTCGTTCTACAATGGTATGATTCCATAACTTCTTATTTATTGTTTTAAATTAATAATTTTCATAAAGGATGATCCGGGTGATGGTTTTGTAGAAATTTTTAAACTCTGATAGATCATGCTTCTGCTAATATTTGCAATTTGATTGCGTCACGATTTCGAAAAAACTCAACAGGATCACATTATCATCTTATCCCATTATTATCTCAAATTCTGGGATTTACAATTATTTAATACATAAATAAACACATAGTTTATTACTCTACTAGGCATGTTAAGACGTCGCACAGCCTCTCCACGTTCTTCTTCCATCACCCGAAACACTGTTCTACGATCCACTATATACCACATCAAATCCTTGAACTGAGCTGGGTAATAAAATACACGATCCTGGGCCCTGTCTATCGCTGAATGAAAAGCATAATTTGTCTCCTTCATCTTGGCCTTCTTCGCTTGAACCTCGTCTTCAGCACGATCTGCACGTTAAGTAGCCTTCAAGAACGCATATTTTGCTCTGGCATGCTTTGCAGACCCCTCTCTCATGTCGTTTTTCAGTTTCTCTAGCTCGGCCCGTGCATCATCTCTCTCACCCCCTACGTGAACTAGATCCCATTCCACGTTTCCAAAACACTCATCCAGATCTTGAATCGTCTCCTCCGTCTGCTGTATGGTAGTCTGACTCACATCCACCAGTTCCTCCAGCTCTCCGACTCTACCCTGCAGCTCAATGTTACGGTCGTAGACCTCCTCGTACATCACAGCGCTGATAGAGTTAGGTGGAACTCCTCTTCAGGATCCTCCTCCTCTTCCTCTGACTCATCCTCATCCTCTCGGTCAAAGACTGGCTCATGCCCCTGACCCACTACTGTGATCAATGGAGATGGCTCTCTCTGAACCAACTGCTCCTAGACAGTCTGGATGTCTCGGGGCTCCTCATCCCTATGCATCTGAGGTAACTCCTCCCTAGTCTGACTGGACTCTCCAACAATCGTCATCCTGATAACAAAATTTTAAGGTTTAATTATTACGTGATATTGATCAATTGATACCTTTCAATACTCTCGTATTCATAAACATAAGCATATAGCACATAAGATAGTTTATTATCTTAATTATCATCGTTCTATCTGTTCGATCTCCTATAAGGCTACTACCTAAGGTTTCCCACCTAAGGTTCATAACCTAAGGCTCTGATACCAACTCGTGATACTCCCAAATCCGGTTACTTCATTTTCTCAGGATTTAGTGTTCATTATCTAAATAAATCATAATTATCTGCCCATAACTAAGGAATGCAAAATAAATTACAACCTTAATAAATAAAATCTTCCTTATAAAAGGATTACAACCTTGTCAAAACATTCCCAGGTTTCTAACCTTAAACAAACATCAAATGCGGAATAGAAAACATCATATAACAGTTAAAGTCTTATTACAAACTCATAATCAAATTAAACAAGTCTTCACTTGTTCATCTTGCCCTTGCCCTTACTATTTAACGGCTCGTCAACTTTCTTAACTTTGGCTGAAATGGTTATATATGCAAGGGTGAGCAAACAAAAGCTCACTTGAAATAACAATCAATAATGATGACATATCACTGAATAAGTTCAATTGAATTGAATAACATTTCTATCATTGATAATCAAGAATTGAATATAAGATTTAGAATCCATCTGAGGGTCACAAGACCTTGAACTATGTCACATGTTGTAAGTATTTCTTGTGACGCCCCCAGAATAGGTCCAATCAACCCAACCCATTCTAAGTCGCCAAATACATGGTACAGAATCTAAATACAATCTTTATATCAAACGGTCGTGCAAAATACGACCACACAACTGTGAGTTTCAATACAAATCGTATATAATACGAAATATAAACACTCAAATTCAGTCCTCATGGATTGTTATCACACTATTTTACAAAAATAGTGAGGACTACTACTGCTCTAACTTGGACCATCACTCTGTCCCCCGACTAATAACTGCGACATTCTCATTTCCTAAAGAGAACAATGGAAGAAAAGGGTGAGCTCAACTAGCCTAGTAAAGAATATTATGACTAAGATAATAAAGAATAAATTATCGTTAGTCTTCAACAAATCAGATAAAATATTATAGACAACAAGTTTTAGATCAACAACTGCAGCGGAAATAACAATTCATTAGAAGGATAAGTAGAAAATGATGTCTACTATCTTCTATGATTTAAAAGTCCATCATCAATATTTTATCCCTGTAACATCAATCAATAATTTTGAAATCAAATATTCATCTTTGCACTACGGGCCAAAGATATTCATTTGTATCACCAGTGGTCATTGTAGACACTCGAGATTTTCCTTGCCCCGATACTCATCCAGTAGAAGGGTAAAACCAGCAATCAACCCAAATTTGATCCACAATATCGGTGCTCATGCTCCAGTTAAATCTGATTCCTAATATCGGTAATCAAGTTTCGACAGTCAATCGGACCATCAATCAAGCTCCGACAGTCAATCAGACCATCAATCAAGCTTCGACAGTCAATCGGACCATCAATCAAGCTCCAACAGTCAATCGGATCATCAAGCTCAACCCCGGTCTCAACCCGGGAGGTACCAATCAGTCCCGGCAACAACCCAGGAGGTATCAATCAACCCCGGTCTCAACCCGGGAAGTCAAAATCAACCCCAGTCTCAACCCGGGAAGTGCAGGTCATCCCCGGTCTCAACTCGGGACGTCAGGCCAACTTCAGACATCAGACTGAAGCATCGCAACAACTCCATAGCAAAACTTGGAATGACCACGTCAGCCTCAAAGACAACCCTGAGGTCAAAAGACTCGACTTGGATCCAAGTCTTGGAATCAGCTCCCAAAAGTCAACCAGCGACCATGCCGGCACTACAGGTAGCCCTAGGAGGGGTACAACGATCATTTTACCAACTTTCAACTGACTTGGTCAAACTCAAGCCAAATCGATGCCGCCAAAGTCAGAATGAACCCTAACGACGATCCCGAGTGGCAACAACGCAAGACAGTTCAACGAACAAACTGCGGGAAATCAAAGACCTGGTTATGAACCCGTCTTCCTGGACCCAAAAAATGTTTTTTCCATGTTATTGCAACACTCTCAGCGAGAGCTTTCCGAAAAGGTATCGCACGCCTCAAACGGACGCTCCGATCAAAAGTTAGAAAGTTTTTGACCGAATATCGCATTGCTCGGAGTGCACATACTTCGAGACATCCAAGCCAGGCAGAGAGAGAAATAAATAAGTGTCACATCCAAATTCACGTCAGCACCTCTCTCTCTCATTCCCCCTTATTCAAATTTAAAACCCTCTATCTCTCTCTGTTCTTACGCTGAGAGATAAAATTTGGCTTCGAACCAAACAACTTGATATGACACAAACAAGGGTTTCTTCAACGTTCTTCTTCTCCCCCTGACCCCTTCTAATCTATAATCCAACACAGACTGATCTGAGAACAGTAAAGCACAACTCCTCTCTCTCTCTACATATGTCTCGACTCTTTCTCATCAACTTATTACCCAGTGAAATTCACTTCTTCCCGATGGATTTTTGCGGCAAGAGTTCCGGTTCAGTGACCCCTTTGCAAGACCCACAATCGAATCGAAATTATCGAATTCACAATTTCACAAGCTCTGATTCCGAGAATTTGAAAGATTCCGAGAATTTGAAAGATTCCGAGAATTTGAATCCCAATTTCACAAGCTCTGATTCGAAATTATCGAATTCAGCAGCAATCAAATTTGCCAAAAAGGCCCAAAAATCTGCCGCAAAAAACCCTAAACCCGTTGCCTCACCATCGCCGGGCAACAAGATTCGGGAACGAAAGTTTGTGGTGGCAAAAAAGAAATCTAAGAGAGAAATCCAACTCTTCAACAGTGGTATGTAAGTGCAATATTAGTGGTAAGTCCAACTCTTCAATAGCTGAAAATGAAATCAAAGAAGAAGAAGGAATGAATCCCGTTATTTAGAATCCTAAAATTTCAGATGGGTATGAAGAAAATTTGGGGGGAAATAATTGTTTGGAGAAAAACGGATTGGATGAGGTTGAGGTGAAAAGTGAAGCGGGGAGTACAACTTTGAAGAGGAGGAGAGATAAATTGTTGGAAGAAGCAAGGCAGAGTGTGCCTGAACCTGGGTCTGGAAGAGTGATGCATTTGGTTAAGGCCTTTGAGAAGCTCCTTTCAATACCAAAGTCAAAGGAATCAGATGAAAAAGATGATAAGGAATCACAAGTTAGTAAGAAGGGTATGAAATGGGCATTTCCAGGATTGCAACCTAAGGCTCCTGAAACACAGGTCTCATCTTCTTCATGCTGCCCATCAGAAATTTTCATTGGATTCTCAGGTTTGTTCTTCGTTGGATAGCATCCAAGGAAGGTTGGTATTGGTAAATTGATTGATATATTTCCAGTCAACAATTTATTTCTTTTGGATTTCTTGTAATCACCTTGATTTGAATACTGATATTGGGTTTGGCTTTGTATTCTTTTCAAGCTTTACTGTTTCAAGTAGGAATTCTGGTGGAGGGAGAAGGAGCAGATGAAATGTATGAATTCAATTTGTGCATTCTATATTTGATATTGAGATAGGTTATATGCATTTTTAAGTGATGATTTTTCTGATTCACATTTATTGCAGAGTCTTGAATCATCTAGGACATTTGGTGGAAGGCAATGGAAGAGGAGGCAGCATAAAGTTACCTCCCAGAAACCCTTCAAGCTTAGAACCGAGGTTTGTTTTATTGAATAGTATGAAATATGCCTGTGAAGTTGAATTCCTACTGCCTGTGAGGTTGAATTCCTACTTTATTCGTCTTAATACGCATGCTTTACTCTGGATTGTAGCATCTTATAACACTTGAAGAATTTAAGAATTAACAGTTTAAATGATGGAAACTAAATAGTAAACATACAAATTAGAGAGGAAAACAAACAACATAATTCACCCCTCCCTTGAATAAAGATCTCTTCACTAATCAACTGAATAGCTTTATAGTCAGCCATTGGGAATAGTAATGAGCTTTAAAGTGGAGATTCTAGAGTTTCTTTCTCCTAAGATAGTGCTCATAAGTAGACAAGTCCAAGGAGCAACTGCTTAGCCAATGAATTGGATGTGTGTGTTTAAAAGCTATAGCTTTGGCAGTCTCAATAAGTAATCTATAATATAAAATAGAGCAGAATGAAGAGGAATGTTAATTGATTAATTTGGAATGACAGGTGGAAGGAAAGATATTAATCACATTAGATAGTGGAAAGAATGAAGAAGAATGGTAGGTTCGCTTGTTTAAGTTATCGCTTCTTTGCATTATTGGTTACTATTAGTTATTATATACATGTACAATGAATGAATTTGAGTTTGATTATCAAGGATACTGGGGATATGTGATTTTATTTACTGTTAGACAAGGATACTCTTTGAACTTTTGAGTTATCTGATTGTAAACAATAAATTTGAATTCAAATTGATCTGGGGTCTATATTTTTAAATTATTATGCAATGTAATTAAATCTAAATCACCATCCAAGTAATCTCTGGTTTTAATTTTAATTTTTCTGCAGTGAATGGGATCAACCTCCTCTTGAGATGAGACCCCCAGATTCTATTCCTATCAAGGTATCTAAATATTCTAATTCTAGATTGATGCAGCCATTGTTTCTTCGTATATTGATGCCATAGATATGACCAGGACTATGCAATTGAGACACCTTTGAAGAAATCATCCAAGGTGTTGGAAGTCGACAGGCTTCAGGAAGTGAAAATTGACTTCAATACTAAAAATTCAATTGCAGCTATTAATTTTATTCAGTTAGTTAAAGTGTTTGAGGGAATTGAAATTGTACGAAAAGCGATTTTAAGCCAAAACGAAAACTCAAATTAGTAGGTCAAGTCATTTTTGAGTACTGTTTTGGACAGCGTAAAGAGTCCGAAATGGGGAGTTTAAAATTTTTAAATACAGTCTTATATGCTATATATAACATATTAAAAATTTGTTGTAATCCGGTATATGAGCTAGAAGTAATGAGGTTGCAAAATGGGCACGTTGGGAATAGGGTTGCCGCCCATGGCAGCAGCAGTGGCTATGTTGAGTGTTGGCTGGGGGCTTCCCTTGGGCTCTCAGTCAACACATTTAAATTTCCAGATTGCCTAGCTAATATTTCTCTATAATAGGTGAGTGTATCATCTATAAATTAACCAAGATGCAACGTAATCGAATCAAGAATGTGGGAAATTAAAAACACGCGAAGTAAGGAGCAGGGGAAGCAGCTGCTGCCAACTATTGGCAGCAGCAGCAGCAGCAGCAGATGGCAATGAATCACTGCTATAGCAGCTTTGGACAAGCCAATTTTTGGCTTCATGTTTTAATTTGTTAAGTTACCCCGCAAAAGTTAGTTTACATTTTTGGACGGGTACATGAATAATAACCTATCACAAATTCAATACAAATGAGTTGGTAGGTTAGAAGATAAAAATTAGCAATAGTAGGTGTTCAAGCTTAGGGACTGCCCAACCAAGCAAGGCTTGGTTGCCGGTATTATTGGGTTAATGGGCTGTTTTGGCGTTGTAAGGAAACGCAATGGTTTTTAATGCGTTAGTTTATAGAGGTAAATCTATAAAATGGTAAGGAAGCTATAACTTACCTATATGGATTATAGCTACGCCCATTATACAAAATGAGCTACGATTTCACCTTGAATACTTTAGGTACATGAAATATGGTATACCATGTAGTAAGTTGTGAATGAGTTATAAACTGAAATGGTGGGATATTCATGTACTAAAATCATATCAAAGTCTATTAAAGTGAAAAATGATTATTGTAGTAAAATGATGAAGTTTTTGAAAAATATATAAAAGTTTTTCAAAAGTTAAAACCTAAGCTAATAATACATATAACTGTTTGAAGCATACTAGACGCTGTAAAAGAAATATATAAACCTAAGTTTACATATACATGGGTAGTATATATGTGTGATGGGATATGTTGACGCTAATAAAAACTATTTCACAGCTATATCTCAAAATTGAGCCGTTTTCGAAATATAAAGCAAAGTTTATGCTACCAGAATTGAAAACTCAATGTTTGACATAAGTAAGTTATATGTGTAGGTATAAGAAATACAAATAGCATATGTCTACCTACAAGCCAAGTAAATGAGGCAAGATTTGACATTATAAGAGAGACGTATATACAAAAGCATATCTATACCTCATGAATACATGAAATGGGGAAAGTAATGTTATATGAACGCATTAAGCCTAGAAAACTACCAGTTGGATATGGATTTTCGTTCCAAAAATAAATTCATGCTTAGCCTGTCCTTCTCTCAAGCTACCAATTAAAGGATTCATCAACTCTAGGGAAAAATTTCATCAAACTTGCCAAGAGTTAGAGCTAACAACTGAATTGAAAGGAGAATCAAACCAAAACACAAATACTAATCAGTAAACAACCGGACAAATTCTCTCCCGAGTCAAGCAACTCAATTCTAGGGCTTTTTCTCTATCCTTTTTCCGTTCTTCACTCTCTCTGGTAATTATTCTATCTTTATTTCTCAATTAATTTTTCACTTTTACTATATGTGATTTATGTATATACACTCTCATATGTGTTCGTGATTGGTTGTTCTATTGCTTATGTCATGTAATTTGTTTACTGATTAGTATTTGTGTAGTTTTTAGTACTTTTTGAGCTGTTTTGGATTGTACTTTATTTGAATTTGTTGGGTTTTTTTTGATGGATTTTAGAATATAGTACTGTTTAATTTTCAAGCATTTGTTTCTGATGGAATGAGAATTGGTTAAAGTAAGTTGTTTGAATGTGGAGTGTTTTGTCTTTTTGGGTCGATCTCATTTTAGTTTTGATGGATTCTATTTTTTCTATAACACCTGTCAACAATAAATGAAACTTTGAAGGTTAAACTTTTAGAAATTACTTTGACAAAACAAAAAACTTTTAGAAATATTAAAAGGACTTCATCTGATATTAAGTCGTGCATAAACATTCTAAATTCAACAAAATAAAGCAACAAATTCAGTTATCGCAATAGTTTTACTTTACTAGCATATTCCAGAAACACACTATAACAAAATATAGAAACCAATCCCACACTCTACATATTACAAGCACCTCGAGTGGCCGCACCTCTACCTACGATAGCCACATATAGAGGTGCGGCTCCCCCTTTATAAATAGAGGGGCAGCCCCCTCTCATTTGCATAAGTAAGAAGCGTAGCGAATCCCTGCCCGACTGATTTTTCGACTTTTACACCTCTTCCAAACCCAAATATTTTCACTCCAACGCATAGATATACCCATATACTACCACATATCAAAAAACCACCGATAGATTTAGGCGTTTAAGGCCTACAATTCAGAAAAAATCCTGTAGCGCAGTCCATTGTAAGTATTTTTACGATCATCAAGTCAATACTACTATTTTGCGCTGTTTTACACCTGCACATCAAGTTTTATCTTCTAAATATGCCCAGAACTTAGTTTCGTGGCCGTTTTTGTCAAAAATTTATACATTTTTGTACATAAACTCCGTTTTCAACATTTCTACAACTCGAATTGATGATCCGTCATCTCTAGTAGCTTCAATGCACTAGCACACACAGTTTTGGCAACTTCGCCGGACTAGGTTGTCTTCCCAGTCTGGGTTTGTCCTTTTTCTGTACATATTTAATTGTTTATGTACTAACATTTCAATTCTGTCAAGCTCGGATGTCAAATTCGAGGTAGCTTACCACTTTTATATATATATAAGCGACTCTCACCATAACTGGTCTTCGTACCAGTATTGGTTGACTACATTTCTGTCAATATATATATTTTTAATTCAGTCCGAGCACAGGCGTGAAAACCTATCGCCCTTACTGCTTTTATATATATTTATGCATATATAAGCAGCCTTCATCATCACTGGTCATCTTTCCAGTCATGATTGACTATGTTTCTGTCAATATATATATATATATATATATATATCTACATATATATTTCAATTCCAGTCCGGGCTTGCGAGTGAAAACCCATCGCCCTTTATAGCTTTTATATATATCTAACTATATATATTGCTTTGTTCAATTTATTCCACTGTTGCATTTAACATTCATTTGTATATGAATTTGCACTGACATTTCTGCAGGCAAACTAGATTTATCCAAATCTCGCCACTTCTAGCTTTCAACGGTTCAAACAGGTCCCTACAGAACCTGGAAGCTATAATGGCTGAGATTTCTTTAAATCTAGTTATTTTTATAATTTCAGCTTCAAAAGCAACCTCGCGTCCCTTAGATCGCTATTACTAGGAACGAGACGCTTCGGCCATGCGGACTGGGATTTACTGAATGAATCCCTGGTTCTGGCTATTTTGGGATATTTATCTGTTTCTGTACAAATTTGAACTGTGCAGGTTTTTCTATCAACTAATATGTGAGCCTAGGAATCATGGGATTCATAATCAAACTGATCAGAATCTGATTCCCACGATGGACAAACTCAGATTTACAGATGTACCCTGCCAGTTTCTGTAAAATGTACATGCACAGACCTTAAAACGGTTATCCGTATTAAAGGTCTCAACATAGTGAAAATATGGATTGTCGTGTTAGCGTCCCTCCGATGGTTTTCATACCCATGAGGAGACCGACACTTAATATTTTTGTGGTCGAGGATGCTTCGCAGCCCGACAAATCACCATTTGCATGCAGCCTTAAGGCTATAAAGATAAAATTGAGAGTAGCAATATGCTTCAATTCCTATGTCAGTGTAAGGGTTTGATAAAACCAGCTTTCAAAACATCACTATCAATTCAATTTAAAAGCTTTTGCAAATCAAATAATGCTTTTTGCAAATCAAATCAAAGATTGATTTTCAAATCAAATCAAACCCTTCGTATATAGGCTCAACGAAGCCTGTCAGAGCTTTCAATCAATCAAAAGGCCCAATTTTCAAACAGTATTCACTTACGCATTCTAGTTAAGGGAAATATTGAAAAGATGGCGGTATTGTGTTTACACGGGAGTCGTGGGGTGCCTAACACCTTCCCCACACTTAACCAAGCCCCCGAACTCAAAACTCCGATTTCAAAGATCAAGTTTCAGCAGTGTCCAGCAATTGGGCCTCTTTTTAAATCAAATTCGGTTGAGTTGGAACAACCATTTTCAAAACTACCAACTGGCGACTCTGTTTGAATCAAATCAAATAGTCGACATATACACATGTTGGCCTTTTTCCTAAAAAAACCATTTAAAACCTTTTTTTGCAATAAAAAGAATAAGGGTAGAGATAACTTAGGAAGATTGATTTGAGGAAAACCGGGTTATGAACCGACCCGCGGTATTTCTTAAATTTTCCAACATCGACAGGTGGCGACTCTGCTGGGGACAATAGAGGGCTTAGGCCGCTTTCAATCTTTTCAAACATCTCCCTTTCAAAACTATTGAATGCGTAAAATCCTACGTCTCCACAGTCAATGGATGAGTGAATGCTGCGTCTTTCACTGAATATATGAATGCTATGCCTTTACATTGAATGAATGTAAATGAATGATTTAGTGCTTCACACCCATATTAGTGCTTCGCACTAACTGTCAATGCATGCGTAAGTGGTAAGGCCGATGTATATGAATGTATGTTGTAAGTCCCTCCACCAGGAGGCTAACCCATTCGGTGATAAGTAAGGACTCTGGGGACGACTAAGTCTCCGGGGCTGCCTCCTGAAAATGCAACACCCAGATTTGCTCCAGTTGAACGATCGGATTAACTTCCCTTCTAGTAGATTGCGATGATCTGGGAACCTTTATGCCAAAATAAAAGTAGCGAGAGTAACCTAAGATAGGTCAGCCTCTGATTAACCGAATCCAACAGGATGCTTCTTCATGCCTTCCTCTTTCAATTTCATGTCAAGTCTCCAATTACTGAAGAGCACAATGTAAATGACAATAATGAAAGATTTACTTTCCTGTCAAATATCCTGTCATCCTGCCATCAAAACAACTAACCTCGATTTTGCAGGATAAACTTAAAAAACACACATCATAAATGCATCCAGTCATTACCTACTACAGGGAACTGACACCCCTACGTTTTGGTGTAGGTAGGGAAAAATTGGTTCTATCACTAGATCAAAGGCCAGAAAAGCACCCAGTCCATCTACGGACATGGCTTCAAGTCCACCAGAATCCGCCCCTGTGTCTAGAGAAGAATTCGAAGGATTGAAAAATTAGATAGCCGAGCTAGCCGGTTTCCTTTGAGATCAAAGCAAGGCCTTCAAAGAGAAACAATCTCAAACTCATCTAGAACCAAGAGCATCTGGTAGTGGTGCTGGCGGTCAAGATACAGAAAAGGCCGAAACTCAGATCCCTGGACCCCAGAACAAAGATATTATCAACAAAACTCTAGAAATCACCATCCTAAGCAAAGAACAGGAAGCTGGTGACATTCTCAAGAAAATGCAACAAATGGAAGAAACCCTCTGGTCCATCAAAGGAACTGGGGCATTTGGCAGTGTCAACTACTCAAATCTATGCATATTTCCTGGGACTCGGTATCCCGAAAAATTTCAAGTCCTTGATTTTGAGAAATATGACGGATTAGGGGATCCTTATACACACCTGAAAGTTTTCATTAAAGAACTCGGATCCTATGCTGACGACGAGAAACTTTGAATGCAACTATTTCAGAAGAGTTTAACTGGAGAAGCCAGAGCCTGGTATGCCCATCTGGACAACTCCAAAATCCACAGTTGGGAAGAATTGGCCCATGCCTTCCTCAGCCAATACAGTTTCCAATCTCAGCTAGCTCCAGATCGGTATCAAATTACCAAAATCAAGAAGAATAACAGTGAATCATTCAGAGAATATGCCCGGCGATGGAGACGGGTCGCAGCGAAAGCCCAGCCATGACTGAATTTAAAATAGTCATGACTTTCATCGATATTCAAGAAGCTCCTTATTATGAAAGGGTCCTAGGAGACATAGGAAAACCTTTCTCTAAAATGATCAAACACGGCGAAATGGCCGAAATGGGACTCAAGTCCGGGAAAATAAAAGACCTAACGGCACTCGAAGCTGTTGCTGAGCATATCCAATCCAAAAATTACGGGAGTAATCCCCGGAGGGTCCACAAAAAGAAAGATGAAGAAATTTCCTTAGTGTTACAAGGACAAAATACAAGCGATAATTCAAACAATACACCCATTCAAAAGAGGAACTATACCCCTTTCCAAGCTGCAACACAGACTTCAAATCCTTCATTTCAGAAAAACATGGAGGTCAGACGCAGAAGGACTTTCAACCCACTAGGGGATTCACTCGAGAACATCTTCAAACTTCTGACAGCTAAGAAGAAGATTGGCCAACTCCTTCCGCCAACTAACACTAATTCAAGGAACTTCGACCCTAGCAAGAAGTGTTCTTATCATTCCGGATCACCGGGCCATGACACCCAATATTGTTGGTCCCTCAAGCATAAAATCCAAGATTTTATTGATAATGGAGAAATTGTGGTCACAAAGCCTGATCAACCGCATGTCCAAGATAACCCTCTCCCACAGCACAAGGGGGAGAGTGTCAACATGATCAACACTTCAAGTAGAGAAGGATCCAAATACCTCCGCTACGTTAAAGAATCAACTCAATCCAACAACATCAGCCCAATGAGTTGGGAAGCTTTTGAAAAATAATTCTTGATAGAGCAAGAAATAAAGTCTATCAAGGAACAAATCGAGTAGTTGGTTGAACTGGTCGTCTACCAACATCAACTCACCAGGAAGATGTTAAAGCAAATCCATCAATCTATTGGCAATCGCTCTCCTCCAGCGGAAGTCAATTCCAATCAAGATCATAGCCGGACTTGTGAGCTTACACCTTGGACTGACAAGGGGATCGAAGAAGCAAGTGTCCAAGCAAGTAGGAAGTTCCTATTTCAAAGGAATTTCACCAATTTGAACCAGTCAATAGAAGAAATCCTGTAAATGATGATCAACGAGGGAATGGTTGAAAACTTGCTACCTTCGCTAAACCCTCAATCCAAAAAATTCAAACATGACCAAATATGTCAGTACCATTCCAACTCTTCCAGCCAAGATACAGAAGAATGTTGGGCACTTCGTAACCTAATTCAAGAACTGATTGAGAAAGGTGACCTAATCAGAGGAAATCAAATCCTCGACATGACAGATAAAGATAACCTCTGGATCCCTGATGCATGGTATCAGGACACAGTGGCTGTCATATCCTGTGATAAAGAATCAATTATCACACCCCTGGTACTGACAGGTAAATGGGTCCAAGACAAACAAAATCCTGTGAAGGTGGCTGCACCTCAGCCTCTAATTTTGCCCTTCAGGCCTCAGTATCTAATCCTCAGTCTGAAGAAGGTCCCATGGAACTACGGGGACATTGAAGGCTCCATGGCAAACAATATTTTCATCCTGTCAAAGGATAATCCATTGTACATGCCTCAGCGGGTGATTAAACCAATTACCAAAGCAAAAGAAAAGGTGGCTGAAGAAAAGATACAAGAGTTCCTCAAAAAGATGGGACATAATAAAATCAAGATAGTGCAAAGCTTGAAAGATGCACCCAAGCAAATATCCATCCTGAACTTGGTCCTATCATCAGAGGATCACCGTAACATCCTAGTGAAGGTACAAGAAGAAGCTCATCTGCCACAAACGGTAGACACAGAGAAATTCCGTCACGTGATAGAACATATTTTCAACAACAATATGATTTCCTTCACAGACGATGATATTCCAGCAGAGGGGAAGGGCCATCACAAGTCCCTGCATATAGCCGTTATGTCCTCCGGATACGTGATCGGAGGAGTGCTTATTGATGGAGGATCTTCCCTCAACATTTGTCCATACAACACATTGGAAAGAATGAAGATCAATCCAAACCGGATCAAAGCCAGTCACATGGTTATCTGGGCTTTTGATGGATCTTGCAGCCAGGATATGGGGCAAATCGAGCTTCCTCTAGAAATTGGTCCACACACCTTCTACGTATCTTTCCAGGTACTCAACATAGCCACCGGCTACAACTTGTTGTTGGGCAAGCCATGGATCCATATGGCCAGGGCTGTTCCATCCACCCTCCATCAGCAACTCAAGTACATTATCAACGACAGCCTCATCACAGTGAATGCTGAACCGGAATACCCTAACAACATACATGGGGACATGCCAGTGATTAGCCTGGACGCCGAGGTTGAGCCTGCAAGTTTTCAAGCTCTCGAGGTGAGCGATATTCAATATCTACTGATTGGGGCACCAGCCCTGAAGCCTAAAATTTCCACTGAAGTAATAACAGTGGGCCAAGAAATGGTAGCTGCCGGTTTCCAACCTGGAGAAGGGTTAGGAAAAAACAAGCATGGCATTAAGATGCCAATCCAAATCCCAAGTCAGATGGGAAGAGCAGGATTGGGATTTTCATCCGGGTCAAACCACTGGAATCCACACAAACATCCTAAGGCTCAAGCTTCCACGATTCTGCTCCCAAACCTCACAAATGCCAGATGGGTGAAACCTACGAAGAAGATCCCTACGGGGGCATCAACCATACTATTTCCTTCAATCATACCTATCCATGAAAGGAAAGCCCTCAAGCCTGAGGCAGATAGTGAAAAAATAAAAGAAAATATCATGTACGGAGGAAGAGACCCATTCGCTAACATAAAAGTCATTATCAACTACAAAGGGATGAATGATGAACTCCCAGACAGTGACGACGAAGATCATGCTCATTTTCCTCGCAGCAAACAGAGGAATAATCCCCAGAAAAGCCTCGGACATATCCGAAGGGATGTCTCAGTTATCATTCAAGACGAGACAGACGAGCACACTTCCAGCATCCTCCCTATCCATGAGGATCTAACTCTGGATAATTGGAGCAGTATCCCTTGCCTCAGTCAAGGGACCCAAGCATTGGATGTGTGTGTCTCTGCTGATGAGATGCCAACCTGTCAACATAACTTCAACCATGATGCAAGATTGAGCCTCGACTTGACGGATCTTGATCAAGAGGAGGAAGATGACTATGAGGTGCCAGAGGAGATCAAGGAATGGGTCGAAGACAAACCCAAACCAAACCTTGACCAAACCTCCACCATCAACATAGGAACCTCCAAAACCATCAAAGAAATCCAAATAGGTTTAAACCTCACATCGGATCAAAAAGCTGACCTAATCGCACTCCTGACACAGTACCAAGATGTATTTGCATGGTCACATGAAGACATGATCGGTCTATCCACAGACATTGTCATCCATCGAATGCCCATCAAAGAAGGGTTCAAACCAGTCAAACAAAATCTCAGGCGATTGAAACCTGAGTGGAGTTTAAAAGTCAAAGAAGAAGTTGTTAAACAATTCAAAGTTGGGATCATCATGGTATCAACATATCCCGAATGGCTATCAAACATAGTCCCCATACCTAAACCCGGAGGGAAGGTACGAGTCTGCATGGATTACCGGGATCTAAACAAAGCCTGCCTTAAGGACAATTTCCCGGTACCTTTTTTCCACATCCTGATTGACAATACTGCACAGTACGGTATGTATTCCTTTGTAGACTGCTTTGCTGGTTACCATAAAATCATGGTTGCTGAAGAAGACCGGGAGAAAATAGCTTTTATCACTCCCTAGGGAACTTTTTGCTACCAACGACTATCCTTCAGCCTCATCAATGCCGGAGCAACATATCAGCGAGCCATGATGGTCCTCTTTTATGATATGATGCACAAAGAAATAGAAGTCTATGTTAACGACATCATCATCAAGTCCCGGAGGGAGGATGATCACATAGACCATCTCAGGAAGCTGTTCAACAAGTTGCACAAGTACAACCTAAAGCTAAATCCCGCCAAATGCGCTTTTGGCGTCAAGGCAGGCAAATTGCTAGGATTCCTGGTGAGCAATCGGGGCATTGAGTTAGACCCTGCCAAGATCAAAGCCATTTCTAAAATGTCCGTGCCTCGCATACGAGGATTCCTAGGAAGGATTAACTTCATAAGTCGATTCATTTCCCAGCTCACAGCAACCTGTGAGCCCATCTTTAAGCTGTTAAGGAAGAATTCCTCCATTAAATGGAATGAAGATTGTCAAAAAGCCTTCCTTACCATCAAAAAGCAACTTGTCGAAGCACCTGTTTTGGTACCTTCAAGGGATGGAGTCCCTTTATTCATGTACTTGTCCGTCAATGCCAATGCCATGGGTTGTATGCTAGGACAGAAGGATGATAATAGCAAAGAAAGAGCTATCTACTACATCAGCAAAAGATTCAGCAGTGGGGAACAGAAGTATACCTTGATCGAGAAGACATATTGTGCATTAGCATGGACCGCCATGAGGTTGCAACACTACTTGCATGGGCACACGACATATCTCATATCCCACATGGATCCACTCAAATACGTCTTCAACAAACCAATGTTAAATTATTGGCTGTCTAAGTGGCAGTTGATTCTACAGCAGTTCGACATTATCTACATACTCAGAAGTCTATCAAAGGCCAAGGCATTGCAGATCAATTAGCAGAAGCACCTTCAGGAGGGTTCGTGCCCCTAGAGACATATTTCCCAGATGATGGGATTATGATAATTCAACAACTCCAGTTAGAGAATACAGTCCAACCATGTAAAATGTATTTCGACGGAGCGGTAAACATGGAAGGTTCCGGAGCTGGGGCAGTCCTTATCTCTGGTACAGGTGATCAATATCATGTGGCTACCAAACTTCAATTTGGCAACACCAACAACACGGCCGAGTACGAAGGCTGTATACTGGGGTTGAAACTAGCCTAATCCATGGGTATCAAACACTTATTAGTCTTTGGAGATTTCGAGTTGGTAATCAGACAAACCACCGATAAGTATCTCACAATAGAACTGCATCTGCTGCCATATCATTGACAGGTCCTCAAAATGTCCCAGGAGTTCGAAGTAATAACCTTTGTCCATATTCCTCGAGGTCGAAATGACTTTGCCGATGCACTGGCAACGTTGGCTTCATTAATCTGCATATCCAACAGGAGCGAGTTTCCCAACATCCAGTTCACAAATCAAAAAGCCCCAACATACGGGAATTACATTGGAGAAGTATCAGACGAAATACCTCATGTCAAGCAACCTTGGTTTCAAGACATCAAGAAATATCTCCATGATGGATCTACACCCGCTGGTGCAAGCCAATCAGAGCAGAAATGGATTCTCAGAATGGCCATGAAGTTCTATCTGAGCGGAGATGCACTTTATAAAAGGGATGCTAGAATAGGCCTATTAAGATGCTTTGACAAGGAGAAAACCCAAAGACTAATGCATAAAATCCATGGCGGAGTCTGTGGTCCACACATAAGCGGCCATCTGCTGGCCAAAAAGATAATCAGAATAGGACATTACTGGATCTCGCTCAAAGCTGATTGCGATGATCATGTCAAGAGATGCTTTTAATGCCAAATACATGGAAATGTCATCCACGCTCCTCCAAATGAGCTACACAACATGAGTGCACCATGGTCTTTTTCTATGTGGGGAATGGACATGATAGGTCCAGTCAAACCTAAAGCCAGCAACGGTCATCGGTTCATCTTCACCATGATCGACTACTTCACCAAATGGGTTGAAGTAGCCTCTTTTTCTAAAGTCACAAAAGAGGTCATCATCAGTTTCATCAGAAACAATGTCGTCTGTCGATATGGACAACCGGAGGTGATCATATCAGACAACACCAAAAACCTGAACAATCAAATGATGGTAGAACTGTGCGGCAAGTTCCACATCAAGTATCTCAAATCCGTCATCTATCGGCCCAAGATAAACGGTGTTATCGAAGCGGCCAACAAAAACATCAAGAAAATCATGCAAAAAATGTCCGCCAATCACAAAGACTGGCCTGACCTGCTACCTCTCACCCTATTAGCCTACAGGACGTCAATGCGCACCTCTACTGAGGCTACCCCTATTCACTGGTCTATGGCATGGAAGCATTCCTCCCCATAGAAGTAGAGATGGAGTCTTTACGACTATTAATAGATGCTCAGATGGACAAAGATCAATGATTGCAAGATCGATATCAGCAACTGTCCCTGATAGATGAAAAGAGGGCCACAGCCATTTTCCATGGACGGTTATACCAGCAAAGGATCGCCAGGTCCTACAACAAAAAAGTCTGAGTTCAGTAATTTAAAGAAAACGATTTGGTGATAAAGAAAATCCTGGCCAACCAGGATGAAGCCAAAGGAAAATTTGCCCCAAACTGGGAAGGCCCTTTCATTGTCAAGGAAGTGCTGACAGGGGGAGCCATTAGGCTACAAAAAATGGACGGGAACGAATTTCCCCAACTCATCAATTCAGACACTGTGAAAAAGTACTACGTCTGAAGCATATGCATACCTGCATCTGGGTCCTATAAATCAAATCAGGTTCGGCTTTTCACTAGAAAAGCATGAACTATGAATGACCTGATCTCCCTCAACCCTGGAGTACGTAGGCAACCATCTATGGTGCGGTCAAACCAAGCAAAAATCCAAAGAACTTGCAAATCTCAGCATCAAATTCCAAAGCTCATCGAACCAAATTCAAACCCCAGATAAACTCTTTGCAAACCTCTTTAATTAAACAACATGAACTACGAATAACCTGATCTCCCTCAACCTGGGAGTACATAGGCAGCCCTCTACGGTGCGGTTTGACCTTTAAGAAAAAACAAAAAAATGGAAGACCAGTTCCAAGACATCGAAGATAAATAAAAGCTAAATGCTGTCAAGCTGTCTGGTTACCAGACCTTGAGGAACTCCCTTGGCACCTCAACTGTCAGTCCATCAAGGAGAAGCTTAAAATGCATCAATAACTGCGAGTCATGACGGAAGTGGTAATCACTCAGCGATGACAATGCATATCTAAGCAGGGAAGTATTTCAAAAATATATTTCTCTGATATATAAACTACTTTATATATATAGTTCCCTGTACATGACAAAAATGGCTGATCTAGTTTGTGCAGGAAAAATAAAGCTAGTCTATGGACCCAAGGACAAGCGGGTCAGCAATGCTAGCATGGCATCTCTCTCTGAAGATGGAGGAGCATCTGTATAAGTAGTCCACTCAGCCTCCATACGGCTCAGAACATCTACAGTCATCTGCAAGGTGGAACTATGGTCATCAATGTAAGCACTCATCTCGGTAACCAAACCATGGGTGTAAGATCGGAGAGCAGTACTATCAGCAATGTGGAAATCATGGGAAGCTATAGCCACATCCCTATCTATAAAATCTACATCTCGAGAAATCAAAGTCTCCTCAATCTCAACATATGCTGCATCTCTGGCTAAGCGAACCTCGCCTCGCTCCACAATGGCGGTATCCAAAGCAGAGCGAAGCTCCTCTCGCTAAATCAATCCAGTATCCAAAGCTGTCCTGAGACCATTCCTCTCAGCAAAAGCTAAATCCCTGTCAGATAAGGCAGCCAACAGCTGCGCTCTAGCTGAATCTCTTTCAAAGGTCATCCTGAATAGAGAATCTGACAAAGTTGGATCTGTCCTTGTGGGAATAACCGGGGGATCACTAATCAAAGCTATCGCCAAATCTGCGAACAGCTCATCCTCAGTAGGAGAATCGGGATCCTCCATGGGCTCCTCCTTGTCAGAATCTGCAAGCGAAGATAAATGAAGCTCTGCTACTGCGACTGCGGTCTCTGCCTCTAACCATGCAAAATATTCTGGAGAACGACCCAGATGTCTATTGGAGAACTCAGTCCTCTCCCTGTGAGTCCAACACTCATAGACTCTAACCAAGTCGGCCGGTGACATAGATGAAGCCGACATCCTCTGATCAGCAGAATCCTTAAAATGGTGCATATTTTTGCCACTGATCAAACTGCTCTATAACTGCCAAGGGATGATAAGTAGTCACACCCCTCAATCCGGCCAAAGGAAAATAATCCTTGCCAGATGCATGAGTAATGAAGCTAAACGGGGTCGCCATCCTTGAGCATAACAAAACTACGAACGGATGCTCAATATCCGACAAAAATGCTAACCATAACTCTGAGTCGACGCAATCAGACAGATGGAAGGAGTAAACTGAGGATATCTCGTGGCTAAAATAATCGGCATGAGGTCTAAAGGATCCAATCGATCGTATGTGTGACATCAACCACATATACAGCATGACCAAGCTACCCCGGAAAAACCCCGCTGGATGGGTACTGCAATAGGTGAGCGACCTTAGAGTCTCCGCCAAGATCATAGGGATAATGGCACTACCCTGCCTAAGGGCTCTGACTACGACAACCAATCCCACATCAAGGTGATCTAAACGCAGTGGCATGTAAACATACGCCACAATACACATCAACAACATGTCTATCCTGGCTGTCTGCCAATCCTCTGCGAAAATAACGAAATCCCCGACGTGACGGTCGTAGCTATCAAGCTCACCATAGCGCTCTATTAAGAAGTCAAAGGAGTTCACATGCCCTGAAACGATCTCATCCATGACTATGCTCTGTTGAAAACTGGACAGCCGAGTAAACGATCTTCGCATGTCACTGATAGCCGTCCGAGCACACAGTGACTCTAAATCCAAGCCAGTAAATCTCTGGTACTCCTCCAGAATAGGCGAAAGCTCACACCGCCCAATGCGGAATACCTGTCTCTTCGGTACCCATAAGGGTAGGACGCCATCAATAAAGCCGTCTGGAACCCTGAAATCTACAAAGGTCATCGAATGCCGCAGCATCTGGTCAACTGTCCCCCTAGCTAGAAAGGACAGACTACCATACCACGACCGCAATGATGCTGCCACGTTTGACAGTGGCAAATGCTCTATACAGCTAACTATAGACGTCATCATCTGTAGCACCGTATCACAAGACTGTCCAGAGGTCAAGTTAAATCGCAGCTGTCTGAATGCATACACATGATATATGCATGATGACAATGATATAAACATGATGCAGCAAATAAAGATGATAGAAATATCTACAAAAAGCTATCTACTGCATACATCATCCCTATATCCTGGTACAAAGTGAAAGGAAGAATACAGGGAAATGAGGCACCACTACTCAGCTAATACAGTGGTCTATCAAAATGATGGCACAGACGCCGAATAGCCAAAACAGTGGCTGGCAAAAAATATAGCTGCCATAGCTATCACAGGAAGTCAAAGACCTCGGTATCAAATCGATCGACCTACTCCAGATTCTCTATCTGCGCAAAGTTGCTGGGATTAGGCATATCTGGGCAGTATAAGGGAGGATCTTCCCCCGTATAACTGCTACTAAATGGACCTAAAGAGGGGCCTGCTCCAGAGCTGGATGGGTCAAATGAAGATGCCTTTGATGGATCTCGGCCAAGGTGCCTGATAAAGAAACGAGTCTGGTCCAACTCCCTAGTCAGATGTGCTATCTGGTCTGCATGAGTAGGCTCTCTAATACAAGCTATCCAGACCGTCATCATCACGGACCCCGGCACCATGTCTGCCATAAAATGGGTGGCACGAGTCTGAGCTCCGATAGTGCGAGGACTCCACCAACTATAAAAGGCTGCCTGGCTGTATGGGCCCTCTGATAGATCAAAGCCGTCTATACCCTCCAAAGGGATATCTGTCAAAGGCACGGACAATGGCTAGTGATGCCAAGTAAGAGGAGCAATGAGAATGCGGATCTCCCCTGTGACGCTCCGAATGGCACGCTCTCCAAGATAGAGCTCCCAGCCTCCCTCCGTCAATATAGGGACTCTGCTGGTCGATAAATCAAACTCCCAACCAATGGGGAAACCTCCATCAAATCTGAAGGTCAAGTGCTCGTATGTGTACGACGTCCAGGTGATCGAGCCCACCGTCAAAAGCTCCAACTGCAGACAGGCATGAGTGAATCCTCAGCAACAAGGACCTCTGTCAAAATGGAGTGATGCCATCTCTGTCCACGTGGATAGGTCTCCAGACCTAATGCTGAAATGGGTCGTAGGCAAGGAAGCCTCTCAAATGCCCAAAGCTATCCATGAAAATATCAAAAGTCCTCAGTGTCCAAGACTGCCAAAAATAAGTACAGAAATCAAAAAGGTATAGAAAGATGTACTCACCAGCAAAAACTGATCGAATCCTAACCAAGCCTCTATCACACCCTCCAACAGCAGGCGCATGTTCCGGAGAAAATAGACAAAGGTATAAGAGCCCCAATCAAAGTCACTGAGGCGCTCTACATGCTGAGTGGCGCTAATCAAAGCAAAGGACACCGTCGACGAGTTGTCCGCCACAAAATATCCCCTGATGATCGACAAAAATAATCGCCTCAAAATGCGATCTCTAGCCCTCTGATCATTAGGCGGAGGCAACTGTAAAGTCCCATCCTAGGCATCTATACTCAAGGGACCAGATCAGACTGCCCAACCCTTGAATGCAGACTAAGGGACTCCCAACAGGGATCTAACTGCGGTGGGTGAAATGTCAGACACGACAGGCACTGTCTCGCCCTTAAATTCAATGCCAATGATAAATCTCCAGTCCATCGAAGTCATCATCACCTCACAATCAAGCAGATGAAGGGACTGAGTCTGGTGGAACCAGCGCTCAGACAAAGCCCTCATATACCCCCAAGGGAAACGACGGGGCAGGATCGAGAAGAAGGCCTGAAGTCCCAAACCATCTACGATCTCCCTGTAATCCTGGTGTAGAGTCTGATAGAGGGAGTGCACACTAAACCAGTTCCCTTGAGGCTGTGTCAAGCTAGGGACCTGCATCAAAAATTAACCCATGTCAAAAAACCTATGCCTCGAGAATAGCCAGAAGATGGGAAAAGAATCCAGAGGAAAGAAAGACTTCAAGTCACCTCGTTGGCCTGAAGATATCTCAAAGGATGGCGACTCAAGTTGCCCAGCAACTCTTGTGTCTGCACAGCAATGCCCGGGACCTCCGCACGTGGAACTTGAGCTGGAATAGGAGCAATAAAAGCAGCCTTCTCGTCATTAATGTTAATGGGCTACTCGTCCTGTGCTGAACGTATCTTGCTCTCTACCAATCTGCAAGGCGTCCTAGCTGGACGGGCCTTTGGGACGGCAGAAGCCCTCCTCCGTCTAACGCCTGATGAAACCCCGGTAGAGCTGCCGGGTCTATCGCGATCCATCGCATACACCAGTACTCTGAAATTACCTCAGATAGGGTGTGGTAAGCCTAAAACCTGTGGCTTATTAATCAATCAATCCAGCATACATATCTAAGTCCTAAAACATGCATGGGTCCATCAAAAATACCCCGTACAGTCAAAACTGCATGTTTTCAAAATCCCAGAAGCTCAAAACCTGCATTGGGTCAGTAAGAAACTCCCCCACAGAGCCAAAAATGCATGCTTTTCAAAACCTAAGATTTTGGAAAAATTTCGTCAGAGTCTCCTTTGTAAAATGGACTGTCCACATGCACACAGGCATGCCTAGGTGGCCATTCAGTAGCACACCTACCCAAAAATAGAAACAGTTCATATTTACTGAAATAAATCAAAAACCAGCCATACATGGTCTCAAAAATACCATAGGCATTTTTAGTTGAAAGTCCGGGCTCGCTAGGCCTCAAAAAGGATGATTAGACTAATCAAAAAGTGAAAAAATTGACTGTCTCAGAACCTGAATTTTCTTACATCCAAACGTGCATTACAGTAAAATATGCATACATATGTAGACAGAAAATTTTTCACAGGTCATATAGACATACATTTTTTATACAATACGTTTAAAAGCACCCTAGGTGGTTCACATGCTTCTAACAGTCAAAAACTGCGAAAGAAGGATGTAAAACGTTACCTGCGCTAAGCTAAACGCATAGAAACTGACGGATTTAGAATCCGACTGCCAGAACTCCGTAGATCTGAAAAAGAAGATCGAAAATCCTTTCGTTGCTCTAACGGAAAACTTACAAAATGAAAAATCCTGCAACATATTAAATAAGCTGGGTAGCCGCAGCTCCACCTGCGGCTGCCGCACCTCTACTTGCGACAACCCAGGTGGGTCCCATTCCCCCTGGACCCGGTTCGGTTTGAGTCAAAACGGGCTGCCAAGTTAAATCTGAAGAGAAATCGCTACGCGATTGAGCGGTTTGTCCAGAAATCCTGCGTTTAAGCAGCGTAATCTTGACGAAAAAGGAAATTAACCGAGGACCCTTGATATTCATCCTGGAACCCTATCCGGGGATCAAAAGATTAAACTACAAAAAAGAATTACGCGAAACTGCCAAAAACTACCATTTTTCAAAGTTCGGGTACTGACCGAAGCAGTTTCAGTCGTTGGCTCAGCCCCAACGAAGTTCGGGTTCCGACAGAAGCAATTTGAGCCATTGGCTCAGCCCTAGAGAAGTTCAGGTTTTCGACAGAAGCAGTTTCAGTCGTTGGCTCAGCCCCAGCGATGTTCGGGTTCTGACCGAAGCAGTTTCAGCAGTTGGCTCAGCCCCAGCGATGTTCGGGTACTGATCAAAGTCAATTTCAGCCGTTAGCTCAACCCAAACAAAGTTTGGGTACTGACCGAAGCAGTTTCAGCCGTTGGCTCAGCCCCAGCGAAGTTCGGGTTCTAACCAAAGCAGTTTCAGCCGTTGGCTCAGCCCTAGCGAAGTTCGGGTTCCGAACGAAGCAGTTTTAGCTATTGGCTCAAACCCAGCGATGTTCGGGTACTGACCGAAGCAGTTTCAGCCGTTGGCTCAGCCCCAACGAAGTTCGGGTACTGACCGAAGTAGTTTCAGCCATTGGCTCATCCCCACCAAAGTTCGGGTACTGACCGAAGCAGTTTCAGCCATTGGCTCAGCCCCAGCAAAGTTCGGGTACTAATCGAAGCAATTTCTGTCGTTGGCTCAGCCCCAGCGAAGTTTGGGTACTGACCAAAGTTAATTCCAGCCATTGGCTCAGCCCTAGTAAAGTTTGGGTTTCGACCAAAGTCAATTTCAGCCGTTGGCTCAGCCCCAGCGAAGTTCAGGTTCTAACCGAAGCAATTTTAGCAGTTGGCTCAGCCCCAGTGAAGTTTAGTTCCGACCGAAGCAGTTTCAGCCGTTGGCTCAGCCCAGCGAAGTTCGAGTATAGATCAAAATACAGTCCAATCATTGGCTCAAACCCAATGATGCTTCAACTGACGGCTTAACCCCAGCCAAGCAATAGAAGGGATCTGGCAATGAAAACAATTATAACAATCCATCACAACTGATGGAATCTGTTGTACACATCCTCAAAGGGGATCATTGAGGTAGTATCAATTAGAATCTGCGAAGCTATCGTAAAGGACATCATCCCTAACAGATTAAGACGAAAAAATCTGTGATAGCTTAACTCCGCCAATCTCATCAGAGTTAAACAAGTTATCGTGAATAATGTCATCCCCAGCAGAAAATGACAAAGGTAATTCATGGAAACTCCCTAATACCATCAAGGGCTATACAAGACGGCGTCATCCCCAGCCAAGTGATAATGCACGCAGCAAAAAGTAGCCCCATTCTACTTCAAGACGCCCAGCTTTTGAAGATTCTCCCAAATAACCGGCAATAATAACCGGCAATGTAGAAGATTCTCCCAAATATGCATACCTCAAATGGTCTGGAAGAGGTTTCAAGTCAAGTGTGGGAGCCACCTCTAGAGAAGGTTTTAGTCGCTCTGATGACTCCCCAGTCTGTCCAAGAGGTTTGATGGGAATTTTAAACTTTTGCATCTGAGGCACCGTATTCAGAAGTTGTATGCACTCCACCACATCAGTTTCCCCTATGTCTGAGTCTCCCAGTAGAGCACTCTCCAATGGATCCACACTCAGCAAGTGTTTGGTATCCTCCTGCAGTATCTTGTCGACGGTATCAATTCTAAAACAGTCTTCCTCATCTGTGGGAAACTTCATAGCCTTGAAGACATTGAACGTCACCTCTTGGTCTTGAACCCTCATAGTCGATTCTCCCTTTTGTACATCTATGAGTGTTCTCCCGGTGGCTAGAAACGATCTCCCCAGAATAATTAGAATGTTCTTGTCTTCCTCAAAATCCAAAATTATAAAGTCTGCAGGAAATATGAACTTGTCTACTTTCACCAACATGTCTTCAACAATGCCTCTAGGGTAGGTGATGGATCTATCGGCCAGCTGCAAAGATATGTTTGTCGGCTTAGGAGCCGGCAAACCTAATTGAGTGAACACCGATAGTGGCATCAAATTAATGCTTGCCCCCAAGTCGCATAGACACTTGTTGAAGGACAACTCCCCAATAGAACAAGGAATTATGAAGCTCCCTGGATCCTTAAGCTTTGGAGGTAGTTTCCTCTGTAAGACGACACTGCACTCCTCTGTCAAGGCCACTGTTTAATAGTCTTCTAACCTCTTCTTCCTTGACAGTATCCCCTTCATAAACTTTGCGTAGCTTGGCATTTGCTCCAACGCTTCGGCAAAGGGCATATTGATTTGCAGTTTCTTGAAAACCTCCAAAAACTTGGCAAATTGCTTATCCAGCTTCTGCTTTTGTATCCGCTGTGGGTATGGTGCAGGAGGGTAGATTACTTGTGGTGGAACATTGGTTTTCTCATTGGTGACTTCCTTTACTGGCTCAATTGCATGTCCTTCATCTTTCCCATCTTCCAAAACTGTCTCAGAAATTTCTGCACTTGGGCACGCCCGCGCCGGGTTTTGGCCTTCCTGGGGCGCGGCCGCGCCAGCCTCTAGATCAGAAGTCTGCTTCCCAGACCTTAAGGTGATTGCTTGGCATTGCTCCTTGCCATCTATTCTCCCCGGATTGGCTTCCGTATTGCTTGGAAGAGTGCCTTGCAGTCTGTTGTTGATCGAATTTGCCATTTGGCCCATCTTATTTTCCAAATTCTTGATTGCCACTGCTTGGCTCTTCATCATCAACTCAGTGTTAGCAATATACTTCAGCATCAATTCTTCCATTTTAGATCTCTTTTCTTGCTGAGGTGCGGGATCTGAGTGATGTTAATATTGTTGTTGGTTAAATCCAGGAGGGTGTGACTGTCTAGGAGCATACTGATGTTGGGACTGTTGTGACTGAGATTTTGGTTGATAAGGTTGATATTGTGATTGTTGTGGAGGATGTTGGTACTGATTTTGTCATGATGTTTGAAGTTGTTGGGCACTTTGAGCATTTTGGTATGGTTGTGGTTGTTGGGCATTTTGGTTGTTGCTCCAACTGAAATTCGGATGGTTGCGATTGTTGGGGTGGTATGAGTTTGAAAACTGATTCTGAGGCTTCTGGTAGTTGCTGACAAATTGGACCGACTCGGTAGTGATGGCACATTTCTCAGTCGGTTGTGCTCCAGCACACAACTCACATATAAAAACAACTTGCTGGACTCTGTTTTCAGCCATAGAATCTATCTTCTTGTTCAGTGCTACCATTTGTGCTGACAATGTTGTTATGGCATCAACATCCAATACTCCGGCCACCTTAGGTTGAACCATTCTTGCTGTTGGATTCTAATACTCATTGGCCTCCATAGTTTCAATCAGATCATAAGCTGTCGGGTAGTCCTTAGCCCACAGGGATCCTCCCGATGCGGCATCAATGATTGGCCTTGATTGCCACCCCAAACCATTATAAAACGAATTTATCACCATCCAGTGAGGCATTCCATGGTGCGGGCATTTCCTGAGCATTTCTTTATAGCGTTCCTATGCCTCATACAACGTTTCCCTTTGTTGCTGTGCAAACTGACTCAAAGCACTCCTCATGGAAGTAGTCTTAGCCATGGGGAAGAATTTGGTTAGAAATTTTTGGGCTAAGTCTTCCCACGTGGTGATTGATCCTGAGGGTAATGAGTGTAACCAGCTCTTTGCCTTATCCCTCAAGATGAATGGGAATAATCGAAGTTTCACCGCATCATCCGAAACGTTGTTAAATTTAAATGTGTCGCATATCTCTATGAAGCTCAGGATATGCTCATTTGGGTCTTCTGAAGCAGCACCCCCAAACTGGACAGTGTTTTGAACCATCTGCAGTGTTCCTGGTTTAATTTTAAATGTATTCACAACTATAGCTGGCCTAACTATGCTAGACTACAGATCAATGATTTTGGGTATGGAGTAGTCCCTTAAGGCTCTATTATCGGCCCTCTGTTCTTCGGCCATTTGCTCGGGTCGTTCAGGTTCTCCTTGTGGGTTGGTGTTTCTAGTGTTTGCTCTCCAACCTCTGCCTTTAATGTTCTCTTGCAGAGGCACTAACTCAGGATTGGTTGATCGTGTTTGCATAAACTACCCACAAATACCTGAAACACAAATAAAGATAAAGTTAGAAATGAGATAAGAATAGATTTGTTCAAGTCAGACAAATCTAACAAAAATTGATGTCAATAGTAATAAACTAACAACTATTCCCAAACAACGGCGCCAAAAACTTGTTGCGCCATTTCGGTGTTCACAAAAACGGTCACAAAACACGTGCAAGTATACACGATCGACAAGTAATAAATTTGATAAGTCGAGATCATTCCCACGGAGAAAGGAGTCAGGCTTTAACTATCATGCAACAGTCCTATGGTTATTTTTGTCTGCTTAAACATGTATCAAAGTGTTCTTTAAATAACTAGACTGGTTTTAAAGTAAACTTAACTAATTAACAGATGAAGGGTTCAAATTAGAGAAATATGGGATCCGAACTTCATCTATTGCATCATTTAGGTTAACAACACCTCCAGTCAAGTATAAATAATCACATAGGAATACTAGCCAGGAGCACGAATGTGAGACAAGGCTATTTGTCAATAAACCAAGTCCATATCATATAATATCCACAAAAGAGATAGAAATCACATGAACATCGATAAAACCTAAATCACTATATGTCTATGCAATTTACAAGCTAAACCAATTTAAGTGAAAGCTCCCTCTTGACTACACATAGCAATACGCTATATTTCTATCCGGATTACGAATCACAAAACTCATCGAGTGCAAGTTTCACGAACATATGCTAGCATGGCAAAATATAAGTTTACATTTCATTTTTCAAGTCCATATAAACTATTACAGTAGATGTTGATCAGGCATCTAAACATACAAAGCAACCATGCTAGGCAAACCATACATTTTCATCCATACATTTCAAAGAGGCATCAAACCCTAGACTAGGCAATTAAATCCATTAGAATCCCATAATGGTAGTTAGTTCATCTCTGAACCACAAACCTTTATGGGATTTAAACCAAGCATTTAAACAACAATGAAAGAAAGAGAGCAAAGAGAATGGAAATGTAAATCTTGGTGGTTCTCTTTCCAATAGAAGCCTTCAATGCTCAAGTTCAGACCACAAACCCAACTAAAGAGAACCCTAGAAATGTAAATGCTACTAGAGCAAGAAGGAAGAAGAAGTGAAGCTTCCAAAACCCCCAAGCTCTCTAACCCTAGAAAGTAGGAACTGAGTAATAAATGATATATCTGATAAGTGATAAGTATATCCATTCAAATGCAACCCACAAGCCTTATAAATGATTACACTCAGAAAAATAAACTAAAGTTCAGCATCTTTGACCGGCGCGGGCGAACGGGCTCTAGTCTTATTGTCGGCGCGGCCGCGCGCTCCTCTAGAGCAGTCCTCTAGTTCTGGCACTCGGCGTGGGTGCGCGGGCTTCCCTTGCTTTCTTGGCGCGGCCGCGCGAGCACTTTTCTGCTGCTAGGTGCAATCTGGTTGTGGCTGCTTTCTTGTGCAATCCTTTACTTTTTCTTTTGCTGCTTCTTGCTCCTTCACAATGCTACTTTGAGACCATCATCACATGCCCCTCACCTCAAACCATCTTCATGCCAAGCTATCTGATGTCATCCCACCTGCCTTGTTGCCAAGTCCATGCCATTTTGCCCATTATCATGCCATTTCCTGCTCTTTTGAGTTTCCTGCCTAAGATATGCAAAACAAAGATAAAACGCATTAAAAGACAATAAAATGCTTGAGTTTAAGCCATAATCATAGCAAGTTGATATCCAATAAATAGGTATAAAACCTACTTATCAATTATGTTTTTGGATGCATGGATTATTTGTGAATGCTTATTGCTTATTTCTATCCATGTTACAGCTTTGTTAGTATAAATGGATGTTTATCTATCTTTTTGTGCCATGATAGTATTAGACCCTATTTTGAGCTTATTCGTGCAAGGTTTTATATATTTTGTTAGATCTATCTAGTTGAGCCATGTATGGCTTTTAACCCTATCTTTAACTGTTTATATGATTGGTGGGTTATATATAGTAAAAAAATTTATTGTGGCCAATGATATGCGTGTTATGGCTTTATCAAAAATGGTCAAGCAAGTATGAATGAGATTCTTAGATTAATTTTTAGTTAATAATGCTGTTGATCCTGTCTACCCTATTGAGCACATACAAACTGTTATAATTAGTTATGTTTCATATCGACTTAATTGGAAATTTTTATGGAAAATTTTGTGTTAGCTCTTGCAAACTTAAGTGAGTCGATGTAGTAAGATTTAGATTCTTATACAAGTTCGGATACATTCATGGTCTAATAGCATATAAAAAAATAAAAAATAAAATACAAGAATAAAAAGAATAAATCGATAACCTTAGTTAACCAAGTTTGATTACGTAGCTCTTGTTACTCGAGTTAATAGATCCTTAGGGGTGTTCTACACCTAGTGCCCTAAAGCCATTTGGTTTAGGAGTCATTGATCAAAAACTCGTTACACGGGTAACTCTGAATAGCCTAATATGATTAGACATTGCACGGTTATGCTTGGGGTTGCATTGGTTAATTTATAACGGATAAAAATTCTAGTTTGGCTTAAGTTTGGCTACGTGGCTAGTGTTACTTGAGTTATTAGATTCTTAGGGGTGTTCTATGCCTAGTGCCCTAAAGTCATCTGGCTTGGGAGTCACTGATCGAAAACTTGCTACATGGGTAACTCAGCCTAAAGTAGCCGAATTTTGCACAAGTCAAGTCTTGTCGTTCTCATGCTAATATCGGGTGGTCTGTTCTTGCATTTGTGTTTTGTTCCGAAGTCTTGATGTAGCTTGAGCATATTGAGTTTACATTTTCCTTTGTGCAATTGTCTATGTTTATGAACTATAACTGGTTAGAATAGTTGGCATTCACACACACACACAGATTTGGATCAGTAGCAGTTTAAACTAGGGATTTGATCAAAGCCTTATTTATGACCTTGCTTCTACTTTGAAATCGTTATTCTTACCCTTAGTCCGCAATGCATGTATATAGTAGTTATTTGTGATTCACAGTCATATTTACTTTTAATATGTTGGTTATGATATTTTTGCTTAAAGACAAACAAATGCTTAAGTTTGGGGGTATTTGATGAGTGGGATTTATACCCGCGAATCGACTGCTTTTATACTTAAGAAGATGCTTGTTCTTATTACTTTGTATTGCTTTTATATTATTTTGTTATTATTTTGTTTAATATATGTTTTGTAGGAGTTTACAGGTCATTTCCAGCTTTCAGGGGCAAAAAGGTTATTTTTACAGCACTGGCGCTTCAGCGCAGGCTGCTAGTACAAAATTGGTGCCACAGTGCTGCTTCTCTGCCAGCTCACCATGCTCAGCTCTACAGCGCCCCTTTCCTTCACAAGACTGGCGCTGCAACGCCAACTTATTGATCGGTGCCCTTGACCTAGCGCTGCAGCGCCGTTCCAAGGCTTAATCCTGGCGCCGCAGCGCCAGCCCCTATTTTCATACAGCAACTATGGAATTGACCTAGGAGAAAAGAAAGAAATAGATATATCAAAGCATGAGCCTCCTTTTCTTATTATGCAACATATTAGGGAGCTTAACTCCATATTTTCTCTCCTCTCTTCTCCTTAGCTTAGTTTTCTCTTTAGCTTGTACATCTAATTAGGATATAGACTAGGGATAGATTGGGATTCCTTGGAACTCAAGAGCAACATAGTGACACGGACCGGAAAGCGAATCGAAGGGAATTCTTGGAGATTGAAGAAAGCTTCGACAGAGTTTATTCTTCTCTAGTTTTTCCTTTGATTTTGTATTTATAAATGTTGTTATTGTTGCTACTTTTGTTTAGTTTATTAGCTATGAACTGAATATTGGCTCTAAGATTATAATGGAACCATTTGTCTATTTAAATTGATTATCTTATCTCTTTGGTTGGCACCATATGGTTTGGTTCAATATATCCATGCTTAATGTTTAATTGCTAAGGAATTAGTGATTTTAGTAATCTACAAGAAATTAGGAAATGGACTGTAGATTGAGACCATTATGTGTTGGCATGTGTTTATGATTTTTCTGTACCAATGGACTGCATAATTTGCCTATATGATAGGAATATACCTATATGCCACGTGTGACCTATTGAGAACCTATGCTTTCATTTCTTGTTAGGGTTAATTCGCATAGGAATGTGTAGGATTATCGCCTAGCTTGGATGTTCTTCTCTGTTCTATTCCCGTTCGGGTATATTAGAGAGGATAGGTTCGTACATACCTCGGAAGAGGTGTATGAACACTTGTGAGTTCTCGGTCGACATTCCGTCGTGACCATTAAGACCAATGAGAGACAGTTAGGATATTTGATGAAACATAGCACACCAAGTGTTTGACAAAATGCTAGTGTGGGGTGAAATTATGATCTTAGCTTGTAGCGTCTTAGATACCAATCGTTATCCATTTACTTTCTTTGATAATTAGTTTTAACTAGATTAATTACACATCTTTTCATTTATTCTGTTTGAATAAGACTTAAGCGATATAAAGTCGATATTTGGTTAATATTAGGAGTAGTTCCTCGTGGGTTCGACACTTCTCTTATCACTGTATTACTTGTTAGATCGCATATACTTGCGCGTGTTTAGTGATCGGTTTTTCGACCAACAGGGGCCCAACCGCAGGTATACCTATGGCTGCCCCGAATCTCTATATCCAGCAGCCAGCAGCTCATTTGAAGAAAAAAGAAGTTAGAGAGAGAGATTCTAGAGAGAGAAACCCTCGGGTTTAGCTTTTTTTAACAAATTTAAGTTGTTTGATCTCATATATCATACATCTTAACTGTATAGAGTGATATAAGTTGATCCCGAGCCAAAAGAAGCTTATTCACGCATCTCCCAAGGTAAAAAATGCTCATTTTAGGTCACTTTATTTGTAAATAATGTTATAAATACTAGATCTATGTTATATCTTGTTAAATCTAGTTAAACTTGTTGTTTTATACATATTTTGAGTAGTAGTTGGTAGATCTAGAGTTTTTACCGGTTATTTTGTGCATATATAGTTGTAAATCAAGTCCAGAGACTAGATCTAAGCCGGATCTAGCCCTGGAATGGTTATGAAGCATGAAGCTCTAACCTATATGCTAGATCGATTTAGATCCATGGTAGATCTAGATGTTTTACTGCTTGTGGTCAATCCTGGTAACTCCATAGAGCCTTAGATTTATATCTAGAGGTGAGGGGGTCCTAATAGCTCGTAACGGGGATTTGAACCGATGAAATTACCTAATAACGAGTTTAGGATATATTGTACATACATATTTAAGTTTAATAATGTGAGCCTAGGAATCACGATATCGAGATCTAATGATCAGATCTTGACTTGATTTCCACGATGGACGTTTCATTTTCAGTGTAATGTTTAAATAACGTGAAAACGTTGTACGTGTAATAATGGATCTTAAAACGAGTTCGAGGGGTTCATCCCGAGAAATCGAATTTAAGATCCCGTGATAGTAAAAATTTGTGATTGTGGGTTCGGATTTATCGAGATTACTTTCATGCCCAATGATGATCCGACTCTTTTTAACGCTTTCTTGCCTACATTACACTCAAAAAATGATTTTCCAATAAAACCACAAAGAGAGAGATTCTAGAGAGAGAAACCCTCGGGTTTAGCTTTTCTTTAACAAATTTAAGTTGTTTGATCTCATATATCATACATCTTAAGTGTATAGAGTGATATAAGTTGATCCCGAGCCAAAAGAAGCTTATTCACGCATCTCCCAAGGTGAAAAATGCTCATTTTAGGTCACTTTATTTGTAAATAATGTTATAAATACTAGATCCATGTTATATCTTGTTAAATCTAGTTAAACTTGATGTTTTATACATATTTTGCGTAGTAGTTGGTAGATCTAGAGTTTCTACCAGTTATTTTGTGCATATATAGTTGTAAATCAAGTCCAGAGACTAGATCTAAGCCGGATCTAGCCCTGGAATGGTTATGAAGCATGAAGCTCTAACCTATATGCTAGATCGGTTTAGATCCATGGTAGATCTAGATGTTTTACTGCTTGTGGTCAGTCCTGGTCACTCCGTAGAGCCTTAGATTTATATCTAGAGGTGAGGGGGTCCTAATAGCTCGTAACGGGGATTTGAACCGATGAAATTACCTAATAACGAGTTTAGGATATGTTGTACATACGTATTTAAGTTTAATAATGTGAGCCTAGGAATCACGATATCGAGATCTAATGATCGAATCTTGACTTGATTTCCACGATGGACATTTCATTTTCAGTGTAATGTTTAAATAACGTGAAAACGTTGTACGTGCAATAATGGATCTTAAAACGAGTGCGAGGGGTTCATCCCGAGAAATTGAATTTAAGATTCCGTGATAGCAAAAATTTGTGATTGTGGGTTCGGATTTGTCGAGATTACTTTCATGCCCAATGATGATCCGACTCTTTTCAACGCTTTCTTGCCTACATTATCACCCAAAAAATGATTTTCCAATAAAACCACAAAGAGAGAGATTCTAGAGAGAGAAACCATCGGGTAGCTTTTCTTTAACAAATTTAAGTTGTTTGATCTCATATATCATACATCTTAAGTGTATAGCTTGATATAAGTTGATCCCGAGCCAAAAGAAGCTTATTCACGCATCTCCCTAGGTGAAAAATTCTCATTTTAGGTCACTTTATTTGTAAATAATGTTATAAATACTAGATCCATGTTATATCTTGTTAAATCTAGTTAAACTTGTTGTTTTATACATATTTTGAGTAGTAGTTGGTAGATCTAGAGTTTCTACTGGTTATTTTGTGCATATACAGTTGTAAATCAAGTCCAGAGACTAGATCTAAGCCGGATCTAGCCCTGGAATGGTTATGAAGCATGAAGCTCTAACCTCTATGCTAGATCGGTTTAGATCCATGGTAGATCTAGATGTTTTACTGCTTGTGGTCAGTCTTGGTCACTCCGTAGAGCCTTAAATTTATATCTAGAGGTGAGGGGGTCCTAATAGCTTGTAACGGGGATTTGAACCGATGAAATTACCTAATAACGAGTTTAGGATATGTTGTACATACGTATTTAAGTTTAATAATGTGAGCCTAGGAATCACGATATCGAGATCTAATGATCGGATCTTGACTTGATTTCCACGATGGACATTTCATTTTCAATGTAATGTTTAAATAACGTGAAAACATTGTACGTGTAATAATGGATCTTAAAACGAGTTCGAGGGGTTCATCCCGAGAAATAAGATTTAAGATCCCGTGATAGTGAAAATTTGTAATTGTGGGATCGGATTTATCGAGATTACTTTCATGCCCAATGATGATCCGACTCTTTTCAACGCTTTCTTGCCTACATTATCACCCAAAAAATGATTTTCCAATAAAACCACAAAGAGCTTTTATGAAAAATAAAGCTATTTGGGGTAGACCACCTTATCAACAAAGATAATAAAAGGAAATATCAAATGTCCTCGATTGCTATTTGGGCTTAAGATTTGAAAACTACATTTTTTAAAATATCATTTCAATATATATTTGTCTAAACAATGAACTTTTTGCTAAACCAAATCATTTGTACATAGGTGCAAAAGATGAACAACACTACTTCTAAATAACCCAAAAAATAAGACTCAGAATAAAGAATAAAATTAAAACACTTATCACAATAAAAGCGGGCGCGCACACACACAGACACACTTTATGCATAAGAAATCAATAAGATGCGGTAACCGTGTTCTCACGGAAGTTAGGGGGTGCCTAACACATTCCCCTCGCTTAAGCAAGTCCCTGAACTCTATGAATCTCGGATCTCCATACCAATCTTACGAAGTCACAGATTAGACCATATTGGGAAAACCTTCAAATTCGGTGTAGACACTCGAAATTTTATTTTCCTGTTACTAACCATACAGGAGGGCAAAATTGTCTTTTATCTTCTAGAGACAGCGCTGGAAGTTCAAACCAAAGTCAGCAGCCCCGGTCTCAATACTGGGATGCCAACTCAGCCCCGGTCTTAACATCGGGATGTCAACTTAGCCCCGGTCTCAACACCGGGATGTCAACTCAGCCTCGGTCTCAACGCCGGGATGTCAACTCAGCCCCGATCTCAATACCGGGATGTCAACTCAACCCCAAACTTAACACCGGGATGTCAACTCAGCCCCGGGATGTCAACTCAGCCCCGGTCTCAATGCCAGGATGTCAACTCAACCCCGGTCTCAACACCGGGATGTTAACTCAGCCTCGGTCTCAATACCGAGATGTTAACTCAACCTTGGTCTTAATACCGGGATGTCAACTCAACCCCGGTCTCAATATCGGGCCGTCAGGTCAACCCCGATCTCAATACCAGGACCTCTGGTCCCTGGTCTCAATACCGGGCAGTCAGGTTGTAGGGATTTCGGCACATAAACGCAGCAGAAATTAAATTTTTTCGAAACCCTAAAACAGGATCCATGCGAAAAATATATTAAATCAGAGGTTTAGATTTGTTTTACCGATTATCCAAGCTTGAATGGAGACGATGGAAATTCTGGAACAGCTTCGAATCCTCAACGCAATCCAGCGAAACTGCGCTTCTACGGTATCCACACGAACATCCCGCTAATCGTCACACAATCTGCAGCAAGAAAAGCTGCGGTATAGCCCCCAAGGATCTGGACTTTCGAAGTTTTTCTCTCTAGTCTCTCTCTAAGAGCGGCTAAGGTTTGGGTTTATAATGAATACCCTAAAAAGGCTGATATATCATATATATATATAGCAGTTAAAGGTATTAACCAAAACCTAATCCAATTAAAAAAATAAAATCCGAATTTATATATATATTATATCTTAATTAAGTCTTACTTAATTAATATACATATATGTACAAATTATCCTATTAATTTAAATTCGTAATTTAAATACTATCAATCATATTGATATATTTAAATCCTTACAATTTAAATTAATTTTCTTTTAATTACGTTCTAAGTGTGTGACCCTATAGGTTATTATTATGTTGGCAATAATTTTAAAATCATATTATAAAATTATAAATAGTGAGCGGCATCTAGTAATGCATCACTGCTACCCAAATAATATAAGATCGATGATTCGATACAACCTTTTCGTGACCAATGTTTCAATGTAATTTAATCCTTTTAACCCATGGAATGTGTCATCCTCTTTATAATTTAATCTAAGTTTTCTTGATCGATGAGTAGACTATATGAAATAAATCACTATTTGAGCATGGCCATGCATTTCGTAGTCCTACTCAATCAAGAGGCCTATGGATATCACCCCTAATATATAGGAGGGTTAAATTCCATCTAGATCACTCATATTCCTCACACGATTCATGATGTACCCAATAATCACCTTTATTGTCTACCCTATTAAAGGTGACCTTTGATGATATCAAAGTACATAAATTCCCGTATAGTAATATAGTGATTTCAGGTCGAAAGATCATTACATCATTGTCACTGTGAGAATTGCTTATGACACTTTGCATAATGCTCCACGTAGAATTCTCATGGTGGGTCTGTCCAATACATTGTTCTCTAACATGTACCTATGCATTGACTCAATATCTCATATATTTATGACCAATGAGATTTGGCCATCAGTCAATCCACATACTAGTCTCGATGTATCATTGTTGTCCCATTAACAATGACACTCGACTAGGGACATTTAAGAGTAATGATACTAATTGTAATTATATGATCTCATGTTCAAGTCACATACTTGAAGCCATATAATTTGTATCACTATTCTAAGGATTTTTATTATATTAACATTTATATAACGCAGTAATTAAAACCATAATAAAATAATTCATTTATTCAATCAAATATAATATCAAAAATGTTAAGCAATTACATCAAAGAATTGGCCTCTAGGGCATAAACTCTAACACAGGTCAACCCCAGTCTCAATACCGGGACCTCCGGCCAACCCCGGTTTCAATACCGGGACATCAGGTCATCCCCGGTCTTAATACCGGGCTGTCAGGTCAACCCCGGTACGTTTGAAGCCTACGATTTGGCAAAAAGCCCGTGTAGTAGTCCATTGTGAGTATTTTTACGATCAGAAATTTCATACTACTTCATTGCACATTTATACACTTGCACGTTAAGTTTTATTTTCTGATTATGCCCGGAATTTAGTTCCGTGGCCGTTTCTGCTTACGTTTTTGTATATTTTAGTACATTTACCCGTTTTCTGGCATTTCTACAGCGCGGATAGTTGATTCGCGGCTTTTATTAGCTTATATATATATATGCATATACATACCCTTCACCGGACTGGGTTATCTTTCCAGTCCCGATTTGACTTTTTTTTGTATATATTTAATTATATATATACTAACTTTTTAATTATGTCAAGCTCGGATGTCAAATCCGTGGCAGTTTACTGCTTTTATTATATAACTATATATATATATATAAATTTTTCTGACTTATTTGGGCCTGGATTTCTACTTCGTGGCCCTTTTATTGTTTTAATATATATACTAACTGTATATATTAATATTTACATTCCAGTTTGGTCTGGATCATTCTGTGACCTTTTTACCATTTTTATAAATATATATATATTTACATTCTGTTTGGGTATAGGAGTGAAAACCCATCGCCCTTTTATAGCTTTATATATATATATATAAATATATATATATATATATATATATATATTTACAATCTGTCGAGCCTGGATCATCCCGTGGCTCTTTTACAGCTTATATATATATATATATATATATATATATATATATATTTTGTCGAGCCTAGATCATCCTGTGGCTCTTTTACAACTTTTATATATATATATATATATATATATTTACATTCTGTCGAGCCTAGATCATTCCGTGGCTCTTTTACAGTTTATATATATATATATATATATTTATATTCAGTCGAACCTGGATCATCCTGTGACTCTTTTAGAGCTTATATATATATATATTTCAATTCTGTCCAGCCTGGATTACTCTGTGGCTTTTTACAACTTTTATAAATATATATATATATATATATATATTTTCATTCCAGTCCGGGCATAGGATTTGACATTCGTCGCCCTTTATTGCTTGTATATATATATTTACATTCTGTTAGGCCTAGATTACTCCGTGGCTTTTTACAGCTTTTATAAATATATATATATATTTACATTCCAGTCCGGGCATCGGAGTGAAAACTCATCGCCCTTTACAGCTTTCGTATATATATATAACTATATATATATATATATATATATATCTTTTATTCATTGTGATTAAATTGTGGCTGTAAATATTCATTTGATGTGAATCGGCGCTGACATCTTTTTGGGCGAACTAGATTTCTTTAAATCTCGCCAACTCTATCTTTCAAATGGTTCAAAATAGGTTTAGACAGAACCGAAAAGCTAGAATGACTGAGATTTACTTAAATCTAGCAATTTTTCTAGTTTTATTCATTCATAAAGCAACCTCGCGGCCCTTAGATCGCTATCTAGTAGGAATGAGATGCTTTGGCTACGCATATACCAGGATTTACTGATGAATCCTTGGTTCTTGCGACATCTGGATATAAATATACATTTTCTGTGCATATTTGAGCTGTGCAGGTTTTATTGGCTTACCTATGTGAGCCTAGGAATCGTGGGATTCATGATTCAACTGATAAAAATCTAATTCCTACGATGGACAAACTCAACTTTACAAATGTACCCTGTCAGTTTTTCTGTAAAAATGTACATCCGAAAGACCTTAAAACGATTATTCGGGTTTAAGGTCTCAACATAGTGAAATGATGATTTGTCGTGCTAGAGTCACTTCGATGGCTGTCATGCCCATAAAAAGACCGACACTTGTATATATCTTGTGGTCGAGGATGCTTCGCAGCCCGACAATCACCATTCCAATTGAGCCCAAAGGCTGAAAAGATAAAAATAGAAGTATCAACATGCTTCAATTCCTACGTAAGCGTAAGGGTTTGAAAACCTGCTTTCAAAACATCATTTTAATATCTTGTCTAAAAAAGGACTTTTGCAAATCAAATCAAACCCTTCGTATATAGATTTAACAAAGCACGTCCATACTTTCAAATCAAACCAGCGTAGACCCAATTTCTTCCAGCATTCACACACGCACACTGCAAATAAAAAGGAAAATATTGAAAAGATGCAGTACCGTGTTTTCACTGGAGTTGTGGGGTGCCTAACACCTTCCCCACACTTAACCAAGCCCCCGAACTTAGAACTTCGATTTCAAGATTCAGTTTCGACAGTGTCCAGCAATTGGGCCTACTTTACAAATAAAATTCGGTTGAGTTGGTACAACCATTTCAAATCTACCAATTGGCGACTCTGTAAAAAACGTTCAAATCATCGACATGATACATGCTGGCCTTTTCCTAAAAACCCTTCACCTCTTTTATAAAAAAAAATAAAATAAGGGTAGAAACAAGACTTAGGAAAAGAGAGAAAGATCCGGGTTCAGACTCGACCCACGCATTTTTTCTTCCCGACGTCGACATTCGGATAAGTTGATACATCTATTTAAAAATCATACCAACTGATGGCTCTGTCTCATTCGGTCCAATCATCAAAATTAAATTGTTTAAATCAATATTTTCAAGTTCGTCATTCATGTTGGTCTCGTTTTCCTAAAAATTTACCCTTCAAATAAATCAATCGACATAGCGAAATACAAAGGATAAAAGCAATCAGGAATAAACGCGAGTATTATTTTTCTCGGCATTGGCACTTGTCTAAATTGGTACTTCAGGCCTCTTACAAAACAATTGATTTTGAGTTCAACCCCCACTCCCGAATTAGCAAAAAACAAAAAAGAAAAAAAAAGATATCGTTTGCGGGATTATCGAGGTCCTAGACGACATGCAAAAGGTCCTAAAGAGTTGTTCAACTATATGCACTTTTCATTACGAAATGTTATTTAGCTTTGGACTTCCTATTTTGAAGCAAATGCCTCCTTATTCTGTCAACAAAAATATATAGCGCTTGTTCTACGGTGCACAACTTTATAAGGAACTAAAATAAAGAAGATCAATTATTCACGGAGTATACTAATGAAAACTTGATACCTTAACCTAGTGAAAATGATGTTGGAAGTAGTTCACAAAATCCGATAGAAATTATATTTCTCAAAGACATCTTCGTCAAATTTCTATTTCTCAAAGACATCTTCGTCAAATGGCTCAAGTTAGGGATCAAATTGCCAATAGTCTGTGGCAAGATTATAATACTTGAATTGTAAACAACAATGGCTTAAAATCTAAAACCAATTTATTTGAATATGTATGTATTTTAAAATAAATTGTATTTTAATGATGAATGATCGTGTTAAAAATATATACGATAATCATATGGACTATTGTTTATGGCATAAAATGACATTATTTCTTATAGTTAAAACTTCAACAATAAAAAAAGAAAGAAAAGAAAAAAAAATGATGTCAAACCAAATATGTTTATGTTGTTTTTTTTGTTTTTGTTTTTAATATAACAAAAATATTAGCCAAACGTGTTTTGTTTTTTCTTAAAAAATCAACACAAAATAAAAAATGTTAATATTTTTCTTTTCAAAATTTAAAACAAAAAAAAATGTTACCGAACGAACCCTTAATGTATTATTCTTATAATTAACATATTAGTATAGTATAAAAAAAATACAAACAATACATTAATTTTATTATTAAAAAAGAAATCGTGTTTTGCACGGGGTGAAAGAGCTAGTTATTTAGCAAAAAAAATAGAAAAAGAAAAAAAGCTAGTTATTATAAAAAACACCATAAAGAATCTCAGGCGAGGTTAGGGTTTCATATTCAATCTCTATCGAGAATGGCGATGAGGAATTTCTACAAGGAGATTAAGGGGATGAAGGTGAGGGAGCTTCCGGCTCACCTGAAACCGATGTTCACGATGGTTTACGTGAAGGAATCGGTGAAAAGTGGATTGGATTCTTACCACGCCAAGTATATCCAGACCAGCTCCATTGATCCGCTCTATCACGTCTGTTTCGGCGGCATGATCTTCTCTTACCTCGTTGCTCTTCCCGAGGAGCGTCGCCACCTCGAGCACCAGCAGCACGCCAAGGATCACGGGGGCCACTGATTCCATCTAAATGTATCCCCTCTAAGGTATTCCATTCTCGTACTATAACATCTTTTTGTAACTCAGAGATTTGGATATTTATTTGTGTAAAATCGATAATGGAAATGCTTCATTTTTTCCCTTCTAGCAGATCTGATTCAATTGATTCGAATATAAAGCACTTCTTTGGTTGTATTGGTATTTTATTGTTATTACTTATTGGTGGTCCAGTCTAACAGGACATTGGAGAGTGGAAGGGAAAAATATCTCTTCATTCGCTAAGGTGTTCAGGAATTGTGGGCGTCCCCTTGCTCTTTGGGAAATTGCTTGGGGTGTGATTTTGTTTTTAAGATTTTTTAGATGTTTCATAGAGATTTTTGGGATTTATGGTCTGGAGTAGACTTTGAAAGGAATTGTAGGAAAGAAGAGAGAGGAAGAAGTTTTAATTCATTTCATTCCTATCCCAATCTGTTGCATACTCTGACTTATATAATAACATATATGTAGCACAACTCAGTTGTTAATTGAAGTCTATGTGAATAGAAAATAAAAGAAAAGAAAAGCATGCAAACGAGTATTATGTAGCTAAGTAAGGTCGTCTAGGAACAAAAATGTTAGACTGTCACTATTATAGCAAAATTGTCATTATCGGATGAAAAATTATTGTAAGCAATAATAATTAGGGCCTAGCTATTACATAGAGAAGTGAATGAGAAAAAGGAACCATGTATTAGTTGAGTAGCAAATATTTTTTTTAATGTAGAATGATAGTCTTGTAAATATGAGAGCGGTCGGTAAGAAACAACTCATTCAATTCTTATCTAAGGTTAAATTTTCGCCATACAAGTTTTTATTTATGTTAATTAGGAGTATATTATATGGACAGGATTTTTTGGTAGTTTTTATTATGATACTGGCCCCTATTTATTCCAGAACTTGAAATTGCAGTACTATTTCATTGATCCTTTGTTTGGACCTTGTCCATATGCTAGGCTATTTGAATAAGTTTGTTTGTTAGAAAATTAGAATTATTTTTGTAAATTTGGTTGGCCTTATAATTAAATTATAGGAAAATAGGTAATTTTAAGCCTTCAGCCATGTAAAATTCTTTGAGAAAATGGAAGAAAAGATTTGATAATGCTGAAACTAAAATCCTAACCATTGACTTTAAAAACTAATCTCAGCCCTTAGATCAGTCTAACACTTGACCTATGCTTCTTTTTCACCAGTTGGAAATTTGGTTTGTTACAATACTTTGCCCTTTAAAAACCAACTTGTCCTCAAGGTGGTACAATAACTGAATGTCCTGGCTATGTGCTTCAGCATATTTTACTCTTCTGATAATTGTATTGGGCACCAAATGAGCAATTTATGAAAAGATTCAGCAAAAAGAACATCTTTCAAGATGGATGGAGAGGATTGTACCACATTTCCGTTCACACATAACATTTCATAATGCACTACAAGAAGCACCTATAAATTCACTTACCCTTTTTTGTCAAAAATGTGAATCACACAGACAGATCTCCCATATGTGAGGAAATGTTTCTAACCATTGATTAGAGCTTCTCTAGTTTGCCTTGTATTCGAAGTAGACTGCTCAATCAATGTACCAAGAAGAATAAAATTGACACAATCGAAGGGATCCATAATTGCCAATGTAACGCCCCCGAATCCGGACGATCGCCGTCCGAATAAGAGTCAACGTTAACTCAACATCTTTCGTAACTTAACCAATGATCCCATAATCATATTAGTTGAATTAGTCTATTACAGATTATAAAATTATAAATTTCCTTAACTTCATCCTTGGATCTTAACTTGATCTCGATCTCATTCTTTCTACAAGTATCAACTTGTAGTTCATTCGTATATATGAATAACATCATATATATATATATATATATATATATATATATATATATCGATCATATTTTTAATATTATGATTTAAACATTCTATACTTCAATATATTATATATATGGATAACACCATATATATATGTGTGTGTGTGTATATATATATATATATATATATATATATATACATCTGTCAAATTTTTAACATTATGATTTAAACATTCTATACTTCAATATATCAATTTTCACAACATTAATGATAAAATCGTTCTTGGCAACAGAGGGGCGCATTCCGGTAATTTTGGCATCCGGCGCTCATTTGTGTAACTTCAGTGCTTATAGAACTCTCAATATCATTCAATACCCTTACTTAGACATATATCTTTATAAATATATCTCTTCATATCGATATTTCCTATTTATCTGAATTTCACAATATTAATAACATACTTGTTCTTGGAACAGAGGAACCTTGTGATGAATTTGGTTTCTTCATCGGTACTAAATCTCTGTTCTTACATCACTCACAATGTTATTCAATACCTCATTGAGATATATAGTTTTTTATCAACATTGTATTAATATTTTACTATCTATCTGAAGTTCAGAGTATCGGCATAACATGATTAGTCCATATTACCAATATCCTCATTCAGATTAATAGATCTTTAACTATTCTAAGTTATATCAAATTAAAAACATAATACCATTCTGATGATAATAACATGATATTATTAATATAATCTTCGATTACATGGTTTACTTGTTCGTATTACAGAAGTCATTATCAATGTTCGAAAAAGCTAAAAGCGGTACGACTCGTTTTTCTCTGGACGAGGCGAGGCGTAAGCCTCGATTTGAAAACCTAAAAGTCCCAAAAAATTATTAAAAAAATGATATTAAAATCATAAAATAATTCATCATTATAATCAAGGTCATAAAAGACATAAATAACCGTCACCTTAATGTATCATTACAAAACATCAAAACAAGATAATATCATCAACTACTTATATAGTGATCATCCATCACTATATAAACAGTGTATTATTCGTATCCAGTGGCCTAAAAAATGGATCAAATCCTAGATCATCATCCCCACCATCTCCATCATCCCAATCATCACTAAGAGGATCCTCCATATCTAATAGCTCTGTCATCCTCCTCATCGTATCTGCTAAGATCCTCAAACTCCAGTTCTTCGTCTACCAATTGGAATCTCTTCCCTTTATCTATAAATAAACACGTGAATATATATAATGACTAATGAGTATGTTTTTTAAAGAACACTTTAAAGACAACTTAAGTAATGAAGTGAATAACATTATATATTATATTATACATTTTAATTTTGTTGGAACTTGTGGCTCATTTGATGTGTATGAGAGGTAAGTACTGAGAAGTTCTAGTAAAAGGCCAGTGCTTACGGTTGAAATAGGAGTAGCAAAAAAGAAGCAGCAGAAAAGAAGTCAAAATCTGGTGAGCGACAGAATCGGGAAGAAGAAGAAGAAGACGAAGTCAAGAAGAAGGGGAGAGAGAGAGAAAGAGAGAGCGAACCTGGTGGGTGGGCGAAGTCGCACGAAGAACCTGCTTGGCCTCGCCGCTCTTCAGTTGATAAATATGTCGGCTTGAATTGAGGAAATGAACATACTTAGTTTTTTAAAAAAATTTAAATCAAGACCTACGCCTTGAGGCGAAACGCATGGAGGCGCAAGCCTCTGTATTTCCCTTTGAGGAGTAGGACTCGCCATAGCAAACTGCCACCTCGAGGCGTGCTTCTCGAACGCAATTTCGAACCATGGTCATTATGACTTGATACAAATACAAGTAAATAAAAAATGAAACCTAATCTATACACTTCTTCTTTACGTTCATGATCTTATCATTCTTCTTTAACTGCAAATAAAGTTTTATCCTTAAGAATGAGCACTACGGCTCAACAAGTCTATCTAATAATACTAGATAGTTTATGCTTTCATATAAATTTTAACATGCCTGCCTTGACATAACTTTCAGTTAACGATCATGTTAACTCATGCTTAATGATATAACATAATTATATATGACATAACATATCATTAAACACTTGACACTTCATCATCATATCCACTTAACATTACATAAGTCTTTCATACATATACTATTACATATCAACTATCACATATGAACAAGCTTAGCAATAGTTGCACATAGTTTTAGGATAGAAAACTTGCCTTTTTGCCTTTGTTGTTTACTCTAATTTTGCGTCTCTCGATCAACCTATATCATTTATGAGATCGACATACAAATTAGTCACCACATGACTCTTACTCTAGTTCACCTTAACTAGCCTTTAAACATGAACCTAACTTCGTATTTTTAACTTTTACGATAATTGATTTCAAAACTTGTTTAATTCACAACTAATTCATATCAACTCGGAATTGGCTCATCTTTGGACATTAACCTATGTATAACATGGTCTAACTAACCCCATAAGTGGCACGAAGATCAAAATTCTCGTGCTCAAAAAGTTCCGGACATTCCTCTTTTTACTGTTCACTAGCAGAATATTTTCAGCAGTACCTTGGCTCACTATTTAATTCATAAGTAATTCATTTTAATGAATTTTTGAGTGATTTTTTTGCTCATGTCTTTGTAACTCCCCCCTCTACAACTTTGCTTTGTATTTCATAATCAATTTCCAAACATATGTTTTATATAACCTTTACAATAACAGTTCAGATTAGGGGTTTCTCATTTCATACTTTCAATCTCTCTAACTAGTTACCACTTGGGTTAATTAGCTAGTTTTCATCTTTATGACTTAATAACATTGCATTACATAATCATAAACCTAAACATGTATTATTTCATGAATTATACTCAAGAACATAAGAACATAAACTAAATTTATAACATACCTCTTAAAGTGCTAGCTTTTCGATACTTAAAAACGCAAGACTTTATCTTTCCTTATCTCAATTACCAATATAACTCTCTCTTATGATTACTCTAGACTCTTTTACTCTTGAATTACTTGTAAATATGTGAGGATTTATTAAGAATGAAAGTTCTATTTATAGGAAACCAAGACTTAGGGGTATTTAGGACCTTAAGCCACCCCACCATGGCTAGTCACCATAGTGAGTCACATGCTTGATCATCACATTTGGTGAGTCACCAAGCCTAGTCACCCATGTGCTACAACACACCGCACAATTTTGGACAACGCATTTTAGGAAGCAAAGTCTCATTTGCCAACTAATTAATCCAGAAAAAACATATACATACATAAGCTATATGCATATAAGCTTTCCTAAATGGCCATAATGCCCTCACTTTCTCTACAACCTAACCAAATTCCACCTAGTTTGGTTAATCCAACTTAGTTTATTTTCTAGTTAGTCTTCTAGTTAGGTTTCCTAACTAATCATATTAGTCAAAAACGTTAAGACTTTCTCAAAGTTGACTTTACATTTTATGAATAGTGATTTAGCGTTTTTATGAAAAGTGTTTTCGCTTCTTTTTCTGAAATTTTTTATTTTCTTATTCTAGCCTTGTACATATTCGGGATATTATATTCACCCCTACTTATAAGAATTTCGTTCTCGAAATTAACTTTAATATCATATTATAAAGTTTTATAAATATCCAGGATATTACATTCTCTCTTTCTTATAAGAATTTTGTTTTCGAAATTATCTCTAACTTAATCTTTACTCACATTATCACCCTAACACTTAGATTAGGTCTAAAAATGTTCAATTATTTCTAATTGATACTAAGGTGTCAATTAAGACCTTGAACTTTTTTTTATAATGAGTATTATGACCCACAAATGTTTGACAATCACAAGAACTGAAAAACTTCTTAACTCTTATCCATTACATTTCTATCATAATAATAATTGAGTGGTTATTTAAACCAAAACTTTTCTTTCAATACCCGTCGAAATCATATTGTTCGACATCAGGGCAACCCATCGGAATCATAGGGTCCGATATCATGCTTAACTTTGACACCCATCAGAATCATATGTTCGATCTCCGGCTCAAATTTTGGACATATATCGTCCAATACTTGCGTCGGAATCATGTGCCCGACCTGAAGTATTCCCCTTTATCAGGGTGGTTTATTTCAGTTACTATTATGATATAATATTGTTCATAAAACTTGACATGCAACCTTAACGTTTCCCTAACAATAACTATTAAATATATGAGAAAAGAATCGTCTTCTCAGCATATAACAAATAGCGTGACACAAGATTTCAATCTATTATCATGATAGTAAACCGAGTATTTCCTCCACCCAAGAACTAATGAATCAGTTCTCCGTCTCATCCACACTATCCCTGATGACATCATTCAGTGTGTATCCCGCTTTGAAAACACTGATCATGAATCATTCGTACCAACATTGTAGTTAGATCGGTTCTCTAACACATATTAAACTCCTTCCCAAACAAGAGAGTCGTTCTACTCAATTTTGCTAACATGAGTTTACAATTGAAATCCACTCATTTTTAACTATGAATTTAATTCTTTTCTTTATCATTCACAATTCTTTATGAGTTTACTTCTCTTTACTTTGTCAGGTCTTTATGTATTAATATTATAATTATACATAATACCAAACACATAATTTCAATCACATAACACTTGATTTCAAGTTAAATATTACTCTTTTATTTAATCAAAAGATTACAATACTGTACTAAGTACAACAATAAAACATAAACTATTTTATCTCTAGCTCTCATGTAGCTTTCTTTCCCTTCTTTGGGCATACCTTAGCCTGATGTCCTTGGACTCCACATTTGAAGCAAGTATCCTCCTTTGGGTTTGGGCAGTTGGTTGCTGCCCTTCTTGTCTGTAGTTGTAACAGACATTCTTGCCTTTAAGGCATACTCCTATGTGACCCTTACCACGTCTTACAGGTTCAATCTTCTTTTTTTTCCTTCCTCTTTAGATTTATTTCATTCTTCTTTTTTCTCCTTAAATCTCTTTCTCTTATTCTTTGGAGTTTCAGTTGATACACTGTCTCCTTATACTATCTTTGCAAGCTGTGCCAGCAACTCCTTGCGTTCCCCTTCCACTTTAACTAAGGTAGTTTCCAATTGATTGTTTAACCACCTTTTCATTTTCCACATTTCTTCTAAGATAGCAATCTTGCTATTTGCAGTCTGCATCTTGAATGTCTAGAACTGACACTTATTCTTGTCCCATTACTTGATCCTCCTCGGAATCTTTTGGATACCATTCTGGATCACTCTCTAGATCCACCTTGGGTTCATTTCTTAGTATCTCAGTGATGTCCCTCATTTTTGAGCCTCTTGACATCCTTGCAAGAGAGTTTTAATGTTTATATTTCATTTGATGAAACAATTTCACAAAAAAAAAACTAAGATTATCTTATTTTATTACTTGGTTGTGAACTCTTCATGAGTCCCTTTATTACTTTTCCATTTTCGTTTACTTGGATTCTTCACCTCATTCTAAGGTCATGTTCTAGGATGTTTCCACCTAGGTTCTAACTTTTAATCAGTATATTTCTTTCACATAATATTTTTATGCATTAAGATTTATTAAGATTTATGCATATCTTTTAATTATCTATAGACTCTTCACAAGTCCATTTATTCCTATATCCTAAGGTACTCGTTACCTTATAGCTATAATCCAAAGCTTTGATACCAACTGTAACGCCCCTGAATCTGGACGATCGCCGCCTGAATAAGAGTCGACGTTAACTCAACATCTTTTGTAACTTAACCAATGATCTCATAATCATATTGGTTGAATTAGTCTATTGCAGCTATAAAATTATAAATTTCCTTAACTTCATCCCTGGATCTTAACTCGATCTCGATCTCGATCTCATTCTTTCTACAAGTATCAACTTGTAGTTCAATATATATATATATATATGTCAAATTTTTAATCTTATGATTTAAACATTCTATACTTCAATATATCAAGTTTCACAACATTAATGATAAGATCGTTCTCGGCAACAGAGGGGCGCATTCTGGTAATTTTGGCATTTTACCGACGCTCATTAGTGTAACCTCAGTGCTTACAGAACTCCCAATATCATTCAATACCTTCACTTAGACATATATCTTTATAAATATATATCTTCATATCGATATTTCTTATATTTATCTGAATTTCACAATATTAATAACACACTTGGTACTTGGAACAGAGGAACCTTGCGATGAAATTGGTTTCTTCATCGGTACTAAATCTCTGTTCTTACATCACTCACAATGTTATTCAATATTCTTATTCAGATATATAGTTGGGAGCTGTCGTTTACACTCCTAAATTAACCTCACTTTCACTTTATGAATTCAAACAATTAGCACAGTAGCAAGCAATGATCGATCCCACAGAGAGTGATTTGTTTTATATTTATCCTATGATTTCTAATTAAAGGGGATTTTGAATTAATTAACTAAATTAACAATAATAAAGTAATAAGAATTCACAATGAATAAAAAGCTTTAGTTCTTCAGTTCAGTATCACCTTTTTACAACAATAGATTAATCAAATGTAACATTATTTACCCTTCAATGAAACTAATAGCCCTAGGTAACAACAAGCTCTGCTACCCAAAACTCCCCATAGATTGTCACTCAATGAAAAAAGCTCTTCACAAGATTCTAACCATTATATAACCTAGAACAAGCTCTCTAGATTTAATATAACAGCAGCATTAGGAACTAGGGAATTAGACTATTCCAAGCAACAAACACATAAGCTCGGATTGTTTAACCTGTTTCCTGATAACCTTAGCAATACACAAAAGCTTGTCCACAATTAGTATCACTAATTTGTTACTTGTGATGAAGACAGATATCAATTACACGTTATACCAATCTTAATCTAGCAGATAATATCAATTCACTAATTTAATTCTGCAGAATCACGCTAATAAATTGAATAGCATACAAGAAGTTAAAGTAGATTATCAGAATAAATCTCATGCAAGAAGGAATAAATAAAATAAACTTGATCAAACCGTTAATTATGAATAAGGTTCAGCATCCCTTCCGAACTGAATTGAAAGAATTAGTTCATAACTCCAAGCAAACTTAGATCTAATATGAAAGAGATTAAGAAGATAAAATAACAAGAGAATGGATCCCTAAATATGTTCCTATCAATCCCTATTTATCACCATAATATTTCAGCCCTAATTTCTCCCTTGCAGCAAAATCCAATTCGAGCAAGGCAAGCTGCTGGCCACGTCCGCCTCCCCGCTGGGGTGGGAGGTCACATGTGTAAATCCCCGCTGGGGCGAGGATAGCTACTGTCCAGCTTCTTTGTTTTCCCTATTTCGTAGCCCTCATATAAGGAGTTGGCAGCAAACCGTGGGCCCACTAGCAATAGGAATTAATTTGGAATTATCAATTCCTTATCTAATTTGCAAGTTGCTAATTCGTGGCCCCCACATCTATTCCAAGTCCTTTTTCCTTTACCAAGTTGCTGGATTCATTTGCCCATTGGAACCGTAAGCTGCTTGATTATTCCTAAGCTGCTCAATTGTGGGCTTTCCTCTCTAAGCTCTTCAACCGTGGCCCACATAATGATGCAAGCTGCTGATTTTATTTCCTTTTGCAAGCTTGAATCATAACCGTGAGCTACTTCATCTTTGCAATTCGCGTGGGCTCCTTCTATTCTCCTTTGCAAGCTACTTCCATTCGTGGGCCCCTTAGCCCATTTGAAAGTTGGCTGCTATAATTTCGTGACCCACTTGCATAGTATGCTGAAAATACATCTTTTCTTGCCCCTTCTGCATTCATTTTACTTTCTTGGTTCAAGTGTACCTAAAATAAAAATATAAGAACAATGAATGTATTTAGGTACAAAATAAATATAAAAGAATAAGTATTAAGGGATTAAAATATAACATATTTCATCCTTATTAATAGTTTTTTATCAACATTGTATTAATATTTTGCTATCTATCTGAAGTTCAGAGTATCGGCATAATATGATTAGTCCATATTACCAATACCCTCATTCAGATTAATAGATCTTTAACTATTCTAAGTTATATCAAATTAAAAACATAATACCATTCTGATGATAATAACATGATATTATTAATATAATCTTCAATTACATGGTTTGTTTGTTCGTCATTATGACTTGATACAAATACAAGTAAATAAAACATAAAACCTAATCTACGTTTCTCTTTACGTTCATGATCTTCTTATCATTCTTCTTTAACTAAAAATAAAGATTTATTTGCAAGAATGAGCATTACGGCTCAGCAAGTCTATCTAATAATAAAGACAATTTATGCTTTCATATAAACTTTAACATGTTTGACTTGACATAACTTTCAGTTAATGATCATGTTAACTCATGCTTAATAATAGAACATAATCATATATGGCATAACATATCATTAAACACTTTAACATTTAATCATCATATCCTACTTAACATTACATAAAGCTTTCATACATATATTATCACATATCAACTATCACATATGAAAAACTTAGCAATAGTTGCACAGTTTTAGGATAGAAAACTTGCCTTTTCGCATTTACCGTTTACGCTAATTTTGCGTCTTTCGATCAACCTATATCATTTATGAGATCGACATACAAATTAGTCACCACATGACTCTTACTCTAGTTCACCTTAACTAGCCTTTAAACATGGACCTAACTTTGTATTTTTAACTTTTACGATAATTGATTTCAAAACTTGTTTTATTCATAACTAATTCATATCAACTTGGAATTGGCTCATCTTTGCACAGTGACCTATGTATAACATGGTCTAACTACCCCCATAAGTGGCACGAAGTTCAAAATTCTCATGCTCAAAAAGTTCCGGACGTCCCTCTTTTTATTGTTCACTTGCAGAATATTTTCAGCAGTACCTTGGCTCACTATTTAATTCATAACTAATTCATATTAATGAATTTTTGAGTGATTCTTTCACCCATGTATTTGTAACTTCCCCCTCTACAACTTTACTTTGTATTTCATTACCAAATTCCAAAAATATGATTTTATATAACCTTTACAATAACAGTTCAGATTAGGGGTTTCTCATTTCATACTTTCAATCTCTCTAACTACTTACCACTTGTGTTAATTAGCTAGTTTTTATCTTTTATGACTTAATAACATTGTATTGCATTATCATAAGCCTAAACATGTATTATTTCATGAATTATACTCAAGAACGTAAGAACATAAACTAAATTTATAACAACATATCTCTTGAAGTGTTAGCTTTTCGATACTTGAAAACGCAAGACTTTAGCTTTCCTTCCTTCTCTCAATTACCAATATAACTATTTCTTATGATAACTCTAGCCTCTTTTGCTCTTGAATTACTTGTGAGTTGTGAATATGTGAGGATTTATTAAAAATGAGGGTTCTATTTATAGGAAACCAAGACTTATGGTATTTAGGACCTTAAGTCACTCCACCATGGCTAGTCACCATAGTGAGTCACATGCTTCATCATCACACTTGGTGAGTCACCAAGCCTAGTCACCCATGTGTCACAACACACCACACAATTTTGGACAACACATTTTAGGAAGCAAAATTTCATTTACCAACTAATTAATCAAGGAAAAACTTGTATATACATAAGCTATATGCATATAAGCTTTCCTAAATAGCCATAATGCCCTCGCTTTCTCTACAACCTAACCAAATTCCACCTAGTTTGGTTAATCCAACTTAGTTTACTTTCTAATTAGGTTTCCTAACTAATCCGATTAGTCAAAAATGTTGACTTTTTCAAAGTTGACTTTGCGTTTTATGAATAGTGATTTAGCGTTTTTATGAATAGTGTTTTCTCTTTTTTGATTTTTTTTGATTTTCTTATTCTATCCTTGTTAATATTCGGGATATTACAGCCAAAGCCTCAACAGGTTGTGTATACTTGGTACTCTCTTGAAGGGTTGATTTAGGAGCATTTGTCCCAATCACTATAAGTGCTTCATGCTTCAAGTACGTTCCATTAGCATAGTCATTTCCCTCCATATCAATAATTTGTTCTTTACTTTTTGAATCATTTTCCCATCCCTTGTAAATCACCTCTGAACTAAAGTTTGGATCAGGCTTCACCAATAACAAAATTCTCCACCTGAGACATTTTGAGTGGGTCATCTTAAGGGTCAAACAATTTTTTTAACTTCATAATGTTGACTAATATTGAAGAATTACTCTCTTGATCAAGTGGCAGTTCCACAATGTCTATCCCAAAATAAAAATGAGAACCAACACAGTTAGTAGCATGGATAAAATCATGTGTTCTTGATAATTTTTATTTCTCATTAAGAACATCCCCTCTGAGATCTTTAGGATAAATGAATTGATGAGTAACATACACGGCTCCGTTAGTGATTTGAACTCCAGGCGCTATTGTTCCTTTAATGATTTGCACGTCCTTATTTGTATTATATTTCTTGTAGAATGAAATGATGTCGATAGTGAGAAGACAAAGCATGCACCATAGAGCCGCGTAAAACAATGTAACTTCTAAATTATTACTCTTTGTCGCTGCACCAAACTCGTTACCCATGTATTCATCCTGAACAATCATGACTTCAAATTGTGACAAGACCCTAACTGCTTGAACACGAATGTAACCCTATGTACACCCTAACGCATCACAAGATTCTGTGATTATTAGATGTGGATCGAACCTGACTTGTCCCTCTACCATTGAAGCACCCTTTTTAATCTTCCGGTGATAGTTTTCACTCTAACACTTGGAACGATTTTCCTTCTAAGAAGCTGAACGTTGAGAGAAGCCTTGAGATGCATAACTCAAATATAATTGGGTTTCCAGTGAAACTGAAAGTTGAATGAAAAGGAACTGTAGATGTGAAAGAATTTAGTCCATACGTATTGAACGATGAGATTACATTTTGGTTTGCACCATTTTCCATCCCATATCCATCTCTAGTTATTCCATGGTTCATATCTTTTTCTACAAGTTGCTGTGCAGTCTAAGAATTCTCATTTGCAAATGCCTGTATATAGGCTGATTGGAAGGAATTGCTACCTAATTTCAGCATTATTTTCGTCTCATTTTGTGCTTACCCCAAGGCTACCCATCCACCATTATTCAGTAAATATGGTGTCATGAATAGGCTTGGAAATTCACCAACTCCAAGTGGAATCTTGAAAGTGAGACGGTATGTGGTCCTCTCATTCCCTAGAAAACTATCAGATACCAGGAACTTCCCCTTTCCAAGGATTCTAACCCCTTCTTCAGCACTGGTATCACATTTGCCTTTAATTGAACTACCATACTGCAACAGATCAATCTTTTGATCCTCAAGGTATTACACAATTATTTTTGACAGAATTAACAATCAAATCATCTTGTCTAGTGTTGGATGATAACCATACAAGGTTTTGTAGAGGCATTATCCAGTAGATGCCATTCCTCAATAATTTGGAGTCAAAAGAGGAAGATATAACTTGAAGCAACAAGTCAGTAGGTACCTTTTCAGTAAACTTTCTTCAAATCCCAAATTGTCTGTACTTTCTTTGTTTTCTCCTGCTAGTTCTAGTTGGGTTGATTGTTCACACATCATAGCAAATTTATAATCAATCAAATCCCCCCTTAATTCCTTAATATCAACCAAATAGAAAAATTCATATTCAGCAAACACAACCTAATAATCATAATTTGACAAATCTAGTGTCAAGAATTGGGGAAAAGAAAACTCAATAGTCTCAAATTTTCCTCTTTCACCCCAATATAAACCATATTCCCTCAACTTGGATTTCCAAGGCTCCTTATTCCACTTTGACATTTTATCAAACACTTGATACCCATATTCATTTATAAGTGATGAGGAGGGGAAAGGAGCAAACACAGAGACAGAAATGAGAGAATGAGAACAAATAAAATTAAACTTCATGATTGGCTTTCGCTCAGTTTCCTCATGGTATGCAGATTCTTTTATAATTTCTAAATTAGCTTTAGGTTTAGTTGGCGCAAGACTATTGTTAAACGCCTTGTCTAGAAGGCACAACTCTTGCCATTTTGCTAAGACAATGGCTCTCTGGTAAGGAATCTGGAGAGTGGAGACTCTAACTTCACACATATACCGATCTCTTCCTTCAACCCAGCAACAAATATTCAGGCAGTGTTGGATTGTTGATGATAAACAAAATAGTTCATCACAAATTCATTGTACTCCAACTCCAATATTTGAATCTCCATTGCTGTTAGGAGTCGCCAATTTTTCATTTCATAGCTCCATAATTCATCCAAAAAATCACTCAGTTCTACCAATTGTTTATCCGTTGATTCCATGGATTGGTTGACGTTAATTTCCACCATAGAATCTCTCAATGAAATCACCATTGTTACTGATTTATAGTCTTGGGTAGACTTTGAAAGTAATTATAGGGAAGAAGAGAGAGAGATAGATTGGCAAGAAGTTTTAATTCATTTCATTCATATCCTCGATGTGTTGCATACTGACTTATATAATAAAAATGCAATGCTGAAACTAATCATAACCATTGACTTTAAAAACTAATCTCAACCCTTAAATTGCTCTATGGTTGGTCGTCGGAACCTCCAAATTTATAATTCTGATTTTACCATCACAAAAACAATATTTCGTAGTATGATGGTGAAAACCAGGTCGAACCCAAGAGAAATTCTGCTAAATTTCCTACAAACACTGAAAACACAAAGGATGGGGGATTGAATCAAAAATTTAAATAGCAAAATTCTGAAAATTAAAAAGGTAACAATATTTTGTTAACTCAGTTCAAAGGGCTATACATTCATTTTTATGAATTGGTTGATCATAGAAGTAAAATAGATATCCTTTCAATTCAAGCAAATAAACTCAATTTCCTTTAAAGCTATAAGGGAAATCAGGAAAATTAACAGTAAATTAATTAGACAAAGCTTCTAATCAATTTCTTACCACCAAAGAATTCAATATTGAAACGCAATTTTCATTCCCTTGGTAATAGCCTGAAGAGCAAGTACTGTAAAAGTTTAATCCAAGCAACCATTCAAAAGCTTGAACAATTGCACTTGACTTATTCCTCCCTAATAAATTAAAGTGAAAGATGAAACAATCTAACTAATTTATTTACTTCTTGTTCTTGTCCCTGACAACAATTACAGATTGAAAGAAACTAGAAAGCATAAATGCTATCTCAAGCCAATTCAACTAGCATGAATAGAAATCAATAGCAAAAAAATTAGAACAAGGATGAATAAATACTTGAATGTGAAAGAATTACTATATTAGCTTTACTTCTCACAACCAATAATGGAGATGGACTCTATTCCCCTTGAACTGAACAGAAGGATCAGCTGCTCATCCTCAAAGAATTGCCACAAGTAAAAGTAAGAAAAGAGAGAAAAGGAATGTTTTATGTATGTGATTCTTCTTTTCTATTTAACCCCCCGAAAGGAGTCTCAATGATAAGATATATATGCTAAAATATAGGAGATTTGATGTTGTAGATAAAATCTCTTCACTCCCATCAGATTTCTTATTTAAAAGACTCCCAATTAAGTCTGTTTCCTACCAGATTAGGAAACAAATCTCACTCTCTAGCTTGCATCAGAGTTTCCGTGTTGAAAATGATCTCTTTTGGCATTGGGCTCTTCATAAAAGTTGTAGCCCTGAATATGTAGATGAATTTGGGCTTTTGATCACCTGCTTTCGATATCTGAAGCTCCAGATATGCCCATTTGAATGTTGCATGAGCGAACCTACAATCCTTTCTGGAAAGCTTGACATGTGCTCTTCAACTTTGATGAATAATTCAATTATGGGACTCCAACTTAACGAAAAACTTGGAACAAGCAAAACTTGGAACAAGCAACAAAGATCCGAAACATACAATGCAGAATTTCTTATCTTTTAGCAATTAATTCATAAAGTCCCTTAGGCATGCCAAATCCATAAAATAAGTTCAGTAGGCTCAAATAAACTTAAAACGCATTAAAAAGCATAGTGTAAAAGGAATAAAAATATATGTATAGTTTGCACTTATCACTAACACTTAACCTATGCTTATTTTTCACCAATTGGAAATTTGGTTTGTTACACCCTCATGAGTTTTTCTTTAATTTCAACTCTTTCTTCTTTCTAATAAAACTTATTTCGAATAACAAGAAATAAAAATAATTTATTGTCAACAGTTTGCTTTTTGAGTCTCCAGTTTTGAACTATGATAGTATTTTGATTTAATTATCTATTCTTCTTTTGACTTGGCTGTGCAAACTCTCTGTATTGTTATCTCCTAGAATGTTGAGCCAAGCTAGGGCAGGCATCTAATCTAATATTATAAAGTGGAGGAAAGAGTTGACAGTTTATTTGGTGTAACAAAATTGGGAAGCCTTTTTACTTTCCTATTTTACCCTACCTTTCTTTATGTTGGCCTTTTATTCATTTTTCTCTCTCCCATTATCTTCCACCCCTATGTTTTAGCATCCTATTTTTCCCCTTTAACATGCACGTAGTGTGTGCCATGTAGACTAGTTGTCCATATTGGTGTTAATAAATCTCTGTCTTACCATTCATACCTTCTTTTGATAAAATGTATGGGATATCCACATCATTAGCTTTTCTTATGAGCCTAGTTAGGGATACAGCTATCATGGACTTTGTGGATGTATTCTGCATTCTCTTTTGACATAAAGGGAGTTTCATTATAACTTATATGTTCAGAACAATTAGATAGTCAATTAGACCTTTATTTTGGGACACATTATGTTCAGTCTATGAAGCATGGACACACACGTGTCTGTGGCAGACACGTGTCGGACACCAACACTCCACCGGCAGTTCTGGTTATGTATCGGATACTTCTAGATACGTTATGATACGTGCTAGTATTTTCATTAAACTTCAATATATAAAATTTACTTACTATATCGATATATGTATATCTATAAAAATATTTAAAATTTCATCCGTCTCTGGTGAATTACTGAATTTTGATATTGGTTTGTTGCTAACTTACTAATTTCCTAATTTATATATGCCTAACTTACTGATTCCCTTATGTTGCGTTTGGATTGAAGGAATGAAATGGAGATTGGAATGATTCATTCTATTCTAGTTGGAATAAGTTATTCCATACTCTCCCTCTTCCAAGACCCTCATGGCTCGATGATAAAAAAATTACTCACAAGGCTTTGAGCATGAAATCTTGGGCAAAAATGTTAAATTTCAGTCGAAAATAGCAAAAAAAAAGGATGGTTCAATTCATTCCAATCGCAACCAAACATATTTTTTTTTATTCCATAGGAATGAGTCATTCAATTTCTACCTTTACAATTCCTACCTTTATTCCTTCAATCCAAACGCAGTATTAGCTTCTTTCCCTACTATTAGTATTCAGTTAAATTTCTTCTATATAACTACAAGGATGAAATAAAAATTCCAACTTCTTTACTGATATGGACATATATTTGTCTATGGTTATCTCTTAGAGTTGTACTTGAATGTTATAATCTTATCTGTTATTAGGCTTGGAGATATTTATGGTACTAGTGTTCCTCAATAAGTCAATATTTTACTTGATTTGTTATTGTTATTAGAGTTGTATGCTTTGGTTTGGCGTTGACCCTGAAGTCGTTAATTCAGATAAGTTTTGTTTATATAGAGGAATGAGTTCAACAAGGAACAAAGCAACCCTATTTGAGAAGGCTGATAGGAGATTCCCTTTATGAGTTAAATCAAGCTCTGTTTGATAAGCCGACCTTCAGTAGATGTTTCGGTGGTTGACTCAAGAAGTATGTCTTCTTTTTTGGTTTGTTAGATTGAAGTATCAGGGAACATAAATTACTCTTCAAGATGTTATGATGATTGAACTCTTTGATTTCTCTCTTATTTTACGAATATTAAATGGTGTGATATAAGCATACCACATAATGATCGTTCCTCAACCACATTCATGCTAATGATCCTCCATACACCTCGAATAAGAATCCGCTACTGTGTGAAGGGGATAAACAACCCCTTACACGGAAAAGGAAATGGAAAAGAGTTTGATATTATTTTTCAAACATGTAAAAGTAAGAAGTTAAAAATTTTCCTATTGTGATTTTCAGTTTGGTTTTGTTGATCTGGCGTACATCTGACTGCTGTATCTTCTTCAGCTTTGGCTAACTTCGATATTGTGCTTGTATAGTTATATATATATATGTGCAGTACCATCTTATGTTGTGGGAAACTGACAGGGCCGTTTAACTTTTATTGTTGTTGACATTTTACGTTAGTGATACACAATTATCTCATCCAACTTTCATTTTGTCCTGTAGTTGCAGCTTCGGCAAGATGAATGGTTGAGTCGATGTTTTCCCTAGAGGAAGATGATGAAGTCTTTTGATTGATTTAATTTCAATTTTGTGTACCCTGTTGGATACTTGGATGTATTGCGTCTTTAATTTCAATTGTGTTACCCTGTAGGATACTTGTATGTATTGTGTGGCATTCTTACAGTTGGTAGAAATAAATTTGCGAAAGATGTCTATGCCTCGACGGTATAGTTTTCCAATGATTGCTCACTTTCCATCACAATGATTGATGGTGATGAATATTTATTAATGATTTTGGTGGTGATGATGTATCAGGAGAAGAGTATTGAGTGTGTGTGTACGTGTGTTTTTGGGCGCTGTTTCTCTTCTTCTGCACGCTTGAGTTTGTATCAACTGATTAAAGGATTATGGCTTACTAATTGCCCAACACAATAATTTTTGTAAATAAACTATTAAAAATATATTAATTGTGTAAATATTTTCTTGATATACTTTTGTTGTAATTTTTTCTAAAAATGTATTAGAAACTGTAATTAATCCAAAATATTAGTACATGTGAAAATAGTGCTCTTTTATTTCACGTACACCTCGATCACGCCACAACGCCGTCTAAGCACTTGCATCACTTCCTCTTCATCCTCTCAAAATTCTCCTCTCCATCTCCTTAAAGTTTGCGAACACCGTGGTTCAGTACTGCCACTGAAAATAGTTAACACCAGTTTCTTAGTAAACCGTTCAAGTAATTATCTCCATTTTTTGCATAAATTTTTTGTTGTAAACTCTGTTACTTTTAAGAACTGAAATTTATAAGAAGAGTTGTTCTAGACAGACAGGAGTTGTATTAGATTTTTATCTATTTGTATTTTTACCCCCATTGGGGGTCAAAACATAAATAGATAAAAGTCTAATACATTCTTGTCCAATATTCCTGTCTCATATTTCTGTCTGCTTAGACTTTTTGTTATAAGAACGAAAAAAATACAACTGAAGAATAAATGCACTTTATTGAGAAAGAAAAAAGTATCAAAATTCCACAATTTGCAAGTAAATTCTGGTAACTACTGCAAAGTTTCTTCATCAGACCTATTTACGAAAAGAAATAATTTCCAATTATCACAATAGCTCCTAGAATTAATTGGATTATTAAAGGTTATAGTTCTATATAGTAAGCTAAATAATTTTAATTTTTTTGGCAACGGTTTGACTGGGAGAAAGAGAGCATGGTTGGGAAGAAAAAAGAATGAAAAGACTGATTCTTAATGTTGAGTGAGGTGGATATTATTTAAGGAAATAATTAAGCACAAATAGAATATCCGATCATTTATTGTATGAAGTTTTTAAGATCTCACCTTAAACTTTTTAGTTCATAATGAATAAAATAAACCCTAAGGGATGATAGATACATAATTCATACATTTTAATATTTATTATTTTATATGTTTACTTTATTTAATTAATACATTTTATTTGCTTTTGTATGATTTATCTTATTTATTTTGGTAAATAAGTAAAAGATAATTATTCCTGCTTTTAAAGATAGAAAATGACTCTTGGGATATTACCATATAGAGATTGAAGTCAAGAAAGAAAGAAGAGAAAAAGAAGGCAACAAAAGAGACCAAGTTTAATAAATCTAAATTAGGGTATATAATTATTTTCCTCATAAATAGGTCTCTTGTTTTAGAGAAAGGGGGCCCACTTTTTATTTTCTTTTCCTTGGTTTTTTGTTGGTGCAGAAGGGAGTGAGATATTTTAGCAATTGAGAGTTTTTGTCTTTCCTATTATTCTAATCATGTGTGGTACTAGTGTCCGGGAGTATTTGTAACTTTCTTTTATTGATTTAATAGAAATTATCTTTTTAATTATTGTTTTTATTTCATACAATTAGTAGTAGTTAATTTTTAATTTCATGGCTAGCTAAATTTCTAACACCTAAGATGATGATGAAACTAAGGTATTTCATGATAATATTTTCTTTTCGTTTCAAAATTAGTGCTTAATTATTTTCGCCTTCATATTTTTCTGCGCGCAAATTGCATATGATTTTTATATTGATTGCGAGGTTTTGACAAGTTATAGTTAATATGTGAATTTTTCATAACTTATTATTGCCCATATTAATTATATGAATCATTATTTTTAAAGGGAAGGAAAAATAATTTGAGAATTAATTTGGAAAATAAGAAATTATTTATTATGTCAATAATTAGTGGATTCGGATTTCTAGGTATCTTTTCTCATTAATAGTTTCCGTTATTAATTATTAGGTTGCATAATTTAGTTAATAAATCATCTTCACCATCTTTATTTCTATTTTATCTAAAATATTAATTAAGAATATATTAAAAAATTGATCTAGTCTCTGTGGTTCGACCTGCACCTGCCAAATCTACAATAAACGTTGTGTACTTGTAGTTACATATTTTTATCACATCAAGTTTTTGGTGTCGTTGCCGGGGATTAGAATTAATTTTGTATTCCTTAATTTTTATTTATTCGAATTAGTTTTTAACTCTAATGTTTTGTTTAGGATTATCGAAGCAGATTGAAGAAGCGAAAAGATAAAGATTTTGTTGCTGCACTTTCTTCGGTACTTCGTATCTCCATATATTTTTTTTTAAAATTAGTAGTTTAGTTTTTTTATTAATATTTTTTAAATTGCCGCATTCATGCATTCACTCATGTAGAGCACATTCTGTTTATGTTTTTATTTTATTTATTTTTTGTCAAATATAAACTGCGGTAATTGTTGGAGGATTAAGGTACGTCAAATTTTCCTTCTTTCGTAATTCACATAGTTTTAAGACACTTTATTTGATTATGATTTTTTATTTAATTTGTGCATTCTCATTTGTAATCTACTATTAAAAGCAAAAACATATAACAAGGTAAGGTGAGGATTTCATCACCCTTTCTTGACCCACAAATAACTCAACTTGCATTTTGCATAACCTGGACCTAATAAAATTAAGTAGACGTTGATCCCTAGGACTCTCGAGCTCAATTAGGACAATAGATTTCAAGAGGATGCTAAATTTTAAATTAATCAAACTACTGGTGTCTAGACAAGTGTTTCAAAAGACAAACGTCTAAAAAATATGTGTTTATTCAATTAGTCACCGTACTCACGGAGAGACTACCACTGTTTTTACACTTACTTGGCTAGTGTGGAGTGATTAATTTCAAATTTGGTGGACCTTGAGGTTTATCTTGGAATAGTTAGGGACTGTCTAAATTTTATTTAGGTTGACCTTAGAAGTAAATTTTTTTTATTACTATTCTCTCTTATTTGTTTTTTGTGTGCTTATCTGCTTATTTGCTAAGCAGTGTATGCAAAAAGTGTAGATTAGGAACAAAACATCCCGATTAGTGAGAACACCTAATTTTTTGGTTGAATGACAATTTTAACCCTCCAAGTTAACACACACTTTCAAAGTCGTCCCAAAAGTATATTTTTCGTCAATTGGATCCTTAAAGTTGCATTTTGTGTCGATTTTATTCCTTTTATCAGAATTGACCCCAACACGACTCATTTTGACCAAATTTTGACCCAACTTGACTGATTTTGACCCAAACCCAAATTTTAATATTTTAAAATAAAATAATATTTTTTTAAAATATAAAATAAAATATTTTTTATTTTAATATTTTAAAAGAACATAATATTTTTAAAATAATAATTATATTTATTTATAATTATGTTTATATTTAAATTTTTTTAAAATAATAATTATTTTAATATTTTAAAATAAAATATTTTTTAATAATTTTAGAAAAAATATTATTTTTAATATTTTAAAAGAAAATATTATTTTAAAAATAATTTTAAAATAATAATTATATTTAATATTTTAAAATAATAATTATTTTTTATATTTAAAATAAAATATTATTTTTAAAACGTTATAAAAATAATTATTATTTTAAGGTAAAAATATTAGATTTTTTTATTTTTTAAAAAATGTGTAAAATTTCATATAATATAGATTCAAAAAAATTAAATAAAAAATAAAATTTATTTTAAAAAAAAGTAGATTTTTCATTTTTTATGCAAAGCTTTAATTTTAGGGAAAAAAAGTTCATATCTTTACCATTATTATATGTATTCTTAATATTAGAATTTTTAAAAATAAAAAATAAAAATTAAAAATAAAAAAATAGTAAAAGATAAATAAAAAAACTGATTCAATTTTTTTTAAAAAATAAATTAAAAAGTTTTAAAAATAATTATTATTTGGACGAATTTTTTTTAGAAAATTTTTCATTTTTAAAAAAATTGAGTAAAGTTTTTTAAAATATAGATTCAAAAAAATAAAACTTTATTTTCATAAAATAAAAACATTTTTCCTATTTTTTAAAGATGTGTAAATTTTCATAAAAATAAGTAAGATTTAAAAAATTTTAACTTTAGTTAGTTTGAATCTACATTTTGTGAAATTATACTCATTTTTGAAAAAATAAAAGTTTCTAATATTTTTTTAGAATAATATTTATTTTTTAAACTTTTTAAAATAATATTTTATTTTAAATATAGGAAATATTTATTATTTAAAATTATTTTAAAAATAATATTTTGGTTAAAATATTAAATATAATTATTATTTTTAAAATAATATTTTCTTTTAAAATAATAAATATTTAAAAAATATTATTTTATTTAAAAATATGAAATATAATAATTTTTTTAAAATAATATTTTATTTTAAAATATTAAAATTTGGGTTTAGGTCAAACTATGTTGGGTCAAAATGAGTCGGGTTGGGATCAAATCGGGTAAAAGGAACAAAAACGACACAAAATACCACTTTAAGGACTTAATTGACGAAAAATGTACTTTAGGGACGAATTTGAAAGTGGGTGGTAACTTGGTGGGTTAAAAGTGCCTGATTTTTTGACTTTAACGACACAAAATACTACTTTAAGGACTCAGCCAGAATTTTTTGATTTAACTTTAAAAGATCTCACTTTGAGAAAAATAAAGGTCGCACAAACCATATCTTTAAGAGATTGATGTTATCTTTCCCGTTTTGCCCAACCTTCATGTACCAGTTTACCACCGGTAACTGGTAATAATTTTGAGCTTAAGCCACATTTTATAAATATGTTACTTAGGTTCACTGATTTAGAAGATCCATATTTATTCATTCAGGAATTTGAGAAAATTTGTGCTTTAATGAAAATTCAACAATTGTCTGATGACTCAATTAGTCTAAGATTTATCACATTTGATTTAAAAGATAATGCTAAAAAGTGGTTATATAGCCTACCAAATAATTTCATATCAACTTGGGAGGGATTTGTTGTTACATTTCTAAGAAAATATTTTTCAAATCATAAAACTGCTAAAATTAGGACTGCAATCCATCAATTTTACTAACTTGAAAAATAGTCATTTTGGACATATTTTGATAGATTTAAAAATTTGTTATCCCACTGTCCACACCATGGAATTGAGAATGAAGATTGTGTCAAATTGCTTACGAAGGTTTAGACTATCCCACTAAAACAATGTTAGAGTCAATGTGTTAGGGGATTTTCTAAATAATGATGAGAAAAATGCTTGGGAGTTTTCAGAAGACTTAGGCAAAAAAAAATCATGTAATGGGAAACCGCCCGAGAGACCGATAAACCTAGCTCATCTAGGGGTGTTCATATAATTGACAATTCAATCGCTACTGAAGCTAAGTTGGCTGGTATACTTAAAAGACTCGAAACTTTAGAAACTAGGGGACCATCACATGTGAACCAAGTCTTAACACCAACACCTTTGTGTCTAAGATGTAATTCACCAAAGCATGTGATAGAGGAATGTTTTGGAGTCATGACCCAACCTGAAGAATATGAACAAGTTAATGCAATATTTCAAAGACCTAGGAATGACCCATTTGCACCCACTTATAATCCAGGTTGAAGAAATTATCCTAATTTTGCATGGAACTAAGGACCATACCCAAATAACTCTTCAAATCAGGTCAATCAGTCTTTGAATCAATCTTTTCAACCTTACCAAAAGTCAAATCTTGGTCTGTACCAAAATTCTAATTCAGCAACTCAATATCCACCAAGTTTTTTTTAATGAAAGTGAGAAGATATTTAACACTTAAGAGAAGAAAATAAAAACTTTAACGAAATCTCATAATAATTTCATGCAAACCACTAACCAAGTCTTATCTCGTTTAGAGATGCAAATGAATCAATTGGCCACCTCAGTTAGTGAAAGAGAGAAGGGTAAGTTTCTTAGTCAACCTAAAACTAATCCAAAATTTCGAGTCTATAATCAAAAACTTTTTTATGCTAATTCACTTGAAAACAACCAATTCAATCATGTGAATTATGTATTCTCTTTAAGGTCTGGAAATTATTTTAACAATCATACTTACATTGAATATGAAGAAAAAAATTTTAAATGTTGAATCAAAAACTTGATGTTGTAAAAATATGTAACTACAAGTGCACAACGTCTATTGTAGATTTGGCAAGTGCAGGTCGAACCACAGAGACTAGATCAATTATTTAATATATCCTTAATTAATATTTCAAGCAATTTAGAAATAAAGATGGTGGAGATGATTTATTAACTAAATTATGCAAACTAATAATTAATAACAAAAACTATTAATGAGAAAAGATTCTTAGGAATCTGAATACACTAATTATATATAATAAATAATTTCTTATTTTTCAAATTAATTCCCAAATTATTTTATCATCCCTTTAAAAGTAACGATTCATATAATTAATATGGTCAAACATAAGTTATGAAAAATTTACAGATTAATTATAACTTATCAAAATGTTGCAATCAATATAAGAATTATATGCAATTTGTGCACAGGAAAATATGAAGACAAAAATAATTAGGCACTAATTTCGAAACGGAAATAAAATATTAGCATGAAATACCTAGTTTCATCATCATCCTAGTTGTTAGAAATTTAGCTATCCATGGAATTAAAAATTAATACTACTTGTTCGGATATAATCCACCGACCCCTACGAGGACTAAGGCCCGGGCCGAGAAGGGTTCATTGAGCCCAATGAGCCGGAGCCAGCGGAGGAACGAGTAGTGTTCGGGATCGGGCATTCGAGTCCTTTGGGCCGGAGCCCTGACCCGATTGGTGATGTGTGGGATCGGGCATCTGAGTCCTTTGGGCCGGAGCCCTGACCAGTATGTTGGTGTTCGGGGTCGGACTACTGAGCCCTTGGGGCCGGAGTCCAGACTGGAACAGTGGTATTCGGGGTCGGGTGATCGAGCCCTTTGGGCAGGAACCTAGACCAGTTTGTTGAGGCCCATACAGATGGTTGTTCCTCGTATGGAGTCCGGAGCAATAAGGAGTCTAAATGATTAAGGACTCAAACCCTAATCGTGCGTAAATACTAACTCTTGAGGCAAGTGTTTGGATAGAGTCCAACTTGCACTTTTAAAGGAGATTGTGTTGGACCCAAGCAATGGTAACTGCCATGTTTAGGAGTCCTAATCCGATATGGTTGTGGGCTCTAAGGCGGTGAGAATGGCTATAAATACAAGGCTTGACCTATATTGGCAGGTAAGACCCTTTTGAGCACTAAACACTAAAGCCTCCATTGTTAAACCTTGTGACCCACCTATACTCATACTCACACCGGAGCTATCACCCGGCGGCACAAGCTGTCAAGCTTTGCGTGTGACTCATTATTGTGCAGGTTCTAGCGCGTGAATTCTGTGATTGGACGCGCCGACGAAACTTGGCGTTAACATTGGCGCTAGAAGGAGGGGTTTTAGTGCTTTTACAATCACTTTGCACTTTTCCAGTTGAAAGTCATGGCCAGTAAGGACGGTGATGCTTCAAATCTGGAGAAGGCTAAAACTCATCCGACGACTTAGGTCAGAGCGTCCGTCAAAGGCCGACTGGGGCCAAGTAACCAGGAAGGCAATTCGGTACATGACCAGTCAGCACGATGGCAACTGTTTGTGCCCAGTCAGCATACTCCGATCCCCCAGCATACTCACGTTGACGACAACCAGTCCCAAGTATATGAACGGCGAGAGAAGGATCGGGTGGAGAACAGCCGGGACCAGTGTCAGTTCATTCTGTTGACAAAGATGCAGCAGAATAAGGACGCCATGTTGGCCCTGCGTCTTCAGCAAGAGGAGCTTGAACTGCAGATGGCCAAGGTGGCCGGGGAACAGGAGGCCTCATTGAAGAAGCGCAGACATTGGAGCCAATCCAGGTCACCTAACAGGATGAAGCTGGGAAGAACAAGAGCAGACACAGGAGTAGCACTCGGGAAGTCAGGACCCGAAGAAGGAGTCGGTCTCTTGACCGAAAGACTGAGCATCCGGGTAGATCGGAACAGAGGAGAAGGATCGCGTCTCCTGAATATAAGAGGGACAGGTGCAGGCCGTTCCCTCATAAGGAGGAGTCCGACCCCCTCGCCCGAAGAGTTATGGAATTGGAAAAGATGTTGGCGGCAAAGAATCAGATGGGAACACCCTTGGGCTACCCCAGTTCACCTTTCTCGCCCGAAATCAATCAGGTCACGGCTGACCCGAAGAAGAAGATTCCCCCGATGGAGACGTATGACGGATCGGGGGATCCCTATGATCATTCTGACGGGTATGACTGACTGATGACCTATTACGGGCATTAGGATGCCGCTAAATATCACATGTTCCCCACAACTTTGAAGAAGAGTGCCAGAGAATGGATGGGGACTTTGGCGTCTGGATTGATCAGCTCGTGGAGTGATCTTCGAGAAAAATTCCACGCTCGGTTCGAGAGTTACAGAAGAAGGGGAAAGATCACTGCTTCTTTAATGCAGGTGAGACAACGTTCAGATGAAAGCCTCAGTTTGTATGTCAAGAGGTTCCGAGAAGCTGTGGTGTCGGTGGCCGAGTTAAATTCACCTCAGGCTTTAGGGTTCTTCACAACAGGTCTAGATATAGGAAGATTAAAGAAACTGATGAAAGACCTGGTGATCAATCCACCCTCGGACCTGACTGAAGCTTTCCATCGAGCTGAAGGGTTCATTGCCATCGAGGAAGCTATGGGAAACTTCAAGCCACACTCACAGCCTCATGATAAGTCCAAGGACAGAGACAACTAGACTTATCAACGTTCGGATAATAATCAGGGGTGATCAGATAATCAGGGGAAAAAGAACTGCAATGGTGGGGGATCGGGCAGTGGCCGACCACCCTTCCCAAGTAGAAACGTCAACAAAATCTACACCCCTCTTAATATCGATCGGGCTAAGATATTGGACGAGATCAGAAACAAACCATTCTATGAGCCCTGTTCGACGAACCCGAAGCATGGGAAGAGGAGTCAGGATAAATTTTGTGCTTATCATCAGAATTTGGGCCATACAACAGAACAGTACTATGATTTGGGTGATCTGATAGAGAAGAACATACAGAACGGCCAGTTGGTTCAGTATGTAGCTGGTCGGGAAAGTGCCTAGACACAGTAAAGGGATGAAGACAGAGTTCAGAACCAGGGGACACGCAGCCAAAACTCGAGGCGTAATCGATGTCATTTTGGGCGGTTCTATAGGACGTGTAACCGGAAAGAAAAGAAACGAGCATCTCGATGCCATACTATCAGTTGCGGGGTCCTCGGCAAAGAAGGACAGGGCCTTCCCGGGGACAGTTATTTCCTTCTCGGACGAAGACTACCCCATGAATCCTATATAATCACAGAACGGGGCATTGGTGATAACAACTCAAGTCAGACCGGTGGATATAAGAAGAATGATGATTGACAATGGGTCCTCGATTAACATACTGTATACACATGCCTACCAAAGAATGGATCTAGAGGGAAAGAAGATGGAACTGGGAGGGGAAGGGCCCTTGTATGGATTCGGTGGTGACCCGATGCATGTATCGGGCACGATTGAGCTGCTGGTTAGGTTCGGCACAACACCTCAACAGGTGGAGGATATGGTCAGGTTCTTTGTAGTCCAGGTGGATTCGACATACAAAGCGATCTTGGGACGGCCGACCCTGGCAGCCTTGCAAGCAGTCACATCCATACCTCATTTCAAAATCAAGTTTTTGACACCGAACGGAATTGGGGAGGTAAAAGGTGATCTTGATATTGCCCAAAGGTGTTATCGGAATACATTGATCTCTTCGGGAGTCGGGGTAAGCAAGCAAAAATAGACAATGGCCATTGAGATAGAGCCATTCACTGAAGGCAGCACAGAGCCACTTGCCTTGCCGGCTGAGGAAACAGAGGATGTGCAGTTGATCCCGGGGAATGAGGAAAAACTAATAAAGATTGGTTCGGGACTGACATAACCCTTTCGGACCGAGCTAATAGATTTACTTAGGCTATATGCTGATATTTTTGCCTGGGTACCTAACGACCTGCCAGGGGTGGACAAATCGGTGGCATTACATAGTCTGCAGGTAGACCCTAATAAGAAGCCGGTCATACAGAAAAGAATAGTTTTCACCCCAGAGAGACAGAGGATCATCGATGAAGAGATCGCCAAACTTCTGGAGGCAAATTTTATCTTCGAGATTGACTACCCCGAGTGACTGGAAAATGTGGTACTGGTTCAGAAGCAGAACGAGAAATGAAGGCTATGCATAGACTATACAGATCTAAACAAAGCCTGCCCGAAAGATTTCTATCCTTTACCCTATATTGACCAGCTAATTGACACCACTTCGGGGTATGGCATGCTAAGTTTCATGGATACATTTTTGGGATATCATCAAATCTCATTGAGGGAGGAAGATATACCGAAAACCAGTTTCATCACACATCAGACAATCTATGCTTATTGAAAAATAACCTTCGGATTGCTTAATGCCGGGGCGACATATCAACGGATGATGAACTATGTGTTTACAAAGCAGCTAGGCCAAAACATGGAGGTCTATGTGGACGACATGATTATGAAAAACGTGTCAATCCGAGACCATCTGGCGGACCTAGAAAGCTTCTTTGAGACCATTCGACACCATAAGCTGTGATTGAACCCGACCAAGTGCACCTTCGGATTGGGCTCAAAATTTTTTTGGGTTATCTAATCAGTAAAAGGGGCATCGAGGCAAACCCGGAGAAGATCCAAGCAATCTTGGACATGAAATCACCAAAGTCTTATAAAGATGTGTAGAGGCTGACGGGTCGGATAGCTGCTCTTCGGAGATTTGTGTCAAATCAACCGAAAGGTGCCTGCCGTTCTTCGACACTCTAAAGGGGCCAAAAAACAAGAAAAGTTTCCAGTGGACCTCTAAGTGTGAAGACACGTTCCAAGGGATCAAGAAATATTTGTCTTCGGTACCTTTGTTGATGAAGTCGATCTGTTCAGAACCACTATACTTATATTTGGCTGCAAGCTCGATGGCAGTGGGAGTGGCTTTGGTGCGGGACAAAGGGGGAAAACAATTCCCGATTTATTATGTCAGCCACGTCCTTTGAGACACAGAAACTAGATATCCAAACCTGGAAAAGTTTGCCTATGCTTTGATCATTGCAAGTCGGAAGCTTCGGCACTATTTTTGGGGTCGGCTGGTGGTAGTGTACACCGATCAACCATTGAAAAAGGTACTGCACAGGCTAGAAGTCTCGGGTCGGCTCGCCGCGTGGGCAGTGGAACTAACTCAGTTCGTTTTGGAATACCAACCCCGAACGGCAATTAAGAGACAAACCTTGGCATACTTTATTGTAGAGTGTACTTTCTCAGAACCAGATGCAACTTCGATTACCGAAGCACAACCACTACAAACTGCATGGACTCTCTACGTCGACGGGTCATCAACTTCGGACATCAGCGGAGCAGGGGTTATTCTGACAAGTCCCGAAGGATTCCGGGTCCAACAAGCCATTCAGTTTTGATTCAAGGCCATAAATAACGAAGCAGAATACGAAGCTATTTTTGCAGGACTTTGGTTGGCCCAAAGCCTGGAGGTTCAGAAGCTAGTGGTTTATAGTGATTCCCAGCTGGTTGTTAAACAGATATTGGGAGATTATGAAGCTCGGGGGGACAGGATGGCAAAATACCTGGCCGAGGTAAAGGACAAACTCACATACTTCAGTTCGCACAGTTGCCAAGGGATAGATCGATCAGACAACACAGTGGCAGACTCCCTGGCTTGACTGGCTACAACCGAAGCGAGTTCTTTTATCGGCTCGGTATACTTGGAAGTATTGGACTGACCTAGTGTTCAGAAGGTGGACGTATTAGCTTTGGATCGGCTGGACTGCTGGCTCACTCCTTATATCTCCTATTTGGTTGACGGGGTACTGCCTTCAGATCGTATATAAGCTAGAAAAATCAAGCATAGGATTTCAAACTTCATCCTTATTGATGGGGATCTGTACCAAAGGGCATTCAGTTCTCTATTGCTCAAATGTTTGACACCTTCGGAAGCCGAGTATACTCTAAGGGAAGTGCATGAGGGAATCTGCGGGGATCACATGGGGGCCAAGTCATTAGCTTACAAAATTTTGAGGCAGGGGTACTATTGGCAGACCATCTTTCAAGAAGTAAAGGACTACGTCAAAAAATATCGTAAGTGTCAGCTAAACAGTTCCATCCCTCATCAGCCTCCCGAAGAGTTGTATTCAGTCTTATCCCCGATCCCATTTGCCATGTGGGGTATTGATATTTTGGGACCATTAGGCCGTCATCATTGTATAACTCTTTGTACTGACTGACCCGAAGTGTAAGAGACCCGATCTCGACGGGTATAAGTGCATCGGTCCCATAGGCCAATCTGAAAAGAGAATCCCCCGTTGTCGTCCTCGAGGTAGTCCGATATGCCCATAAGTCGCTGAGTAGCTCTTCGGGCCAACGTCTTTTCAGTTCATCCAACCTTCGCTTAATACCATTAAGTAGAGTCCGATTTATGACTTCTACCTGCCCATTTGACTGAGGGTGAGCGACTGAAGTCTTTTTATGTTGGATGCCCAACTCCTTCAGGAAAGCTTTGAATTTTGATCCCACAAACTGCCTGCCATTGTCCGAAACCAGGACCATCGGGATGCCGAACTGGTATACAACATATTCCTTGAAGAACTTAAGACATTCCTGTTCGATAATTTTTTGTAACGGTTTGGCTTCGACCCACTTAGTCATGTAGTCGATGGCTACGATCACAAAGGTGGCTTGTCCCTTGGCCTTCGACTGAACTTAGACCTGCTGGAAGAGGTCCAGGACTCATCACTAGTAAGGTTAGCTATCTACCAAAAGCGAACTGCCCGACACTACAACCAGAAAGTGAAACAAAGAAGGTTCGAGGTCAGGGATTTGGTGCTTCAGGAAGCTGAGGCATCTACCCCCCAGAAAACGGTCAAGTTAATGCCGAACTGGGAGGGGCCATATGAAGTGAAAGAAGTGCCGAAGCCTGGTACCTATCGGCTTCGAGCACTGGATGGTACAGAGGTAAAGAATACATGGCATGCTGGAAGACTTATAAATTATTATCAGTAAGAGTTATGTAATTCTTTCCTTTGCTTATGTAAGTTGCTTCGTTCATCAATAAAATAATAAGAATTTCTCTTCGAAATTTTTTTGTATTTCATTTATATTCATATGTTGCTACAAAACCGATCAGAAAAGCGTTGAACAAAACCGATCAGAAAAGTTACACATAACTGATCGGGAAAGTTACAAAAGGAAAAATGATTACAAAAATTACAAGTAAAAAATCCTAAAGCAACTAAGGATCGGGGGCTCCATCTTCAGCATCAGATTCTTCGTCAGAAGAATCAAGGACATAAGCATCCAGTCCAGCAGCTGTCATCTTCGCCCGAGCCCTTTCCCTATAAGCTTCATAGCCTTCGGCAAACTGGGCCATGATTGCATCACGGAGTTCGGGCGATTCTTCGTATTCTTTGATAGCCTGCTGCTTGGCTTTGGCACATTCCGTCCCATATATATTTATTGGGACAAGAGGAGAGTCCTCATTAGAGTAAGATTGTGTTTCCTTATTTGAAGGGATAAGGAGTCATTCTCCTAATGGGATTCGGGTGGACAAGGGATCTATAAATACAGCAATAAGCTAGGGTTTGAGGGACAGGAGATAGAAGATACAACACAAATACATAATTTGTACTCTCAATATTATGATAGTGAATTTCTCTCTCTCCCCGTGGTTTTTTCCCAATTGGGTTTTCACTTAAATTCTTGTGTTCATACTTTTATCTCTCTTTATTTATTTATGTTTGTATGAGTGTATTTTGTGAGATTGATTTCACAACGAAACAATCAACCGTTGGCGCTATTTTGGCCTGCCTTTTTGGGTGATTTCGTCAGGCGTACAAAATTAGGCGTTAACATTGGCGCCGTCTGTGAAAAAGAAGGCACTTGTTCTAGTGTCAATTTAAAATCACCGATTCATGAAGAATGAGAGCCAACCCATAAAGCTAAGTTACTCTCTTTTATTTAATTTTAAAATATATATATGCACATGCACATGTACCTTCTGTTATTGATCAGTTTGTGATCACATCATCGCCACTAATATTACTTTACACCTATATAGGGTATAAACTCATGTAGGACATTTTTCTTGACTTAGTGGGTTTATGTTAGGAGTAACATAATTAATGTTATAAAATCCATTCCTTTTAAGCATATTAATGCCTATTGCTACCTTTTGTGCTCATACCTAGGGACATACCCAGGAAATTGCTTTTCAATAAAGGTGATTGTAACACCCCCTTCTCGAAATAGAAAGGGAGGTTACTCAAATCACAACAGAACTAAAGAAAATAATACTAAAGCTCTAAACCACAAAAGAATAGTATTTAAAATTAATAAATATCAACAAGGTCAAACCAGAATAAATGCCAAGCTAGCCCAAACTATAATCTGAAATAATTATTACCACTCCAAAGAAATTAATATGTCCAGCCTAAACAGAATATTCCTAGACCATTGGATTGAAAGGAGCTCTCATCACACTTTCCCTTGATTCCCCTGAATACCTGCCGGAGGAAAAATACAGCATGAGTCAAACGCCCAGTACGGATATAGAATACAAGAATAATGAAACGAAATAACTAACTCAATAAATGAACTGAACTGAACTGAAACGAACAATACTAACACAATGAAATAATAGGCTGAATCAAATGGTTGGGTGATATTTCATACCGAGCTCAAAACAAAATAGAAATATACCTTGCCACACAAGCAAGATCAAATAATGCCACACAGGCAAGTCACACACATTGGACCGCGAATCCAAATGTATGTAAAATCGGAAGGCGTGTTTGGCACAAACATCGCCACTCCGCAGAACAGAACAGAACAGAAAACTAGGGTGGACCCATACGCCTCCCACAACAAAACACCAAATGGCCAACTCCCACTGGAGCATAAAACGGAGACGCCGTGGACTAATCACACCGCCACGAAAAGTGTCATGCCTCTCGTGCCAAGACGACATGCTTGTGGTACCCCCACAGGTGGTTATAGCTCAGGTATACCCTACGGTATATTCTAACAAAAATACCATATCACAACACATGCGATACAATACCAAGAAAAGGGTTCTATATGTACATGTTGAACCAAATCAAATCATAATCTCAATGTCTCAAAAGAAAGTAAAACATGTACCGCTCTACAATTATCAAAATAAATACTAAACATGATAACTTAATTCAAAGAGTACAATTCCGAGTCATATGAATCAACTCCAAAACGAAACTATTATATGAATTTCACGAGAAATAAATATGTGAAATAATGACAAAATTCAAAATACGAAACAAAACGAATAAATCAAATTTAACAAGAGTATCGCTGAAAGAGTAAGGAATCCGTACCTGGATTAAGCAATGTAATACCCAAATTTATAATTCCAATATAGTTTGCTAAACTCCTTTCGTCCGAACTAATTAAATAAAATAATGATTAACATAAGTACGTTTGCAAATTATTATTATTATTATTATTCTTATGCAAATTCTAAAATTTTAATCTACCAGATTATTCATATCACATTTTTTTTGTAGTTGTGTACTAATATTGCACTACAGTAATATTTTGGTGAGAGCCATATATATATATGTATATAATATTAATAAATGTACTGAAGTTATATAAATCATATATATAGTTCTGTTTTCAAAGTTAGTCTATAACCATCTATTTCTTTATATATATATATAATAACTAGAGCCTTTCGTTCAACAATAATAGTCACCAAATTTGTTTTTCATGAATATATATATTAATATATAGTGCCTCCGTTCCAAAAATAAAGCAATCTGACAAAAAAATTCATATAACCCTTAATATACATATTTTAATATTTCAATATGTACATCAATTAATGAAGTTCCTAAAATAATTCTCTATTTGTTTTAAAATAATTTTACCATACCTGTTTGCCTTCCCTCGATTAGATACAAGATGGGTCTCCTCTTTTCCCTTGTTGAGCCGCCACTCCTTCTCCTCTCTTTAATAAGTTTGTATCAGATTTGTGCGAGACAGATTAGGTTTTACAATATATATATATATATATATATATATTAATTAAAAGCTCTTATTAACTCTCCTAATTATAAAAGAATTTTAATATTAAACAAATATAAATTAGACCCAATAAATTTAAATGCCCAAATTAATGAAATCCATATAATTAAATATAATTTGATCAAAACACAAGAAAAGCCTAATTAAAATATTAAAAATAAAAAATTTAAAAAGTTATTTATTTATTTATTTATTTTTCTGGGTATTACATCACCTACCCCTTAAAAAGGATTCCGTCCCCGGAATCAAAAGAAAAGAACGAACCTAATTATCAAAAAGATGTGAATATTTCGCTCGAATAAACTCCTCCATCTCCCATATAGCCTCTCGCTCCAAATGGTTTCTCCACAAAACCTTAACAAACGGAATTGTCTTCCTCCTCATAACCCGCTCTTGACGATCCAAAATCGCCTCGGCTTGCTCTACACAAGTAAGATCATCACGAATCTTATCGAACGGATATTGCACCACATGCAACGGATGATATTGATAACTCTTCAACACCGACACATGGAACACATTGTGCACATGAGCTAGCTGTGGAGGCAAAGCTAACCGATATGCAACCTCACCAACCCTCTCTAGAATCTCGAATGGGCCAATATAGCTCGGACTAAGCTTCCCTTTCAGACCAAATCGTCGAATACCCTTCCAAGGAGAAACTTTTAGGAACACATGCTCACCAGGTTCAAACTCTAAGGTCCTCCTATGCTTATCAGCATAACTCTTCTGCCTTGATCGAGCCGACTTCAATTTCTCCTTAGCCACCGCTACCTTCTCCGTAGTGATTTGAACTAACTCAGGCCCTTCTATGGCTCTCTAGCCAATCTCATCCCAACAAGTTGGTGCCCGACACTTCCTACCATACAACGCCTCAAACGGAGCAATCCCAATACTTGCATGCCAACTATTGTTATATGCAAACTCAACTAGGCTCAGATAATCATCCCAATTACCTGACCACTCAAGTGCACAAGACCTCAACATGTCCTCTAACGTTTGAATGGTCCATTAGGATTGCCCATCGGTCTGCGAATGGAAAGCAGTACTAAAGTTGAGCCGAGTACCCCAAGCTCGTTGAAACCCTTTCCAGAACCGTGAAGTGAATCGTGGGTCCTGTTCTGAAACAATAGAAACCGGAGTACCATAAAGTCTAACAATCTCCTGCTGAAATATTTGTGCCAACCTATCCACCGAGTAGCCCTCGTGGATGGCCAAAAAGTGTGCCAATTTAGTCAACCGGTCCACCACAACCCAAATGGCATCATTCTTCCTGAAAGTCTTAAACAAACCAGTCACAAACACTGGAATGTCTAACTGGTGCAGCAACCCACTAGCTCGTTGATGTTCTATCTTCACTTATTGACAAGTGAGACACTTCCCAACATATTCAGCCACATCTCGCTTCATCCCATTCCACCAAAAATTTTCCTTCAAATCCCTGTACATTTTTGTAGAACCTGGATGAATAGAAAATGGCGAACTATGAGCCTCCGCCAAAACCACCTCCCGAATGATTTGATCAGATGGTACACACAACTGCTCACCCAACCAAATCACACCATGGTCATCAATACGAAAGTCGGGCTGCTTGCCCTCCTCCATATTCTGTGCCATACTCCACAATTTCCCATCTTCCTTTTGAGCTTCTTTAACCCGCGAGATAAGAGAGGGCTCCACTCTCATACCTGCCAAATGCCCATCTGAACCTTGGACATACAACTCCAACTCTAGTCGCTCCATATCCGAAATAAGATGAGGTTGTGTAATAAGAGCTGCTACACTTCCTGAACTTTTTCAGCTAAGAGCATCTGCAACCACATTTGCCTTCCCCGGGTGATACTGAATCTTCGCATCATAATCTTTTAGAAGCTCCAACCAATGCCTCTGCCTCATGTTAAGCTCCTTTTGAGTGAAAATGTATTTAAGACTTTTGTGATCGGTGAAGATATCACAAGTCTCTCCATAAAAATAGTGTCTCCAAATCTTTAGAGCAAAGATTATTGTTGCCAACTCCAAATCATGTGTGGGGTAATTCACCTCATAAGGTTTAAGTTGCCTAGAAGCATAAGCAATCACCTTACCATGTTGCATCAAAACACACCCCAAACCCTTCTTAGAAGCATCACTATAAATCTGGAAACCTCCAGTCCCTGACGGCAATGCAAGTATAGGAGCTATCACTAGCCATTTCTTCAACTCCTCGAAACTCTTCTCACGCTCCTCATTCCACACAAACTTCGTGCCCTTTTTCATCAACTGAGTCAAAGGTAAGGTAAGCAAAGAAAATCCCTCCACAAATCATCTGTAATACCCTGCCAAACCTAAGAAACTCCTAATCTCTGTCACTGTTGTAGGTCTCGGCCATTTAGTGATAGCCTCAACCTTTCCAGGATCCGCCTTAATGCCTTCAACAGAAACAACGTGGCCCAAAAATGCAACCTGCTCCAACTAAAACTCGCATTTAGAGAATTTAGCATACAATTTCTCTTTCTGCAAAATTCCCAACATTCGAAGATGCTCCTCATGTTCCTCCCTGGACTTGGAGTAAACCAAAATGTCATCTATAAAGATAATAACAAATTGGTCCAAGTACTCCTTGAACACCTGATTTATAAAATCCATAAACACCGCCGGAGCGTTAGTCAACCCAAATGGCATCACCAGAAACTCGTAATGCCCATAGCGAGTATGAAAAGCTGTCTTAGAGACATCTTCATCTAGCACCCTCTACTGATGGTACCCAGACCTCAAGTCTATAATTGAAAAATACATTGCCCTCTGAAGTTGGTCAAACATGTCTTCAATCCTCGGCAATGGATACCGATTCCTGATAGTAATCTTGTTCATCTCCCTATAGTATATGCACAACCTCATAGACCCATCTTTCTTCTTCACAAACAAAATCGGAGCACCCCACGGCGAAACACTAGGCCGAATCACACCACGATCTAACAGCTCTTGCAACTGCTCCTTTAACTTCTGCAACTCCAATGGTGCCATCCTATACGGCCCCTTAGAGATAGGCCCTGCACCAGGAGCAAGCTCAATAGTAAACTCAACTTCCCGTTGTAGTGGCAACCCTGACAACTCCTCAGGAAACACATCGGGAAAGTCACGAACAACCGAAATATCCTCAATATGAGAATCACCCTTGGAGGTATCCTTAACAAATGCCAAATACCCCTCACAACCCTTTGCCACTAACTTCCCAGCCTTCAAAGCTGAAATCAACTTCACCACTCTACCCGGCTGTGAACCCTGAAACACGAATTCCGGAGACTTCACATCTCCAAATATAACCTTCTTCGCCTGGCAGTCGATAGTGGCCTGGTGCTTATCAAACCAGTCCATTCCGAGAATAACATCAAAATGCACATACACATTGGAAGAAGATTAGCACTACGAATCTTATCCCCAAAACTGATCGAACACCCTCGATATAAATCAAAAATAATAACAGAAGTCTCCATCGGGGTAGCAATAGACATAACAGAATCTAAAGACTGAGATGGCACACCCAGGTGCCGAACAAAAGACTGAGCCACAACAGAATGAGTACAACTCGTATCAAATAAAATAGAAGCCTCACGACTACCAACTAAAAGAGTGCCAAAAATAGTACCTGGCGCACCTGTCGCCTGATTATGTGTCAAGGCAAACACTCGACCACCTTGACGCTAACCTCCATTGCCACCATGATCACCGCCTCCACCATTACCACGTGGCCCGATACAATCTCTAGCCATGTGACCCATCTGTCCACACAAGAAGCATGCACCAGTAACCCTATGACACTATCTCCCCGGAATATTAGCCCCACACATAGTACAAGGAACTATAGGAATAAGATTTGGGTTACCCCCACCAGCTGGTCCCGGATATCGACCCTGATTCTGCCCCTGCTGACGATTTTGCCCTTGCTGAGGATTCTTTCCATACCAAGGTAGCTGAAGCTGACGATTTTACCCTTGCTGAGGATTCTGTCCATACCAAGGTAGCTGAAGCTGACGATTCTGCCCTTGCTGAGGCATTTGCTGATTACCCCTGTTCTGATTCTGACCACGCCAATGCCCCTGCTGGACAGCATGATTTCTGTTCCACTGACCACCTTGATTTCTCCCATACTGACCCGAAGCTTGACTGTGCTGGTGATCTCTGTCCCTCTTTCGACTCCCTTCCGGTTTAGAAGACCGAAAGTCCTGCCGCTCCATCTCAATGTTCTTGGCCGCATTAGCCACAACTGACACATCTACAAACTTGGTGTTAATGAGATGTTGTCGATACTTATAATGAATCCGCCACTTGAACTTCTTCGCCTGTTCTGCTGCGGTCCCTGCAGAGGTTTCCGCAAAACTTGCCAACCTGGTGAATCTCGTTATAAAATCTGTGATGGACTCATCATCTTTCTGCCGAATAGACAGATACTTTCTAGCATAGGCCTCTTTATCAACAGCTGGGAATTACTGCTGATAAAAGACCTCACAAAACTCTGCCCAACGAAGTGTATCCACATACCCATCACCCTTTGTTGTTTTCAGCACTTTCCACCACCTCTGTGCATCCCCCTCCAGCTTATAAGCAACAAGCAACACTCTCTGATTATCTGAGCACCCCAACACATCAAAAATCTTCTCTAGGTGTGCAATCCAATTCTTCGCATCAATTGGAGTTGGAGCAAAACTGAAAGACTGTGGCTTCTGCTTCTTAAACCTCTCCAACCATACATACATTGGAACCACCTGCTGATCAAGACCATCTGCATTCCCTTCCTCTTCGTTTGCTTGTGGACGATTATTTCCCGAGTGCCCCTGCTCAGGAATTTTTGGCGGCTGCTACATTGCCTGTACAACCTGTGCCACCAACTGCGGTAAAGCCTGATTAACCGCCTGATTCACCAAGTTAGCCAGTTGAGCATTAATCTGATCATTAGGTTGCTCATCGGGCTGACCATCACCTCTTCCCCTATTGTTACTTCTCCTCCCAGCAACTCTAGCAGATCGACGAGCCATCTAAGAACAGATCAACGAATATCAGCAAAATAGATTAAGGACATATTCGAATATAGCTGAACAGAAAATCAAACTGAACAAAAACCTAACCCAGAAGTCTACCCATAACTCACAGGTCAAACCTAAATAGGTTTTCTACAAGAAAGAACCTAAGCTCTGATACCAACTCTGTAACAACCCCTTCCCGAAATAGAAAGGGAGGTTACTCAAAATAAAACAGAACTAAAGAAAATAATACTAAAGCTCTAAACCACAAAAGAATAGTATTTAAAACTAATAATATCTACAAGGTCAAACCAGAATAAATGCCAAGCTGGCCCAAACCATAATCTGAAATAATTATTACAACACCAAAGAAATTAATATGTCCAGCCTAAACAGAATATTCCTAGACCATTGGATTGAAAGGAGCTCTCATCACACTTGCCTTTGATTCTCCTGAATACCTGGCGGAGGAAAAATATAGCATGAGCCAAACGCCCAGTGTAACGATTGAGATTTTATATTAAATTTTAAATATTTATTGAGTTAAATAAATATTTTACGTGATTTATTTATTGAGTTAAATAAATAAATTATGTGATTTATGGAAGCGATTTAATTAAGTGTTATATATTAATTAAATGAATGTGTAATGTTTATTTAATTGATGTATATTTTATATTATAGTTCTAATTTAATTGAGAGAATTAAATTAGATGATTTATTGTGTTAGTGTTACATGAATTATAATTAGCGAGTAATTATAATTATGTGACAAATTTTATGTGATCTATTGATGTTAGATTTTAATTGATTAAATTAGTGTTTAATATTTAATTAATTAAAATGTGGCATTAAAGTATGCGTTAAATAATTTGTTAAAATAAAGAAAAGAATTTTTAAATAATTTTTACCAAACAAGGCCCTTGCTTTTGTTTTAAAAGATTGTTGCCAAACAGGGCCCTTACACTAGCTTAAACTTAATTTACCTAAACCATTCCTAAATTAGTAAAACTAGTTTCTAATTTTTCTGTAGCCAAACAAGCCAAGTTGGCTTTTGAATTTTGTAACTTACGTTGTAATTAGTAGTTAGTACATATACTTATTATATGGGAGTTACATATATTATACATTACCTGTGTTCTATATTATATGTATATACTATCAGTATGTTAGTTTTCTAAAGTTAGTCTAAAACTAAGAAAAGAAAGAGAGAAAGAGCAGAGAAAATAACAGAGAAGAAGATAGAGAGAAGAGGAAGAGAAAGAAAAGATATAGCTTGAGAAGCTTGAAGGGAATCACTATCATCTTCTTCTTCAATCATCTAAGCAAAAAGGGTATTATTTCAATTTCTTTATATTTCTATATGTTTTCTTCATGAATATGAGTTCTCGGTGTATATGATTTAGCATGAAAGTTATACAAATATGATGTACATATATAAATTGTGTTTATAATGATTATTATATGAATTGTATGTCATGATCAAGGAATTTCAGAAATCAAATTTTTGTCAGAACATGTTTTAATGGAGGATATGTGTTCTTATGAAATTTATATATTTGGTTGAGATTTAGAGTAAAAGTATGAATTAATTGTGTGTTAATATGCTTATTAGAAATTTGTTATAATGGATTAGTATGATGAATGAGATTTTTCAATTCATGATTATATGATAAGCATGATGAATTCATTACAGGGGAAGTATTTTTGAAATTATATATATATATAGGATAGTTTTCTCTTGTAAATCAAAGGAATTCATGTTTAATTGTTAATTATCGTATAAATTCATGTTAGATTATGTTCACTTGTTAAGAAACGAATTCATAGTGAATTGAATTATGTGATTTGATTTAAAAATGAATTGACAGTGTTTAAATGTATCGAGAACACTGGAAACTACTTTTATTAAAAATTTACAGAATTAAGTATTTTAAACCTTGTTATTTGATGTATGTGTATATTCAAAACATGTTAGAAACTGCATATTATGTTTCTGTTATGATTATATATATATATATATATATATATATATATATATATATATATATATCAAACATTGGTTGTATTGAGAACTCATTGTAGAGAATTAAGCCAAATTGGCTTTTTTTTGCACTGTTCGCGAAGCTGCTCTGTTTCTGTCTGCTGCCGGCGTAGCTGCGCAGGCAGTAAGGGTAGAAGCGGCGCAGCTGCGGCGCTGGATTTTCTCAGGATTGACTCCTGCACAGCTGCGCCGGTGTCAAGGCTAAAGGTGGCGCAGCTGCGCCGTGTCCTGGGCAGGAGCAGTGACTTTAGTTTTTGTGCAGTGTTAATTCTAAGCTTAGTTTAATTATTCTATGACAATGAGCATGTATCTAGCTGCTATAACATGTGTTATAATTTGAGAAAAAGAAATTTTTGAAAAATTAATATGGTATTTAAATTATAAACTATAATTGTTTAATTGTACAATAAGTTACTTAATTATAATTTTATTAATTATAATTAAGAGTAAATGTTTAATTTAAATTATAATTTTTATGAAATTATAATGTATAGAAGTTGATTTATTTTAATCAATTAGATGTTAATTTAAATTATAATTTATGTAATTATAATTTAATAAATGCATGTTTAATTATGGATTATAAATTGATAATTTCATGATTAATTATAATTTATGTAATTAAATGCATGATGTGGTTTAATTGATTATAATTATTTATAATTTAAATGGTAATTATAATTTAAGCAATTATAATTTGATTAAGTGTTTGAATTATAATTGTTTAATTATAATTTAGTTAAATACATAATTGATTTAATTAACTATGTGATAGTTGATTATTATTATTAGAGTGAGTTAACCGTGAGGGTTAACCACTTATGTGAATTAGTTACGTGTTAACTAATTTAGGTTATTGTGATTGAATATATATGTGTAGAAAGTATTAAAGTACGTGAATTGTGTTAAGTAGCTTGCGCTTAAGGCAAGTCTTCTAAACCCTAAACTCGTTAATTTTATGCAAGTTTTCTAAACCCTAATCTTATATAATTTCTGAAATTCATATATTCATTATTGAGAATGTCCTTTCCATTTATGTATTGGACAATTGCTATTTAATTGAAATGATCTTAACTTATCGTTCAAGTAAGATCCAGTTATTATGTTAAATGCTTTAAATTTACTTCTAAAGCATATTTTAATTCATAATTCTTTTATTTATAAATTATTGAAAGTCGATTCATCTAATCCTTAGTTGATGAACGTGAATTCTAAATTACCCTTGTAAGCTTATCCAAACTAAACTTTCTTTGGTGTGGACTTGAATTCAAATTACTGAGTTGAACAACCTTATTTACTAGGGGAGGTTACTTCGCATAGCGTTAAGATGTTTGTGCACAATACATGGTACAAAGGGCTGATCCCCCTAAGAACGAGTTAAGGTCCATAGTCTTATTGACTGTTAAAGGTTTAAATAGAAATATTTATAACCTAGGACAAGAGTTCAAAGGTCTTATGACCCTCAGATAAATTCTATATTCGAATTTTAATGTTGATAGAGAATTATTATTCAATTCTTTATTATTGAAGCAAGCTAAGTTGTTCAGATTCTTTTAAAGATATCCTTTCATGTATATATTATTGTTAAACTCCAGTGAGCTGTGGTTTGCTCATTCTTGCATTAAATAACAATTTCAGTTAAGGTTGATAACGCTGATGCTCCGTCTACAAGTAAGGGCAAGGGAAAGCAAAGCAAGTGAAGACTTATTTTTATTATATTGAGAATGATTGTAATAAGACTTGAATGTTATGTTTTTGTTTCCACACTATATTATATTCATGTCAGGGTTTGAGTAACCCGGGATTATCTTGAAAAGGTTGTAACCCTTGTTTTAAGGGAGATTTATCTATTCTAATTTAAGTTGTAGTTTATTTTACATTATTCATTGGGTAGATGTATGTTATATTAGAAAGTGAACACCAAATCATGTGGAAACGAAGTACTCCGATTTGGGGGTGTCACACCCAGTACGGATATAGAATACAAGAATAATGAAATAAAATAACTAACTCAATAAATGAACTGAACTGAACTGAAACGAACAAAACTAACACAATGAAATAATAGGCTGAATCAAATGGCTGGGTGTTATTTCATACCGAGCTCAAAACAAAACAGAAATATACCTTGCCACACATGCAAGGTCAAATAATGCCACACAGACAAGTCACATACATTGGACCGCGAATCCAAATGTATGTAAAATCGGAAGACGTGCTTGGCACAAACATTGCCACTCCGCAGAACAGAACAGAAAACTAGGGTCGACCCATACGCCTCCCACAACAAAACACTAAATGGCCAACTCCCACCGGAGCATAAAACGGAGACGCCGTGGACTGATCACACCGCCACGAAAAGTGTCATGCCTCTCGTGCCAAGACGACATGCTTGTGGTACCTCCACAGGTGGTTATAGCTCAGGTATACCCTACGGTATATTCTAACAAAAATACTATGTCACAACACATGCGACATAATACCAACAAAAGGGTTCTATATGTACATGTTGAACCAAATCAAATCATAATCTCAATGTCTCAAAAGAAAGTAACAACATGTACCGCTCTACAATTATCAAAATAAATACTAAACATGATAACTTAATTCAAAGAGTACAATTTTGTGTCATATGAATCAACTCCAAAACGAAACTATTATATGAATTTCACGAGAAATAAATATGTGAAATAATGACGAAATTCGAAATACGGAACAAAACGAATAAATCAAATTTAACAAGAGTATCGCTGAAAGAGTACGGAATCCGTACCTGAATAAAGTAATGTAATACCCAAATTTATAATTCCAATATAGTTCGTTAAACTCCTTCCGTCCGAACTAGTTAAATAAAATAATGATTAACATAAGTACGTTTGCAAACTATAATTATTATTATTATTATGCTTCTGCAAATTCTAAAATTTTAATCTACCAGATTATTCATATTACAATTTTTTTGTAGTTGTGTACTAATATTGCACTACAATAATATTTTGGTGCGAGACATATATATATATATATATATATATATATATAATATTAATAAATGTACTGAAGTTATATAAATCATATATATAGTTCTGTTTTCAAAGTTAGTTTATAACCACTGATTTCTTTATATATATATATATATAATAACTACAGCCTTTCGTTCAACAATAATAGTCACCAAATTCGTTTTTCATGAATATATATATTAATATATAGTGCCTCCGTTCCAAAAATAAAGCAATCTAACAAAAAATTTCACATAACCCTTAATATACATATTTTAATATTTCAATATGTACATCAATTAATGAAGTTCCTAAAATAATTCTCTATTTGTTTTAAAATAATTTTACCATACCTTTTTGCCTTCCCTCTGTTAGATACAAGATGGGTCTCCTCTTTTCCCTTGTTGAGCCGCCGCTCCTTCTCCTCTCTTTAATAAGTTTGTATCAGATTTATGCGAGACAGATTAGGTTTTACTATATATATATATATTAATTAAAAGCTCTTATTAACTCTCCTAATTATAAAAGAATTTTAATATTAAACAAATAAAAATTAGACCCAATAAATTTAAAGGCCCAAATTAATGAAATCCATATAATTAAATATAATTTGACCAAAACACAAGAAAAACCCAATTAAAATATTAAAAACAAAAAATTTAAAAAATCATTTATTTATTTATTTATTTTTCTGGGTATTACAGTGATGGCAAAGAACTATACATGATGCACGATCTCGGAAGGAACAATTACAACGATGAGGTTTGAAAGTGGTCATGCGGATCAGTTGATGCAATTCGGATGACTCTGAAGCAATTATTTCCTTTACTTGGGCAACTTCCTTCGTCGTACGTAGCATTGGTTGATGGAGAAGAGAGAGCCACTGGAGGAAGAATATATTCACCGAGTCGATTCAGTTGACGTGGACTTGGCGTCAACGAGCTCCACTGTCTCCTTAATTTTCGGAGCAAGTGACGATGCCTTGCACATAAAGTTGGAGTGGGATGAATTTGCTACTTGTGGCATAAAGCTTCTTCGAAAAATATTGTGGGGAAGCCAGTGGTAGCGGAGTGTTCGGAGACTGAGGCAGTGAAAGGGGTTCATCTTCAGCTGTTCACATTGCACCAAACGTCCTTCAGGAAGGCTTAGTTCTTCCCGAACGAATAAACATCTTTCGGGAAGGCTTAGATTCTCCAGAAACGATAAAAATCCTGCGGATAGAAATCCTTCGAATAAGCATCCTTCGGGAAGGATTTGTTCTCCCGAAAGACAAACGATAGTAGATGTGGTGGGTTCAGTAGTTTTACCAACATGACAGTTGGAGGGTATGATGGACTTTTTGTATACTCTCTTATTTTAAGTCTCTTATAAATAAGAGACTGGGGGACAATGTTGGGATGTGGTTATTTGGGCCTAGGTGTAACGTAACTTATTTAATGGACCTGATTTAATGTTGGCCCATATATATTTATTGGGACAAGAGGAGAGTCCTCTGAGTAAGATTGTGTTTTCTTATTTGGAGGGATAAGAAATCCTTCTCCTAATGGGATTTTGGTGGACAAGGGATCTATAAATACTGCAATAAGCTAGGGTTTGAGAGACAGGAGATAGAAGATACAACACAAATATACAATTTGTACTCTCAATATTATGATAGTGGATTTCTCTCTCTCCCCGTGATTTTTTTTCAATTGAGTTTTCACGTAAATTCTTGTGTTCATACTTTTATCTCTCTTTATTTATTTATGTTTGTATGAGTGTATTTTGTGAGATTGATTTCGCAACGATACAATCAACCGTTGGCGCTATTTTGACTTGCCTTTTTGGGTGATTTCGTCAAGCGTACAAAATCAAGCGTTAACATTACTAATTGCATGAAATAAGAATAATAATTAAAAAGATAATTTCAATTAAATCAATAAAATAAAGTTACAAATACTTCCTGACACTAGTACCACACGATTGGAATAAGAGGAAAGACAAAAATTCTCAATTGCTTAAATATCTCACTCTCTTCTGCATCAGCGAAAAACTAAGGAAAAAAAAAGTGGTGCCCCTCTCTTTAAAACAAGAGACCTATTTATAGAAAAAATAATTTTTTGCCATAATTTAGATTTATTGAACTTGATCTCTTCTGTTTCCTTCTTTTCCTCTTTTTTCCTTCTTAACTTTAATCTGTATATGATAATTTTCAAGAGTCCTTTTTTATTTTTAAAAGCAGAAACAATTATCTTTTATTTATTTACCAAGATAAATAAGGTAAATTCTACAAAATTAAATAAAATGTATTAATTAAATAAAATAAACATATAAAATAATAAATATTAAAATGTATGAATTATGTATCAATCAAGGGGAAATTCACTAAGGTTTAGTATTCCCAATTTTGTTAATTTTTGATTTTAATGTAAATTGAGATTTTGAGAACTCCTAAAGTTGGATTATCGAGCTCTACGGCAGCCGAATTCACAGAGAGACTATGATATAAAACAAAATTACATAGATTTTTCTACCTTTCAGGATTTGAAAAGTCTAAAAAAATATATTTCATATTTAATTATAAAATTATCAATTTTGACTATAAAGTCTATTCTGATTTTTATTATGGGAGGCGTAGACTAATATACATAGTTACATAACTAAGCTTAGAAACTACTATTGGTTATAATCTACTCTAAATTTTTTTAATGAGAATAAAGGAAAGTATTATGACTTTATTCCTCCCTAATTTTCAATAATAAACTTTAATTTGTAAATATAGTATATAAAAGGAATTATAAAAAAAATTATATTCAACTAAAATCTTAGTATAGAAAAGATCAATATAAAAAAACATACTTCCACATTCCAATTTATAACTTTTGAAAGTTAATTTAAGATATTTTCAAACTTAAAATTGACGAGATTAATTTTAAATTACAAAATAATAATATTATAATTAATAATAATTTTTACATAGTTTACAATATTCATTAATGTCATAATTAAACTTAATTGAATTTATGTTAATTTTAAATTTAAAAATATTTTAAAAATTCAATAATAATATTATATATTTTTTGGAATGGAAGGTGTACTTTCTTTTCGAAAATACGGAGTGATAATAAGTAAAAGGTGAATAAATCTATAATAATAAAATAGAATCCAATTTGAATTGATTTTGACGGGAAATCACAAGGACGGTTCAGATTCATTTTAATTTTAATTCTTTATAATAATAAGATAGAACCCAATTTGAATTGATTTGAGTGAAAAAGTACAAGGACGGTTTAGATTCATTCTCGAGGCTCACATTTCATCTCATACAAAAAAAAAATCTCGCCCAAATCAAACCCACCTCTACACGCTACCCCCTCCTGCAGTCTACCCAAATTCCATACACCCGTTTGTTGAAATGATACTAAAAAAACTTATTTGATTGTAAGTCTACAATTGTTTTATTTTGACTCATATATTTCGATAATTTTTATATTTCAAATATTTTCAAGTATACATTAAAAGATACTTGGTGTAAGTTGTAAAGAATATGAAGTTGTTTCTCTATTTTCTGCATGCGTGTATTTTTTGTGTTCTGTCTTTTGTAAAGTTAACTAATTATACATGATTATGATGATTTTGGGTACGAAATGATGATTGTTTTGGTGGTTTGGATATATTGATGATTGTAAGTTTTGTAGACATGTTTAGATTTTTCTTGATATCTATTTTTAAAGAAAAATTAATTATTGTGGTAGTATTGTGAATTATGATAATTATTATATCTGATTGTAAGTTATTTTAGGTTGCAAAGAGTCTTTAGGTAATGTAGCATTTTTTGAATTTTAATCTAAATTTTTGTTACGCCGTGCCTTCAGACACAAATAATTACTAATAAATAAATAAATAAAAGGGTGCGACGAGTCATGTTTTTACCGGAAAGTCTAAAAGCATTCTACCCAACTCTGGAGGTGGATGGATGAACAGTATCAATTTGCATTTGTTTCTCGTAACAACCAGAAAGAGTAGATAATTTATTCTCAGGTTATGTTTATTTTTATTAACGACAGATTGAATAAAGTTATTATTAATAATTTCATATTTTTATATATATTATTTAATGTTATGATTATTTTTTATTTAATTATTATCATTATAGAGGTCATTTGTTTATCTAAAAAGGTATTACATTAATACGGTAAATAATTAATTTAGTATCAAATAGCTTTGAAATGGAAAAATGAACTAGTGCATAAAGGTATAAAAACTATTACAAATATCCTTATTCATTCATCATTAATTCATATAAATATAGCATTTAAATGTTTAGACATTAGAGTGGCTTGTGGAAAAAATCTACTTTTTTCAAGGACCCATCATCTCCCATTCAAATTTGGCCCTTTCCATTACCTTTCCGACTTCCTCTTTGATTTTTTTTTTGTATAATAATGTTAACGCCAAGATTCGTTCACGCCGTCTACACCGTCTACGCGGTCTACGTGCTCCAATCACCAAAGCGCGTCCAATCCTATACAAAAACGGGTAAACACCAAAAGCTTGACTGCTTGGGCCGCCGAATGATAGCTCCGGTGTGAGAATAAGTACATGCTGATTAAGGTTAACAATAGAGGTGTAATACTTTAGTGCTGGAAAGTAATAATAATGTGTGTACCTTAAAATCAGGGTAAAATTTTGTATTTATAGTGTTCTCACCTTCTCCCTTGAATCCATTCCCATATTGGATTATGGTTCTCCCATATATTATTCCATAATAGGATTGCACCAAATCTCATAGAAATAAGGAAGTTGGTTCAAACCCCAACTCCTCCTTCCATAATTAGAATCTACATAGAATTAGTAATGTCTCCAAACATTCCTTTATTCGGACCCAAGCTCACCCAATTAGGCCCCCAACATGTGATCCGGGCGCAATTATTCATGGCCCAACATTGCCCTCCAATCTTTCCGTCAAATGGCATATTTAATGAAAGAGTATAAGCAAACATGGCTCAACAACCACTAACCAGCAGCCCACTAACCACATGGCCCAACAGCCATTAACCAGCAGCCCACTCACCACGTGGCCCAACATCCACTAACCAGTAGCCCACTCATCACCAGGCCGAAACAAGCCCAGCCCATACTGGAGCACCCCCTCAACTCCCCCACGTGCCCCATCATTTCCCTCATTAATGAGCCGCCCCTTGATATTAGGGCAGACTTGAAAAGATATGACAACAAAACCCCCTTCCTGCCCATTTCAATCATTTCCCTACCGATTTCAAAAATCTCAGAGCTTCCCCGCCTTCAGAATCTTCTTCCTCCTCGAGTACTACTTTTGTAATACTCAAGAATTTTTGAATATTATTAAATGAATATATTAATAGAAATGAATATTTATTCGAATATAAATGATTGTGTGTTATGAGTTGGGATTAATTCAAATTGAATTTCTGTAATTAAGAGGATATGGAGTTTTGATGAACCCATAAAATGTCATTCGTGGCACGAGAATGAATTCGATGGGAAGTTTAACATAATGTTTATATGAATTGCCTAGTGTAGCAAGGAGATGAGATAAGTTTATAATCAAGATAAGCAAGATTATTATATGCTATTTGCCCACATTAATAAGATGGGAGAGTAATGATCAAAATGATTAACTAATAATGTATGGTTAATTAATTTTCATTATGATTAATAGATTATCAATGAGTGATTAATTGATAAGATAAGTAATTAATTAATATTGATTAATTGTTATTGAGAATATTAAAATCAACGAGTAAATTATTAATATAACAAGATTATATTAATTGTTATGTGCAATGTATGCGATAATTAAACGTATGAAATATAGTGGTTACAACTATATTATATAATACAATGTAACACTTATGTGTGACTATACAATATACGAGAACTATATGTTAAGATTAAATAAGTTATATGAATACATCATGAGGTTGTGTGACAATGTGAGTGTGTGGACGTTAAATTAGTATCTCATGATTATATTGTAAACAATTGTTGATTAATGAATATTTCAATATTTAATATAATTGAATAATAGATGAGATAATGTAATGTGATAATACCCGATTAAATTATACCGATATGATAAAATATACATGGATTATATATGGATGTGTATAACCCAACTTGCTATTATGTATTATGTTATCCATGTGTATCCTTTAATAAAATTATAACCTAAAGTATATATATTAGGTATAAGTGCATAACCTAAGTAATTATATTACAACACTTGCTATATGCTGAGCTTTGTATTTGTTGTCCCAATATGAGAGTCACCCCTCATTCTCTCCTCACGTGTAAGCAAAAAGGCTAAGAGCCTATTCCTTCTTCTTCTCCCAAGCTCCCCAACTAGCTCATGATCAATGGGGAGTGGGCTTCATGAAGAACTCCAGCAACTACTCACCAACTCTCCATTACCCTTCATACAATTCATCAATCCCTTGGTTTGAATTGGTGGAAGTTAGCATTGTCTGGAAACTTGAAACTCTATAAATTGAGCACTCCCCTTCATTTTCTATGTTGCTGAGAATTACTTGCTTAGTTGCTATAGAGAGTGTGAGGGAGTAATTCGATTTTGAGAAGAAGTTCTGTCTAATTCAAAGCAAAGGTATAACATGATATTGTATTCTTAATTCAATTTTGATTAATGTTTGAATGTGTATAAATTCTTGCTAATTGAGTTGGTAACTGTTATTCATGAGTTATCTGAGCTTGTATACATGTTTAAGAGCAATGTAGTTGGTCTAGTTGCAGGAATTAGTAATGTTATGTTGAGGCTCTGCAGAAGCAGAGCCAAATTTTTTGCTTCTGCTCGAAGTGGCGCGACCGCGCCACTTCTATAGCACATGATGGAGCGGCCGCGCCGGCAGCCTGTCTTAAATACTAGTCTTGTTGGTCTTGTGTTACTCTGAGCATGTTATGTTAGATAGAGTATGCATGAAAATGACCCTTGTTAGAGTTTATGCCCTAGAGGCCAATTCTTTGATGTAATTGTTTAACATTTTTGATATTATATTTGATTGAATAAATGAATTATTTTATTATGATTTTATTTACTGCGTTATATAAATGTTAACATAATAAAGGTCCTTAGATTAGTGATACAAATTATATGGCTTCAAGTATGTGACTTGAACATGAGATCATATAATTACAATTAGTATCATTACTCTTAAATGTCCCTAGTCGATTGTCATTGTTAATGGGACAACAATGATACATCGAGACTAGTATGTGTATTGACTGATGGCCAAATCTCACTGGTCATAAATATATGAGATATTGAGTCAATGCATAGGTACATGTTAGAGAACAATGTACTGGACGGACCTACCATGAGAATTCTACGTGGAGCATTATGCAAAGTGTCATAAGCAATATTCTCATAGTGACAATGATGTAATGATCCTCCGACCTGAAATCACTATATTATTACACGGGAATTTATGTACTTTGATATCATCAAAGGTCACCTTTAATAGGGTAGACAATAAAGGTGATTATTGGGTACATCATGAATCGTGTCCTATATATTAGGGGTGATATCCATAGGCCTCTTGATTGAGTAGGACTATGAAATGCATGGCCATGCTCAAATAGTGATTTGTTTCATATAGTCTACTCATCAATCAAGAAAACTCAGATTAAATTATGAAGAGGATGACACATTCCATGCCTCAAGTTTAATCTAGGATGTCAAGGTTAAAAAGATTAAATTACATTGAAACATTGGTCACGAAAAGGTTGTATTGAATCACCGATCTTATTATTATTTGGGTAGCAGTGATGCATTACTAGATGCCGCTCACTGTTTATAATTTTATAATATAATTTTAAAATTATTGCTAACATAATAATAACCTATAGGGTCACACACTTAGAACGTAATTAAAAGGAAATTAATTTAAATTGTAAAAATTTAAATATATCAATATGATTGATAGTATTTAAATTACGAATTTAAATTAATAGGATAATTTGTATATATATGTATATTAATTAAGTAAGACTTAATTAAGATACAATATATATGATTTTATTTTTCTAATTGGATTAGGTTTTGGTTAATACCTTTAATTGCTATATATATATATGATATATCAGCCGTTTTTAGGGTAATCAATATAAATCCAAACCCTAGCCGCTCTTAGAGAGAGACTAGAGAGAAAAACTTTGAAAGTCCAGATCCTTGGCGGCTAGTACCGCAGCTTTATTTGCTACAAAACGTGTGACGATTCACGAGACGTTCGTGTGGATACCGTAGAGGCATAGTTCCGTTGGATTGCGTTGAGGATTCGAAGCAGTTCTAGAATTTCCATCGTCTCCATTCAAGCTTGGATAATCGGTAAAACAAATCTAAACCACTGATTTAATATATTTTTTGCATATATCTTGTTTTAGGGTTTCAAAAAATTTTAATTTTTGCTACGTTTATGTGCCGAAATCCCTACAACCCTAACATGTGGATTGATGTTGTCTTGGTTATAGTAAATCATTTTAGCTTGGTTTAGTATGAATATTCAAAGAAAACTTAACAATTTGAAAATTAGAATTTGTGGACATGGAGTAATGTATATTCTGACCTTAAGCATCAACATATTAAGTTCTGATATGTCTTGACATGTGACCAATATATTAAAGATGGTATAGACTATTCAAGCATCATTTAAAAGAGGAAATTTCAAGTAAAGGACTAAACTAGCTATGTGTAAATGAACTATGTATACATTAAGTTTTGAACTTCAAATCATGCTTATGTGATCTATTATGTGGTTATGAAAGCATGATATGGAATTTGTGAACTTACCTTGCATGCTTGAATAAGTTTTGAGGACCTACTAATGGAAACTTAGAGTTTCAATTACGAACTTGTTAAACTATATACACTAGAGTCATGAACTTGTGAGCATGTCTATGTGATCTATTTAGGTATATGAAAGCATAATATATGATATGTGAAGCTATATTGTATGTGGAATGGTTTAACATAAGAATTGCAAAAGAAACCTTAATAGTATGGAAACTAGTTTTATTAATAACTACATTGCATGTATTCTGAAAACTTTGACTATCTCGATAGGGTCTCATATTCCTCTAGACATGATAGAAATGAATTCCTAGCTAGTCATATGCATTATAAACTAGTTCAGCATGAATTAAGACAAGTTTGAACGAGGTGAGACTTCATAACTTGAAATACACGACTAAGGTAATCTGAGCATATGTAGTTGAGACATATGGATCTCATTACATACATATATGAGTAAACATGAGGAACATTGTAATCGAATACATTAAGCCTCGTTAATTGGAAATTGTTAAGACTATGTGGAAAATATGACATAAGAATCAAACTTATCACAACATGTATGTTTTTGCATGTGTTATCATATATATATGCGGGTGTGCAAGCTAGGCCATGCATTGTGTAGCTCAGCTCTGATCTGAACTGGGAGCAGTGCGGCCGTGCCACTTCCCAGTTCAAATCAGGCGCGGCTGCGCCAATGTGCAGAATTGCCAGACAAGTAAGCTATTGGAATTGCGATTCATGTTTTATTACTTAAATACTTCGTGAATAAAGATAAAGTCGATTTATATTCTTTGAACTTTAAATCTTGAGCTTTGAACTTATAATTGTTCTTATATACCTTGAAAGAGCGGTCTATGCCATTTGATTCGGCTAGACTTATATTACGAACATGAAAAAGCGATCCAAACCAATTAATTGGTGCGGAATCTTGTATTTGATTGAGATGAACAACCCTTTTGAAGGGGAAACTATATATTGTCGGGAGACCGACGTGCGCACTTGAAGTATGATTGAATGATATTCATACCGTAGGGTACTTTAGGCTGATCACCTATTGTACTTGTTTTTATTGGATTATCAGTATATTTCTGTTAATTCTAGTAGAAGTTCATAGTCCTTAGTGACTGCTTAGTATTCAATTATCTTGAAATCTTGAATTGATTTAGCGTTGATATCTTTCTGTCCTTAGCGACTGTTATTGAGAACTGTTGATATTTCTTGCTATCCTTGAATTATCATATCCTGTTATACCATTTGGGATTCAAAAACTATATTACTCACCCTTATTGCTATATACTTGCTGAGCAAACTTGTTGCTCATTCTTGCTTTCCCTAAAAATATTTCAGTTAAGGCAGAGCAGGGTGGACCTTCGGGCACCGACAAGGGCAAAGGCAAAGCTACGAGTAGCTTTATTTTATGTAGAACTTTATGATGATTGTAATAAGACCTTATTAAATTATGTATTAGTGAAGTTTATATATGCTTAAGAGATGTTTAAGCTATGTAATTGATGTTTAAGTTGCGAGACCTTGGGACGTGAATGATTATATTAAATAAATATAATCTATTTGTAGTATTGTGTTATTTTGCTGTGCGATATATTATTATTGTATTAGATTGTAGAACGTGACGAGCCAAATTCGAGACTCTGTGGCTGTCCGAATTTGGTGGTGTCACAGGTTGGTATCAGAGCTGTAGTTATAAACCTCCGGAGCAAGAGTCCTTAGATTATAACTTAGAAGAACTTAGAAAGTTAGAAGGAGATAAAACTCATGTAGAGTTTTCCTTGAGAGACTTAGTATGTTATGAAATATAACTTCATTCTATACAATGAACTTATGTTTTATTTAACATTCTAATGGAGTTACTGTTTGTTTGTCTTGTGTTTGTGATTGTAGGATAGCAGACACATGAGTACCTAGTAGAGTAGCAGAGGAGGAGCCCAGAGATATACATGTTGTATATGAGGCACCTCTAGAGGCTGTGCCAGTGCAGGCTATTGCACCATCCGAGTCTGACGACTGAGGATGAGATCAAGGTGGAGTTTGATCTAGAGGAGGAGCCTATGGAGGACGATCCTATTGAGAACGAGCCTACAGAGGAGGAGCCCATGGAGGACTCTTACGAGCCTAACCTGGAGGAGCATATATTGGGAGAGTACGAGGAGCGTATTCTAGAGTTGGACTGCAGAGTGCAGGAGCTAGAGGCCGAGGCCCAGGAGAGAGAGTCTGAGTTTCAGAAGTTGAGGGATGAGGACCATCAGAGGAAGCTAGAGATGCAAGAGTTAGAGGTAAAGATTGCTTACCGCAGGGAGGCAGGGATCCAGATGGGAACCTTATTGCACAGATCAGTATCCAGAAATGTAGACTTGGCAGGAAAGTTGGAAGAGGTCTAGCAGAGAGAGTTAAGTGAGAAGACCGGGAAGGAAGCACTCCGTACTGAGCTAAAGTTGGAGGTTATGGATAGGATCCACTTCGAGGAGAAGTGGGAAGCGGCTAACGAGAGAGCTGACTGACCTAGAGGATGAGGTCAGATGCAAAAAGAGGAAGATGAACAAGATGGGGTATGTGTTCCGTTCAGCTTTCAAGAGGGTGATCGAGGGTGTATACCACTACCCAATGGAGAAGGGACAGACCTTACATACTTTGAGCCGAGAGCTGATAGCATACATAGCACAGATCGAGTATAAGAGCGCTGTGGAGCGCGGGATGATGGGATGAGACCCTTAGCTATACTAGCAGTAATCTTAGTAGTTTTCTTTTGTGATGTATATGTTGTGTTGAAATCCCAATCTTTTGTGTAAGATATGGGATAGTGATGTAAACCCCAAGTAGGCATATGTTAGAAGGGTAGTAGGTTGGTATATTCCCCATCTTTTGTTATATTAGGGGATATATGTGATGACATTTATAGCAATATGCTAGGGAAAATCATGTAATGAAAGGAATTGGCATATGAATATAAATGATCTTATTTCAGAAACGTGTCGTAAATTCTATTCTTTTAGTATTAAAGAAATACTTAAGTAATATAATTGAGTATTAATAAAATGAAAAATTTGTGATGCAGAAAATACCGCCCAAACGTAGATTAACTGCACCTAAGGAATCAGTTAACAATGAGAGGGAACAAGTAGACCAGATCCAGAAGCTAGTAGACTTGTTAGGAGAAGCTCTTAGGGGAAGGAACAACGAACCCATTCGCCCCAATCCTCAAGCAGTACCAGTCACAAGTTTCAAAGACTTTAGGAGTGTAGGAATCCCAAAGTTCGAGGGTACTATCTATCCGATCATAGCTCAGACATGGGTTAAGGATATAGAGAAGGCTTTCATTATTGCTCGAGTAAGTGAAGACCAGAAGTATTTGCTACGTATATGATGAGAGGCAAAGCCAACTACTAGTGGGAGGCTAATCAACAAAGAGCTGGAGAAGGGATAATAGCGTGGGAGAGATTCAAGACACTATTTTTTGAGAACTACTTCCCGAAAAGCATGAAGAACATAATGGTGGTTAAGTTTTTGGAACTTAAACAAGGTGATATGACGGTGGCGCAGTACGCGGCTAAGTTCAATGAACTAGCGCGGTTTGCAAAACACCAAGTGGGAGACGAAGAGAGGAAGGCGAGACGTTTTGAACAAGGACTGAAGCCTTGGCTGTTTAATAAGGTATCAGTTCTTCAAATTGATTCCTTTGCGACATTACTGGAGAAGGCGATCATTGCGGAAGGTGGCAGTGAGCCCTTAAGTTTGTATAACAAGGAGAAGAAAGAAAAGAATACCGGAGGAGAAAACTGGGGAGGAGGTAGCAGCAGTGGAGGAAGTAATTTGGGAAAGAGGAAGTGGGAGAACAATAACAACAACAAAAACAACAACAATCAGTCGGGGAACTTTCGTGGAGGATTTAAGAAGAGGGCAGAGGGATGCCCAAAATGTGGAAAGAATCACCAAGGTGAGTGCTGGAAGGGACGCGACACTTGCTACAACTGCGGTCAGGAAGGGCATATTTCACCCAATTGCCCGAAACCGAAGAAGATCCAAGGATGTTTTGCTTGTGGCTCGACGGAGCACCGGATCAAGGATTGCCCGAAGAAGGGAAGTGGCGGAGGTAGCAGCCAACAAGGGGGAAACAAACTGATGATCAGCGGACCGACACAATCTAATCGTCCAACCGCTAGGACCTTTAACATGATCGTCCAGAACGCAGTAGCTGCGAAGGACGTGGTGTCAGGTATAATCCCAATCAATGATATAAATGCATATATATTATTTGATTCGGGTGCCATCTGTTCTTTTATATCTAAAGAATTTGCTAGTAGACTTAATACACCCCGAAAACGATTAGAAGATCCCTTGAGCATAGAAGTTGCAAATAAGGAAGTAATCCTTGTAGGATACGTTTATCGAAATTTTCACGCAAACATTAGAGATCATGAACTTAGCATAGACTTGATTCCAATTAAATTGGGAGAATTTAACGTAATACTGGGAATGGATTGGTTGTATAACCATGCAGCGATAATTGACTGTCAGAATAAATGTGTGAACCTTCAGACTCCGAGTAAGTCTAAGGTAGTGTTTTATGGTAGCTCGTCGCTTAAGCAATCGTGTTGTCTTACGATGATGCAGGCCAAAAAATTATTAAGGAAAGGATGTGTAGGTTACTTAGCTTACATTATAGATACTCAAAAAAAGGGAGTAGAAATTAAGGATATATTCGTAGTGAATGAATTCTAAGATGTATTTTTGGAGGATCTGCCTGGTCTTCCGCCAGATAGAGAAATCGAATTCGTAATAGACTTAGCACCGGAAACTGCATCGATTTTGAAAGCTCCATATCGTATGGAGCCAGTAGTAATGAAAGAATTGATGATACAACTGCAAAAGTTATTAGATAAAGGTTACATACGACCAAGGGTGTCTCCTTGGGGAGCACCAGTGTTGTTTTTTAAAAAGAAGGACGGATCGATGAGGCTCTGTATCGATTATCGAGAATTGAACAGAGTAACGATCAAGAACAGATATCCGTTACCGAGGATAGACGTCCTTTTTGATCAACTGAAGGGAGCGAAGTGTTTCTCGAAGATCAACCTACGGAAAGGTTATCACCAACTAAAAGTACGGGAAGAAGACATTCCAAAGATTGCGTTTCGAACCCGTTATGGACATTACGAGTTTTTGGTAATGTCATTCGGATTGACTAATGCTTTAGTAGGATTCATGGACTTGATGAACCAAGTTTTCAAGCCTTACTTGGATAAGTTTGTGGTGGTTTTCATCGACGACATCTTAATCTACTCGAAGACAGAAGAAGAGCACGCCGAACATCTGAAAATAGTTTTGGAAGCGCTAAGGAAGGAAAAGATGTATGCGAAATTTTTTAAGTGTGAATTTTGGATGGAGAAGGTTTAATTCTTAGGTCACGTGGTGGATAAGAATGGAATCTCAGTAGACCCTGCAAAGGTCGAAGCAGTAAGTAATTGGGAGCAGCCGAGAACACCAACGGAGGTGAGAAGTTTCTTAGGGTTAGCTGGGTACTATCGAAGATTCATCTAAGATTTTTCTAAGATAGCAACCCCGTTGACCAATATGACGAGGAAGACAGTGAAATTTGTATGGACAGAAAAGTGCGAGGAGAGTTTTCAGGAATTGAAGAAGAGATTAAGCGAGGCGCCTGTGTTGTCATTACCGGACAACGCGGGAGGTTTTGTGGTGTATAGTGACGCATCGCACAAGGGACTAGGTTGTGTGCTAATGTAGCACGGCAAAGTCATTGCGTATACATCACGATAATTAAAGGACTACGAAAAACAATACCCTACTCACGACTTGGAGTTAGCGGAAGTAGTTTTTGCGTTGAAGATATGGAGAGATTATTTGTACGGAGAGAAATGTGAGATATACACGGACCACAAAAGTCTGAAATATATCTTCACATAGAAGGAGTTGAATATGCGCCAGAGAAGGTGGTTAGAATTAATCAAGGATTATGACTGCTATATTCTTTATCACCTGGGTAAGGTAAACGTAGTTGCCGACGCTCTGAGCAGAAAAGGAAGGGAGAAACTATTTCACTTGACGACTCAGGAGGAGTTAAAAAGGGAAATGGAAAAATTGGAAATAAAGGTAAAAGGGCCGGAGAGGTCTAAAGAAAAGTTATTTGTAATGGAAGCTCATCCGACATTGTTGGATAGAGTGAAGGAATCACAAGAGAAAGATGAAGAGTGCTAGAAAATCAGAAAGAGGATCGCAGAAAATGGAGAAGCGAGATTCAGAATAGATAAAGACGGTATCTTGAGATTCGAAGGGAGAGTATGGGTGCCAGCGGTAACCGAATTGAGAGAAGAGATTTTGCACGAGGCACACAATACGACGTATTTCGTTCATTCAGGAAACACAAAAATGTACCGAGATTTGAGGCAACATTTTTGGTGGCCCAATCTAAAACGGGAAGTCACAGAGTGCGTTAGTAGATGTCTGACTTGCCAACGCATTAAAGTAGAGCACCAGTGGCCAAGTGGTTTACTACAACCGTTGAAAATACCAGAGTGGAAATGGGAGCACATTACAATGGACTTCGTGGTTGGACTTCCAGTTACGTAGAAAGGATATAATGCCATTTGGGTTATCGTGGATCGACTAACGAAGACCGCAAACTTTCTACCAATCAAGATCCGATACAGTTTGAACCAATTAGCGAGTCTTTACATAAAGGAGATTGTTTTACGACATGGAGTGCCGGTATCAATTGTCTCTGATCGAGATCCGCGCTTCACGTTAAATTTCTGGAAAAGCTTGCAAGAGAGAATGGGAACGCAGTTGAGGTTGAGTATCGCTGATCATCCTCAGACAGACGGACAGAGTGAGCGAACTATACAAACGTTGGAGGACATGCTTAGGACTTGCGTGATGGATTTCAAGGGAAATTGAGACGACCACCTACCCTTAGTGGAATTTGCGTACAACAATAGTTATCATGCGAGTATTGGCATGCCACCGTACAAAGCTCTTTACGGAAAAAAGTGTAGAACGCCATTATATTGGGACGAAGTCGGAGAACGACGAATGTTGGCGCCCGAGTTAGTGCAATAAATCGCGGACGTGGTGACAGTAATAAGAGCCAGACTGGTAGCAGCTCAAGATCGCCAGAAAAAGTACGCAGACTTGCATCGACAAGACCGGGACTTTAAAGTCGGCAGTTTCATATTCTTGAAGGTATCTCCTTGGAAGGGAAAAATACGATTCGACAAGAAAGGAAAGTTGAGTTCAAGATTCATAGGACCGTTTGAGATTTTGAAGCGAGTGGGCGAAGTGGCATACAAAGTTGTATTACCACCTGAGTTGGAGCACATCCACAACGTATTTCACATCTCCGTGTTGCGTCCGTACAAGGCTGACTACAAGCACGTGATTTCTTATGAGCCCATTCAAGTGGAGAAAAACCTAGCGTATGAAGAAATTCCTGTCCAAATACTAGATAGGAAAGAACAGACATTAAGGAATAAAGTTATTTCCTTTGTAAAAGTACTTTGGCGTAACCACGATATCGAGGAGGCTACTTGGGAATTAGAAGATAGGATGATGAGGGACTATCCCCATCTATTCATGTAACCTTGTAGCACTTTCGAGGACGAAATTTTTATAAGGGGGGAGGATGTAATACCCGAGAATTTTTGAATATTATTAAATGAATATATTAATGGAAATGAATATTTATTCGAATATAAATGATTATGTGTTATGAGTTGGGATTAATTCAAATGAATTCAAATTGAATTTCTGTAATTAAGAGGATATGGACTTTTGATGAACCAATAAAATGTCCTTCGTGGCACGAGAATGAATTCAATGGGAAGTTTAACATAATGTTTATATGAATTGCCTAGTGTGCCAAGGAGATGAGATTAGTTTATAATCAAGATAAACAAGATTATTATATGCTATTTGCCCACATTAATAAGATGGGAGATTAATGATCAAAATGATTAACTAATAATGTATAGTTAATTAATTTTCATTATGATTAATAGATTATCAATGAGTGATTAATTGATAAGATAAGTAATTAATTAATATTGATTAATTGTTATTGAGAATATTAAAATCAACGAGTAAATTATTAATATAACAAGATTATATTAATTGTTATGTGCAATGTATGCGATAATTAAACGTATGAAATATAGTGGTTACAATTATATTATATAATGCAATGTAACACTTATGTGTGACTACACAATATACGAGAACTATATATTAAGATTAAATAAGTTATATGAATAAATCATGAGGTTGTGTGACAATGTGAGTGTGTGGACGTTAAATTAGTACCTCATGATTATATTGTAAACAATTGTTGACTAATGAATATTTTAATATTTAATATAATTGAATAATAGATGAGATAATGTAATGTGATAATACCCGATTAAATTATATCGGTATGATAAAATGTACATGGATTATATATGGATGTGTATAACCTAACATGCTATTATGTATTATGTTATCCATGTGTATCCTCTAATAAAATTATAACCTAAATTATATATATTAGGTACAAGTGCATAACCTAAGTAATTATATTACAACCCTTGCTATATGCTGAGCTTTGTATTTGTTGTCCCAATCTGAGAGTCACCCCTCATTCTCTCCTCGCGTGTAAGTAAAAAGGCTAAGAGCCTATTCCTTCTTCTTCTCCCAAGCTCCCCAACTAGCTCATGATCAATGGGGAGTTGGCTTCATGATGAACTCCAACAACTACTCACCAACTCTCCATTACCCTTCATACAATTCATCAATCCCTTGGTTTGAATTGGTGGAAGTTAGCATTGTCTGGAAACTTGAAACTCTATAAATTGAGCACTCCCCTTCATTTTCTATGTTGCTGAGAATTACTTGCTTAGTTGCTATAGAGAGTGTGAGGGAGTAATTCGATTTTGAGAAGAAGTTCTATCCAATTCAAAGCAAAGGTATAACATGATATAGTATTCTTAATTTAATTTTGATTAATGTTTGAATGTGTATAAATTCTTGCTAATTGGTTTGGTAACTGTTATTCATGAGTTATCTGAGCTTGTATGCATGTTTAAGAGCAATGTAGTTCGGTCTAGTTGCAGTAATTAGAAATGTTGTGTCGAGGCTCTACAGAAGCAGAGCCAAATTTTTTGCTTCTGCTCGAAGTGGCGCGACCGCGCGACTTCTATAGCACATTACCGAGCAGCCGCGCCGGCTGCCAGTCTTGAATACTTGTCTTGTTGGTCTTGTGTTACTCTAAGCTTGTTATGTTAGATAGAGTATGCATGAAAATAACCCTAACATGTGGATTGATGTTGTCTTGGTTATAGTAAATCATTTTAGCTTGGTTTAGTATGAATATTCAAAGAAAACTTAACAATTTGAAAATTAGAATTTGTGAACATGGAGTAATGTATATTCTGACCTTAAGCATCAACATATTATGTTCTGATATGTCTTGACATGTGACCAATATGTTAAAGATGGTATAGACTATTCAAGCATGATTTAAAAGGTGAAATTTCAAGTAAAGGACTAAACTAGCTATGTGTAAATGAACTATGTATACATTAAGTTTTGAACTTCAAATCATGCTTATGTGATCTATTATGTGGTTATGAAAGCATGATATAGAATATGTGAACTTACCTTGCATGCTTGAATAAGTTTTGAGGACCTACTAATGGAAACTTAGAGTTTCAATTACGAACTTGTTAAACTATAGACACTAGAGTCATGAACTTGTGAGCATGCCTATGTGATCTATTTAGGTATATGAAAGCATACCATATGATATGTGAAGCTATATTGTATGTGGAATGGTTTAACATAAGAATTGCAAAAGAAACCTTAATAGTTTGGAAACTAGTTTTATTAATAACTACATTGCATGTATTCAGAAAACTTTGACTATCTCGATAGGGTCTCATTTGACGCCCCCAAATTCGGGTTCCCTAACCTCGGGTTTGGTGCTCACGATCCATCATACATATCACATCTAACTACCCATTCATTAATGAAAAACATCATTCATTACATGTTTAAAAAAACATACTTATATCGTTATCCTAGGTTAGCTAACCTTAATATAACTTACATACCTTTATATATTCAAAAGGTTTACATAATTAATTTACATACTGTAACAGGACCACTAAAAGTTGACAATAACTACTCCTGAGCCTTGCCTTTATCCCTGTTAGAGCCTTCTACTACTTCGGCATTAGCTAAAATATTTTATTTAAGCAAGGGTGAGCAACGAGTTTGCTCAGCAAGTTAAAGTATACAATAAAGGATATATATCATGAATAGAAGAGTCTAGCTTCTATAGTTTTTCAACAATAATCAATGGATTTTGAAGTAGCTAAAGAATAATTCAATCTCAATAATAAAACTTTCTCAAATTTCATACTGAATAACATATCAAGGATGAAAGAGTCAAATTCTTTCAAAGATTCAATAATATTCAAGTGAATAAGAAGAATTAACAATACTACAATAATATTCAATAAAGTAGAATATTCCCAGATTTCATGCTGAGTGATCACAAAAGGATCATGAACTAATACAGGAATTATTAGTTATTAAAACTAAATTACCTCAGGAATATAAGTTAGTTATAAAAACTAAACTATACTCCTCTGCAAGTGCCTGGAGCGGCCAACTCCTTTGTACCTTATATTACGCATAATACTCAATAATAGCGCAAAGGTCGATTTACGACAATAAAATTTGTTCATCTCAGTCTTACATCATGAGTCTGTACCACAATAATATGGTTTGGATTGCTTTCATATAATATCAATATTGATCTAGCCGAAATCAATGACATAGATTTTCCAATAATAAATCAGTTCATAATAAATAGAACGTTTTATGCTTTAACAAATATTAGTCTCGCTAAAACAATTAGTTGAGACATGGCTCATAAACAGTTCAAATAATAGAACAAGAATCAATTGCACTATGTACGAATAAAAATAATCATTATAGATGTGAATAATTATCAATAATTATTCACATATCATGCTTTGAAATATATAACTCAACTTGAGTTAGGAAACTTGCAATAAATGCGAGTTTTCAATAATAGTCTTAGATGTGGAATAATCAACAATAATTATCCACTATCATGCTTGAAGAATAATAACTCAAGTTTGAGTTAAGGAACTTGCCTGATTCGTTAACTACTGCTACGCAATTTAAGTCAACTTCTTTTGTAAGACCTATCATTAATAAGATCGATCTCTTAATTAGCACCACATATCTCACTTATAATATTTATCTAATATGTAATCACATAATCAAACATTAGATAACACCTTAACACTATACATGAAATAATTTCAGCATTATAATTGTTTACAAAATAAATATTCATCAAGTATATTTAAAATAAATTGAGCATTATAACTGCTTGTAAAATGAATATTCGTTTACTATGTTCGAAATAAATCGAGCATTATAACTGCTTTATAAAATGAATATTCGACTATTCTGTTTGAGATAATTTCAGCATTATAACTGCTTGTAAAATGAATATTCTTACTAAATACTTGAAGAAAATCGGACATAGTAACTGCTTATAAAAGTATATTTTCTACTTTATAAGAGAAATAAACCGGACATTATAACTGCTTATAAATAGGACTTTTGTATTATATACTTAAAATAATTTGGGCATTATAACTGCTTATAAAAGTATATATAAAGAAGAATGAAAATAATAACCACTAGAGTAAATACCTTTAGAAGTTGCAAGCTTTAACTACTATTTTGAAATCTTGAAACTCAAAAACTTTCCTTTCTCTTTCTCTCTCTAACCAAAATTCTCCTCTCTCTCTAACTCTATTTTGGTTTTGAAAAAAATGAAGAGAAATGACTACTATTTATAGGAAAAATATAGTTTCAATAATTGCATGTTAGGGGCTCAGTTTTTTACAGTTTGCCCCCCAGCTTATTACAGTTTGGTACCTAGGTTAATTACACTTTAGTACCTCATTAATTTCACTTTAGTCCCTCGATGACATCATGATGATGTCATCATGATGACATCATCTTTTGTGTTTCTTTAATGCTGATGTCATGCTTACATCATGCTTGCATCATCTGTGTTTTCTTAAGGATGATGTCATGCTTACATCATGCTTGCATCATCTCTTCTCTAATTGGTTGGTTTAAGTTCACATGGATTGTAGGGTATTTTGGTTATTTTACAAATAATTTTAAGGGTAATTTGGTCATTTCACATATTTTCCTAACTAAAAATTTTACCCTTTGGGTTTACTATTTTAATTCTTTTTGGGCTTCCTAACTAATTGTTTGGGCTATGGCCCAATGTCTTAATTAGTTTATTAAAGGCCCAAAAAGTCTTCTCTCCCATTGGGCTAAAGGATTGTGCTTTAACTAATTTCTCTTGGGCTCGCAAATTAATCCTTTGGGCCATGAATTCCACATAGTTCAATACTTTTAATTTTTATATTACCCTAATCATTTAGTTAGGGTTTCCATTCCCCTCTTTTGTAACTTAAATCCTTACTCAGGTATCTTTAATTTTATAACCCAATTAGGCTTGCTTTACTTAGGTTATAAAATTAATTAATTGAGATGTATAAAATAAATCTCTTATGGTTAGTATATATTTTTAAATACTAGCATTCTCTCATATTATAATCACTTAGGTTATTTAATTACCATACCTAATATATATATTAGGTTACATAACTTTATACTTAATTCTCTTTACAAAATAAATGTATACACATTATCTAATGCATATTTATTTAATCACATACATCATTCACATAAATAACAACATATTCCCCTAGTGTATTAATTTAATAGCCCTAATTTGGTTAATAAGTTATAAACACTCACATATTCATATCAATAATTAATTACTTAAAGATAGTAAATCTTTTTAATTTAATAATCAAGACTAACATTCAAGCTATGTTAATTTCTAACATAACTTATATTACTCTTATTTGAAAATAATTAAGTATACTTCTTAGTTAATAAATTAACTTTCTAGCTTAATTCACATATACACTTATATGGTTCAAATACTTTAAAAAAAGAAAATTATTCGTAAAAAAAATTACACATATAATCATGTGAAATTCTCGGTCCTTACATCTTATATGCCTCTAGACATGATAGAAATGATTGTTGTGACACCCCCAAATCTGGGTACTTTGTTTCCATATGATTTGGTGTTCACTTTCTAACTATAACAAACATGTACCCTAATATATCTCAAAATAAATTACAATCTTTATATAAAATCTCCCTTAAAATAAGGGTTACAACCTTAAAAAAAAATAATCCCAGGGTTACTCTAACCTTGACATAAACAATAAAGTGTGGAATAAAAATATGACATAAAAGTCTTATTACAATCATTTCAAAAATAATTAAACAAGTCTTCACTTGTTCATCTTTTTCTTGTCTTTACTCGTAGACGGGGCATCAACGTTATCAACCTTAACTGCAATTGCTATTTAATGCAAGAGTGAGCAAACAACAGCTCACTGGAGTTTAACAATAATAAATACATGAAAAGATATCTATAAAAAGATCTGAATAACTTAGCTTACTTCAACAATAAAGAATTGAATAATAATTCTCTATCAACATTAAAATTCGAATATAGAATTTATCTAAGGGTCATAAGACCTTTGAACTCTTGTCCTAGGTTATAAATATTTCTATTTAAATCTTTAACAGTTAATAAAACTATGGACCTTAACTCGTACTTAGGGGGATCAGCCCTTTGTACCTTGTATTGTGCACAAACATCTTAACGCTATGCGTAGTAACCTCCCCTAATAATTAGGGTTGTTCAACTCAGTAATTTGAATTCAAGTCCGCACCAAAGAAAGTTTGGTTTGGATAAGCTTACAAGGGTAATTTAGAATTCACGTTCATCAACTAAGGATTAGTTGAATCGACTAATAATTCATAAATAAAAGAATTATGAATTAACATATGCTTTAGAAGTAAACTTCAAGCATTTAAAATAATAAACTGGATCTTACTTAAATAATAAGTCAAGATCTCTTCGGTTAAGTAAATAATTGTCCAGTACAGAAATGAAAAGGACATTCTCAACAATGAATATATGAACTCAAAGAACTTGCGTAGAAATAGCGAGTTTAGGATTTAGAAGACTTGCCTTACGCGCAAGCTACTTAACTCAATCACGTACTTAAACACTTCCTATACACATTCAATTATAATAATCTAAATCAGTTAACACATAACTAATTCACATAAGTGGTTGACCCTTATGGTTAACTCACTCTAATTAAATAAATAATAATAATCAACTATCACATAGTTAATTACATCACACACATGCTTACATAATTAAATTAATTATGTATTTAGTTAAATTATAATTAAACAATTATAATTCAAACACTTAATCAAATTATAATTACTTAAATAATAATTACTTTTTAAATTATAAACAAATTATAATTTATAATCAATTACACTATATCATGCATTATAATTACACAAATTATAATTAATCATGCAATTATCAATTCATAATCCATAATTAAACATGCCTTTATTAAATTATAATTACATAAATTATAATTTAAATTAACATCTAATTGATTAAAATAAATCAACTACTACTCATCATAATTTAACAAAATTATACTTTAAATTAAACACTTACTCTTAATTATAATTAATCAAATTATAATTAAGTAACTCATTTTACCATTAAATAATTATAATTTAATTAAGGTTTTCAAAACTCTTTTATCTAATTATGAAATTGTCCAACTCATACTAGCAACATGTTATAGCCACTGAATTCATGCTCATTATCATAACCAATTAACATAAGCTATCAAATAAAACTGCACAAACAAACGAAACTTACTACCTCTGCACAGCCAGCGGCGCAGCTGCGCAGCCCAAGGCTTTGCCGCCGGCGCAGCTGCGCAGGTGCTCAACCTGGGAAAGGCAACCGGCGCAGCTGCGCTGCTTCTGGCTGTGCTACCGACGCAGCTGCGCAGGTACGCAGACAGAAGCAGGCAGTGCAGCCTCCCTACTTCACCGATCAAACCCAAACAAGACAAAAATCGAGAATTACAAGCTACTGGAACAGCGTATAGCACATACTTGAAACAATACACACATATAACATGTTTTCAAACACAAAAACCATTTAAACAACAATAATCAAAAGTTTTAGAAATCAAATTTGATATTTTCATAAAACTCATACTTTTCATAAAATAATTCACTGTAACAAAATTTCTCCACCAATTCAACTTGTAATACATGCATTATTCTCATGATTCAAGGTAGTATCATAGACAATTCTAAACAACATACTAACATATACCAATTTCTTAATGTAAAACCAACCATAATATATAAACTCATGTAAACGAAACTTTTTCCACGAAAATTCATTTTTACCACAATTTAATTTCTAAAACTTGTACATGGCATATAATTCAACTATGAACAACATAGTAATACAATTTCTACATATGTAATCATGTTTACATTACTTCCATGAACTATCATATTCACAGAGAAGTCAAAATACGAATAAACTTAACAAAGTCTTAAAACTATAAAATACCTTTTTGCTTAATAGAAGTGAAGAAGATGATGATGCTTGCTTGATTCACACAAGTTTTCCCTTCTTTCTCCTCTTCTTCTCTTCTGTGTTCTTCCTTTCTTTCTCTGTTCTTTTTCTCTCTTTGTTCTTTCGCTAAACTTAGGATATAATAAACTAATGTAGTTTTTCCTTACGTAGTATATAGATATATAACTGATGTATCAATAATATACGTATTAACTAATACTTAATAACTTAATTAAATTAACAGTTATAAAATTTGAATTTGAATAGCCATAAGGCCATGTTTGGCAAACCCTTTATTTAAAAACAGATTATTAGCTAAGGCCTTGTTTGGAAAATAGATTTAAAAACAAATGCAAGGCCTTGTTTGTTTAAAATCATTTAAAATCTTTTTTCTTTTATTTTAATAAATTATTTTAACACATACTTTAATATCATATTTTAATAAATTAAATATTAATCAACTAATTTAATCAATTAAAATCTAACATCAATTAATCACATAAAATTTTGCCACATAATTATAATTACTCGCTAATTATAATCCATGTAACACTTAACACATAATTCATCTAATTTAATTCTCTCAATTAAATCAGAACTATATTATAAAATTAATATACATCAACTAGATAAATATTAAACATTCATTTAATTAATATACAACACTTAATTAAATCACTCCATAAATCACATAATTTATTTATTAAACTCAATAAATATTTCACATAAAATATTTATTTAACTTAATAAATATTTAAAATTATTATATAAAATCACAATTGTTACAATCTTCCCTCCTTAAAAGAATTCTGTCCCTAGAATCACTCATAAAAAAAAAATTCTCGTCTATTACATTCTTCCCCCTTAAAAGGATTCTGTCCCTGGAATCGGTACATAAAGGGTTACACACAAAATATTTAAGCAAATAATTGCGAATAAGATTTCATCATAACATCTTCGAGTTCCCACGTAGCTTCTTTAGCACAGTGGTTCCTCCAAATTACCTTAACAGAAGGTGTCACTTTATTCTTAAATACTTGTTCCTTTCTATGAACTATTTGAAAAGGCACTTCTTCATATGTTAAGTCCTTATCAAATTGTAAAGGTTCATATTCTATTACATGTTTATAATCATGCTTGTAAGGTCTTAACACAGAAATATGGAAGATGTTATGTATATTCTCGAGCTCCGGAGGTAATGTAATCTCGTAAGCAACCTCGCCCACCTTTTGTAGTGCCTCAAAAGGTCCAATAAATCTAGGACTTAGTTTTTCCTTCTTACCAAATCGAATCTTCCCCTTCCAGGGAGATACTTTCAGGAACACGAAACTTCCTGGTAAGAATTCTCGGTTTTGTCGATGAAGATCGGTATTCTTCTTCTGTCTGTCTTGAGCAGCAACTAATCTTGTTCTGATTAGCTTCACGATTTCGGCGGTTTGTTGTACCAATTCTGGTCCCAACTGCTGACGTTCACCGACCTCATCCCAGCACAAAGGAGTTTTGCATTTTCTATCGTATAATGCTTCGTAAGGCGGCATGCCAATACTCGTATGATGACTATTGTTGTAGGCGAACTCCACCAATGGTAGATGATCATTCTAGCTTCCCTTGAAGTCCATCACACAAGCTCTTAGCATATCCTCAAGTGTCTGAATCGTTTTTTCGCTCTGGCCATCAGTCTGAGGATGGTATGCTGTACTCATTCGCAATTGCGTTCCCAGACACTCTTGCAAATGCTTTTTGAAATTCGACGTAAAACGTGGATCTCTGTTAGACACAATCGATACCAGAACACCGTGTCGAGAAATAATTTCCTTCACATACAGTTTCGCTAGCTGATCCAAGTTGTACTTAACCCTGATTAGTAGAAAGTGGGCTGACTTCATCAGTCGATCCACTATAACCCATATCGCATCAAATCCCTTCTGAGTCGCTGGAAGACCTACCACAAAATCCATCGTGATGTGCTCCCACTTCCACTCTGGAATCTCTAACGGTTGTAGCAAATCACTCGGTCTCTGGTGTTCTGCTTTAACTTTCTGGCACGTAAAGCATTTCACAACACATTCAACAACATCTCTCTTCATATTCGGCCACTAGAAATGATGCTTGAGATCCTGGTACATCTTCGTACTCCCGGGATGAATAGAATATCTAGAACTATGAGCTTCGCTTAGAATCTCCTCTTTGACCTCAGGTACTGGCGGTACCCAGATTCTACCTTCAAACCGTAACAGACCTTCATTATCGATCTTGAACTTGAACTTTTCGCCATCGGTTATCCTCCTCCGAATCTTCTCACATTCTTCATCGTGAAGTTGTGCTTCTTTCACTTTGTCTACTAGAGTAGAACCAGTAGTTACTTGAAATAACTTCTCATCCGATTCCTTCGGAAACTTCACTTCCAGTTCCAATCTAGCCATCTGTTCTATTAACTGATACTGGTCAGTTATCATATTCAACTTCTCTCGACCTTTTCTGCTCAAAGCGTCGGCGACAACGTTAGCTTTACTCGGATGGTAAAGTATCTCGCAGTTGTAGTCTTTAATCAGTTCCAACCATCTTCTTTGGCGCATGTTCAAATCCTTCTGGGTGAAAATATATTTCAGACTCTTATGATCTGTGTATATTTCACACTTTTCTCCATATAAGTAGTGTCTCTATATCTTTAGAGCAAACACTACTGCCGCCAATTTTAAATCATGGGTCGGATACCCCTTCTCATAATCCTTCAGCTGACGTGACGCATAGGCAATGACTTTGCCGCTCTATATCAACACACAGCCTAATCCTTTAAGTGAGGCATCGCTATATACTATGAAATTCTCTGTACTATCCGGTAAAGACAATACAGGCGTAGTACTCAACCTCTTCTTCAGCTCCTGAAAACTTTTCTCACACTTTTCTGTCCAAACAAATTTAACCATTTTACGAGTCAAATTTGTCAACGGATTTGCGATTCTAGAAAAGTCTTGGATAAATCTTCGATAATAACCTGCCAATCCCAAGAAACTCCTCACTTCAGACGGCGTCTTCGGCTGATCCCAATTCATTACTGCTTCAACCTTCGACGGATCTACCGAAATACCATCCTTGTCGATTATGTGGCCAAGAAATTGCACACGTTCCAACTAGAATTTGCACTTCGAGAATTTAGCATAAATCTTCTCTCGTCTCAGGGCTTCTAAGGTTAGTCGTAAGTGTTCAGCATGTTCCTCCTCGGTCTTGGAATAAACCAGGATGTCATCTATGAACACTACCACGAACTTATCCAGAAATGGCTTGAACACCCTGTTCATTAGGTCCATAAATGCAGCTGGGGCATTCGTGAGACCAAATGACATCATCAAGACCTCGTAATGACCATATCGAGTCCTAAAAGCCATTTTAGGTATATCTTCCTTCCTCACCTTCAATTGATGATACCCGCTTCTCAAATCAATTTTCGAGAAGTACTTTGCACCCTTCAGTTGATCAAACAAGTCATCGATCCTAGGTAAAGGATACCTATTCTTGATCGTAACTTTATTCAACTCCCTATAATTAATGCAAAGACGCATCGACCCATTCTTCTTCTTCACGAATAAAATATGCGCTCCCCACGGCAAAACGCTTAGTTGAATATACTTCTTGTCTAGCAATTCTTGCAGTTGAACCATCAGTTCCCTCATCTCAACTGGAGCCATTCGGTATAGAGCCTTCGAAATCAGAGCAGTTCCCGGCGCTAGATCGATCACGAACTCTGTCTCCCTATCTGGCGGAAGTCCTGGCAAATCGCTCAGAAAAACGTCCACAAACTCCTTAACTACCGATATCTCCTCCACCTTTGGACTTTCCTTACGCGTATCTATTATATAGGCTAGATATCCCATACAGCCTTGCGTCAGAAGTTTCTTGGCTTGCATAATCGTCAGACAACTAGCTTGTCAAGGCGATTTGCTACCATAGAACACTAACTTTGAAGGAGTCGTAAGGTTTACCGACTTCTTCTGACAGTCGATTATCGCCCCATGGTTGAACAACCAATCCATACCCAGTATGACGTCGAATTCCCCAAGTTTTATCGGAATCAAATCTACTCTCAACTCCTGACCCTTAATGTCCAGTCTATAGTTCTTATAAGCACACCTAACAGGAATAACTTTCCTATTCGCAATCTCTATGTTCAAGGGGTAAACTAACTCTTCTACAGGTAAGTCTGGGGTTTTAGCAAAATCATCAGATATGAATGAACAAGTAGCACCCGAATCAAATAATACATATGCATTTATACTATTGACCAGAATAATACCTGACACCATGTCTTTTGATTGTACAGCATCCTGTACCGTCATATTGAATGTCCGTGCAGTGGGTCGAACAGCTTGCAATGGTGCAGCGATAGTAACGGTACTGCCGCTTCCATTCCCTCCGCTCCCTGTTGACCCTGCCGTCAGCTTCTTAGGGCAGTTGTGAGCTATGTGATCCTTGGATCCACATGTAAAGCAAGCTCCCTTCTTCGGATTTGGGCAATTAGGTACAATGTGGCCTTCCTAACCACAGTTGAAGCACACCCGCTTCCCCTTCATGCACATGCTAGTGTGATTCTTATCGCATGTAGCACATGCTTCGAACTTCCTTTTCTGCTGGCTTCCTTGCTGACTCCCAGCAGAGGTGTTGTTATTCCATTTCCTCTTCTGGTTCACAGCGCTACTACCCCAGCCTTGGTTTCTATCTCATTCTTCTTCTTCTTATCTTGGTTGAACTTCGTCACCGCTTCGCTTCCTCCCTCAGCAAGTATGGCCTTCTCTAGCACAGCCATAAATGTGTTCAGCTGGAACATGGAAACCTTACTGTAGAGCCAAGGTTTAAGTCCCCGCTCAAACCTTCTCGCCTTCCTAGCGTCAATGCTGACCTGGTAAGTAGCGAACCTGGCCAGTTCGTTGAACTTAGTGGCATACTCGGACACCGTTATCCTTCCCTGTTTAAGCTCTAGGAACTGGACCTCCATCTGGTCCTGCGAACTCACTGGGAAGTACATTTCGTTAGAACATTTCCTTGAAATGTTCCCACGTTATGACTCCTTCTCCCTCCCGAGTCTTATTAGCCTGCCACCAGATGCTAGCATCCGACTTCAACATGAAAGCCGCGAATGCTGTCTTCTGGTCTTCACCTACTCGGGCTACGTCAAATACCTTCTCCATTTCCATAACCCACGTCTGAGCCTCAATAGGGTTGGTCGATCCCTTGAATTCAGGCGGTCCTACTACCTTAAATTCCTTGAACGTAGTACCCTGCACTTGCGGCTAATTTGCAAGAGCTCCTGTCAACAGGTTCACCAACTGCTGAACCGAGTTGGGATTCGTCCCATCGTTATTGTTGTTGTTCGTCGAACCCTCGGGGTTTTGATGTGTTGGTCTTCTTCTAGGAGGCATTTTCTGTTAAGAAAATATTATTATTAGATCCTTTATTCAATTTTTAAATATTCAAGTTCATACTTAAAGGTTTTAAACAATTCAGTTCACATAGAACACATAGCACGTTAATAAACTTCTTTTATTCATTAGTCGTAGTTTAAAAACATCAATCAGATAGCATTTCTGCCATTTACATCATCCTTCCTGAACTGAAAAAGTTGTAGGATTACATTATTAACTTATCCCATTCTTATCTCAAATTACGGGATTTACATTATTTAATACAAAAAGAAACACATAAATAAAAGCTCTACTACTACTGCCTAGGCATATTAATATGTTGCACAACCTCTCTACGTTCCTCTTCCATTACCTGAAACACCGTTCTTCGGTCCACCACATACCACGGTAAACCTTGGAACTAAGATGGGTAGTAGAAACCACGGTCCTGAGCTCTTTCTATAGCTGTGTGGAAAGCATACTCTATTTCCCTCAGCTTGGCCCTCTTGTCTTCAGCTTCCTCTCCAGCTCGATCGGCTCGTTGAATAGCCCTCAAACTTATCTCTTCAGCTCTGGCTCGCTTCCTCGACTCCTCTTGTGTAACGACCCCAATATTCATACAATATAATTCTCATCCTCGATCGTTAGCAATATATCTTTAATCTATCTTTACATCATTATTCGATATTGAAATCACTAAAAATACGGAATATTTAAAACTTTTTAAACTCTATCTTTATTGCCCTGAATCGCAACCTTTACATTACACCTATTCGATTCAAATCTATATCATGAATCTTTACAACAAAACGACTATACAAGTCTTACATCAAAAAGCAATATCCACTATACATCGGATAGCTCAACTTTACAACTTACCAATTACGTTACAATCAAAACATCAAATACAATTTGATATTTAACATAAGTAATATTCTTGAACATTGATTCCTATAATTCACTTAACACGTATCTTTACCTTGCATCTTGGACCTGCAAAAATGGTTATTTGCAAGAGTGAGCTCGACAGCTCAGCAAGTTCTAACAATTTTCATGCATCGCATAGCACATAATTAACATGCTCAACATTAAAGTAACATGGCATACATGCTTTAATCACATAACAAATATAGAGATTGAGTTCCTTACTCAATCAAAATTATTAAATCAATCAATGTAGTCATAAATTGACTTTAACATTTCATGCTTGCAACATATATAACATAGCATACTCTTTACAATATAATTTAAAACAGTTCATAATATCATCAAGTTCACATAGAAAATAGGAACCGAAAGACTTGCCTGGCTCGTAGATTACCAAATAACAAAAAATAGCTTAATATAATCTGCTTCATGATCCTACATAACGTATTACCATACACATCAATTATTAGTCACCTATCAACGCTTATCAAACGTTTAAGTAAATACTACTTTATACTTTCTAATTCTCTTCTACTCGTTTGACACTCGTTGTCAAACCATATATATAATTAACAATATCAGTTAATTATCACATAGCTAATCCTCATCGTTAGTTATCCATTTTAGGTTAACTCATTCCTCTTTAACTAATAAGTTAATAATTAATTACTACATAATTAATCACATCATATAATCATATTATATTTCACATGATTAATTAATTAATAATTACATACTCATTTTAAATTATAATTAAAAAAATTATAATTTAAACATCCACTTTAATCTAACTATAATCAAACAATCATAATTTATAATGAATCAACTACATTATGCATTAAATCACAACTGAAACATATTGAAATTAAACCATTACTTAGATTATAAATACTCAATTTCTATTCATGCCCTCATTAAATTATAATTATATAAATTATAATTTAAATTACACTTTTACCTTGATTATAATTATTCCAAATTATAATAACATATTAAGTTATAATTAAACAAATTATACTTCAAGTTAAACATTTACTTTGATTAAAATAATCAACTTAATTCATTATAATTTAACAATCATAATTTACATTAAACCTTTACTATAATTATAATTATTCAAATTATAATTATATATATCATATTAGCTAAATTATATTTAAACAATTATAATTTAATATTTACTATAAATAATTCAAATAATACTTTAAGGTTTTCCAAAACCTCTTTTCTTTTCCAGTTATGAAATTATCAAATTCATGATAACAATATGTTATTGCAACTTGGTACATGATCATTATCATAAAAACAAAATAATTTAGGTTTTAAAACTTGAACAAATAACTAGAGTTCTCTGCCTCTGTTCAGCCAGCGGCGCAGCGGCGCAGCCACAAGCCTTGGCACCGGCGCAGCTGCGCAGGTGTCAAAACCCAGAAAACCTAGCGGCGCAGCTGCGCTGCTTCTGCCCTTGTTGCCGGGAACGCAGATAGAAACAGTGCAGCAACGGCACTCTGGTTCACTGCTAACCCAAACAATTCAACAACGGCAATTACCAGTCACTCAAACAATGTAAGACATGCATACACAATACTACACATGTTATATAGATGCTACCAATCATAAAAATTGTCCAAGCAATGAAATCAAAGGTTTTAACGACCCGATTTTGACATTTTCATAGAAACTCATATATTTTCCAAAACCATTCACTGTAAAATAATTTCTTAAGAAATTCATGCATTTTCTTTCCATTATTCAAGATATCATCAAAAACAATTCTAACAAGCATATTAAAATATGCTAATTTCATCAATTTTACTCTAAAATGAACCAAAACATGAAAACTCCACATGAACACATATTCTCCATTTAAAACATGTTCTGACAAAACATTGATTTCTGAAAATCCTTATTTATGGCATACAATTCATATATAAACCATTATAAACACAATTTATATGTGTACATCATATATGTATAACTTTTATGCTAAATCATATACACAGAGAACCCATACTTATGAACAATCATAAGGAAAACATATAAAAACATAAGAAAATTAAGACATACCTTTTCTGCTTAGATGTTTGAAGAAGAAGATGATTATTCTCTTACGTTCTTCCTTTCTTTCCTTCTTTCCTTCTCTTCTTCTCTAATTCTTCTTTGCTCTTTCTTTTTCTCTCTAGCAAACTAACTTTGTTTTTCTAACTATTGTTTTAATATAACATAATATACATATAACATAATATACATATATTACATAATTATAATACATATAACTTCCACTACATAATGACATATATTAAATATAATAAATACCATTAATATATAAGTTACAATTAGAATTTAAAAAGCCATAAGGCTTGTTTAGCAAAACAAGTTATTTTTTTAAAAAAACAGATTTTTAGTAGTTAAGGCAATGTTTGGGTAAAATAATTTTAAAACAAAAGTAAAAGCCTTGTTCGGGAAAAATCATTTAAAAACTCTTTTTTTTATTTTAATAAATTTTTTTAACACATACTTTAATATTACACTTTAATTAATTAAATCTTAACATTCTAATTTAATTAATTAAAAGTCTAACATATAAAATTGTCACATAATTATAATTAATTGCTAATTATAATTGCATATAACACTCATCACATTACTCATCTAATTTAGTTATCTCAATTAAATTAGAACTATAACATAAAATCATTATACCAATTAAATTAAATACTAAATATTTATTTAATTAATATACTACACTTAATTACATTACTCCATAAAAATCACATAATTATTTATTTAATTTAATTAAAATATTTATTTACTCCAATAAATATTAAAATTAACATTTAAATTATCTTCACATAAATTCACATATTTCACCATATATGACACGTATTCACATACTCAAATTCAAAACATCAGATAATAAGAATTTTATTTATTAAATTCTCATTTATAAATTCTAAAAATCTGGGATGTCACATCCTTCCCTCCTTATAAGGATTCCGTCCTCGGAATCACTGAAACCCTACCTTACTCAGGTTTTCATCCAATTTCTTTAAAAATATTTATCGTTGAATAACTTTAACACCTTACATTAATATAGGTTTTATATTTCCTACTACATTCAGTTCTTCAACAAATTTTAGGTTTTATTTCATAACCCCAAATTAAACACAATTATGTTTCAAATATTATATATTCTCTAACTCGTTCATTTCCTTTCTAAGGATCATGACTACATACTTTACTCATCGAATTAATATATTTCGTACTTCACCATCTATAATTATTCGGGTTATCACATTCACCCATTCTTCTAAGAATTTCGTTCTCGAAATTTAAGTCTATCAATCTATATATATTCAAAATAGATTTTACGTTAATCTCTACTCACTGGATTAAGGCGTTCGACAACTACTTCTTTCAGAATAATAAGAATCTTCCACAATTACTCAATAATTGGGAAGCGATATAAATAATGCTGAGTGGTCGCAAGACCTTGAACTTATTTTTAGGTTTATTAGTGCTTCACCCCCGGTACTTCACACTATAAATACGCATCGGTACTCTAGGTGGCCAGCCTATCGTACCGCTACGTCGGGCCCAAACGTAGTACATCGTAACGACTCTATGCGTTACATTCGGAACTATAGTCTCCGATAACATGTCCTCCTTTTATAGGGTTGTTCACCTCAGCTTCTTAACATCTGAATCCGCACCAAAACAATTTGGGTTGGCATAGTTTGACCAAAAACGCTCGAATTTCATGAACATCTTTCAACATTTGTCTAGCTGAATCAAGTAGCATAGACTTCTAGCAAAAATTCGGACATCAATCGAAATACATATATATGTATATATATTTTTAACCAACTCAATATATATATATATATATATATATATATATATGTTTTATATAGCTTAAGGAAACTAAAAATAATAATAAATCTTTTCACAATATCCTGATACCGTATCGTATTACTGATACGTTGAGGATTTCGTCATTACATGACGTCGTCATACTACATCATACCATAGTGGACTGACGATCATACGATCACATCCAACACTATGTTTAACTGCATTGATAACTTCCTCGATTTTTATCTCTACACCATATCAAATGATGCATAGAACACATAAAATATATTTTAAAATTTTGAAATTATTTTTGTCTAGTTGAAGCAATTAGCATAGACATGTGAATAATAGCACTATTTTTAAAAAATTCATTGGTTCCATCATTTGATCCAATGCTTTTCAAGAAAACAGGAGTGCAACATCAGCACGAAGTCAATAAATTTCGAAAATCTAGCAAAGCTAAGAGATTTAGAATATAAAACTTTCTCTATCAATTAAAAATCTTTACTCCATCATTACTTAATCATTCTATTAACCTTAAATAACATCAATGCTTCCTACACCATAACTTTTCTATACCCAGTATAGTTCCTCAAACTTACCACACTTTGGAAGTTCAGGAACTTGCCACAATAATATGAGTTTAAGAACCTTGTTCTAGCAATACGTAGTCAAAGAACTGATCAGAGACTGTCCATATGCTTAGGGGTTCAAAACATACATACGATTATGAGTCACGATCTTACCATAAGTATGAGTTTTAAGAATCGCCTAACCTTAAGATCATCTAATGTAATCTTACTATCATCTAATCTAATCTCTATTGACTCTAACTATCAAATATAATATGAGAAAAGAATCACCTCTTTGTCATATATATATCAATAGCGCGACACCAACCTTCCAACGATTATCAATATGATAAGCCAAGTGTAAGCACAAAACCCTGCCCATACAAGATTTGTACAACTAAGCCACCACATGAGTCCTCAATTGAAATCCCACTTAACTCTATCTTCTTCTTAACTTCTCGCTCTATACTCGATACAGATTTCCTGTATCTCATCATTTATAACTCCTCGTGAGTTAATCTCGTACTATATCATAGTAAATTCTCGTTATAGCATCAAACTATAACTATTCAATCATTATAGACAATCTGTCTTTCAACTTCAAAAGATCACGTTGTGATCTTATTCTATAATCATCTCCCATATGATTCTCATTATCGTTTTGTTTTTAAAACTTCTTATCTCTACCTTTCATCATGTTATATCATGACCTCATTATGATTTAATCTCATAGACTTCGTCTATTCATCGTTATTCGTCATCTTTATTATTGGAGTTAGGTAACTCCTGATTCTCATCTTCATATCTCTTCAAGATTCTTCTTTGAATCTTCTTGTTTATTTAATAACTCTTCTTTTACAAATTTCTAATTCCATTCATATAGCTCAATATTTTATTCGAGTTTTATTCCTCTTTATTCTCACTTTTTTCTTATAACATTACTAGGACTTAACTCATCCTATACTTCTACGTATGTGAAAAGAATCACCTTTTCGTTATACGTAACTTAATTTCTCATTCTCTAAGGTCATAACCTAAGGTACTCTTACCTAAGGTATATAATCTATCAGCTTTGATACCAACTGTAACGACCCCAAAATTCATACAATATAATTCTCATCCTCGATCGTTAGCAATACATCTTTAATATAACTTTACATCATTATTCGATATTAAAATCACTAAAAATGAGGAATATTTAAAACTTTTTAAACTCTATCTTTATTGCCCTGAATCGCAACCTTTACATTACATCTATTCGATTCAAATCTATATCATGAATCTTTACAACAAAATGACTATACAAGTCTTATATCATAAAGCAATATCCACTATATATCGGATAGCTCAACTTTACAACTTACCAATTACGTTACAATCAAAACATCAAATACAATTTGATATTTAACATAAGTAATATTCTTGAACATTGATTCCTATAATTCACTTAACACGTATCTTTACCTTGCATCTTGGACCTGCAAAAATGGTTATTTGCAAGAGTGAGCTCGACAGCTCAGCAAGTTATAACAGTTTTCATGCATCACATAGCACATAATTAACATGCTCAACATTAAAGTAACATGTCATACATGCTTTAATTACATAACCAATATACAGATTGAGTTCCTTACTCAATTAACATTATTAAATCAATCAATGTAGTCATAAATTGACTTTAACATTTTATGCTTGCAACATATATAACATAGCATACTCTTTGCAATATAATTTAAAACAGTTCATAATATCATCAAGTTCACATAAAAAATAGGAACCGAAAGACTTACATGGCTTGTAGATTACCAAATACCGAAAAATAGCTTAATATAATCTGCTTCATGATCCTACATAACGTATTACCATACGCATCAATTATTAGTCACCTAGCAACGCTTATTAAACGTCTAAATAAATATTACTTTATACTTTCTAATTCTCTTTTACTCGTTTGACACTCGTTGTCAAACTATATATATAATTAACAATATCAGTTAATTATCACATAGCTAATCTTCATCGTTAGTTATCCATTTTAGGTTAACTCATTCCTCTTTAACTAATAAGTTAAAAATTAATTACCACATAATTAATCACATCACATAATTATATTATATTTCACATGATTAATCAATTAATAATTACATACTCATTTTAAATTATAATTAAATAAATTATAATTTAAACATCCACTTTAATCAAACTATAATTAAACAATCATAATTTATAATGAATCAACTACATCATGCATTAAATCATAATTGAAACATATTTAAATTAAACCATTACTTAGATTATAAATACTCAATTTCTATTCATGCCCTCATTAAATTATAATTATATAAATTATAATTTAAATTACACTTTTACCTTGATTATAATTATTCCAAATTATAATAACATATTAAGTTATAATTAAACAAATTATACTTCAAGTTAAATATTTACTTTGATTAAAACAATCAACTCAATTTATTATAATTTAACAATCATAATTTACATTAAACCTTTACTATAATTATAATTATATATATCATATTAGCTAAGTTATATTTAAACAATTATAATTTAATATTTATTATCAATAATTCAAATAATACTTTAAGATTTTCCAAAACCTCTTTTCTTTTCCAGTTATGAAATTGTCAAATTCATGATAACAATATGTTCTTGCAACTTGGTACATGATCATTATCATAAAAATAAAATAATTTAGGTTTTAAAACTTGAACAAATAACTAGAGTTCTCTGCCTCTGTTCAGCCAGCTGCGCAGCCACAAGCCTTGGCACCGGTGCAGCTACGAAGGTGTCAAAACCTTGAAAACCCAGCGGCGCATCTGCGCTGCTTCTGCCCTTGTTGCCGGGAACGCAGATAAAAACAGTGCAGCAACGGCACTCTGCTTCACTGCTAACCCAAACAATTCAACAACGGCAATTACCAATCACTGAAACAATGTAAGACATGTATACACAATACTACACATGTTATATAGATGCTACCAATCATAAAAATTGTTCAAGCAATGAAATCAAAGGTTTTAACAACCCAATTTTGACATTTTCATAGAAACTCATATATTTTTCAAAACCATTCACTATAAAACAATTTCTTAAGAAATTCATGCATTTTCTTTCCATGATTCAAGATATCATCAAAAACAATTCTAACAAGCATATTAACATATACTAGTTTCATCAATTTTACTCTAAAATTAACCAAAACATGAAAACTCCACATGAACACATATTCTCCATTTAAAACATGTTCTGACAAAACTTTGATTTCTGAAAATCCTTGTTTATGGCATACAATTCATATATAAACCATTATAAACACAATTTATATATGTACATCATATTGTATAACTTTCATGCTAAATCATATACACAGAGAACCCATACTTATGAACAATCATAAGGAAAACATATAAAAACATAAGGGAATTAAGACATACCCTTTCTGCTTAGATGTTTGAAGAAGAAGATGATTATTCTCTTACGTTCTTCCTTTCTTTCCTTCTCTTCTTCTCTAATTCTTCTCTGCTCTTTCTTTTTCTCTCTAGCAAACTAACTTTGTTTTTCTAACTCTTGTTTTAATCTAATGTAATATACATATAATATAATATACATATATTACATAATTATAATACATATAACTTCCACTACATAATAGCATATATTAAATATAATAAACACCATTAATATATAAGTTACAATTAGAATTTAAAAAGCCATAAAGCTTGTTTGGCAAAACAAGTTATTTTTTTAAAAAAACAGATTTTTAGTAGTTAAGGCCATGTTTGGGTAAAACAATTTTAAAACAAAAGTAAGGGCCTTGTTTGGGAAAAATTATTTAAAAACTCTTTTCTTTATTTTAATAAATTATTTTAACACATACTTTAATGTTACACTTTAATTAATTAAATCTTAACATTCTAATTTAATTAATTAAAAGTCTAACAAATAAAATTGTCACATAATTATAATTAATTGCTAATTATAATTGCATGTAACACTCATCACATTACTCATCTAATTTAATTATCTCAATTAAATTAGAACTATATCATAAAATTATTATACCAATTAAATTAAATACTAAATATTCATTTAATTAATATACTACACTTAATTATATTATTCCATAATAATCACATAATTATTTATTTAATTCAATTAAAATATTTATTTACTCCAATAAATATTAAAATTAACATTTAAATTATCTTCACATAAATTCACATATTTCACCATATATTACACGTATTCACATACTCAAACTCAAAACATCAGATAATAAGAATTTTATTTATTAAATTCTCATTTATAAATTCTAAAAATCTGGGATGTCACATCCTGGATGTCCTACTTCAGCTTCGCTAGCTCAGCTCGAGCCGCGTCTCTATCATTCTCCAAGTGTATTAGGTTCCACTGTGCTTCTCCTAGGTCACTAGCCATATCGTCGATAGTCTCAGCTCGCTGCTGGATGGTTTCCTCGAGCTCTCCGACTCATCCATGAAGCTCCACGCTGCTGTAGTAGACTGCCTCGTACATCTCAGCACTAGTAGAGTGAGGTGGGAATTCCTCTTCAGGATCCTCTTCCTCCTCCTCCTCCTCTTCAGACTCGTCCTCGTCCTCTTCTTCTGGAATAAGTGTTAGCTCACGCTCCCGACCAGCTACGGTGATCACTGGGGATGGCTCTCTCCTAACTAGCTGCTCCCAGACAATATGTATGTCACGGGGCTCCTCCACCTCTTCCTCCTCCTCCTTCTCTTCAGACTCGTCCTCGTCCTCTTCTTCTGGAATAAGTGTCAGCTCACGCTCCCGACCAGCTACGGTGATCACTGGGAATGACTCTCTCTTAACCAGCTGCTCCCAGACAATATGTATGTCACGGGGCTCCTCCTCTCTAGGCACCTGAGGTACATCTTCTCTAGCCCGACTAGATTCTCCAACGTTCGACATCCTGACAAAAGAATTTTAAAGTTCATTATTACGTGACATCGAATCGACACTCTTCGAATACTAAAACGTAAACACATAGGCACATAAGGTAGTTTATTATCTTTACCTAGCATTACTATCTTTTCGATCTTACCATAAGGCTACTACTTAAGGTTTTTCCCCACCTAAGATTTTATAACCTACAGCTTTGATACCAACCTGTGGCACCCCCAAATTCGGGAACTTTGTTTTCACATGATTTGGTGTTCACTTTCTAACTATAACAAATATATACCCAATATATCTCAAAATAAATTACAATCTTTATATAAAATCTCTCTTAAAATAAGGGTTACAACCTTAAAAAAAAACAATCCTAGGGTTACTCTAACCTTGACATAAACAATAAAGTGCGGAATAAAAACATGACATAAAAGTCTTATTACAATCATTTCAAAATAATTAAACAAGTCTTCACTTGTTCATCTTTCCCTTGCCTTTACTCGTAGACGGGGCATCAACGTTATCAACCTTAACTGCAATTGTTATTTAATGCAAGAGTGAGCAAACAACAGCTCATTGGAGTTTAACAATAATAAATACATGAAAGGATATCTTTAAAAAGATCTGAATAACTTAGCTTACTTCAACAATAAGGAATTGAATAATAATTCTCTATCAACATTAAAATTCGAATATATAATTTATCTGAAGGGTCATAAGACCTTTGAACTCTTGTCCTAGGTTATAAATATTTCTATTTAAATCCTTTAACAGTCAATAAGACTATGACTCTTAACTCGTACTTAGGGGGATCACGCCTTTGTACCTATGTATTGTGCACAAACATCTTAACGCTATGCGTAGTAACCTCCCCTAATAATTAGGGTTGTTCAACTCAGTAATTTGAATTCAAGTCCTGCACCAAAGAAAGTTTGGTTTGGATAAGCTTACAAGGGTAATTTAGAATTCACGTTCATCAACTAAGGATTAGTTGAATCGACTTCAATAATTCATAAATAAAAGAATTATGAATTAACATATGCTTTAGAAGTAAACTTAAAGCATTTAAAATAATAAACTGGATCTTACTTGAACAATAAGTCAAGATCTCTTCGGTTAAGTAAATAATTGTCCAGTACAGAAATGAAAAGGACATTCTCAACAATGAATATATGAACTCAAAGAACTTGCGTAGAAATAGCGAGTTTAGGATTTAGAAGACTTGCCTTATGCGCAAGCTACTTAACTCAACCACGTACTTAAACACTTCCTATACACATTAAATTATAATAATCTAAATCAGTTAACACATAATTAATTCACATAAGTGGTTGACCCTCATGGTTAACTCACTCTAATTAAATAAATATTAATAATCAACTATCACATAGTTAATTACATCACACACATGCTCACATAATTAAATTAATTATGTATTTAGTTAAATTATAATTAAACAATTATAATTCAAACATTTAATCAAATTATAATTACTTAAATTATAATTACCTTTTAAATTATAAATAAATTATAATTTATAATCAATTAAACTATATCATGCATTATAATTACACAAATTATAATTAATCAGGCAATTATCAATTTATAATCCATAATTAAACATGCATTTATTAAATTATAATTACATAAATTATAATTTAAATTAACATCTAATTGATTAGAATAAATCAACTACTACTCATCATAATTTAACAAAATTATACTTTAAATTAAACACTTACTCTTAATTATAATTAAGTAACTCATTTTACTATTAAACAATTATAATTTAATTAAGGTTTTCAAAACTCTTTTCTCTAATTATGAAATTGTCCAACTCATACTAGCAACATGTTATAGCCACTGAATTCATGCTCATTATCATAACCAATTAACATAAGCTATCAAATAAAACTTCACAAACAAACGAAACTTACTGCCTCTGCACAGCCAGCGGCGTAGCTGCGCAGCCCAAGGCTTTGCCATCGGCGCAGCTGCGTAGGTGCTCAACCTGGGAAAGGCAGCCGGCGTAGCTGCGCTGCTTTTGGCTATGCTACCGGCGCAGCTGCGCAGGTACGCAGACAGAAACAGGCAGTGCAGCCTCCCTACTTCACCGATCAAACACAAACAAGACAAAAATCGATAATTACAAGCTACTGGAACAGCGTATAGCACATGCTTGAAACAATACACACCTATAACATGTTTTCAAACACAAAAACCATTTAAACAACAATAATCAAAAGTTTTAGAAATCAAATTTGATATTTTCATAAAACTCATACTTTTCATAAAATAATTCACTGTAACAAAATTTCTCCACCAATTCAACTTGTAATACATGCATTATTCTTATGATTCAAGGTAGTATCATAGACAATTCTAAACAACATACTAACATATACCAATTTCTCAATGTAAAATCATCCATAATATATAAACTCATGTAAACGAAACTTTTTCCATGAAAACTCGTTTTTACCACAATTTAATTTTTAAAACTTGTACATGGCATATAATTCAACTATGAACAACATAGTAATACAATTTCTACATATGTAATCATATTTACATTACTTCCATGAACTATCATATTCACAGAGAAGTCAAAATACGAATAAACTTAACAAAGTCTTAAAACTATAAAATACCTTTTTGCTTAATAGAAGTGAAGAAGATGATGATGCTTGCTTGATTCACACAAGTTTTCCCTTCTTTCTCCTCTTCTTCTCTTCTGTGTTCTTCCTTTCTTTCTCTGTTCTTTTTCTCTCTTTGTTCTTTAGCTAAACTTAGGATATAATAAACTAATGTAGTTTTTCCTTACGTAGTATATAGATATATAACTGATGTATCAATAATATACGTATTAACTAATACTTAATAACTTAATTAAATTAACAGTTATAAAATTTGAATTTGAATAGCCATAAGGCCATGTTTGGCAAACCCTTTATTTAAAAATAGATTATTAGCTAAGGCCTTGTTTGGAAAATAGATTTAAAAATAAATGCAAGGCCCTTGTTTGTTTAAAATCATTTAAAATCCTTTTTCTTTTATTTTAACAAATTATTTTAACACATACTTTAATGTCATGTTTTAATCAATTAAATATTAATCAACTAATTTAATCAATTAAAATCTAACATCAATTAATCACATAAAATTTTACCACATAATTATAATTACTCGCTAATTATAATCCATGTTACACTTAACACATAATTCATCTAATTTAATTCTCTCAATTAAATCAAAACTATATTATAAAATTAATATACATCAACTAGATAAATATTAAACATTCATTTAATTAATATATAACACTTAATTAAATCACTCCATAAATCACATAATTTATTTATTTAACTCAATAAATAATTCACATAAAATATTTATTTAACTCAATAAATATTTAAAATTATTATATAAAATCACAATCGTTACAATTGCCTAGCTAGTCATATGCATTGTAAACTAGTTGAGTATGAATTAAGGCAAGTTTGAATGAGGTGAAACTTCATAACTTGAAATACATGACTAAGATAATCTGAGCATATGTAGTTGAGACATATGGACCTCATTGCATGCGTATATGAGTAAACGTGAGGAACATTGTAATCGAATACATTAAGCCTCGTTAATTAGAAATTGTTAAGACTATATGGAAAACAGGCATAAGAATCAAACTTATCACAACATGTATGTTTTTGCATGTGTTATCATATATATATGTGGGTGTGCAAGCTAGGCCAGGCATTGTGTAGCTCAGCTCTGATCTGAACTGGGAGCAGTGCGGCCGCGCCACTCCCTAGTTCAAATCAGGCGCGATCGCGCCAATGTGCAGAATTGCCAGAGCTTGTTTAATTGCAATCTGAACTTGAGACATATTTATATGATTGTCCTAATCTGTAATACATGTCTAGAACGTTATTCAATGTAACAATGAGAATGTTATGATGGAACCATATTGAATTGATAAAGTGTTTGTAAACTTTCAAGTGTTAAGATAACGATTACGAACTATGTGATGTGATTTCTTAGTGTCTTATTAACGAATGTGTTTCTATGTGTACGTAAAGTACGTAATGACGTACGTATAGGATTATACGACTAAGTTAGAATCATATGTGAATATTTAACTTACATCTTGAGTTGGTGAAACGAATGTACACAACTAATGAATATCCTATATACGTAAATATAGGATTCAAAAAACGTTGATAAGCTATACCTTGGTAAACTACGCTTAAGGCAAGTATCCTAACTCTTGCATTACTTTATTCAACGGATATTGTAAGCAAATACTCGAACTCTATTCTTAATGAATATTTATTGAACTTGTGCTATTATTACCGTACAAGTAAGCTATTGGAATTGCGATTCATGTTTTATTACTTAAATACTTCGTGAATAAAGATACAATCGATTTATATTCTTCGAACTTTAAATCTTGAGTTTTGAACTTATAAATGTTCTTATATACCTTGAAAGAGCGGTCTATGCCATTTGATTCGGGTAGACCTATATTACAAATATGAAAAAGTGATCCAAACCAATTGATTGGTGCGAAATCTTGTATTTGACTGAGATGAACAACCCTTTTGAAGGGGAAACTATATATTGTCGGGAGATCGACGTGCGCACTTGAAGTATGATTGAACGATATGCATATCGTAGGGTACTTTAGGCTGATCACCTATTGTACTTGTTTTTATTGGATTATCAGTATATTTCTGTTAATTCTAGTAGAAGTTCATAGTCCTTAGTGACTGCTCAGTATTCAATTATCTTGAAATCTTGAATTAATTTAGCGTTGATATCTTTCTGTCCTTAGTGACTGTTATTGAGAACTGTTGATATTTCTTGCTATCCTTAAATTATCATATCCTGTTATACCCTTTGTGATTCGAAAACTATATTACTCACCCTTATTGCTATATACTTGCTGAGCAAACTTGTTGCTCATTCTTGCTTTCCCTAAAAATATTTCAGTTAAGGTAGAGCAGGGTGGACCTTCGGGCACCGACAAGGGCAAAGGCAAAGCTACGGAGTAGCTTTATTTTATGTAGAACTTTATGATGATTGTAATAAGACCTTATTATATTATTTATTAGTTAAGTTTATATATGCTTAAGAGATGTTTAAGCTATGTAATTGATGTTTAAGTTGCGAGACCTTGGGACATAAATGATTATATTAAATAAATGTAATCTATTCATAGTATTGTGTTATTCCGCTGTGCGGTATATTATTATTGTATTAGATTGTAGAACGTGAAAAATCGAATTCGAGACTCTATGGCGGTCCGAATTTGGGGGTGTCACACCTTTTCTGCCAAACCCCCATCTCTGCAACTCTCTCTCTCTCCAACACCAAGACAATGACATCCTCTCAGAACTCCAACGACTACTCCCCTACCTCCACAGAACCCATCAGTGATATCCCCCTCTTCACCATCCCAGTCCCACCTTTTACCACTATAGCCACATCCTCCACCTCTAGCACCCCTACCCTCAACGCGGTCACCACCGATTCCACCTCCTTGACGACCACCATCCAAGCCGCTACTCAAACTATGGAGCCAATTGAAACGGATTTCCAGAAGGCGCTGCGAGAATACTCTGATGCAACCCGATTCCCCCACGCCAATAACCAATCTCAAATCACGGGGGCAGATCTAACTATCATCCGAGAGCACTACCAGATCCCCGACACCCACCAACTGAAAGCCCCATCCGCCATCAACCACATGTATCACCGAACTGACGGCTGGACCGCCATGCCCCTGACGCTGTTAGAGAAAGGCATTCTACTGCCCCTTCAAGCCTTCATCCTGACCCTTCTAGGGTTCATCGACATCGGCTTCTCCTAGTTGGTGCCGAACTCCTATATCAACATTATTGCCTTAATCGCCTTCTGCCACGAGGCCGAAGTGGCTCCCTCCATAAATCCCTTTCTGTCCCCGTTCATGCTCCAAAATTCCCGTGAACCCAGCCTTCAAGGCCTTCAGCAAATAGCCAACAAAACCCAATGCCAAGATCGAGAAGTGTCCCCTGATGGATGCCCCTTCCAGCAACAAGGGATGGCCCAAAGACCGGTTCTTCGTTCGAAGACCAGAAACACATAAACTGCCGAACTGGGCTTCTTTGAAGCTACCGAACGCCCCTATCGGTGACACCAGCTCCTGAACGGGTGGTAAAAATGACCAAGCTCATCTAGAAACTACCGATGAAAGAATGGAGCTATGTCCTTCTAACCAAGCAGGCCTAGCTCTATGATCACAAACGTAAGTTGCTGAACTCTATCCTTAGCTACCAAATATTACTGTCATAACAACTGATTCATTCTTTCATTTTACTATTGCAATATCCCTCATCAAACCTACAACGATCAACCGAAGAGACCTGGAGGACTTCCTTTCGGGCAAACCATTCGAAAATGTAGCGCCCCCAAATCTGGGTCCCAAGAAACTCGGACCTGGTACGTTAATGATACATCATTTCTATAACTATTACGGAAGATATAAACATAAATTATTTATACAATAACTTTTACAACATAATTCACAAGGTCTGTAACCTTAACTTAATACCTGCATTCAATATCTTACACGACATACAATGTCATTTGTATCCTATACTATTACCATTTTAACCGTACAATAATCCAATCATGGAACTTGTCTTTGCCTTTACCTGCGTTCGAAGTTTTGTCTTAATCTGAAATGGTTATCATGATATAGCAAGGGAGAGCAATAATTTTGCCCAGCAAGTTTAAGTTTAGAAGAAGATATATCATGATTGAAAAGAATAATAAGCTTTCTAATTTTCAACAATATAATAATTGTGAAAGAATATAAATCAATTTTCATAACTGAATGACCGAGTCAATAATGATGAATAGCCAACAATAAACATGAACAAATTTAACTGGACCAAATGGTAATGAAGGTGATCAGCCTTTCATACCTGATGAACATATGCAACATGCACTAAATGCGAATCAATAATCAGAATAGATGTGAATAATCAATAATAATTATTCACGAATATGCTTTGAAAATATAACTCAATTTTGAGTTAAAGAAAATTTGCTCAATAAAAGAGTATAGGAACTTGTATGTATCGTCGATTATTGTTACGCAATCTAATTTAACCGCTTTATTGAAAAGACCTATCAGTTATAAGATATATTTTTCAATTAGTATAACACACTTATCTCATAGTAATATTACTTTAAAAGTAAACCATCTAACACTTAATCACATAGTCAAATATTAGATATCCTTAACACCATTCTTATTTACAAGTCTAAACCTAGCACACATCGAGTCTTTAATAGTATTCAATATAGTATACTGAGTGGCTTTCCACAAACAACTAACAAATTAGTTTTCGTCTCGTCTACATTATTTTCACAGTGAGTTAAATCGGTTACTAATTCGTAGATACCTTTCCCATATGAAGGAGTCGTTTAGCCCAGCTACTATATATCAACCATTAAAGGGTACGAGTGCACTGCCTTAGACTTATCATTTACTTTATTATACAACTTGTGAATTAACACTTAGTCTTTTATTTTATAAGTCCTTTATAATTTAGTAAGTCGAATACCTAATCCAGCAACCTGGATTCAGAATGAATTTCAATTTAGTAACAAATTTCCAATCCAGCAGACTGCATACAACTGACCTCCAATCCAGCAAGCCTGGATTCAACTGACATCCAATCTAGCAAGCCTGGATTAACAAAACATACTTATCCAGTAACCTGGATTCAACTAACATCCAATCCAGCATCCTGGATTATCCAAACAGACCATTCCAGCAACTTGATGGCTAATCCAGCAAACCAGATTGCAATTCAGCAACCTGATGGCCAATCCAGCAAGCTGGATTTCCCTTTTTTTTATTCTAATCATCTTATTATTTTTTTTATCTTTTGTCTATATATAAATATATGTATTTCATATACAAATTTTTTTTTCAGGAATTTTTCAATTTCCTTAAGTATTTTTCAAAAATTTATTTCTAGTTAATTCCTTAAGAAATTTGCTACATCACGCTTAACTCCAAAAATTCCCAACTCTTGGCAGGATCTTACACATGTTATCGTGAGCCTCTAGTTTAAATTTTGTGGCCATCGGAGTTATACAACTCCGGTTATAGAGATTGTTGTCGAAAAAACATAAATATTGAAATGGTCATAACTTCCTCAATTTAAGTTGAAATGAGCTCATTTTTGTACACAAGTTAGTTCATATCATATATTTTCATTTACCAAAATATTGGAATTTATTACACAAATTAAGTGGCCAAAACTGCCCTTCAAAAATCCGGACAGCCTACTTTTGTCGTTTTTCAGATTTTTCCTACTTTACTAAAAACTGTCCAGACGAAAATCTATAACTCATTTTTCAGTGATTCCACTTGAAAAAATTAGAAGACTTATAGATATAACTCCAAAAATTAACCACACTCAAAAATTAAAAATTTAATTGGAGATATGGTCGTTTGAATTTCATATTACGTTTTCTAAAAATCTGATTTTTCTAGTTTTTGTGATTTCTAAAAAATCTTCCATATCCTCACCTATTCATCAACATAATCCATCATTAAACAACATAATACCTATTAAGACCTCATATACTCATAGATCTATCATGATCCATGATATATTTCATCAAAACTTCAACAAACACAAACAAAATATAATTTAAACATTATTTTCATTTTCTTGCTTTTGATCTAACTTTTGATTATCAAAAGTAATAGATCTACATATAACACTCTTATTAACATGTATATCTAAGGTCTTAGAGTTTAAGATCTACATCTCATCACAAACAATTATACAAAAGGGAATAAACTAAGGTAGATTTTATACCTTTTGCTTGAGCTTCCCTGTTCTTCTTCCTTCCTCCCTCTTCTTTCTCTTCCATGAATGACCTTTCTCTCTCCTCTCCTCCCTCTTATGGGGCTGCCGACCATGCTTCTTTCTCTCTCTTTCTTTCTTTTATTTTGCTAGTAGAACTTGGAAGTGAGAGAGATGAAATGAAGTAAATGTTTGTTTGTTAAAGTGGGGAGAATTTTTAATGTTTAGTCAACTAATATACATATATCTTGTATATCTAATTAAATCTTCCAACACAATTTGTTCTCTCTCTTAATCACCGTAGCTTTGCATGCACTCTTGTATAAAATAAGTGGCCAACTTATTTAGTGACACCTTATGTAGTTGGTGAACCACTCAAGCAACAAAAATCATTACACCATGCTCCTCCTTTTCTTCTCTTTGTGTGGGCCGGCCATGTGGCCCTATTTCTCCCCCATTTTATTTCCTTGTTAATGCTTTATTTACTTACTTACATATCCACCAAGTCCCTTAACAAGTGGCTAAAGGTTGGGCTTCACATTAATTATTTTGGGCTTGCTAATAAAATAATTGGGCTATATAAATTAACATAGTCCACTAATTTTAATTCTATCCTAATCTAATCATTTAATCAGGATTTCCATTCACTCATTTGTACTTCAAATCATTACTCATGTACCTTTAATTTCTTAACCCAATTAGACTTGCTTTAATTAGGTTATAAAATTAATTAATTGAGATATAAAATAAATTTCTTAGGTTAGTATAAATGTTAAATACTAACATCCTTACATATTATAACCCTTAAGTTATTTAATTTTCATACCTAATATATATTATGTTATATTAGTTTCTTTTATATGCTTATTATATAATAAATAAATATAAGCAATCAAATAATATACATACTCATACCAAATAATTTAATACTTTGAGAAATGTACCACAAATCTCATACTATATTTATTCTTATCATTCCTCTTGCTAAAATATGTATATCACATCACTAAATATATATATGTACCTAAACATATACACATTTTAAGAATTCAAATCAAACTATATAGGTTCTTTAAATTTTTTAACTAAATCTTCAAATTCTCATCTAGGTTTTATTCTTTAACCTTTATTTTAATCATTTAAAATATTATAAATTTTTGGGTTGTCACATTCACCCCTTCTTCTAAGAATTTTATCCTCGAAATTATAGCCATCAAAACTAGGTTTTCAATTTAACCTTAATCCAATTATATCAGATTCTACCCGTACGCAACGAGTTCATACTATTTCATACCCATTATCACATACTACCTTCACATCACTCTAAAGAGTTAAAAATTTTTATATCATGCTGAGGTGTCATATAGACCATGAACACATAGTTTTAACGTTATTTATATCGCAAAACAGTAAATTACTAGGTATGTTTACAATCACAAAGAAAGTAAACTACCTCTGCTAGTACTTTAGGTTATCAACCTATCGTACACTTACGTCATGTACGATGTATCAATCATGTCTCACGAATATTTACGCTACAAATAGATTGGATTATATTATCTAATCGACATAGTTCACCTCAGTCTTATCATAGGATTCCGCACCAAAATAATTTGGTTCAGGATAAAAATATCAAAGAATACTTTGAATTTTCATAAACAATTGTCTAGCTGAATCAAATAGCTTTGACGTATACCAATAATTCAATTATTAATCAAAACATGTGTCTGTCCAAATTCAGTTGGTAATAATTTACCATTAAAATTTTGAAAATCATTTTATGACGTCATGATACAGACTGTATTTACAGTCCGTTTGAGAATTTCATCATTTTATGACTTTGTCATACTACATCGTACCACAGTGGGCTGACGATCCTTAGATCACATCCAATACTAGGTAATTCTGCATTGATAACTCCATCATTTTATCATCTCTGCACCAGGTTCAATGATGCATTAATGATATATAAAATATATTTTGACAAGTTTTAAATCATTTTCGTCTAGCCGAAACAATTAGCATAGACTTTTCTTTTAAACGGTTCAAAAACCTTTGAAAATCAGTTTTAGTGTTATCATACCTCAACAGGTAACGGTGTGTCAGGGTCCCGAAGTCCACACATATACACTTGTCACCATGTTTTGGAGGATAACAAAAATTCATTTTATTTTGAAAAGGCACATCTGTGCGAATTTAGCTTGATGTCAAAAATTTGAAGTCTGGCACAGCTAGAAGATTTGGAATACCTATGCTTCCACCATCAACATCAATTCTTTTAATGATCAATTGCTTAATAATTTTATCTATTAAAAATCCTCAATCCTTCATTCACAATTTTCCTATACCCCCTTAGAGTTCATCAAACATACCACATGTTATGAGTTCAGGAACTTACCACAATAATATGGGTTTAGGAACTTATCTTAGTCAGACCAAAGTCGTCCATTCGCTGAGGGGTTCCACCATACGATTATGAGTCACGAACTTACCATACGTATGAGTTTAAAGAACTCGCACCTAATCTTATATTCTCTACCTATCCGTTATACACATGAGCAAAGAATCACATTCTGATCATACATATAGCATATAGCGAATAGCGCGACACCAATATTTCAATGATTATCAATGTGATAAACTAAGTAGTCGTTAGACCAAGCACAAAATCCCCGCCCATACAAAGGTTTGTACAACTCAGCTATCACATGAGTCCTCAATTGAAATCCCACATAATCCTAGTTCTCTCTTTACTCGATACGAATTTCTTTTAATCTGTATATACAATTCATAACTCTTTCCTGAGTTTAACTCGTACTATTTCATAGTACCCTATTCGTATAGCAATTCTGATATAAAGTTTTTAATCATTTGATTGATCATCTGTCCTTTTATGACCTCATCAGATCACGTTGTGATCTCATATTATAATCGTATTATATTACGATTTTTTCCTATCTTATGATCGTTTTGTTTTACGATCTTCTTTTCCTTTATATTTTTAGTCTTTTAGACTCTATCTATTCATTATTACTGTTCATCTTTTTCATCAAAGTTAGGTAACTCTAGATCTTTATTACTTGTCATGATTCTTCTTTGAATCTTATTGACTTATTAATACCTTAAACTCTATTTGAGTTTATTCCTATTCCTCATCTCTGCAGTTATAGCCTAAGGTAACACTACCTAAGGTTTATAACCTACAGCTCTGATACCAACTGTAGCGCTCCCAAATTCGGGTCCCAAGAACCTCGAACCTGGTACGTTACGATACATCATTTCTATAACTATTGCGAAAGATATAAACATAAATTGTTTATACAATAACTTTTACAACATAATTCCCAAGGTCTGTAACCTTAACTTAATACCTGCATTCAATATCCTATACGACATACAATGTCATTTGTATCCTATACTATTACCATTTTAACTGTACAATAATCCAATCATGGAACTTATCTTTGCCTTTACCTGTGTCCGAAGTTTCGTCTTAATCTGAAATGGTTATCATGATATAGCAAGGATGAGCAAGAATTTTGCCCAGCAAGTTTAAGTTCGAAAGAAGATATATCATGATTGAAAAGAATAATAAGCTTTCTAATTTTCAACAATATAATAATTGTGAAAGAATATAAATCAATTTCCATAAGTGAATGACCGAGTCAATAATGATGAATAGCCAACAATAAACATGAACAAATTTAACTGGACCAAATGGTAAGGAAGGTGATCAGCCTTTCATACCTGATGAACATATGCAATATGCACTAAGTGCGAATCAATAATCAGAATAGCTGTGAATAATCAATAATAATTATTCACGAACATGCTTTGAAAATATAACTCAACTTTGAGTTAAAGAAAATTTGCTCAATAAAAGAGTATAGGAACTTGCCTGTATCGTCGATTATTGCTACGCAATCTAATTTAATCGCTTTATTGAAAAGACCTATCAGTTATAAGATATATCTTTCAATTAGTATAACACACTTATCTCATAGTACTATTACTTTAAAAGTAAACCATCTAACACTTAACCACATAGTCAAATATTAGATATCCTTAACACCATTCTTATTTACAAGTTTAAACCTAGCACACAGAGTCTTTAATAGTATTCAATATAGTATACTGAGTGGTTTCCCATAAATAACTAACAAATTAGTTTTCGTCTCGTCTACATTATTTTCACAGTGAGTTAAATCGGTTACTAATTCGTAGATACCTTTCTTATATGAAGGAGTCGTTTAGCTCAGCTACTATATATCAACCATTAAAGGGTACGAGTGCACTACCTTAGACTTATCATTTACTTTATTATACAACTTGTGAATTAACACTTAGTCTTTTATTTTATAAGTCCTTTATAATTTAGTAAGTCGAATACCTAATCCAGCAACCTGGATTCAGATTGAATTTCAATTTAGTAACTAATTTCCAATCTAGCAGATTGCATACAACTGACATCCAATCCAGGATTCAACTAACATCCAATCTAGCAAGCCTGGATTGACAAAACATACTTATCCAGTAACCTGGATTCAACTAACATCCAATCCAGCATCTTGGATTATCCAAACAGACTATTCCAGCAACATGATGGTCAATCCAGCAAAATAGATTGCAATCCAGCAACCTGATGGCCAATCCAGCAAGCTAGATTTTACTTTTTTTAATCTAATTATCTTATTTTTTTTTTTTTATCTTTTGTCCATATATAAATACATGTATTTCGTACACAAAAATAATTTTTCAAGAATTTTTTAATTTCTTTAAGTATTTTCCAAAAATTTATTTCTAGTTAATTTCTTAAGAAATTTGCTACATCACGCTTAACTCCAAAAATTCTCAACTCTTGACGGGATCTTACACATGTTATCATGAACCTCTAGTTTAAATTTCGTGGCTATCGGAGTTATACAACTCCGGTTATAGCGATTTTTGTCGAAAAAACATAAATATTGAAATGGTCATAACTTTCTCAATTTAAGTCAGAATGAGCTCATTTTTGGACACAAGCTAATTCATATCATATATTTTTATTTCCAAAATATTGGAATTTATTACACAAATTAAGTGGCCAAAACTGCCCTTCAAAAATCTGGACAGCCTACTTTTGTTGTGTTTCAAATTTTTCCTACTTTACTAAAAACTGTCCAGACGGAAATCTATTACTCCTTTTTAGTGATTACACTTGGAAAAGTTAGAAGACTTATAGATCTAACTCTAAAAATTAACCACACTCAAAAACTCAAAAACATAGGAGATATGGTCGTTTGAATTTCATCTTACGTTTTTTAAAAATCTGATTTTTCCAATTTTTGTGATTTCTAAGAAATCTTCCATATCCTCACCTATTCATCAACATAATCCATCATTAAACAACATAATACCTATTAAGATCTCATATACACATAGATCTATCTTGATCCATGATATATTTCATTAAAACTTCAACAAACACAAACAAAACATAATTTATGCTAAGAAAATTAAAGTTTTCTAATTTTTAAAACATAGTTTCTATTTTCTTGCTTTTGATCTAACTTTTGATCATCAAAAGTGATAGATCTACATATAACACTCTTATTAACATGTATATCTAAGGTTTTAGAGTTTTATATCTACATCTCATCACAAACAATTATACATAAGGGAATAAACTAAGGTAGATTTTATACCTTTTGCTTGAGCTTCCCTGTTCTTCTTCCTTCCTCCCTCTTCTTTCTCTTCCATGGATGAACTATCTCTCTCCTCTTCTCCCTCTTATGGGACTGCCGACCATGCTTCTTTCTTTCTCTTTCTTTATTTTGTTTTGCTAGTAGAACTTGGAAGTGAGAGAGATGCAATGAAGTAAATGTTTGTTTGTTAAAGTGGGGAGGATTTTTAATGTTTGGTCAACTAATATACATATATCTTGTATATCTAATAAAATCTTCCAACACAATTTGTTCTCTCCCTTAATCACCTTAACTTTGCTTGCATTCTTGTATAAAATAAGTGGCTAAGTTATTTAGTGACACCTCATGTAGTTGGTGAACCACTAAAGCAACAAAAATCATTACACCATGCTCCTCCTTTTCTTCTCTTTGCGTGGGCCGGCCATGTGGCCCTATTTCTCCCCCATTTTATTTCCTTTTTAATGCTTTATTTACTTACTTACATATCAACCAAGTCCCTTAACAAGTGGCTAAAGTTTGGGCTTCACATTAATTATTTTGGGCTTGCTAATAAAATAATTGGGCTATGTAAATTAACGTAGTCCACTAATTTTAATTCTATCCTAACCTAATCATTTAATTAGAATTTTCATTCACTCATTTGTACTTCAAATCATTACTCATGTACCTTTAATTTCTTAACCCAATTAGACTTGCTTTAATTAGGTTATAAAATTAATTAATTGAGATATAAAATAAATCTCTTAGGTTAGTATAAATTTTAATACTAACATCCTTACATATTATAACCCTTAAGTTATTTAATTTCCATACTTAATATATATTATGTTATATTAGTTTCTTTTATATGCTTATTATATAATAAACAAATATAAGCAATCAACTAATATACATACTCATACCAAATAATTTAATACTTTGAAAAATGTACCACAAATCTCATACTATATTTATTCTTATCATTCCTCTTGCTAAAATATGTATATTATATCACTAAATATATATATGTACCTAAACATACACACATTTTAAGAATTCAAATCAAACTATATGGGTTCTTTAAATTTTTTAACTAAATCTTCAAATTCTCATCTAGGTTTTATTTTTTAACCTTTATTTTAATCATTTAAAATCCTATAAATTTTCAGGTTGTCACATTCACCACTTCTTCCAAGAATTTTATCCTCGAAATTACAGCCTACTAATCCCTACTCCTTTAATTCATCAAAACTAGGTTTTCAATTTAACATTTATCCAATCATATTAGATTCTACCCGTACGCAACGAGTTTATACTATTTCATACCCATTATCACATACTACCTTCATATCACTCTAAAGAGTTAAAAAATTTTATATCACGCTGAGGGGTCTTATAGACCATGAACACATAATTTTAATGATATTTATATCGCAAAACAGTAAATTACTAGATATGTTTACAATCACAAAGAAAGGAAACTATCTCTGCTAGTACTTTAGGTTATCAACCTATTGTACGCTTTCGTCATGTACGACGTATCAATCATGTCTCGCGAATATTTACTCTACAAATAGATTGGATTATTTTATCCAATCGACATAGTTCACCTCAGTCTTATCATAGGATTTCGCACCAAAATAATTTGGTCCGCGATAAAAATATCAAAGAATACTTTGAATTTTTATAAATATTTGTCTAGCTGAATCAAATAGCTTTGACGTATACCAATACTTCGAATATTAATCAAAACATGTGTCTGTCCAAATTCAGTTGGCAATAATTTACCTTTAAAATTCTGAAAATCATTTTATGACGTCATGATACCGCACTGTATTTACAGTCCGCTTAAGGATTTCGTCATTTTATGACTTTGTCATACTACACCGTACCACAGTGGGCTGACGATCCTTAGATCACATCCAATACTAGGTAATTCTGCATTGATAACTCCATCATTTTATCATCTTTGCACCAGGTTCAATGATGCATTAATGATATATAAAATATATTTTGATAAATTTCAAATCATTTTCGTTTAGCCGAAATAATTAGCAAAGACTTTTCTTTTTAACGGTTCAAAAACCTTTGAAAATCAGTTTTAGTGTTATCATACCTCAACAGATAACGGTGTGTCAGGGTCCCGAAGTCCACACATACACACTTGTCACCATGTTTTGGAGGATAACAAAAATTCATTTTATTTCGAAAAGGCACATCTGTGCGAATTTAGCTTGATGTCAAAAATTTGAAGTCTAGCACAGCTAGAAGATTTGGAATACCTATGCTTCCACCATCAACATCAATTCTTCTAATGATCAATTGCTTAATAATTCTATCTATTAAAAATCCTCAATCCTTCATTCACAATTTTCCTATACCCCCTTATAGTTCATCAAACATACCACACGTTATGAGTTCAGGAACTTACCACAATAATATGGGTTTAGGAACTTATCCTAGTCAGACCAAAGTCGTCCATTCGCTGAGGGGTTCCACCATACGATTATGAGTCACGAACTTACCATACGTATGAGTTTAAAGAACTCGCACCTAATCTTATATTCTCTACCTATCCGTTATACACATGAGAAAAGAATCACCTTCTCATCATACATATAGCGAATAGCGCGACACCGATATTTCAATGATTATCAATGTGATAAACTAAGTAGTCGTTAGACCAAATACAAAATCCCCGCCCATACAAAGGTTTGTACAACTCAGCTATCACATGAGTCCTCAATTGAAATCCCACATAATTCTAGTTCCCTTTTTACTCGATACGAATTTTTTTAATTCGTATCTATAATTCACAACTCTTTCATGAGTTTAACTCGTACTATTTCATAGTACCCTATTTGTATAGCAATTCTGCTATAAAGTTTTCAATCATTTGATTGATCTTCTGTCCTTTTATAACCTCATCAGATCATGTTGTGATCTTATATTATAATAATATTATATTACGATTCTTTCTTATCTTATGATCGTTTTGTTTTACGATCTTCTTTCCCTTTATATTTTTTAGTCTTTTAGACTCTATCTATTCATTATTACTGTTCATCTTTATCATCAGAGTTAGGTAACTCTAGACCTTTATTACTTGTCATGATTCTTCTTTGAATCTTATTGACTTATTAATACCTTGCCGAAATTCATCTCTTAGAACTTAAACTCTATTTGAGTTTATTCCTATTCCTCATCTCTACGGTTATAGCCTAAGGTAACACTACCTACGGTTTATAGCCTTCAACTCTGATACTAACTGTAGCACCCCCAAATTCGGGACCCAAGCACCTCGGACCTGGTACGTTACGATACATCATTTCAATAACTATTGCGAAAGATATAAACATAAATTGTTTATATAATAACTTTTATAATATAATTCCCAAGGTCTGTAACCTTAACATAATACCTGCTGCTCAAGACAGACAGAAGAAGTATGCCGATCAACACCGACAGAACCGAGAATTTTTACCAATAAGCTTCGTTTTCCTGAAGGTATCTCCCTGGAATGGGAAGATTCGATTTGGCAATAAGGGGAAGTTGAGTCCCCGATTTTTTGGACCTTTTGAGATACTGCGAAAGGTGGGCGAAGTGGCTTACGAGGTTGCGTTGCCTCCGGAGCTAGACAATATAAACAATGTTTTTCATATTTCTGTGTTAAGACCGTACAAACACGACTACAAACATGTAATAGAATACGAGCCTTTACAATTCGATAAAGACTTAACATATGAAGAAGTGCCTGTTCAAATAGTTGATAGAAAAGAACAAGTGCTTAGAAATAAAATGATACCTTCTGTTAAGGTAATCTGGAGGAACCACAGTGCTGAAGAAGCCACGTGGAAACTCAAAAATATAATGAAGAAAACGTATCCCCAATTATTTGCATAGTTATTTGTGTAATCCCTTATATACCGATTCTGGGGACAAAATTCTTTTAAGGGAGTAAGAATGTAACATATGATATTTTTTTTAAAGTGTGATTCCGGGGACAGAATCCTTTCAAGGAGGAAAGATTGTAACGAATGAGATTTTATATATTACTTTTAAATATTTATTGAATTAAATAAATATTTAATTTAATTTATTTATTGAGTTAAATAAATAAATTATGTAATTGTTGTAGAGTAAGTTAATTAAGTGTTATATATTAATTAAATAAATAATTAATATTTAATTTAATTGATGTATATTGATTTTATGGTATAGTTCTAATTTAATTGAGATAATTAAATTAGATGAAATTTATGTGATGATTGTTACATGAGATTATAATTAGCGAGTAATTATAATTGTTATGTGGTATTTTTATGTGGTTAATTGATGTTAGCTTTTAATTAATTAAATTAGAATATTAAAGATTTAATTAATTAAAGTGTGACATTAAAATATGTGTTAAAGGATTTATTAAAATAAAGAAAAAAGTTTTAAAATTTGTTTTACCCAAACTAGGCCCTTACTTTTGTTTGAAAAGATTTTTTCCAAGCAGGGCCCTTGCACTTGTTTAAATCCATTTTTACCAAACAATGCCTTAGTACTAAAATCTGTTTTTATTTAAAAAGGGTTGCCAAACAAAGCCTTATGGCTTTTTAAATTCAAATCGTGTAACTCATGTAATAATTATAATTAGTATATTTATTATATGAGTTAATTACTTGTCAGTTATATGTATATATGATATATGTATAATATATGTATATCAATAGTTTTACGTTAGTTAGTGTTAGAACAAGAGTTAGTTAGAAGAACAAAACAGAGAAAGGATAGAGAGAAAGAGAGAAGAAGAAGAGAAAGAAAGGGAAGCTTGAGAAATCAAAGCAACTTCATCTTGTTCCTATCACTAAGCCAAAGGGTATAATCCTAACCTATAGTTTTAGAAGTTTTATTCTCATGTTCTTCGTACTTTAGTTCTTTGTAAAACATGTTTTCTTGTAATTTGTGTAATTATGATTTTTATAGGCTATGTATATGCTCATATATGAATTGTATGCCTAATTAATTGTTTAATTCATATGCATGTGATAAACATGAGGAATTCATGTTATTTAAAGAGTTACAGTGAAAGTATTTTGAAATTTTATATATATGTAAAGTTTTCTCTTAAAAATCAAAAAAAAAATTCATGTTTGATTGTTAATTGTTGTTTAAATTAATGGTAGATTATGTTAGTATATTTAGAAACGAATTGATTGTGCTCGAAATTATGTGATTTGGTTTAAAAATAAATTCACAGTGTTTAATTTTATCAAGAACACTAAAAATTTTTTTTCTCTAATTTTGACAAAATTAAGTGTTTTAGATCATGCGTTTTGATAATACATATGTTAGAATATGATTAGAATCATAAACTAATGTTTCTACAATAGTTTATGTGATTTATGGGTTCTGAATTCGGAACTTGATGTGGAGAAATAAGTCAAATTAACTTTTTCTCTGCAAAATTCGCGAACTGTTAGACTTGTCTGCGCTCCTAAGGCCATTTGGAGCGCGGTCGCGCTGGTCATGTCGATTGGGCAGAAAACTATTTTTAATTGTACAAAATTATAAGATTTAATATGTAATAAATTATAAAGCATGTTAATAAAATTAAAATGCTAAATGGACAGTAATGAATTATTTTTATAAAATATAAAATATAATTATAATTTGAATAATTATAATTAAAGAAAATGTGTGATTTAAATTGTAAATTGTTAATTATGATTTCATTAGTGCATGAATTAAAATTGATTAATTATAATCAAAGTAATTGTTTAATTTAAATTATAATTGGTTTAATTAGAATTTAATAAATGCATAAATTTAGTTTGATTAATTTTAATCAAAGTACATGTTTAATTAAAATTATAATTTATTTAATTATAATTTAATTATATAAAAGATAATTATAATTTGATAAATTATAATTAAAGTGAATGATTAATTTAAATTATAATTTGTTTAATTATAATTTAATTAATATTAGATGTAATTATAATTTAATTTAATTATAATTAAAATGAATTATTTAATATAAATTATAATTTATTGAAATTATAATTTAATTAATATGAGTATATAATTATTATTTGATTAATTATGTGAACATGTGATGCGATTAATTATGTGATAATTAATTATTAATTACTTAATAATTAAAGAGGAGTGAGGTAACCTAATGAGTTAACTAATTATGTGAATTAGTTACGTGATAACTAATTTATATTATTATTGTTAATTATATATATGTAAAAAATTTTAAGGAACGTTATAATAACTATAGCTTGCGCTCGAAGCAAGTTGTTCTATCCTTTCTTGATTTAGTTTATGCTAGTTATTGTATTCCCTATAATTTATATATTGAATAAATATTTTAGCAAAGTCCATTTATGAATTGATGTGACCTTGACTTAATTGTTCAAGTAAGGTCTATTAAGTCTTTCAAATGCTTTAAGTTATTTTTAAAGCATAAATTATTTCGTAATTCCTTATTGATGAATTATTCTAAATTATTGTAAGTCGATTCAACAACTCCTTAGTTGATGGTAGTTGAAACTCCAAATTTCCTTTTAAGCATATCTAAACCAAACTTTCTTTGGTGCGGACTCGTATCAAATACTGAGATGAACAACCCTATTTATTAACGACTGTTAAAGGTTTTAAATATAAATGTTTATAATCTAGGACAAAGTTCAAGGTCTTATGACCCTCAGATGATTTCAATATTCGAAATTTAAACTATTAATGAAATAGTTATATTTCAATTCTTTATTGTTGATGAAAGAAAAGTTCTTCAAATCTCTTGAAGTTATTTAGTTGATGTCGTTATTATTATAATTGATATTTCTAGTGAGCTTTCGTTTTCTCACTCTTGTAATTTAAATAACCATTGCAGCTAAAGTCGATAACGTTGATGTACCATTAACGAGTAAGGGAAAAGGCAAGATGAATAAGTGAAGACTTGTTTTATTTGATTATGAATTGTAATAAGACTTTATGTTATGATAATTGAATTCCGCATTTATTGTTTATGTTAAGGTTAGATAAAACCCGGGGATATTTTGAGAGAAGGTGTAATCCTTTGGATAATGAATATTTTAAGTATTTATAAAGGTTGTAATTTCTGTTTGAAATTCTTTATTATTGGGTAATAGTTGTATTTTATTTAAATAGTGAGCACCAAATCTTGTGGAAACGAAGTACCTGGATTTGGGGGTGTCACAGGTTGATATCAGAGCAGTAGGTTATGAACCTTAGGTGGGGGGAAAATCTTAGGTAGTAGCCTTATAGGAAGATCGAAAAGATAGATGATAGCTAAAGATAATAAAACTATCTTATGTGCTATGTGTATACTATTTGAAGAGTGACGACTCGATATTACGTAATAATTAAACTTTAAAATTCTTTTGTCAGGATGACGAACATTGGAGAGTCCAGTCAGGCTAGGGAGGAGTTACCTCAGATGCCGAGGGACGAGGAGCCCCGAGACATCCATGTTGTCTGGGAGCAGTTGTTTAGGAGAGAGCCGTCTCCATTGATCACCATAGCTGGTCAGGGATATGAGCTGACACCTATTATAGAGGAAGAGGACGAGGATGAGTCAGAGGAACCCGAAGAGGAATTCCCACCTCACTCTACTAGTGCTGAGATGTACGAGGCAATCTACGACCGTAACGTGGAGCTTTAGGAACTGGTGGACGAGAGTCGGACTACCATCCAGCAACGGGACGAGACCATTGAAGAGCTGGATAGTGAACTAGGAAACGCGAAGTAGGATCTAATCCACGCAGAGAGTGATAGAGACGATGCACGGGCTGAACTAGCGAAGCTGAAGAACGACATCTAAGAGGAGTCCGCAAAGCGCGCCAGAGCGGAGGAAACAAGCTTGAGGGCTATTTAACGAGCCGGTCGAGCTGAAGACGAGGCCCAAGTAAAGAGGGCCAAACTGAGAGAGACGGAATACGCTTTCCATACGGCTATAGATAGAGCACAAGATCGTGTCTTCTATTACCTAGCTCAGTTCCAAGGTTTACCATGGTACATGGTGGATCGCAGAACAGCATTCCTGGTAATGGAGGAGGAACGCAGAGAGGCTGTGCGACGTCTTAACATGCCTAGATAGAAGAGTCTATATTTATGTGTTTCTTTTTGTAATAAATAAATGTAAATCCCATAATTTGAGATAAGAATGGGATGAGTTAATAATGTTATCCTGTAACTTGTTCTAGTTCAGGAAAGATGATGTAAGTAGTAGAAATGCTATCTATTTGATGTTTTAAAACTACGTATGAATGAATAAAAGAAGTTTATTGACGTGCTATGTGTTCTACGTGAACTGAGTTATTTAACTGTTTAAGTATGAACTTGAGTACTTAAGAATTGAATATAGGATCTAATAATAATATTTTCTTAACAGAAAATGCCACCTAGAAGAAGACCTACACGTCAGAACCTCGAGGGGTCAACAAACAATAATAACAACAATAACGATGGGACGAATCCCAACTCGGTTTAGCAGTTGGTGAACCTGCTGACTGGAGCGCTTGCGAATCAACTCCAAGTGAAGGGCACGACTTTCAAAGAATTTAAGGCAGTAGGACCGCCTGAATTCAAGGGATCGGTAAACCTTATAGATGCCCAGACGTGGGTAATGGAAATGTAGAAGGCCTTCGACGTAGCTAGAGTCGGTGAAGACCAGAAGACAGCATACGCGACTTTTATGTTAAAGTCGGATGCTAGTTTCTGGTGGCAAGCCAACAAGACCAGAGAGGGTGAAGGAGTCAACCATGGGAACGTTTCAAGGAGATGTTCTTTGAAATGTACTTCCCTGTTAGTTCGCAGGACCAGATGGAGGTCCAGTTCCTAGAGCTTAAGCAAGGAGGGATGACGGTGTCGGAATACACCTCAAAATTTAATGAGCTGGCCAGGTTCACTACATACCAGGTCAGTACTGACGCTAGGAAGGCGAGGGGGTTTGAGCGGGGACTGAAACCCTGGCTCTACAGCAAGGTTTCCATGTTCCAGCTGAACACGTTCGCAGCTGTGCTGGAAAAGGCTATACTTGCTGAGGGAGGAAGCGACGCGGTGACCAAATTCAATCAGGATAAGAAGAAGAAGAATGAGACAGAAACCAAGGCTGGTGGTAGCGGGGCTACCAACCAGAAAAGGAAATGGAATGACAACACATCTGCTGGGAGTCAGCAGGGAAGTCTGCCGAAGAGGAAGTTCGAAGCCTGTGCTACATGCGGGAAGAATCACACTGGAGTGTGCATGAAGGGGAAGCGAGTGTGCTTCAACTGTGGTCAGGAAGGCCACATTGTGCTGAATTGCCTGAACCCGAAGAAGGGAGCTTGCTACACATGTGAAACCAAGGATCACATGGCCCGTAGTTGCCCCTATGAAGCTGACGGCAGGGTCAACAGGGAGCGGAGGGAATGGGAGCGACAGTACCGTGACTATCACTGCACCATTACAAGTTGTTCGACCCACTGCCCGGACATTCAATATGACGGTGCAGGATGCTATGCAATCAAAAGACGTGGTGGCAGGTATTGTTCCGGTCAATAGTATAAATGCATATGTATTATTTGATTCGGGTGCTACTTGTTCATTCATATATGATGATTTTCCTAAAACACTAGACTTACCTATAGAGGAGTTAGTTTACCCCTTGAATATAGAGATTGCGAATAGGGAAGTTATTCCTGTTAGGTTTGTACACAAGAACTGTAGATTGGACACCCTTAACTGTAGATTGGACATTAAGGGTCAGGAGCTGAGGGTAGATTTTATTCCGATAAAACTTGGGGAGTTTGATGTCATACTCGGTATGGACTGGTTGTCCAACCATGGGGCAATAATCGACTGTTAGAAGAAGTCGGTAAACCTTACGACTCCGTCAAAGTTGGTGTTCTATGGTAGCAAATCGCCTAGACAAGCGAGTTGTCTGACGGTTATGCAAGCCAAAAAACTTTTAACGCAAGGCTGTGTAGGATATCTAGCCTACATAGTAGATATGCGTAAGGAGAGCCTGAAGGTAGAAGAGATATCAATGGTTAAGGACTTTGTGGAAGTTTTTCCGAGCGAATTGCCAGGACTTCCGCCAGATAGGGAGATAGAGTTTCTGATCGACTTAGTGCCGGGAACTGCTCCAATTTTGAAAGCTCCGTACTGAATGGCTCTAGTTGAGATGAAGGAACTGATGGTTCAACTTCAAAAATTGTTGGACAAGAAGTATATTCAGCCGAGCGTTTCACCGTGGGGAGCGCCAGTATTATTCGTGAAGGAGAAGGATTGATCGATGCGGCTATGCATTGATTATAGGGAATTGAACAAAGTTACGATCAAGAATAGGTATCCTTTACCTAGGATCGATGACTTGTTCGATCAACTGAAGGGTGCTAGATACTTCTCGAAAATTAATTTAAGATTTTGGGTATCATCAGTTGAAGGTGAGAAGGGAAGATATACCGAAGACGGCTTTTAGAACTCGATATGGACATTACGAGTTCTTGGTGATGTTATTTGGTCTAACGAATGCCCTAGCTGCATTTATGGACTTAATGAATAGAGTGTTTAAGCCATTCCTAGATAAGTTCGTAGTGGTGTTCATAGATGACATCCTGGTTTATTCCAAAACCAAGGAGGAACACACTGAACACTTGAGGCTGACCTTAGAATCACTTAGACGAGAGAAGCTTTACGCGAAATTCTCGAAGTGTGAATTTTGGTTAGAACGTGTGCAATTTCTTGGCCACGTGATTGACAAAGATGAGATTTCGGTAGATCCGTAGAGGGATGAAGCCGTGATTAATTGGGAACAGCCGAAGACACCGTTTGAAGTGAGGAGTTTTATGGGATTGGTAGGTTATTACCGAAGATTTATTTAAGACTTTTCCAAGATCGCAACTCCGTTGACGAATTTGACTCGTAAGACAGTTAAATTTGTTTGGACAGAAAAGTGTGAGGAGAGTTTTCAGGAATTGAAGAAGAGGTTAAGTACTGCGTTTGTGTTGCCCTTACCGGATAGTACGGGAAATTTCGTGGTATATAGTGACGCTTCACATAAGGGATTAGGTTGCGTGCTGATGCAGAGCGGCAAGGTTATTGCCTACGCATCATGTCAGCTGAAGGATTACGAGAAAGGGTATCCGACCCATGTTTTAGAATTGGCGGTAGTAGTGTTTGCTCTGAAGATTTGGAGACACTACCTATATGGAGAAAAGTGTGAGATATACACAGATCATAAGAGTTTGAAGTACATCTTTACACAAAAGGATTTGAACATGCGCTAGAGAAGATGATTGGAACTGATCAAGGACTACGACTGCGAGATACTTTACCATCAGGGTAAAGCTAACGTCGTCGCCAACGCCTTGAGCAGAAAAGGTTGGGAGAAGCTAAATATATTAACTGATCAGGTCCAGTTAATAGAAGAGATGGCTAAGTTGTAACTTGAAGTGAAGTATCCGAAGGAATTGGATGAGAAGCTATTTCAAGTAACTACTGGTTCTACTCTGGTAGACAAAGTGAAAGAAGCACAATTTCACGATGAAGAATACGAGAAGATTCGGAAGAGAATAGCTAATAGTGAAGAGTTCAAGTTCAAGATCGATAACGAAGGACTGTTACGATTTGAAGAAAGAATATGGGTACCGCCAGTACCAGAAGTCAAAGAGGGGATTTTGAGCGAATCTCACAGTTCGAGATATTTAATTTACCCTGGGAGTACGACGATGTACCAGGATCTTAGGCATCACTTCTGGTGGCCAAACATGAAGAGGGACGTTGCTGAATGCATTGCAAAATGCTTAACGTGCCAGAAAGTTAAAGCAGAACACCAGAGACCAAATGGATTACTGCAACCGTTGGAAATTCTAGAATGGAAGTGGGAACACATCACGATGAATTTCGTGGTTGGTCTTCCAGCAACTTAGAAGGGATTTGATGCGATATGGGTGATAGTGAATCTACTGACGAAGTCAGCACATTTCCTACCGATCAAGATTAGATATAACTTGGACTAGTTAGCGAAGTTGTACATGAAGGAGATTATATCTCGACACAGTGTTCCGGTGTCGATTGTGTCCGACAGAGATTCGCATTTTATGTTGAATTTCTGGAAGCGTTTACAAGAATGTCTGGGAATGCAATTACGATTGAGTACAGCGTACCATCCTCAGACCGACGGCCGGAGCGAGAGAATGATTCAAACGCTAGAGGATATGCTGAGAGCTTGCATTATGGACGTCAAAGGATGTTGGGATGATCATTTGCCGTTGGTGGAGTTCACCTATAACAATAGCTACCACGCGAGTATCGGCATGCCGCCTTTCGAAGCATTGTATGGCAGAAAATACAGAACCCCGTTATGCTGGGATGAAGTCGGTGAACGTCAATTGTTGGGACAGGAACTATTACATCAAAACGCCGAAATCGTGAAGCTGATTAGAACGAGACTGATTGCTGCTCAAGACAGACAGAAGAAGTATGCCGATCAACACCGACAGAACCGAGAATTTTTACTAGGAAGCTTCGTTTTCTTAAATGTATCCCTTTGGAATGGGAAGATTCGATTTGGCAAGAAGGGGAAGCTGAGTCCCCGATTTATTGGACCTTTTGAGATACTGCGAAAGGTTGGCGAAGTGGCTTACGAGGTTGCGTTGCCTCCGGAGCTAGACAATATACACAATGTTTTTCATATTTCTGTGTTAAGACCGTACAAACACGACTACAAACATGTAATAGAATACGAGCCTTTACAATTCGATAAAGACTTAACATATGAAGAAGTGCCTGTTCAAATAGTTGATAGAAAAGAACAAGTGCTTAGAAATAAAATGATATCTTCTGTTAAGGTAATCTGGAGGAACCACAGTGCTGAAGAAGCCACGTGGAAACTCAAAAATGTAATGAAGAAAACGTATCCCCAATTATTTGCATAGTTATTTGTGTAACCCCTTATATACCGATTCTGGAGACAAAATCTTTTTAAGAGGGGAAGAATGTAACAGATGATATTTTTTTTAAAGTGTGATTCCGGGAACAAAATCCTTTCAAGGAGGGAAGATTGTAACGAATGAGATTTTATATATTACTTTTAAATATTTATTGAATTAAATAAAAATTTAATTTAATTTATTTATTGAGTTAAATAAATAAATTATGTGATTGTTGTAGAGTAAGTTAATTAAGTGTTATATATTAATTAAATAAATAATTAATATTTAATTTAATTGATGTATATTGATTTTATGGTATAGTTCTAATTTAATTGAGATAATTAAATTAGATAAAATTTATGTGATAATTGTTACATGAGATTATAATTAGCGAGTAATTATAATTGTTATGTGGTATTTTTATGTGGTTAATTGATGTTAGCTTTTAATTAATTAAATTAGAATGTTAAATATTTAATTAATTAAAGTGTGACATTAAAATATGTGTTAAAGGATTTATTAAAATAAAGAAAAGAGTTTTAAAATTTGTTTTACCCAAACTAGGCCCTTACTTTTGTTTTAAAAGGTTTTTGCCAAACAAGGCCCTTGCTCTTGTTTAAATCCATTTTTACCAAACAATGCCTTAGTACTAAAATCTGTTTTTATTTAAAAAGGGTTGCCAAACAAAGCCTTATGGCTTTTTAAATTTAAATTGTGTAACTCATGTAATAATTATAATTAATATATTTATTATATGGGTTAATTACTTGTCAGTTATATGTATATATGATATATGTATAATATATGTATATCAATAATTTTACGTTAATTAGTGTTAGAACAAAAGTTAGTTAGAAGAACAAAACAGAGAATGGATAGAGAGAAAGAGAGAAGAAGAAGAGAAAGAAAGGGAAGCTTGAGAAATCAGAGCAACTTCATCTTATTCCTATCACTAAGCCAAAGGGTATAATCCTAACCTATAATTTTAGAAGTTTTATTCTCATATTCTTCGTACTTTAGTTCTTTGTAAAACATGTTTTCTTGTAATTTGTGTAATTATGATTTTTATAGGCTATGTATATGCTCATATATGAATTGTATGCCTAATTAATTATTTAATTCATATACATGTGATAAACATGGGGAATTCATGTTCTTCAAAGACTTATAGTGAAAGTATTTTGAAATTTTATATATATGTAAAGTTTTCTCTTAAAAATCAAAAAAAAAAATTCTTGTTTGATTGTTAATTGTTGTTTAAATTAATGGTAGATTATGTTAGTATGTTTAGAAACGAATTGATTGTGCTCGGAATTATGTGAATTGGTTTAAAAATAAATTCACAGTGTTCAATTTTATCAAGAACACTAAAAAATAATTTTTCTCCAATTTTTACAAAATTAAGTGTTTTAGATTATGTGTTTTGATAATACATATGTTAGAATATGATTAGAATCATAAACTAATGTTTCTACAATAGTTTATGTGATTTATTAGTTCTGAATTCGGAACTTGATGTGGAAAAATAAGTCAAATTAGCTTTTTCTCTGCAAAATTCGCGAACTGTTAGACTTGTCTGCGCTCCCAAGGCCATTTGGAGCGCGGTCGCGCTGGTCATGTAGATTGGGCTGAAAACTATTTTTAATTGTACAAAATTATAAGATTTAATATGTAATAAATTATAAAGCATGTTAATAAAATTAAAATGGTAAATGAACAGTAATGAATTATTTTTATAAAATATAAAATATAATTATAATTTGAATAATTATAATTAAAGAAAATGTGTGATTTAAATTGTAAATTGTTAATTATGATTTCATTAGTGCATGAATTAAAATTGATTAATTATAATCAAAGTAATTGTTTAATTTAAATTATAATTGATTTAATTAGAATTTAATAAATGCATAAATTTAGTTTGATTAATTTTAATCAAAGTACATGTTTAATTAAAATTATAATTTATTTAATTATAATTTAATTTATATAAAAGATAATTATAATTTGATAAATTATAATTAAAGTGAATGATTAATTTAAATTATAATTTGTTTAATTATAATTTAATTAATATAAGATGTAATTATAATTTAATTTAATTATAATTAAAATGAATTATTTAATTTAAATTATAATTTGTTGAAATTATAATTTAATTAATATGAGTATATAATTATTATTTGATTAATTATGTGAACATGTGATGCGATTAATTATGTGATAATAAATTATTAATTACTTAATAATTAAAGAGGAGTGAGGTAACCTAATGAGTTAACTAATTATGTGAATTAGTTACGTGATAACTAATTTATATTATTATTGTTAATTATATATATGTAAAAATTTTTAAGGAACGTTATAATAACTATAGCTTGCGCTCGAGGCAAGTTGTTCTATCCTTTCTTGATTTCGTTTATGCCAGTTATTGTATTCCCTATAATTTATATATTGAATAAATATTTTAGCAAAGTCCATTTATGAATTGATGTGACCTTGACTTAATTGTTCAAGTAAGGTCTATTAAGTCTTTCAAATGCTTTAAGTTATTTTTAAAGCATAAATTATATCGTAATTCCTTATTGATGAATTATTCTAAATTATTGTAAGTCGATTCAACTACTCCTTAGTTGATGGTAGTTGAAACTCCAAATTTCCTTTTAAGCTTATCTAAACCAAACTTTCTTTGGTGCGGACTCGTATCAAATACTGAGATGAACAACCCTATTTATTAACGACTGTTAAAGGTTTTAAATATAAATGTTTATAATCTAGGACAAAGTTCAAGGTCTTATGACCCTCAGATGATTTCAATATTCGAAATTTAAACTATTAATGAAATAGTTATATTTCAATTCTTTATTGTTGATGAAAGAAAAGTTCTTCAAATCTCTTGAAGTTATTTAGTTGATGTCGTTATTATTATAATTGATATTTCTAGTGAGCTTTCGTTTGCTCACTCTTGTAATTTAAATAACCATTGCAGCTAAAGTCGAGAACGTTGATGTACCATCAACGAGTAAGGGAAAAGGCAAGATGAACAAGTGAAGACTTGTTTTATTTGATTATAAATTGTAATAAGACTTTATGTTATGATAATTGAATTCCGCATTTATTGTTTATGTTAAGGTTAGATAAAACCCTGGGATATTTTGAGAGAAGTTGTAATCCTTTGGATAATGAATATTTTAAGTATTTATAAAGGTTGTAATTTCTGTTTGAAATTCTTTATTATTGGGTAATAGTTGTATTTTATTTAAATAGTGAGCACCAAATCTTGTGGAAATGAAGTACCTGGATTTGGGGGTGTCATAGGTTGATATCAGAGCAGTAGGTTATGAACCTTAGGTGGGGGGAAAATCTTAGGTAGTAGCCTTATAGGAAGATCGAAAAGATAGATGATAGCTAAAGATAATAAAACTATCTTATGTGCTATGTGTTTACTATTTGAAGAGTGACGACTCGATATTACGTAATAATTAAACTTTAAAATTCTTTTGTCAGGATGACGAACGTTGGAGAGTCCAGTCAGGCTAGGGAGGAGTTACCTCAGATGCCGAGGGACGAGGAGCCCCGAGACATCCATGTTGTCTGGGAGCAGTTGTGTAGGAGAGAGCTGTCTCCATTGATCACCATAGCTGGTCAGGGATATGAGCTGACACCTATTCTAGAGGAAGAGGACGAGGATGAGTCAGAGGAGGAAGAGGAACCCGAAGAGGAATTCCCACCTCACTCTACTAGTGCTGAGATGTACGAGGCAATCTACGACCGTAACGTGGAGCTTTAGAAACTGGTGGACGAGAGTCGGACTACCATCCAACAGCGGGACGAGACCATTGAAGAGCTGGATAGTGAACTAGGAAACGCGAAGTAGGATCTAATCCACGCAGAGAGTGATAGAGACGATGCACGGGCTGAACTAGCGAAGCTGAAGAACGACATCTAAGAGGAGTCCGCAAAGTGCGCCAGAGCGGAGGAAACAAGCTTATGGGCTATTTAACGAGCCGGTCGAGCTGAAGACGAGGCTCAAGTAAAGAGGGCCAAACAGAGAGAGACGGAATACGCTTTCCATACGGCTATAGATAGAGCACAAGATCGTGTCTTCTATTACCCAGCTCAGTTCCAAGGTTTACCATGGTACATGGTGGATCGCAGAACAGCATTCCTGGTAATGGAGGAGGAACGCAGAGAGGCTGTGCGACGTCTTAACATGCCTAGATAGAAGAGTCTATATTTATGTGTTTCTTTTTGTAATAAATAAATGTAAATCCCATAATTTGAGATAAGAATGGGATGAGTTAATAATGTAATCCTGTAACTTGTTCTAGTTCAGGAAAGATGATGTAAATAGCAGAAATGCTATCTATTTGATGTTTTAAAACTACGTATGAATGAATAAAAGAAGTTTATTGACGTGCTATGTGTTCTACGTGAACTGAGTTATTTAACTGTTTAAGTATGAACTTGAGTACTTAAGAATTGAATATAGGATCTAATAATAATATTTTCTTAACAGAAAATGCCTCCTAGAAGAAGACCTACACGTCAGAACCTCGAAGGGTCAAAAAACAATAATAACAACAATAACGATGGGACGAATCCCAACTCGGTTTAGCAGTTGGTGAACCTGCTGACTGGAGCGCTTGAGAATCAGCTCCAAGTGAAGGGCACGACTTTCAAAGAATTTAAGGCAGTAGGACCGCCTGAATTCAAGGGATCGGTAAACCTTATAGATGCCCAGACGTGGGTAATGGAAATGTAGAAGGCCTTCGACGTAGCTAGAGTCGGTGAAGACCAGAAGACAGCATACGCGACTTTTATGTTAAAGTCGGATGCTAGTTTCTGGTGGCAAGCCAACAAGACCAGAGAGGGTGAAGGAGTCAACCATGGGAACGTTTCAAGGAGATGTTCTTTGAAATGTACTTCCCTGTTAGTTCGCAGGACCAGATGGAGGTCCAGTTCCTAGAGCTTAAGCAAGGAGGGATGACGGTGTCGGAATACACCTCAAAATTTAAGGAGCTGGCCAGGTTCACTACATACCAGGTCAGTACTGACGCTAGGAAGGCGAGGGGGTTTGAGCGGGGACTGAAACCCTGGCTCTACAGCAAGGTTTCCATGTTCCAGCTGAACACGTTCGCAGCTGTGCTGGAAAAGGCTATACTTGCTGAGGGAGGAAGCGACGCGGTGACCAAATTCAATCAGGATAAGAAGAAGAAGAATGAGACAGAAACCAAGGCTGGTGGTAGCGGGGCTACCAACCAGAAAAGGAAATGGAATGACAACACATCTGCTGGGAGTCAGCAGGGAAGTCTGCCGAAGAGGAAGTTCGAAGCCTGTGCTACATGCGGGAAGAATCACACTGGAGTGTGCATGAAGGGGAAGCGAGTGTGCTTCAACTGTGGTCAGGAAGGCCACATTGTGCTGAATTGCCTGAACCCGAAGAAGGGAGCTTGCTACACATGTGAAACCAAGGATCACATGGCCCGTAGTTGCCCCTATGAAGCTGACGGCAGGGTCAACAGGGAGCGGAGGGAATGGGAGCGACAGTACCGTGACTATCACTGCACCATTACAAGTTGTTCGACCCACTGCCCGGACATTCAATATGACGGTGCAGGATGCTATGCAATCAAAAGACGTGGTGGCAGGTATTGTTCCGGTCAATAGTATAAATGCATATGTATTATTTGATTCGGGTGCTACTTGTTCATTCATATATGATGATTTTCCTAAAACACTAGACTTACCTATAGAGGAGTTAGTTTACCCCTTGAATATAGAGATTGCGAATAGGGAAGTTATTCCTGTTAGGTTTGTACACAAGAACTGTAGATTGGACACCCTTAACTGTAGATTGGACATTAAGGGTCAGGAGCTGAGGGTAGATTTTATTCCGATAAAACTTGGGGAGTTTGATGTCATACTCGGTATGGACTGGTTGTCCAACCATGGGGCAATAATCGACTGTTAGAAGAAGTCGGTAAACCTTACGACTCCGTCAAAGTTGGTGTTCTATGGTAGCAAATCGCCTAGACAAGCGAGTTGTCTGACGGTTATGCAAGCCAAAGCGACTTTTATGTTAAAGTCGGATGCTAGTTTCTGGTGGCAAGCCAACAAGACCAGAGAGGGTGAAGGAGTCATACCGTGGGAACGTTTCAAGGAGATATTCTTTGAAATGTACTTCCCTGTTAGTTCGCAGGACCAGATGGAGGTCCAGTTCCTAGAGCTTAAGCAAGGAGGGATGACGGTGTCGGAATACACCTCAAAATTTAACGAGCTGGCCAGGTTCGCTACATACCAGGTCAGTACTGACGCTAGGAAGGCGAGGAGGTTTGAGCGGGGACTGAAGCCCTGGCTCTACAACAAGGTTTCCATGTTCCAGCTGAACACGTTCGCAGCTGTGCTGGAAAAGGCTATACTCGCTGAGGGAGGAAGCGACGCGGTGACCAAATTCAATCAGGATAAGAAGAAGAAGAATGAGACAGAAACCAAGGCTGGTGGTAGCGGGGCTACCAACCAGAAAAGGTAATGGAATGACAACACATCTGCTGGGAGTCAGCAGGAAAGTCTGCCGAAGAGGAAGTTCGAAGCCTGTGCTACATGCGGGAAGAATCACACTGGAGTGTGCATGAAGGGGAAGCGAGTGTGCTTCAACTGTGGTCAGGAAGGCCATATTGTGCTGAATTGCCTGAACCCGAAGAAGGGAGCTTGCTACACATGTGAAACCAAGGATCACATGGCCCGTAGTTGCCCCTCTGAAGCTGACGGCAGGGTCAACAGGGAGCGGAGGGAATGGGAGCGACAGTACCGTGACTATCACTGCACCATTGCAAGTTGTTCGACCCACTGCCCGGACATTCAATATGACGGTGCAGGATGCTGTGCATTCAAAAGACGTGGTGGCAGGTATTATTTCGGTTAATAGTATAAATGCATATGTATTATTTGATTCGGGTGCTACTTGTTCATTCAGATATGATGATTTTCCTAAAACACTAGACTTACCTATAGAGGAGTTAGTTTACCCCTTGAACATAGAGATTGCGAATAGGGAAGTTATTCCTGTTAGATTTGTATACAAGAACTGTAGATTGGACATTAAGGGTCAGGAGCTGAGGGTAGATTTTATTCCGATAAAACTTGGGGAGTTTGATGTCATACTCGGTATGGACTGGTTGTCCAACCATGGGGCAATAATCGACTGTTAGAAGAAGTCGGTAAACCTTAAGACTCCGTCGAAGTTGGTGTTCTATGGTAGCAAATCGCCTAGACAAGCGAGTTGTCTGACGGTTATGCAAGCCAAAAAACTTTTAACGCAAGGCTGTGTAGGATATCTAGCCTACATAGTAGATATGCGTAAGGAGAGCCCGAAGGTAGAAGAGATATCAGTGGTTAAGGAATTTGTGGACGTTTTTTCGAGCGACTTGCCAGGACTTCCGTCAGATAGGGAGATAGAGTTTGTGATCGACTTAGCGCCGGGAACTGCTCCAATTTTGAAAGCTCCGTACTGAATGGCTCTAGTTGAGATGAAGGAACTGATGGTTCAACTTCAAGAATTATTGGACAAGAAGTATATTCAGCCGAGCGTTTCACTGTGGGGAGCGCCAGTATTATTCGTGAAGGAGAAGGATGGATCGATGCGGCTATGCATTGATTATAGGGAATTGAACAAAGTTATGATCAAGAATAGGTATCCTTTACCTAGGATCGATGACTTGTTCGATCAACTGAAGGGTGCTAGATACTTCTAGAAAATTAATTTAAGATTTTGGGTATCATCAGTTGAAGGTGAGAAGGGAAGATATACCGAAGATGGCTTTTAGAACTCGATATGGACATTATGAGTTCTTGGTGATGTCATTTGGTCTAACGAATGCCCTAGCTGCATTTATGGACTTAATGAATAGAGTGTTTTAGCCATTCCTAGATAAGTTCGTAGTGGTGTTCATAGATGACATCCTGGTTTATTCCAAAACCAAGGAGGAACACACTGAACACTTGAGGCTGACCTTAGAATCACTTAGACGAGAGAAGCTTTACGCGAAATTCTCGAAGTGTGAATTCTGGTTAGATCGTGTGCAATTTCTTGGCCACGTGATTGACAAAGATGGGATTTCGGTAGATCCGTAGAAGGATGAAGCCGTGATTAATTTGGAACAGCCGAAGACACCGTTTGAAGTGAGGAGTTTTATGGGATTGGCAGGTTATTACCGAAGATTTATTTAAGACTTTTCCAAGATCGCAACTCCGTTGACGAATTTGACTCGTAAGACAGTTAAATTTGTTTGGACAGAAAAGTGTGAGGAGAGTTTTCAGGAATTGAAGAAGAGGTTAAGTACTGCGTTTGTGTTGCCCTTACCGGATAGTACGGGAAATTTCGTGGTATATAGTGACGCTTCACATAAGGGATTAGGTTGCGTGCTGATGCAGAGCGGCAAGGTTATTGCCTACGCATCATGTCAGCTGAAGGATTACGAGAAAGGGTATCCGACCCATGTTTTAGAATTGGCGGTAGTAGTGTTTGCTCTGAAGATTTGGAGACACTACCTATATGGAGAAAAGTGTGAGATATACACAGATTATAAGAGTCTGAAGTACATCTTTACACAAAAGGATTTGAACATGCGCTAGAGAAGATGATTGGAACTGATCAAGGACTACGACTGCGGGATACTTTACCATCAGGGTAAAGCTAACGTCGTCGCCAACGCCTTGAGCAGAAAAGGTCGGGAGAAGCTAAATATATTAACTGATCAGGTCCAGTTAATAGAAGAGATGGCTAAGTTGTAACTTGAAGTGAAGTATCCGAAGGAATTGGATGAGAAGCTATTTCAAGTAACTACTGGTTCTACTCTGGTAGACAAAGTGAAAGAAGCACAACTTCACGATGAAGAATGCGAGAAGATCCGGAAGAGAATAGCTTATAGTGAAGAGTTCAAGTTCAAGATCGATAACGAAGGACTGTTACGATTTGAAGAAAGAATATGGGTACCGCCAGTACCAGAAGTCAAAAAGGGGATTTTGAGCGAATCTCACAGTTCGAGATATTTAATTTACCCTGGGAGTACGACGATGTACCAGGATCTTAGGCATCACTTCTGGTGGCCAAACATGAAGAGGGACGTTGCTGAATGCATTGTGAAATGCTTAACGTGCCAGAAAGTCAAAGCAGAACACTAGAGACCAAATGGATTGCTGCAACCGTTGGAAATTCTAGAATGGAAGTGGGAACATATCATGATGAATTTCGTGGTTGGTCTTCCAATAACTTAGAAGGGATTTGATGCGATATGGGTGATAGTGAATCTACTGACGAAGTCAGCACATTTCCTACCCATCAAGATTAGATATAACTTGGACTAGTTAGCGAAATTGTACATGAAGGAGATTATATCTCGACACGGTGTTCCGGTGTCGATTGTGTCCGACAGAGATTCGCATTTTACATTGAATTTCTGAAAGCGTTTACAAGAATGTCTGGGAATGCAATTACGATTGAGTACGGCGTACCATCCTCAGACCGACGGCCAGAGCGAGAGAATGATTCAGACGCTAGAGGATATGCTGAGAGCTTGCATTATGGACTTCAAAGGAAGCTGGGATAATCATTTGCCGTTGGTGGAGTTCACCTATAACAATAGCTACCACGCGAGTATCGGCATGCCGCCTTTCGAAGCATTGTATGGCAGAAAATGCAGAACCCCATTATGCTAGGATGAAGTCGGTGAACGTCAACTGTTGGGACAGGAACTATTACATCAAACCGCCAAAATCGTGAAGCTAATTAGAACAAGACTGGTTGCTGCTCAAGACAGACAGAAGAAGTATGCCGATCAACACCGACAGAACTGAGAATTTTTACCAAGAAGCTTCGTTTTCTTAAAGGTATCCCCTTGGAATGGGAAGATTCGATTTGGCAAGAAGGGGAAGCTGAGTCCCCGATTTATTGGACCTTTTGAGATACTGCGAAAGGTGGGCGAAGTGGCTTACGAGGTTGCGTTGCCTCCGGAGCTAGACAATATACACAATGTTTTTCATATTTCTGTGTTAAGACCGTACAAACACGACTACAAACATGTAATAGAATACGAGCCTTTACAATTCGATAAAGACTTAACATATGAAGAAGTGCCTGTTCAAATAGTTGATATAAAAGAACAAGTGCTTAGAAATAAAATGATACCTTCTGTTAAGGTAATCTGGAGGAACCACAGTGCTGAAGAAGCTACGTGGAAACTCAAAAATGTAATGAAGAAAACGTATCCCCAATTATTTGCATAGTTATTTGTGTAAACCCTTATATACCGATTCTGGAGACAAAATCTTTTTAAGAGGGGAAGAATGTAACAGATGATATTTTTTTTAAAGTGTGATTCTGGGGACAGAATCCTTTCAAGGAGGGAAGATTGTAATGAATGAGATTTTATATATTACTTTTAAATATTTATTGAATTAAATAAAAATTTATTTTATTTTATTTATTGATTTAAATAAATAAATTATGTGATTGTTGTAGAGTAAGTTAATTAAGTGTTATATATTAATTAAATAAATAATTAATATTTAATTTAATTGATGTATATTGATTTTATGGTGTAGTTCTAATTTAATTGAGATAATTAAATTAGATAAAATTTATGTGATAATTGTTACATGAGATTATAATTAGCGAGTAATTATAATTGTTATGTGGTATTTTTATGTGGTTAATTGATGTTAGCTTTTAATTAATTAAATTAGAATGTTAAATATTTAATTAATTAAAGTGTGACATTAAAATATGTGTTAAAGGATTTATTAAAATAAAGAAAAGAGTTTTAAAATTTGTTTTACCCAAACTAGGCCCTTACTTTTGTTTTAAAAGGTTTTTGCCAAACAAGGCCCTTGCTCTTGTTTAAATCCATTTTTACCAAACAATGCCTTAGTACTAAAATCTGTTTTTATTTAAAAAGGGTTGCCAAACAAAGCCTTATGGCTTTTTAAATTTAAATTGTGTAACTCATGTAATAATTATAATTAATATATTTATTATATGGGTTAATTACTTGTCAGTTATATGTATATATGATATATGTATAATATATGTATATCAATAGTTTTACGTTAGTTAATATTAGAACAAGAGTTAGTTAGAAGAACAAAACAGAGAATGGATAGAGAGACAGAGAAGAAGAAGAGAAAGAAAGGGAAGCTTGAGAAATCAGAGCAACTTCATCTTCTTCCTATCACTAAGCCAAAGGGTATAATCCTAACCTATAATTTTAGAAGTTTTATTCTCATATTCTTCGTACTTTAGTTCTTTGTAAAACATGTTTTCTTGTAATTTGTGTAATTATGATTTTTATAGGCTATATATATGCTCATATATGAATTGTATGCCTAATTAATTGTTTAATTCATATACATGTGATAAACATGAAGAATTCATGTTCTTCAAAGAGTTACAGTGAAGGTGTTTTGAAATTTTATATATATGTAAAGTTTTCTCTTAAAAATCAAAAAAAAAATAATTTTGTTTGATTGTTAATTTATGTTTAAATTAATGGTAGATTATGTTAGTATGTTTAGAAACGAATTGATTGTGCTTGAAATTATGTGAATTAGTTTTAAAATAAATTCACAGTGTTCAATTTTATCAAGAACATTGAAAAATAGTTTTTCTCCAATTTTCACAAAATTAAGTGTTTTAGATTATGTGTTTTGATAATACATGTGTTAGAATATGATTAGAATCATAAACTAATGTTTCTACAATAGTTTATGTGATTTATGGGTTCTGAATTCGGAACTTGATGTGGAGAAATATGCCAAATTAACTTTTTTTATGCAAAATTCGCGAACTGTTAGACTTGTCTGCACAGTGGCGCGGCCGCGATGCTCTCTAGGCCATTTGGAGCGCGGCCGCGCAAGTCCTGCAGATTGGGCAGAAAAGTAGTTTTAATTGTACAAAATTATAAGATTTAATATGTAATAGATTATAAAGCATGTTAATAAAATTAGAATGCTAAATGGACAGTAATGAATTATATTTATAAAATATAAAATATAATTATAATTTGAATAATTATAATTAATGAAAATGTGTGATTTAAATTATAAATTGTTAATTATAATTTAATTAGTGCATGAATTGAAATTGATTAATTATAATTAAAGTAATTGTTTAATTTAAATTATAATTTAATAAATCCATAAATTTAGTTTGATTAATTTTAATCAAAGTACATGTTTAATTTAAATTATAATTTGTTTAATTATAATTTTATTTATATAAAATATAATTATAAGTTGATAAATTATAATTTAAGTGAATGATTAATTTAAATTATAATTTATTGAATTATAATTTAATTAATGTTACATGTAATTATAATTTGATTTAATTATAATTAAAATGAATTATTTAATTTAAATTATAATTTGTTTAAATTATAATTTAATTAATATGAGTACATAATTATTATTTGATTAATTATGTGAACATGTGATGCGATTAATTATGTGATAATTAATTATTATATACTTAATAATTAAAGAGGAGTTAGTTAACCTAATGAGTTAACTAATTATGTGAATTAGTTACGTGATAACTAATTTATATTATTATTGTTAATTATGTATATGTAGGAATTTTTAAGGAACGCGATAGTAACTGTAGCTTGCGCTCGAGGTAAGTTGTTTTATCCTTTCTTGATTTCGTTTACGCCGGTTATTGTATTCTCTATAATTTATAGATTGAATAAATATCTTAGCAAAGTCCATTTATGAATTGATGTGACCTTGACTTAATTGTTCAAGTAAGGTCTATTAAGTCTTTCAAATGCTTTAAGTTATTTTTAAAGCATAAATTATTTCGTAATTCCTTATTGATGAATTATTTTAAATTATTGTAAGTCGATTCAACTACTCCTTAGTTGATGGTAGTTGAAACTCCAATTTTTTTTTTAAGCTTATCCAAACCAAACTTTCTTTGGTGCGGACTCGTATCAAATACTGAGATGAACAACTCTATTTATTAGGGGAGGTTACTACGCGAAAGTGTTAAATGTTTGTGCACAATACATGGTACGAAGGGTTGATCCTCCTAAGCACGAGTTAAGGGTCCATAGTCTAAACGACTGTTAAAGGTTTTAAATATAAATGTTTATAACCTAGGACAAAGTTCAAGGTCTTATGACCGTCAGATGATTTCAATATTCAAAATTTAAACTATTAATGAAAGAATTATATTTTAATTCTTTATTGTTGATGAAAGAATAGTTCTTCAAATCTCTTGAAGTTATTCAGTTGATGTCGTTATTATTATTTTTGATATTTCTAGTGGGCTTTCGTTTGTTCACTCTTGCAATTTAAATAACCATTGCAGGTAAAGTCAAGAACGTTGATGTACCATCAACGAGTAAGAGAAAAGGCAAGATGAACAAGTGAAGACTTATTTTATTTGATTATGAATTGTAATAAGACTTTGTGTTATGATAATTTAATTCTGCATTTATTGTTTATGTTAAGGTTAAATAAAACCCTGGATATTTTGAGAGAAGGTGTAATCCTTTGGATAAGGAAGATTTTAAGTATTTATAAAGGTTGTAATTTATGTTTGAAATTCTTTATTATTGGGCAATAGTTGTATTTTATTTAGATAGTGAGCACCAAATCTTGTGGAAAAGAAGTATCCGAATTTGGGGGTGTCACAATAAGTGGCCAAGTTATTTAGTGACACCTCATGTAGTTGGTGAACCACTAAAGCAACAAAAATCATTACACCATGCTCCTCCTTTTCTTCTCCTTGTGTGGGCCGGCCATGTGGCCCTATTTCTCCCCCATTTTATATCCTTTTTAATGCTTTATTTACTTACTTACATATCCACCAAGTCCCAAGTGGCTAAAGTTTAGGCTTCATATTAATTATTTTGGGCTTTCTAATAAAATAATTGGGCTATGTAAATTAACATAGTCCACTAATTTTAATTATATCCTAACCTAATCATTTAATTAGGGTTTCCATTCACTCATTTGTACTTCAAATCCTTACTCATGTACCTTTAATTTCTTAACCCAATTAGACTTGCTTTAATTAGGTTATAAAATTAATTAATTGAGATATAAAATAAATCTCTTAGGTTAGTATAAATTTTAAATACTAACATCCTTACATATTATAACCCTTAAGTTATTTAATTTTCATACCTAATATATATTAGGTTATATTAGTTTCTTTTATTTGCTTATTATATAATAAACAAATATAAGCAATCAAATAATATACATACTCATACCAAATAATTTAATACTTTGAGAAATGTACCACAAATCTCATACTATATTTATTCTTATCATTCCTCTTGTTAAAATATGTATATCACATCACTAAATATATATATGTTGCTATACATATACACATTTTAAGAATTCAAATCAAACCATATAGGTTCTTTTAATTTTTTTACTAAATCTTCAAATTTTCATCTAGGTTTTATTCTTTAACCTTTATTTTAATCATTTAAAATCTTATAAATTTTTGGGTTGTCACAAAAAAGACCACCGAAGCCCAAAGCACCGAAGGTCCAGTTGCCGAAGCTCAAAATACCGATAAATAAACAACCAAAAACACCTCCACAGAGTCTACTTCTGCCGAAGTGACAACATCCACCTGAAAAAAGAAGAGAGCCACCAAAAAGTCCTCCTAACCAAATACGACCCATCTCCCTATCATTACCGAGAGCCTACTCGACATGCCGACTGCCAAATGAACACAGATTCTCTGCATCAAAAAGAAACGCACCAAAATCACACCCCTGACAATCGAAGAATTAAGGATTCCATCTACCGAAGCTCCTAACCCTTCAACCGAAGTTAAACCTAACCAAACAATAACCCAAAGCAAAAAAATGAAAAGATACCGAGAACCCTGTCGTCGAACCACACCCCAAAAAGTAGAACACCGAACAACCCTCTTCTTCAAGACAGCCTTTACCTTCCCCAACAGAAGAAGACTCAACCCCAATTTCCTTTTTTACCAAAGACTTCTTAGACTACCCTTTTGATGCATTCAACAGCTTCGTCCTCCCAGCCGATGATGACAGGTTTAAGGATATTTATGCCAGCAACCTTGTACTTGTCGGCATCATGTAACAGGGCAGGATAATCCCCTTTATTCCAACCACTTGCTTCCGTAGCTATTGTAGGCACTCAAAATTTTGCTTTCCTATTACTAACACTGCAGAAGGACAAAATCATCTTTTACCTTCCAGAGATAACCCCAGATGTTCAAACCAGAATCAGAATCTCGACGACAACCCTGGGAGATCAAACTCAACCCCGGGCACGACACCAAGATGTCAAGTCAAGCCCTGACAACAACCCGAGAGGTATAGGAGTTCCGATGACAACCCTGGGAGATCAAACTCAACACCGGTCATAATATCAGGATGTCAAGTCAAGCCCCGATAACAACCCCGGGATATCAAACTCAACCCTGGTTACAACACCGGGATGTCAAGTCAAGCCCTGACAACAACCCGGGAGGTACAGCAGCCCCGGCGACAACACCGGGATGTCAAGTCAAGCCCTAACAACAACCCGAGAGGTACAGGAGTCCTGACGACAACCCCAGAAGAACAAACTCAACCCTGATCATAATACTAGGATGTCAAGTCAAGCCCCGACAATAACCCGGGAGGTACAGCAGCCCCGACCACAATACCAGGATGTCAAGTCAAACCCCGGCAGTCCCAAAAAAATCCTGGGAGATCAAACTCAACCCCGATTATAATATCGGGATGTCAAGTCAAACCCGGCGACAACCCCAGGAGATGCAATAACCCGAAAGACAACCCTAGGAAGCCAAATTAACTTCGAAGATAGCCCCCGAAGAGTCAAATCATCCCCAGAGACAACCCTGGGAGATCGAGTCCACCTCGAAGACAATCCTGAGGAAGAACAGAGTCAGCTGGTATCAAAACTCGGAGACAATCCCGAGAAAATAGTTGAAAAATGTGCCAGTACAGGAGACAACCCTTAGAAGGGCAAATCGATCATTTTACCAACTTGAATCCAATTTAGTCAAAATCAAGCCGAATTGATGCAATGAAGGTCAGAAAGAGCCATAACATCGATCCTGAGTGAAAACAGCACAATACAGCTTAACGGATAAACTATGGAAAAATAATGATCTGGTTATGAACCCATCTTCCTGGATTCGGAAAAGGTTAAGTCTTATATCATTATGTGACTCTCGAAGAGGACTTTTCAGAAAGGTATAGCACGCCTCAAACGGACGCTCTGATCAAAAGTTATGAGGTTCGAACCTGACATCGTGTTGCTCAGAGTGCACGTACTTTGAGACGACGGGACCCAAGAGAGTGGGCCCCACTTGGGGAGTTACAGCTAGACTCGAGTGATGAGTTGGTTTTATACCTATAAATCGATCGCCTTTATAGGTTGATTCGTTATCGCTTCAAGTAGTTTTAGTATTATTTTACTCGGTTTTTGTATTGTTGTTGTAGGAAACGGAATTGACGGAAACTAGGACTTAATGGAAATTTAAAGCATGTTTTAGCCAGGACACTCGCTGGGGCAGGCCTTCATAGGTCAATTCACCCGCCGGGGGAGGGGGTAGCAACTTCAGAAGTGGACACCCCCTGGGGCGGGCGTCTCCAAGGCAAAATACCTGCTGGGGCGGGGGTACTTGGCAGAGTTGGAGGTTTCCATCTTTGAGGAGGATTCTACAGATCTTTGCAATGGCAATTCAGTTACAATTTAGGAAGATATAAAGAGGCAGCTTAGAAGAAATAAGTCAGACATTTATCATCTTTGACTAAGCCCTAATTTACGGATCACGTTTTTGGAGGATTGAAGCGAGGATTTCGAGCACGAAGAGCACGAAGAAGATTGAAGATGAGCATCAATTTTACTACAGTTTTTACTCTATTTCTTCATCTTTATATTCAGAATGCTAGTATCATTATGGATTTCAATTTTCAATTCATTCATTATGAACTAAATCACTTTTTAAGTCTACAATGGATCTTTATGTGTAACGAAGTTTGACATGCATGATGTTGGGAGTTATATTTTATAACTAATATATAGGTATACTTATGCATCGCACGTAATCATATGAGAATCTATGATTGAACTTTCTTTAATTATATAATTCATGTAGAGATATAGTGGATTGATTAACTAAAGTGTTCTATTTGATTCTATCAATTGTGGAATTATATAGATACAATTATAATTCATCGAGAGGTGGTTATAGCTACTATTGTGTTCTCGATTTACAAGGTGGAATAGTTGAGTTGAATTAAAAGGAAGTGTGTCATTCTAAGTGAAGCATAAAGTGAAATTGTAGACTTAATTCTCCAATATTTGATTAAAAATCAGGATAGTACTTGATATTGAAGTCATTAGTAGTTTTCAGAAATTTCACAGAATTAATCATTGGTTTAATAAAATTGAGATAGTATAAAATTGGTAATTGTTAGAATAAATTATAGTTGTTGTCTCCATGGGAACGATACTTTTCTTATCATTATATTACTTGTTGATCACGTATAGTTGCGTGTATTAGATTTTACCCAACAAGTTTTTGGAGCCGTTGCTGGGGACAGTAATTGCGTTTATCACTTTCAATATCAGTTTAATTAAATCAGTTTTAGTTTAACATTTTTTTATTTTATTCTTATTTTTATTTATTATTTCAGGTACGCTCGAGTAGTGCATGCAAACTAGATCAAAGAAGCCAGATTTGTTGCCTTACGAGGACGACATCGACAAACGGTATCACAGGTTTAGTAAGTGGATTGAGAAAACTCGAGAAGCACTTGAAACACCGAATAACATGGCTGAAGAGGAACAGAAAGCACTGCGGGATTATGCTACATTACGGGTATCGAAAATTCAGTCGAGTATTATCAGGCCAGCAATTAATGCTAACAATTTTGAGATCAAGCCTGGTACGATACAAATGGTTCATAATACTTGTCAGTTTGGGGGTCTCCCAAATGATGACCCGAACGAGCACATTGTCAATTTTATAGAGATTTGCGATACATTCAAGTGCAACGGGGTTTCAGATGATGCTATCAGACTAAGGTTATTTCTGTTCACACTCAGAGATAAGGCAAAGGGTTAGCTCCATTCTCTACCACAGCCACCACTTGGAACGATTTGGCACATAAATTTCTGGCTAAATTCTTCCCGCCAGCAAAAACACAGAGATTGAGAACGAATATTTCTACATTTGCACAGCCGCAGGGAGAACCGCTATACGAAGCATAGGAAAGGTATAAAGAGCTATTGAGGAAATGCCCACACCATGGACTACTGCAGTGGATGCAGATGAATACATTCTACAATGGGTTAGGAGGTTTTACACGGACTAGCATTGATGCAGCATCAGGTGGAGCTTTCATGGCAAAGAAATTTGAGGAGGCATATGAATTGATAGAAACGATGGCTGCTAACAATTATCAGTGGGCAACTGAAAGAATGAATCAACCCAAGGCAGCAGGTATACTGGAAGTGGATTCATTGACAGCCCTATCCGCACAAATAACACATTATCAAAGAAGATGGATGTCATGTCGAGTGGAAATGTGCAATAGGTGCAGTTGCGTGTGAGTTTTGTGCAAGGGAGCATCCGACAAACCATTGTGCGATAAATCCAGCTTCAGTACAGTTTGTGGGTAGTTATAATAGGCCACAAAACACATATCAGAATACATATAACCAGGGGGCGAGGAACCATCCCAACTTCTCATGGAGCAATAATCAGACTCAAAATCAAAATCAGAATTAGCAACAGGCTCCACGACTAGCATACCTCCCTGGTTTTTAGAATCAACACCAACAGTCAGCTCCATATCACGAGAAGAAGATAGATTTGGAAGAGCTACTTGCGAAGTACATAACAGGGAATGAGGCGACAATGAAATCTTAGGCGACTGCGATCAAAAATTTGGAAACTCAGATGAGATAGATTGCAAGTGTGTTAAATAGTAGACCTCAAGGATCCTTGCCGAGTAACACCGAAAAGAATCCTTGGGGAGGCCATGAGCAATGTCAAGCTGTTACACTTTGGAGTGGAAAACAGTTAGCCAAGCAAAGTATAGAAAATGACAAAAAAGCAGGTTAAGACAAATGTGGAGGAAACAGTTGAAGGGAATAAAGGAGGAGAAGAATCAGCGGTAAAGCAACAGGTAGTAGCACCAACAGTTTACCCACCACCACCCTTTCAACAACGGATCTAGAAACAGAAACTAGAGCAACAATTTACTAAGTTTCTAGAAGTGTTCAAAAAGTTGCATATCAACATTCCTTTTGCGAAAGCATTATGTCAAGTTCATGAAGGATATCTTGTTGAAGAAAAAGAAGCTAGAGGACTTTGAGACTGTGGCATTAACGGAGGAATGTAGCACTATATTGCAGAAAAAGCTTCCACCCAAATTGAAAGATTCGGGCAGTTTCACCATTCTATGCACAATAGGTAGTTTGTCCTTCAACAAATGTTTGTGTGATTTAGGTGCAAGTATAAACCTCAGACCACTATCAGTTTACACTCAGTTGGGTTTACCGGCACCTAGACCAACAAACATTTCCCTACAGCTTGCGGACAGATCTATGACATATCCAAGGGGAATTATTGAAGATATTTTGGTCAAAGTTGACAAATTCATATTCCCACCTAACTTGATCATCTTGGACTATGAAGAAGACAATGATATTCAGATAATCCTTGGGCGACCGTTTTTGGCAACCGGTAGGACTCTCATTGATGTTTAGAAAGGAGAGTTGACCATGAGGGTTCAAGACCAAGAGGTAACCTTCAATGTTTTCAAAACCATGAACTTCCCCAAAGAAGGTGAGGGGTGTTATCGCATAGATGTAACTGAGAAAATGGTGGGAGATAAATATTGTCGTATACTGAATATTGATCCTTTGGAAATGACATTAATGGGAGATTATGATAGTGACGATCCAGAGTTGATAGAATATCTGCATTTGTTAGATGCACAGCCTAGATTGAGCATGTTAAAAATACCATTTGAGCCGTTAGAAGTGGCAGAAACTTCATCAGCTCGGATGAAACCATCTCTAGAGGAACCACCTGCACTCGAACTCAAACCTATACCTAATAATCTTAGGTATGCTTATTTAGGTAATTCATCTACTTTACTTGTTATTATTGCATCTGCGCTTAACGAATTACAGGAAAGTAAGCTGTTAAGAGTTTTGCGGGAGTGCAAGTCTGTTATTGGATGGACTATCACTGACATCAAGGGAATCAACCCTTCATTCTGTATGCACAAGATTCTGATGGAGGAGGATGGTAAGACTACAGTGGAACAGCAACGGAGGCTCAATCCAATTATGAAAGAGAAATGAAATCTTGAAATGGCTTGATGCTGGAATTATCTACCCGATTTTTAGATAGTGCATGGGTGAGCCCAGTTCAGTGTGTCCCGAAGAAAGGTGGTATGACAGTAGTTAAAAATGAAAACAACGAATTGATATCGACGAGGACAGTAACTGGCTGGAGGGTTTGCATGGACTACAGGAAGCTAAATAAGGCAACCCGAAAGGATCATTTTCCCTTGCCGTTTTTTGATCAAATGTTAGATAAACTAGCTGAACATGAGTATTACTATTTACTGGACTATTATTCAGGGTATAGCCAGATTGTAATTGCTCCGGAGGATCAAGAAAAGACGACGTTCACATGCCCATATGGCACCTTTGCCTTTAGAAGGATGTCATTCGGGTTATGTAACGCACCGACAACCTTTCAGAGATGCATGATGGCAATTTTCTCAGATATGGTGGAGCATAGTGTTGAGGTATTTATGGATGACTTCTCAGTGTTTGGGGAGTCATTTGACAAGTGCCTTGAAAATTTGGTCATAGTATTGAAGAGATGTGTAGAAACTAATCTGGTGCTCAACTGGGAAAAGTGCCATTTTATGGTTCAAGAGGGGATCATACTTGGGCATAAAGTCTCAAAAAAGGGATTGGAAGTGGATCGAGCAAAGTTAGAAATAATAGAGAATCTGCCACCGCCAACCTCAGTAAAGGGTATTCGGAGTTTTCTCGGTCATGTTGGATTCTACTGTCGGTTCATTAAGGACTTCTCCAAAATCACAAAACCACTATGCAGTCTATTGGAGAAAGATGTATCGTTCAGATTTGATGAAGACTGTCTAGCGGCATTTGAGCAGTTGAAGAAGAAACTAACTAACTACAACACTAGTAATCATAGCATCGGACTTCACAATGCCGTTTGAATTAATGTGTAATGCTAGTGACTATGCGATATGAGTTGTATTGGGACAACGCCGAGAGAAAGTTTTTCATGTCATCTACTATGCAAGCAAAACTTTGACTGATACACAGCTGAATTACACAACCCCTGAGAAGGAATTACTTACAGTTGTGTATGCGTTCGATAAGTTTCGTTCGTACTTAGTGGGGACTAAGGTGGTGGTGTACACAGATCACTCGGCCATACGATATCTGGTTGCTAAGAAAGATGCAAAGCTGAGACTGATTCGCTAAATCTTGCTCCTGCAAGAATTCAATTTAAAAATTAAAGATAGGAAGGGGGCAGAAAATCAGGTGGCTGACCACCTTTCACGATTAGAGAATCCGAATCATGACGAGTCAGATAAAGTATTGATCAATGAAAGTTTTCCCGATGAACAGTTATTTCTGATTCATGGCGAGTTCTCGCGGTATGCGGATTTTACTAATTATTTGGTAAGTAATATTCTCTCACCAGATTTGACACGCCAATAAAAGAAGAAATTCTTACATGATGTGAAGTGGTATATGTGGGATGAACCATTTCTGTTCCGACAGTGTGCTGATAGAATGATTCAGCGATGTGTGCTGGAAAGTGAAGTTAAAAGCATCTTACATGCATATCACGCCTCGTTATATGGGGGACACTATGGAAGTGAAAGAACAGTCGTAAAGGTAATCCAGGCAGGTTTCTATCGGCCCACCTTGTTCAAAGATGTACTTCAATATGTGAAAAACTGTGATTGTTGTCAACGGGTGGGTAACATTTCTAAATGGAACGAGATGGCACTAAATATGATTTTAGAGGTGGAAGTGTTTGATGTATGGGGTATCGATTTCATTGGTTCATTTTCATTGTCATACATTAACCTATATATCCTGTTGGCAGTAGACTATGTGTCGAAATGGGTTGAGGCAGTCACGTTACCGACAAATGACACGAAGGTTGTGTTGAAATTTTTGCAAAAGAACATCTTCACCCGATTTGGCACTCCAAGAGCAATCATCAGTGATAAGGGAAGTCACTTCTGCAACAAGTATTTCATGGCACTCCTGATGAAGTATTGGGTTAACCACAGAATCGCCACTGCCTATCACCCCCAGACAAGTGGCCAAGTAGAAGTATCTAATAGAGAGGTAAAGAGAATCTTGGAGAAAGTAGTGAACCCGAACCGAAAAAACTGGTCTTTGAAATTGGATGACGCGCTTTGGGCGTATCAGACTGCATATAAGACCCCGATCGGGATGTCTCCATATCAGCTTGTCTACAAAAAGGCATGCCACCTTCCAATGGAACTCGAACATAAATTCTATTGGGCCATCAAAAAACTTAATTTTGATCTAATGGCAGCGGGGGGGGGGGGGGGGGGGGGGGGGGGGGGGGGGGAGGTGGGGAAAGACTTCTACAACTCAACGGCTTGGATGAATTCCACCTGCAGGCATACGAAAACTCCAAGTTATACAAGGAAAAGGTCAAACGGTGGAACGATCAAAAAATCTTGAATAGAAAGTTCGAACCGGGCCAATTAGTGCTATTATTCAACTCTAGGTTAAAACTCTTTCCCGGGAAACTAAAATCAAGGTGGTCGAGGCCATTCACTGTCAAAACCATATTTCCACACGACGCCATTGAACTTTATGGCCGGGATCCAGCTAAAACATTTAAAGTTAACGGACAATGCCTAAAGCATTATTGGGGAGGTGACGTCGATTGCCATGCGACCTTAGTCGACCTTGCCTAGCCACTTTGAACTAAGGAGTAGTCAAGCTGAATGACTTAAAATAAATCACTCTATGGGAGGCAACCCATTCTTTACTTTAATTTGTAGTATATAGATGTAAATTAGTTATAGTCATGCATAATAAGTAGTAATTTCTTTGTAGTGTTTGTTCTAACAAGTGCAATGGTATTCGATACAGTTATGGGCTAAGGACAGAGGATATTTAGGCTAGAACTCATTGGCTAACATAGAACTTATTAAGGGAGTCTATTCAAGGGACAAATGGTGCATTAACACTTCAAAAAATCAAGGTAGCAAAATTCCTATGCCCGCCCCTGCGAGAAATGTTATGCCTACATGTGCCGCCCTGGCGGCATTACGCACTGCAACAGGGCCGCCCCCGCTGGCCTCCAAGAGTAAAAGCAGCCCACCCCGGCAGGCATACAGAAATTTAATTTTTTGAAACACAAACCAACAGTCTATCCAAGCCATTCCATACCATAGGCTTCAGCCCTAACCTGCAGACAAAATCCTCCAAAGCCCCTCTCGACCAAAACTTCACTTCCAAAGCTCTAGTCACTTGGGATTTCAAGACTACATCTACGAATCAAGCAAAGGAAGCTAGAAAGGTCATCACAAAGGAAGGTATCCAATCTCCATTCATCTCGTGGGTCGATAATTTGGGTGTCAATTTGAGATATTTATTTTTGGGGTTATAATTTGGGAAGTAAGATTGTGGTAATTGATATATATCCTACTTGAGTGGTCATGTAAGAACATATTGGGGAAAGCACAGGAATTGAACATCAACATTGTCAAGCTATCGTGACATCGCCCACAAATTGTTCGATAAAAGCAACAAGAATTCACGTAGTTGACAAGTGATTTTGGGGCTGAGACATCATGCCATCGAGAGCACCAAAACGATAGAAGAGTGAGGGCTCGTCCACCCCTGCAAGACCATTTGATCGCAGAAAATTCATTAGTGCCTTCGCTGCCGACAGATTCTACTATTTGGCGAGTAAGGCACTCACCCCTGAACGAGGCCTTCGACCTCATGGTGAGATGGGGATACAGATCATCGAGCAGGGCTGGGACACCTTCACTGATCAACCCAAGGTGGCAGTGGTAGCCGTGGTTAAGGAATTTTATGCGAACGTCAAAGACAAAGCTCCTTTTATAGCGTTTGTCCGGGCTAAGATGGTGTCATTCAGTGCTGAGGCTATAAATGACTACTACTATTTACCAGAGCCTGCAGTATGGTAGTATACAAAGTTTTGAGATAGTGGGCCAGACTATGATAAAATCCTGACTGAAATTTGCAAGCTCGACACTGTGTGGCAAAAAGGCAAGAAAGGGGGTACGCTGCTCTTGAGCTCAGAGTTGAGCCTCTACGGGAAGATTTGGAATGCCTTCCTCTGTGCCAAGCTCCTTCCCTCACAGCATACGAGCGAGATCACAAAGGAAAAGGTGTCATTATTATACGCGATCATAAAAGTCTTTGATACTAACATTGGGGCAATGATCAGCTTTTCTATTCGTCGATGTTTGAGAGGGCCTATGTCGGGAGGATTGCCACATCTGTCTCTTATCACTGGGTTGTGCCGCCGCGCTGGCGTCAAGTGGGCAGCCGAGGAGCCGATTCAGCAACCACTACAGTTGCTTGACACTAGAATGATTGCCCGATACTCAGTATAGAAAGGGGGCATGTGACAAACGAGAATTTTGTACAGATATTTGAATATTTATTGAAATAAATAAATATTTTGATGATTTAATTATTGAGTTAAATAGTTAATTCATAAATTTGTGGTAGATTAATTTAATTATATGTGTTACATTGATTAAATTAATGTGTAGTAATTTAATAGTTCAAAGTATATATTTAATTGAGTTTATTTGATTAAATGAATTAATTAAACAAGCATAATGTTACTTTAATTAATTTAATAATTAATTAAAGAAGTAATGAATTGACATAATTAATAAATAAAAATATTAATTATGAGACAATGTGATTTAATGGAAAGTTATTATAGTTTATTTAATTGATTTAAATAAAATTAATTAAGTAATTAATAATGTGACAATTAACTATATAGTAAATTAGTTAATTAAAATAAATAAAAAAAGAATTAGTGTGTTAGCCAAACAAGGCCTTTGTAGTGGTTAGCCCGTTATTTAATACAACGGTAAATTATATATATACATATATGTAGATTATTTGTCAGACGTTTATATTATTTTTCAATGTTAGAAAGTTAGAGGGAATAGATAGAGTTCTGTGAAGAGGAATTGAGGGAGATAGAGAGAAGAAATTGAGAAATCACTGTGTTGTCTGTGAGTGTATTCATCTTCATCATCTTCAAAAGGGTAACTCCCTTCTTTTAGGTTTTCAAAATTTATATTTTTTCAAAGTTCTTCAATACGTATTTGAAAGTTTCTGTAAAAATTAGTTTTGAAATTAAGTCATGATATGGCTATATATATATATATGTGTATGATTATATTGTGTTTTGTATTTGGTATGAATGATTTAAAATGATCAAAATCATGTAATTTGGCCTTAATTGGGTTTTTGAAAAGTTACAGAGTTCGTATACGTCTTTGTAAAAATATCTTTGTTAATGATTGTTTTGAGAAATTAAGTAAGATATGATTATATAAAGATTGATATATGATTAGTAGTGTGTTGAATCATGTATACATGATTTACATGATCACACCATGTAATTTTGTTGATAATTGGGTTGTATGAAATATAGAGTATTTAATATGGGTGAATAACCCATATGGGTGAAATAAATGCTGTAATCATATGTTTTAATTAAAATTGACACATGATTTATGATTGTATATGTTAAAACAAAGAGAATAGAACTAGAATGAACGGATTCGGTGTTATAACGAATCCGTAATGAGAAATTTTATATTTTTTTTATCAAACATGACAAAATTATGAAGAACAGTGAAATTAAATGTTTTAAATTGTGTAATTAAGCGATTTAAATGTTAGAAACATGCTAAAAGTGATTTATGATGTTCCTGTGAAGTTTATACTTCATGGGTAACATTACAAATCAGTGTATTGATGTAAATTGGGAGAAAATGGCCGAGTTATGTGTTCTTCGCGAGATTTTGAAAATTTGTAGCCTCGCGGCCGCGCCTGTTTGGAAAATTCGACAAATTTTCTAAGTGTTAAATTTTGAGTAATGTGCTTTAAATCTAATAAACATGAATACATGTTATGTATGTGATAAGATGTTAATACAAGATTAATAACTTAGGTTATGTGATTAATTAATAAGTTAATTAATCGACTTGAAACCATTATTTGAAAAACCTAATAATGAGTTCGAAGAACACTGTCGTGAATCGATAATCATATCGAACCTGTGATTAATTGATATTGTGAGTGTATTGATAAGGTAAGAGTAATTAAAGAACGTGAGTTATAATTGTAGCTTGTGCACAAGGCATGTTTCTTGACTATACTCTTAAAATTGAGTAAGTGTTCTATGCTTAATTACTATTGTTGAGCAAGTTTTCTAAACTCAAATCTTTACATTGAGCAAGTTATAGACTTAAATTCTATATTAAGCAAGTTCTTATCCTTGAGTATTCAAGTTCAAGATTTCATATAAGATGTTATGATTCTTTTAAAAGTATCATTTCAGTTATACAATACTTATTCGATTGTATACCCTTGAGAAGTTAATATTCAAATTGAATATCATTTGTTGTTGAATCCTTTAAGACTAGCGAACCCTTACTGATTCGACTAGTCCATAGTTGATGAGCGTTCAAAATTCCAGAACTATTATTGAGTTTATCCAAACCAAACTTTCTTTGGTGCGGACTCTAATGTCAAACTTAGATGAACAACCCTAATATAGGGGATTGATGATGATGCTTTAAGCGTTGAGGTATTGTGCACAGTATCGGTACGAAGGGCTAATCTCCCTAAGTACGAGAAGTAAAGTCTATAGTCTTATGACTGTTAAAGGTTTAAAGGTTAATATACTTGACAACCTAGGACATAGTTCAAGGTCTTATGACCCTCAGATGTAATTTGATTCTCGATTATTATTCTTGATTCAAAAGTTGAACTTTCTGTTATTCAGACTTCTTTGATTTCACTCGCATGTTATTACTGTCATATTTTTATTCTTGCGGGCATTCGTGCTCACTCTTGCATAATAACATTGCAGCTAAGAATGAACGATGTGATGAACCTTCTAGTAGCAAGGGCAAAGGAAAAGCTAACAAGTGTTGAAGAATTGTGGTGTTATTGAAATGTTAAAGTTCAAGATTTATGTGTATTTATTAAGACATATTTGTTTACGTTTCCGTAACAGAGATTTAAGGTTAAGTATAACCTGGGATCGATTATGTATTTACTATTTCAGATGTTGTAACTCTACTATAGGGAGATGATGGATTATTTATCTATTTAATGAATTTCTATTATTATGGGTAGATAGTCATATGATATTTGAACAGTGAACACCAAATCCTGTGGAAATTAAGATACCGAATTTTGGGGTGTCACAAGTTGGTATCAGAGCCGTAGGTTATGAATCTTAGGTGGGGGAAAACCTTAGGATAGTTGCCTTCGAGAACATAGAAATAATAACTCTTGTTGAGTTCTAAGAAAGATAATAAAATCACCTTATGTGCTATGTGTTTATAATTATATTTACTTGCTCGAGTATCGATTAATATCACTTAATAACTAAGACTTAAAACTTATTTTGTCAGGATGTCAGATACTGGAGGAGCTAGTCAGCCCAGGGATATTGTACCCCTAGAGACTAGAGATGAGGAGCCCCGAGACAAACATATAGTCTGGGAGCAGTTAGTACAGCCAGAGCCATCTCTATTGATCACAGTCATTGGTCGGGAGCATGAGCCAGAGATTGACTCAGAGGAGGACCCTGAGGAGTTTGAGATCTCGGCTGAGGCAGCCGAGGAGGAGGAGGAGGAAGACCTTGAGGAGTTCCCACCGAACTCTGTCAGCGATAATATGTACAATTTATTGTATGATCGCAACATAGAGTTACGAGATACGATTCAGGAGTTGAGGGAGCAGACGGTTACTCAACGGACTACCATCGAGTAGAAGGATAGTGAGGTTGAGACACTCCACACCCGTCTTAGAAATGTGGAGTGGGGTTTGGTTCATGAGAAGGGCCAAAGTGAGCAAAAGTCAGAGGAGATAGAAAGGTTGAAGAATGAGATAAAATAGAAATCAAAAAGACTCTCCATAGTAGAGGAAGCTTGGGTGAGCAATGCACGACGTGTAGATCTGACAGAGGATGATGCGCGTGCAAAGAGAGTTAAGGTTGCAGAGACATGCTACACATTTATGAGGGCAATTGATGAGGCCCAGGACTGAGTTATGAGTTATCCAATTCAGTTCGAGGGACTGCCTGGGTATATGTTAGATCGCAGGACTATGTCCTGCATTATGGAGGAGGAGCATAGCGAAGCTGTCTGACGTCTTAACAGGCCGTAATAGGACAGAATGATTATGTGAATGCTTAACTAATAGTTAATAATGTAAATTCCGATGTGATTCCAAACAAAGGAATCTTATGATGTTTTAAATCCTGTAGATACTTTATCTCGGGATAGTTGATGTAAATGGCAGAAATGCTATCGTACTATATTAGAAACTTTTGATTTTAATAAAATATCAAAGTTTATTTGAGATGATGTGAATTAAAGTGATTATGTAAATATTTGAGTTAAGTCTTAAGTATTTAAGAGATTGAATAAAGATCTAATGAGCGTATATCTTAAGAAAAATATGCCGCCAAGAAGGAGACAAAATCGTCAACAAGCCCAAGAATGGTCAACGAATAATAATAACAACAATGATGCCAATGCGAACCCCGTTCAGCAGTTGGTAAATCTGTTAGCTGGAGCGATGAATAATCAGCCTCAAGGTCCACCGAACACTTCGTTTAAGGACTTTAAGGTAGTGGGATCGTCGGAGTTTAAAGGTTCCACAAACCCGATAGACGCTCAGACTTGGGTTATGGAGATAGAGAAAGTTTTTGAGGTCGCCTGAGTTAGGGACGACCAGAAAACTGCCTACGCAACGTTCATGTTAAAATCAGAAGCCAGCAACTGGTGGCAGGCAAATAAGGTCAGGGGAGGAGAAGGTATAGTAACCTGGGAAAGGTTTAAGGAGATGTTTTTCGAGATGTATTTCCCAACCAGCTCCCAGAATCAAATGGTGGTGCAGTTTTTGGAGTTGAAACAGGGAAATATGTCTGTACCCGACTACGCGGCGAAGTTTAACGAATTGGCTAGGTTTGCCCAATATCAGGTGCATACTGACGAAAGAAAGGCTAGGTGATTTGAGCAGGGACTGAAACCCTGGTTGTATAGCAAAGTGTCAATGTTTCAATTGAACACTTTTGCTGGAGTTCTGGAGAAGGCCATCCTCGCTGAAGGTGGAAGAGAAGCGGTGACCAAGTACAATCAAGATTAGAAGAAGAGGAAGAATGAAAGTGAAGGAAATAATAAGGCTAGTGGCAGTAACACGGGAGGAACCAATAATCATAAACGAAGGTGGAATGACAACCCGTCATCCGTAAATCAGCAAGGGAGTCAGAAGAAAAGGATAGAACCATGCCCAACCTGTGGAAAGACTCACTTGGGAGTCTTCATGAAGGGGAAAAATGTTTGCTACAATTGGGGTCAGGAAGGCTACATAGCACCTAACTGCCCTAACCCTAAGAAGGGCGCCTGCTACACATGTGGGTCAAAGGATCACTTGGCTAGAGGCTATCCCAAGAAGGCATCTGGAGGGGCAGGTGAAAACAAGGGAAATAACAGTGGAAATCCTCTTACAATTACCGGACCAACTTCGACAAACCGACCAACTGCAAGGACATTCAACATAACCGTATATGATGTGGTGCAGTCTCGTGATGTGGTGTCAGGTATCATTCCGATTAATAAAGTCAATGTTTATATTTTATTTGATTCGGGTGCTACTTGCTCATTTATATCCGATGAATTTGCAAAGAACTTAGAATTGCATAAAGACGAGTTAGAAATACCTATGGACATAGAGATTGCGAATAGGGAAGTGATTCCTGTTAGGTATATACATAAGAACTGTAGAGTGGATATTAAGGGTAACATTATGAATGTAGATATTAACCTGATTAAACTTGGAGAATTTGACGTTATCCTGGGAATGGATTGGTTATTCAATTATGGGGCTATAATTGATTGCCAGAAGAAATGTATTAACCTTATGACTTCGTCAAAGATTGTGTTTTATGGCAGCAAGTCGCCTAGGCAAGCGAGTTGTCTGATGATGATGCAAGCCAGGAAGTTATTAAGACAAGGACTGTGTGGGGTATTTAGCCTACATAGTCAATAGTCATAAAGAGAATCCAAAGTTAGAGGAAATACCAGTAGTAGGGGACTTCGTGGATGTGTTTCCGGTCGATCTGCCAGGACTTCCGCTGGATAGGGAAGTAGATTTTGTTATCGATTTGGTGCCAGGAATGGCTCCAATATTGAAAGCACCGTACTGGATGGCTCCGGTAGAAATGAAAGAATTGATGGTTTAACTACAAGAGCTACTGGACAAGAAATATATTCAACCGAGCATATCACCGTGGGGAGCGCTGGTGTTATTCGTAAAGAAGAAGGATGGGACGATGCGGCTCTGCATCGATTATAGATAGTTGAACAAGGTTACCATTAAGAACAAGTATCCGTTACCAAGAATTGACGATCTATTTGATCAATTAAAGGGAGCAAGATATTTCTCAAAGATAGACCTGAGAAGTGGTTATCATCAGCTGAAGGTGAGGCCAAAAGATGTTCCGAAGACAGAGTTCAAGACATGATATAGTCACTATGAATTTTTGGTTATGTCATTTGGTCTAACGAATGCGCCTGCAGCATTTATGGGCCTAATGAATGGAGTGTTCAAGACCTTTTTGGACAAATTTGTAGTGGTGTTTATTGATGATATATTGGTGTATTCAAAAACCAAGGAAGAACATGTTGAGCATTTGAAGTTGATATTGGAGGTGTTGAGAAGAGAGAAGTTGTACGCCAAATTCTCAAAGTGTGAATTCTGGATTGAAAGGGTGCAATTTCTCGGACATGTGATTGATAAGGACGGAATTTTGGTGGATCCCTCTAAGGTCGATGCAGTGATGAATTGGGATCAGCCGAAAACACCGTCAGAAGTAAGAAGTTTTCTTGGATTAGCAGGTTATTATATAAGATTCATTCATGATTTTTCCAAGATCGCCACTCCACTAACGAATTTGACTAGGAAAGTTAGTGAAATTCGTTTGGACAGAGAAGTGTGAGGAAATTTTTTAAGAATTTAAGAAAAGATTGAGTACAGCACCTGTGTTGTCCCTTCCGAATGACACAGGAAACTTTGTGGTATATAGTGACGCGTCGCATAAAGGGCTAGGTTGTGTGCTTATGTAAAATGGCAGAGTCATTGAGTATGCGTCACGACAGTTGAAGGCTTACAAGAAGGGATATCCAACCCACGATCTAGAATTGGCCGCGGTGGTATTCGCTTTAAAGATTTGGAGACACTATCTCTATGGGGAGAAGTGAGAAATATATACAGACCACAAGAGTCTGAAATATATTTTCACCCAGAAGGATTTGAATATGCGTCAGAGGAGATGGTTAGAACTAATTAAGGACTACGATTGTGATATCTTATACCACCCGGGTAAAGCAAATGTTGTAGCCGACGCCTTAAGCAGAAAGGGTCGGGAGAAGTTGATGATGTTGACAGCACAAGAAGAATTGATTTCAGCAATGGAAAAGCTGGATTTGGAAGTAGGATATCCAATGAAGACTGATGAGAAGCTGTTCCAGATGCAAGCTGGTACAACTTTATTGGATAAGGTTAAGGAAACTCAAAACCTAGATAAGGAATGTGAGGAAGTAAAGAAAAAGATATCTGAAGGAACTGAACTTAAATTTAAAATGGACAGTGAGGGTTTGTTGAGGTTTGAAAGTAGAATTTGGGTACCGCCAGTACTGGAAATCAAGGAGGACATTTTGAGCGAGGCTCATAGTTCGAGGTATTCCATTCATCCCGGAAGTATCAAGATGTATCAGGATTTACGACAACACTTTTGGTGACCAAATATGAAGAGGGACGTTGCCGATTGTGTTTCTAGGTGTCTGACCTGTCAAAGGGTCAAGGCAGAAAATCTGAGACCAAGTGGTTTGTTACAACCTCTAGAGATTCTAGAATAGAAATGGGAACATATTACAATGGATTTTGTGGTTGGCCTTCCGACAACCCAGAAAGGCTACGACGCAGTATGGGTTATCGTTGACCGATTAACGAAATCCGCACACTTTCTTCCGATCAGAATTAGATTTAACTTAGAACAGTTAGCGAAGTTATACGTGAAAGAGATTATTTCGAGGCACGGGGTGCCGGTGTCAATTGTTTCTGATCGTGATCAGCGCTTCACGTCAAAGTTCTAGAAACGACTACAGGAATGCATGGGGACACAATTGAGAATGAGTATAGCTTATCACCCTCAGACTGACGGGCAAAGCGAAAGGACAATCCAGACATTAGAGGATATGCTGAGAGCATGCATCATGGATTTCAAAGGCAATTGGGATGATCAGTTACAGCTTGTAGAATTTGGTTATAACAATAGTTACCACGCTAGTATTGGTATGCCGCCTTACGAAGTGTTGTACGGTAGAAAGTGCAGAACACCCCTGTACTGGGATGAAGTTGGCGAGAGACAATTGCTAGGACCATAGTTGGTACAACAAACAACAGACATAGTTAAAGGAATTCGGACAAGATTAGTAGCGGCTCAGGATAGGCAGAAGAAATACGTCGATCCACACCGCAAGAATGTAGATTTTAAATCGGGTAGTTTTGTATTTTTGAAGGTCTCTCCCTGGAAGGGAAAGATCCGATTTGGTAAAAAGGGAAAATTGAGCCCGAGGTTCATTGGACCCTTTGAGGTGCTTCGAAAAATTGGAGAAGTCGCCTATGAGGTAGCTTTACCTCTAGCATTAGAGCATGTCCGCAACGTCTTCCATGCGTCAGTGTTACGACCTTATAAACCTGATTACAAACATGTTATAGAATATGAACCCCTACAATTCGAGAAGGATTTGTCATACGAAGAAGTTCCTAGTTCAGATTGTTGACAGAAAAGAGCAAGTTCTCAGAAATAAAGTAATACCTTCTGTTAAGGTAATTTGGAGGAACAACAACGCTGAAGAAGCTACGTGGGAACTCGAGGAGAATATGATGAAGACTTATCCACACTTATTTTCTTGAATAGGTGAACGTGATTCTGGGGACAGAATCTTTATAAGGGGGGAGAATGTGATGGGACGAAATTATTATTCGAACCGTGATTCTGAGGACAGAATCCTTTTAAGGGGGAAAGATGTGACGAACGAGAATTTTGTACTGATATTTGAATATTTATTAAAATAAATAAATATTTTGATGATTTAATTATTGAGTTAAATAATTAATTCATGAATTTGTGGTAGATTAATTTAATTATATGTGTTACATTGATTAAATTAATGTGTAATAATTTAATAGTTCAAAGTATATATTTAATTAAGTTTATTTGATTAAATGAATTAATTAAATAAGCATAATATTACTTTAATTAATTTAATAATTAATTAAAGAAGTAATGAATTGACATAATTAATAAATAAAAATATTAATTATATGACAATGTGATTTAATGGAAAGTTATTATATTTTATTTAATTAATTTAAATAAAATTAATTGAGTAATTAATAGTGTGACAATTAACTATATAGTAAATTAGTTAATTAAAATAAATGGAAAAAGAATTAGTGTGTTAGCCAAACAAGGCCCTTGTAGTGGTTAGCCCGTTATTTAATACAACGGTAGATTATATATATACATATATGTAGATTATTTGTCAGACGTTTACATTATTTTTCAAAGTTAGAAAGTCAGAGAGAATTGATAGAGTTCTGTGAAGAGGAATTGAGGGAGATAGAGAGAAAAAATTTTGAGAAATCACTGTGTTGTCTGTGAATGTATTCATCTTCATCATCTTCAAAAGGGTAATTCCCTTCTTTTAGGTTTTCAAAATTTATATTTTTTCAAAGTTCTTCAATACGTATTTGAAAGTTTCTGTAAAAATTAGTTTTGAAATTAAGTCATGATATGGCTATATATATACGTGTGTGTGATTATATCGTGTTTTGTATTTGGTATGAATGATTTAAAATGATCAAAATTATGGAATTTGGCCTTAATTGGGTTTTTAAAAAGTTACAGAGTTCTTCTACGTCTTTGTAAAAATTTCTCTATTAATGATTGTTTTGAGAAATTAAGTAAGATATGATCATATAAAGATTGATATATGATTAGTAGTGTGTGTTGAATCATGTATACATGATTTACACTGATCACACTATGTAATTTTGTTGATAATTGGGTTGTATGAAATACAGAGTATTGAGTATGGGTGAATAACCTATATGGGCGAAATAAATGCTGTAATCATATGTTTTAATTAAAATTGACACATGATTATGATTGTATATGTTAAAACAAAGAGAATAGAATTGGAATGAACGGATTCGGTGTTATAACGAATCCGTAATGAGAAATTTCATATTTTTTTTAATCAAACTTGACAAAATTATGAAGAACAGTGAAATTAAATGTTTTAAATTGTGTAATTACGTGATTTAAAATGTTAGAAACATGCTAAAAATGATTTATGATGTTCCTGTGAAGTTTATACTTCATGGGTAACATTACAAATCAGTGTATTGATGTAAATTGGGAGAAAATGGCTGAGTTCTGTGTTCTTCGCGAGATTGTGGAAATTCGTAGTCGCGCAGTCGCGCCTGTCTGGAAAATTCAAATTTTTTTTCTAAATGTTAAATTTTGAGTAATGTGCTTTAAATCTAATAAACATGAAGACATGTTATGTATGTGATAAGATGTTAATACAAGATTAATAACTTAGGTTATGTGATTAATTAATAAGTTAATTAATCGACTTGAAACCATTATTTGAAAAACCTAATAATGAGTTCAAAGAACACTGTTGTGAATCGATAATCATATCGAACCTATGATTAATTGATATTGTGAGTGTATTGATAAGTAAGAGTAATTAAAGAACGTGAGTTATAATTATAGCTTGCGCACGAGGTAAGTTTCTTGACTATACTCTTAAATTGAGCAAGTGTTCTGTGCTTAATTACTATTGTTGAGCAAGTTTCCTAAACTCAAATCTTTACATTGAGCAAGTTATAGACTTAAATTCTATATCAACCAAGTTCTTATCCTTGAGTATTCAAGTTCAAGATTTCATATGAGATGTTATTATTCTTTTAAAAGTATCATTTTAGTTATACAATACTTATTCGATTGTATACCCTTGAGAAGTTAATATTCAAATTGAATATCATTTGTTGTTGAATCCTTTAAGACTAGCGAACCCTTACTGATTCGACTAGTCCATAGTTGATGAGCGTTCTAAATTCCAGAACTATTATTGAGTTTATCCAAACCAAACTTTCTTTGGTGCGGACTCTGATGTCAAACTAAGATGAACAACCCTAATATAGGGGATTGATGATGATGCTTTAAGCGTTGAGGTATTGTGCACAGTATCGGTATGAAAGGCTGATCTCCCTAAGTACGAGAAGTAAAGTCCATAGTGTTATGACTGTTAGAGGTTTAAAGGTTAATATACTTGACAACCTAGGACATAGTTCAAGGTCTTATGACCCTCAGATGTAATTTGATTCTCGATTATTATTCTTGATTCAAAAGTTGAGCTTTCTATTATTCAGACTTCTTTGATTTCACTCGCATGTTATTACTGTTATATTTTTAAACTTGCGGGCATTCGTGCTCACTCTTGCATAATAACATTGCAGCTAAGAATGAACGATGTGATGAACCTTCTAGTAGCAAGGGCAAAGGAAAAGCTAACAAGTGTTGAAGAATTGTGGTGTTATTGAAATGTTAAAGTTCAAGATTTATGTGTATTTATTAAGACATATTTGTTTACGTTTCCGTAACAGAGATTTAAGGTTAAGTATAACCTGGGATCGATTATGTATTTACTATTTCAGATGTTGTAACTCTACTATAGGGAGATGATGGATTATTTATCTATTTAATGAATTTCTATTATTATGGGTAGATAGTCATATGATATTTGAACAGTGAACTCCAAATCCTGTGAAAATTAAGATACCGGATTTGGGGGTGTCACAGAGCACGTCACATCCACGCGGCCTCGGCTTCATATTTCCTTCAGAATCGGATGAGGAGGAGGACGAAGCCATGGATGCAGACTATGTGGCAGCAGAAGAGAACGAGTTTGCAGAGCACAGACTGCCCGAGGAGGGGGATGCTACTACGTCGAGCACTTCTCGCTGGACCAATTTTATGTTTAGCTCCCAGTTCAAGACACTTCAGCGGCAGTTGGGTGACCAGCGCCGGGTGGAGGATAAGAAGGCAGTCCGGTTGGCAGCGAGACAGAGCCATATGTTCAAGACACAGAATACTTTCAATGTTGTAGTAGCCGAGGCGTTTGCGAGGCTGAACACGTCTGCTGAGCCATTCCAATTCCTGACTCGTCAGCCACTCCCAGGCTACCCACCTTCTGATTCAGATGTGGAGGTGGTCGAGCCTGACCCATGATTTCTCAGGGAAGTCCCTAAGCTTAAATGTTAATTATTTTTCACAATAAGGACATTGCGCAATTTAAGATTGGGGGTGTATACTGTTTATTATGATAGTCATTGTTAGAGCATTGCATCATAGTTTATTTATTGCATAGCATTTAGTTTTCTTTTGTATAGTAGTTATTTACTTGCTTATATTTGAAAAAAAAAATGAAAAATCAAAAAATCACAAAAAGAGTAGTTAGTTAGTTTAGTTGTTTTTTCGCACAGAGTTGCATGAGTCTAGTATGTCAGTAAGTATGAAGTGAACTTAGCCAGTGATGAGACTGGACTTGCATAGAAGTTGAATAGTAATGACAACTAAGACATAAATGTAATTTCAGACCATGACATGAATCTCTGCTTGTTTGACACTGTTGTACCGGATAGCACAATAGGATGACCATGTAGGCTAACTTGGTTCAAATAGTGACATAATTGATTTCTTGAAGGAAATTAAGCTTTAATGACAGAAATTCAGTGAACTAGTGGTGATGACTAGGATGAGGCAGAAACCTAAGTTTGAGGGAAGATATGGGAGCTATCTAAAAGAAAAAGAAAAAGAAAACAGAAACAAAAGAAAAGAAATGAAGAAAAAAAATGTGAAAAAGAAAAAAATATGTGAATAAACACCGTGACTCGTTTAATTCTGTGGCCTTTGTCATTCGAGTAAGTACGTCCTAGGGGATGTCTTTACACACAACGCCCTAAAACCGTTTGGATTGGGAGTCGTTGGTTGAAAGCTCGTTATATGGGTGACACTGAAAAACCCAAGGGAACTAGACATTGCACAGTCATGGGTAGAGTAGAAGTACGGGAAAAAGAGCAAAATGCCCCGTAAATGAATAAAGATAGCAAAATTTTCCCATATTGACTTTCGACTTGGTTGATGTTGAGTTTTAGCTGAATTATCTTATTTACACAATTTCTTGAGTTAAAGATGTGTTTTCTTTCTAAGAAGCATATTATGTGATATATTTGATTTGTAAGTTGGTATCATGGTTGTCGAGCACACACACACACTACATCAGTAATAACGGGCGTTGATTGATAGATTGGTTTGATATGCTGATATGATTTTGGTTGGATTTGCTGTTTATATCTGTTGTAATTTCTCTGAGGCGATCCTTGTTAGCTTTATACTATCTGACAGATGCATTTATAGGCATATAATTAGTTGCATGTGCATTGTGTTTTACTTGAGGACAAGCAAAATCTCAAGTTTGGGGGTATTTGATGAGTTGGTTTTATACCTACGAATCGATGGCCTTTGTAGCTTGATTCCTTGCAGTTTCAAGTAGTTTTAGTATTATTTTACTCAGTTTTTTTATTGATGTTGCAGGAAACGAAATTCACGGAAACTAGGACTTAATGGAAATTTTTAGCATATTTTAGCCAGGACACCTGCCGGGGCAGGGGGTAGCAACTTTAGAATTGGACACCCGCCGGGGCGGGCGTCTCCAAGGCAAAATACCCACTGGGACGGGGGTACGTGGCAGAGTTGGAGGTTTCCATCTTTGAGGAGGATTCTGCAGATCTTTGCAAGGGCAATTCAGACGCAATTTAGGAAGATATAAAGAAGAAGCTTAAAAGAAATAAGTCAGATATTCATCATCATTGACTAAGCCCTAACTTACGGATCACGTTTTTGGAGGATTGAAGCGAGGATTTCGAGCACGAAGAACACGAAGAAGATTGAAAACGAGCATCAATTCTACTATAGTTTTTACTCTATTTCTTAATCTTTCTATTCAGAATGCTAGTATCATTGTGGATTTCAGTTTTCAATTCATTCATTATGAACTAAATCACTTTTTAAGTCTACGATGGATCTTTATCTATAACGAAGTGTGACATGCTTTTATATTAATTCAGGGAGTCTATTTTCAGCCTTATCCATTATGGTTTATGCGTAATTTATAAATTGCTTGATCACCAATTTCTAATAACCCATATGAACTCGAGAGAGGAATTATAGGTTTAGACCTAATCATAGTGGCGTGTGATTGTAATTTCTGCATGATGTTGGGAGTTATATTTTATGACTAATATATAGGTATACTTATGCATCGCACGTAATAATATGAGAATCTGTGATTGAACTTTCTTTAATTATAATTCACGTAGAGATATAGTGGATTGATTAACTAAGGTGTTCTATTTGATTCTATCAATTGTGGAATTATATAGATGCGGTTATAATTCATCGAGAGGTGGTTATAGCAATTATTGTGTTCTCGATTTACAAGGTGGAATAGTTGAGTTGAATTAAAAGGAAGTGCGTCATTCTAAGTAAAGCATAAAGTGAAATTGTAGACTTAATTCTCCAATATTTGATTAAAAATCAGGATAGTATTTGATATTGAAGTCAATAGTAGTTTTCAAAAATTTCACAGAATTAATCATTGGTTTAATAAAATTGAGATAATATAAAATTGGTAATTGTTAGGATAAATTATAGTTATTGTCTCCGTGGAAATGATACTTTTATTATAATTATATTACTTGTTTATCACGTATACTTGCGTGTTGTGCGTATTAGATTTTACCCAACACGCAGCTGCCGCGAGTGCACCTGCCGCGAGTGCACCTGCAACCATCGGGTCTTTAAATATAACCCCCCACCCTTGGCAAAAAAGAAAAAAAAAATAGAAAAATGCTTTGAAAGTCCACCCATTTCGTCCCTTAGCCCTACTTCTAGTACTCCAAACTTAGATTTTATTCTTTCAATACGTTTATATATGTATATTCTACGGCATATCAAAAATTAACCGGTGGAAACGTCCATTTGCAGCCTACCGAGTGGCAAAAAGCCCGTGTAGCAGTCTATTGTAAGCTTTTTGATGATCAGAACTCATTTCTTACTTTATTACGTATATGTGAACGTGCATATAAAATTTCGTCTTTTGGTTTTTAGCTAACTTTTGAGTATATATAAGTAGAGGTGGCAAACAGGCCGGGTCGGCCCAAACGAGCCGGGTTAGAAGCGGGCTGGGCCAAATTTGGGTCGGGCCAAAATGGCCCACCTTTTCTTGGGCCAGAATTATAAGGCCCGTGGCCCGGGTTGGGCCTGGCTGGCCTGCGGGCTTTTTCCTTTTTTTTTTTTGCAAAGTTATGCTACACAATTTGTCAATTTAACTTAAAAAAGTAAACCTTTCTAAACATGTTTAACGTACACAATTTAAATTTAAAATATTCTATAAAAATTATTTTACTATCAAAAGCAATTTTGTAAGCTCCAATTTTTTTAAAAAAAAACAAATAACTACTAAATATTTACGTTGGGTATATTGAGGATTAATTAAAATTTATTAATATTTTCTCATCTATTTTATTATTTTCTGTTAAAAAAATGTACTTAATATATATATTTTTTTACGGGAGAAGGGAAGTGAATAGCGAGTAGGTATTGGGTTAACTATACATGTGTTTTTTCCCTCATTTTATAATTGATATATTATAACATATATATAACAAAGAGATCATTGTTTTACAAGAATAATTTAATACAAAAAAAGCTCATGAATGTGAGATTCATTTGTTATTTATGTTGTAAATTTTGTTGAAATAATAAATAAAACAACAAAAAAGTTGATATAATGTCATTTTAACTTGTTTTAATAGGGTTTGATAAAAAGGAGGAAGAATTAAAATTATTATATTAAAAGTGACCCATTCTTTTTTAAATTAATATTTTAACTAATATAACTTGTAATTAAGAAAATTGTGGTGTCCCTCCCCCTACTCCTGTATTATTCCATATGTAAATTATTCTAGCATCACTTGGTGTTTCTTTTCGGATGCGAATTATTGTCTTCACGAATGACACTTGCGGCCCTCTTTTCGGATGCGAATTATTGTCATCAGCAACTGTTTGCTGCTTGGAACTCTTCCAACTCACTGCGCCTCCGTTCTAGGTAAAAACATACCCCGAAATAGATTTACTGTCATCTTGGTCCGTTTGAAAACTTGAGTCTGTGAAAGCCCTCGAGTTTTAATTCAGACCCACCGTAGACAAGAAAAATATCCTTAGTCCTTCTCAAGTATTTTAGGATATTCTTCACTGCCTTCCAGTGCTCTTCTCATGGATTCGACTGGTATCTGCTAGTTACACTAAGTGCATGAGCAACATCCGGTCTAGTACATATCATACCGTACATGATAGATCCTATTACAGAAGCATAAGGGATCTTACTTATACGGGCTCTCTCCTCAGGTGTCTTTGGGGCTTGTTTCTTGGAGAGATGTATTCCATGGCTCATCGGTATGAGAACTCTTTTGGAATCTTCCATGCTAAATCTCTTTAGCATTGCATCAATGTACGTTCCTTGGGATAAACCAAGCATCCTTTTAGATCTATCTGTATAGATCTTTATCCCCAAAATATAGGATGCTTCTCCCAAGTCCTTCATGGAGAAGTGTTTAGATAACCAGATTTTAATCGATTGTAGCATAGGAATGTCATTTCCTATCAGTAATATATCATCAACATATAATACAAGGAATGAAACTGCGCTCCCACTAACCTTCTTGTACACACATGGTTCATCGTTATTTTTGATAAAATCAAACTCTTTGATTGTCTCATCAAAACGAATGTTCCATCTACGAGAAGCTTACTTCAATCCATAAATGGATCGTTACAGCTTACAGACTTGATTTGTTCCAACCTTTGAAACAAATCCCTCTGGCTGTGTCATATACATATCCTCCTCAAGTTTCCCATTGAGGAAGGCCGTTTTCACGTCCATCTGCCAGATCTCATAGTCGTTATAAGCTGCAATCGCAAGAAAAATCCGAATAGATTTGAGCATAGCTACTGGTGAAAAAGTTTCATCATAGTCAACTCCTTGTCTTTGTTTGAAACCTTTTGCAACCAGTCGGGCCTTATAGATCTCTACCTTGCCGTCCGCTCCAGTCTTTCTTTTAAAGACCCATTTACACCCAATAGGCTTAATGCCTTCAGGTGGTGAAACCAAAGTCCATCCTTTATTTTCATACATGGAGTCCATTTCGGATTTCATAGCTTCAAGCCATTTTTTCCTGAGTCTTTATTACTCATAGCCTGTTCGTAATTCAATGGATCATCATCATTCATGATGTGTACCTCATCGTCATTCTCTATAACGAATCCATACCTCTCAGGTATCTTCGGTACTCTTCCAGATTTACGAATAGGGTGTGGTATAGTAGGTTCTTCTACTTGGTCAGGTACCTGACTTTGATCCGTGGTAATTTGTGGTTCTTGAACTTCTTCAAGATATATCTTACTCCCACTGACCCCTTCATGGATAAACTCCTTTTCCAAGAAGGCAGCATGTTTCGCAACAAACACCTTTTGATCAGTTGGATGATAGAAATAATACCCTAAAGTTTCTTTAGGGTATCCCATAAATCTACACTTATCGGATTTAGTTTGTAGCTTATCATTTTCAAACTTTTTGACATAAGCTGGGCAACCCCAAGTCTTAACATGCTTAAGATTTGGTTTCCTCCCCTTCCACATCTCATATGGAGTCTTTGGGGCGGACTTGGTAGGTACCTTGTTAAGTAGGTATACAGCCGTTTCTAGGGCACATCCCCAGAAAGAAATTGGAAGGTCGGTAAAACTCATCATGGATCGAACCATGTCCAATAGTGTTCGATTTCTCCTTTCAGATACTCCATTTAACTGTGGTGTACCTGGAGGAGTCCATTGTGAGATTATACCATTTTCTTTGAGACAATTGAGAAACTCACCGCTTAAGTATTCTCTACCTCTATCTGATCGAAGTATCTTTATACTCTTGCCCGTTTGTTTCTCTACTTCACTTCTGAACTCTTTGAACTTTTCAAATGATTCTGACTTGTATTTCATTAAATACACATATCCAAATCTTGAGTGATCATCAGTGAAAGTAATAAAATAAGAATACCCACCCCGTGCACTTATTGTCATAGGTCCATAAACGTCTGTGTGAATCAATGCCAACAACTCTGTAACTCTTTCTCCTTTTCCACTAAAAGGAGATTTAGTCATTTTACCCATGAGACAAGATTCACAAGTTGGATATGATTCATAATCAGATAACTCAAGGAGCCCATCTTTATGCAACTTGGATAATCTTGTTTCGTTGATATGACCGAGTCTACAGTGCCACATGTAGGTATAATTAATATCATCTCTTTTCCTTTTCTTAGTTTGTTCAATTTGAAAAATATTTTCTTGTAAGTCAAGTGTATAAAGTCCATTTCGCAAATTTCCAACACCATATAAAACATCGTCTTTATAAATAGAACAATTATTGTTCTTTATAACAACGTTAAATCCTTCCATATCCAATACAGAAATTGAAATAATGTTTTTAATAATATTCGGAACATAATAACAATTATTAAGATAAATGGACTTTTCCGAAGGCATTGCTAAATAATAAGTTCCTACAGCTAATGCAGCAACCTTTGCTCCGTTCCCCACTCGTAGGATCACCTCATCAGTGTTCAGCTTTCTACTTCTGACCAATCCCTTCACATTATTACATATGTGAGAACCACAGTCGGTATCCAATACCCAAGTAGAATTTTAACTTTCTGAAAAATTAATTTCAATCATGAACAAACCTTGATTGGAAGTCGAAGCTTCTCCAAGCTTCTTCTTTGCCAGAAACTTCTTGCAGTTCCTCTTCCAATGACCCGACTCGTTGCAATGGAAGCACATTCCTTTGCTAGCTGGATCAGATTTCTTTTGTTCCTTTATGTTCACTTTGCCCTTGGTCATCCGAGATCGGAAGAGCTCCTTAGATATCTCATATCTAGCAGTCCTACTTTGTTCACCATAAAACTCATTGAGGTGAATCAACATAGTAGGAGCATCCATGTTTTTGTGCTGACGCTGAAGCTCGTTATTCATGGATGCAAGCATGATGCATTGAGCCACAGATGCATCATCTTGCCACTTTACAATTGTGGCAATCTCTTCCTCAGAGGCTGTTTCTGGAACAGTTCCAAGGACTAGTGAGTTTAGGACATAAGAAATCTTTTCAGCAGTGAGAACTATTCTCAGATTTCTTAGCCAGTCCGTATAATTCGGCCAGGTAAGCTTATTAGCATCAAGTATGCTTCGCAGTGAAATTAGTGATTTTGACATTTTTAAAATTCTGCATGTGAAAAATAACATTTTAGCAAATATTCATTTTATTAATTTTGCATACCAAAATAAATTTAGGTCTTTATTTTAAATTGGTATCTCCCACTATTTTTATCAAACTATATTACCCTCACTTATATAATTCGGCAACATCTAATTAAAGATTTGCTAGTGAGAATAAGGATCCCATTTCAAATGTATATAACCTTGTGGATAGCACAACAAGCGATATACAAATAAATAGGTAGACAACTCTTGCCAATTACATCACTATATAACTCCTTTTATTTTGCCTCTTAAATCATAATGGTCAAGTGTGTGCACATCCGAACTAAAATAATTTAAGTTAAGTCCAGCCTAACACTTTCATAAATTCAAAAAAGAAAAATGTTCGTCCTTGTGGATAGCATAACAAGACTAGATCGTTCAATTTTCTTGATAAGCATCAAATGTGATTAATTAACATCTTAAATATGCAATACTCGCCTTGTGGATAGCACAACAAGCTCATATTAAATATTTAATACTCTATTAATTTATCATGCTAGAAGGCGACGTTCGATATTCTAAATATCATTTGAACGCTTCGGACTTAATATTATTTCTTTGAGGGGTTTGTTATTATTTGTCTCATCTTGTTTAGCGCGCATGCACACACACACACACACACATATATATATATATATATATATATATATATATATATATATATATAAAATACGCGTCATTTTATTAAACATGCGAAGCATGTTTGCATAAAATATAATATATATAATATTTAGCATGCAATATAGAATACTATATTCTACCCGGATTGATTATGGACTTTTATTCTAGTTTGGTTCACTAGAGCCACCAAGTGAACCAAAAGGTCAAACCTAGGAGTGCAAGAATTTAAATTTAAATATAACTATTACATTTAAACCCGAGCTCCATACAAACGGCTCTTCACGCGCTCCTTGCTCCTTGGTCTCCAATTTCTTCAAGATAATTCTAACTATTTCTGTTACATTAAACTATTTAATTTAAATAGAAACCTTGATCAGCAATCAAGGGGAAGTACATAGGAGGGAGATAGAATTTTACATCAAGAAAAAAAAATTAGAGAAGACGAGGTACACAGATCCCATTTAATAAAACTCATTCATTCAAGCATTCAACTAAAATAAAATCAAATCACATTGGTCAAATAGTCCATAATCAATCCCCATTTATTATCATACATATCACCATATATATCAATAAATAAATATTCATCTCATGAATTAAAACATTCCATATATATATGAGTATCATTTAATGAGCAATTTTAAATTGCATGAAATCCAATTTCAAGATTAAAATAAACTCTTTATTTTAATTATAAAATTATTTAGAATATAATATATAAATATATCATATATATATATATATATATATATTTGATATTACCGTATATATTATATATATTTATATAACGAATCAGGTTATATATATATATAATATAAATTCATATTTATTTTTTTAAAAGAAGTCATCTTCTTTTATTAAAAGAGTCCTGCAGGTTTATTAAAAGAGTCCTTTCTTGATGGGTCACCTTCTTTTTGGAGTAAGAAAGAGACAACATCTTTTCTTTGCAGAATTCAAGATTAGCACCCCAAAAAAAAAATTGTGATTCGTCCCAAAAAAAAAACGTCATTTTTTTTCTTAAAAAAAATAATTTTATACAATAAAATTATGCCCAATAAATTATTTTAAATACATACCCATATGTATATGAAATCAAAAATAAATTAATAATTGCATAAAGGTTTGGCTTTGATACCACTGTTGGGTTTGTACGAAATTGTGACGCAATCAAATTGTAAAAATTAGCAGAATCATGGTATATCAGAGTTTAAAAAAAATTCTACAAAACCATTACCCGGATCATCCTTTATGCAAATTATTAATTTAAAATGATAAATAAGAAGTTATGGAATCATACCCTTGTAGAACGAAGCTTCCACAGGTACTAGTTCAACTCCTTGTTCTTCGTGATCTCCTTGAATTTCCGGGTTAGATTCATTCCTTTGATCAACGTTAGCCACCCAAGTGTTTGGCCTCTAGAGGTGATCCACCAAGGAAGAGGAATTATCAAGAAGGAGGGTGTTTGGCTAAACCTTAGTTTTCTATCCTCTATAGAAAAGGAGTACTCTCCAACAATTGGAATTCCATCAACTGATATCTCTTATAAGACTCCTCTTATATAGATATTGGTCAACCCTTCTAATCCTATTAGACATGAGATTTTATTTAATTAATTAAACTCCTTTAATTAATTTAGGCTTCCCACCACATTGGAAATAATTAATTAAATTCATTTAATTAATTTGTCCTCCTAATCGTATTAGGAATAAATGAGAATACTAATATTACATTAATTACTAAAATCCTTTAGAAATTAAAATAATAATAATTGTAATAATATTAATAAGACTCCTCTTATTAATTTATATTTAATATTTCTAAAATATTAAATAATAAACATTAAGCTATTTAATTTATTCTATCACTATAGATTAAATTAATTACACTTAATGCATTATTACGATTATGCCATTACCTTCTTAAATAATTATTCTTCCTTTTATGGTGTGACCCTTTAGGTTCTCTATATTAAACCGGTTGTGAATAAATCAATTAGAACAATTCTAATCTTATTTAAATAAATAAATTAAAATAATAATCTATTTAAATAAATAATATTTATTCTACAATAGGGATAAGCCTCCCTAGCGATCAATGACTTTTCAGATAATATAGATTTCAACATTAATCATAAAAGAACCTGTGAGTAAATAGTTACCATACAATTCAATCCTTCCACCATACAATGTCCCAATTAAATATAAGACATGAATTTACTGTCAAGTCTTATTTTATTTAATTATATGTATTTCGATTAGAAAATGCACAACTCCAAATAATGCAAATTAGAAACTCCTTTCTAATTTTATTTTACATTGGCCAAGGATTCCTGGGTTGTCATTTAACGAATCATATAGGATATATCTCCTCTTTTACAAGAGGTGGTAGATTCTTTATTGATCATTCATTATCTCCATATGTAACTCATTATACCCAAGCATACCCTTTTATATACCCTAAAGGACTTTAAGGAATAAGTCAAAGTATAATTCATTACATACAAGATACTATGATGATCTCAAGTCCAAGGATCACTTGTACTACTATCACATTAGGAATTCCTATTGACAGGCGAGTAAAACTCCATTAGGTATTCTATAGCGAGTCACGTTCAGTGAACTTATTCTCCAATAAGCACCTACATACTTGCTTTTGTGTCTCCACACAAATGATCATGAGATCAATCATCCTCATCCAATGAGCAAGCAACATATGTACCAATCTATCCGGATTTACTAATCCCCTTTTTAGTAATTCCACGATTGGGAACAATTTTAGTTTTAGAGCTTTCTAAGAATTTAGATCTCATTAGCATGATCATCATCATGATTCTAAAAGCATTGCTTAAAACTATGGGTTATTTACATATTATAAACACAGCACCATGTAGATAATTAAATGCCTTTAATAAATGAATATTTTATTAATAAATAAATAAGATTGTTTACAAAGTACGTGCTTTATCATCATACATGATTGGCTTGTATGCACACTACTATCAATCTCCCATTTGCACTAAAGCCAATCGCCATGGTATCTCATACCCATCTTCTCTAAGTGACGATCAAACTGATGTTATCCTATTCATGTATACACATTAGTCATATAAGTTCAATATGTACACCTACTATCTTGAGTTGCTATGATACATAAGTGTAATTCATCATACCAAACATATAATGTTAATATTCTCTTAGTCGTATGATCTCGTATGTATATCATCACAGAACACAAAAATTAGTTTCTAATACACTATAACATTAAAGAACATAGTTTGTCATCACATTTTGACTTCAAGGTTATAAACACTTATCGAATTCATGGTTCTATGTTAGCATATTCATTGACACTTTGAACACTGTATTGGACATGTATTACAGATTATTATAACAGTACATGCATGCATCAAATCTCAGATCACAAATAGATCGGTCAGATAATACTGCAAGTCGGCGCGGCCGCTCTTGATTTTAACTAAAGAGTGGCGCAATTGCGTTACTTCTGGTTCAGATCAAGACAGGGCTGCCTCAGCAGAAAACAGGCTTAACCCGACAATGAATTTAGACAACGATTTACGTAAAACACACAAGTCAGGATGTTTATAACTAGGTCCGACCCCATATTGTCTTCAATATAGTTTGATATCCATTTTCATTCAATCAGGGCTTTAAGTGTTCAATTAACAATGTCTCTTACGTTTAATCGTTAAGCATATGCTAAAAGGTCACTAAGTACCATATACACATGTTCACGCTATTTTAGTCATGCATTTCATGTTCTATGTTCCACTTCTTTGAAATTTGTTCTTAATCATGCTCAACTAGTTTATCGTGCATAGGACTAGTTAGGCATACATGGCAATCATGTTTAGAGGTATACGATATCTTTTCACAATGGTCATAAATTTCAGAATACTTGAAATGTAGTTATCAACAAAACTAGTTTTCAACTCTTTAAGGTTTCTCTTGAAAATCTCATATTAACCAAGCATGCAAAACTACTTTACTTACTATACCTCATGCTTGCATATACATATATCGAGAATACGTAAGCACATGCACGAGTTCCTAACTCAAAAGTATATATGGTTTATCAAGTCCATATTAGAAACTCTAAGTCTTTTCCTTAGAGGGTCCTCAAAGCTACTCAAGCATGCCAAGTAATCCCACAAGTCTTATATCATGCCTTTATATACCCATAAATAGATCATAAAGGCATGCTCACAAGTTCATGACTCAAGTGTATATAATTCATTAAGTTCGCTTTTGAATTCTAAGTTTTTATTAGAATGCTATCAAACTTATTTAAGCATATAAAGTAAGTCCACATATATCATACTTTCATGCTTTCACGCTTACATACAAATGTAATCAGACCATACTAGCACGTTCTCAAGTTAGAATTTAAAGTACACATGGTTTATTGAGTTTGCACAATGAAAACTCAAGTTCTCTTTTGAAATCAAGCTATGGTGAGTGATTATATAAAAGCCAATATAAACTAGCATGTCAGAGACTTATATGGTCTTATTGAAGTTTAATTAGTATGCTCAATACATCAGAAGGCAAGAAAAATCCCCAACTAATTATGCAGAAGGGCGCGGTTGCGCCCAATTTGTATTAGGGAGTGGCGCGGCCTCGCCACTCCGGTTCCAGCCCAAATAGTTTACTGCTAGAGCAGAGCTTCAACCAATTCTTACATTACTTCATGAAACAAGCTTGTTAACTATCACATTGAACCTATAACATAACTATATACTTTTACTAACCATGCTAGCACCTTATCACATATCAATTTCAAGTATTTCATACTAGTTTCTATGAATTGGAAATGCTAAATTTCAAGATATAATTAGGCATTATATCTCTTGAGTTTGAGCTTGAGCTTGAGCTTGAGCTTGCTAAGTTTTCTACCAATATCAGATTACTCTCACGTCACTCTCTCTATATCACTTAGCACAAATCCTAGCAACATCAATTGAATAGAGGAAGACTCTATTTATAGAAGATTGATTATCCATACCAAAGCTTTGCACAAGGAATTAAACCAAGAGATGAAGGAAGAAGATGTTGGACAACCAATGTTTGGTGGAATAGTTGCCACCCACCACATCAACCCACTCCCCTTTGCCATCATTTGATTTCTAGCTTGTTGAAATTGAGAAGCAAGATGGTAGACTAGGCCATTGGGTAAACACGTGAATGAGAAATGAAGGAGAAATGGACACTCAATATGGAACAAGCTATTGTATCTCAGCATTAGACATTTGAAATAATGCCACACACTATGCTTAATACACATCTATGTACACCTGAGGTTAAATATACACTTAGGATATACATGGACCTAAAATGTCACAACAACATTACATGGCAGCACATTGGGGTACATGTATACATATTGATATATAATTTATGTACATTTTAATCATGTCAATTTATGATTTAATTGAATAGTGACATACTACATTATCACAACCCTCATTATTATTATTTCAATTATGTTACTCATGGAATATCAATTATTTACATACTTTAACGTAATATTCCATATAGTATACGTTAACGTACTATACCTATCACATGGTCACATAAGTCTCATTTATGTAACTCATACAAATCATTAATCTTATTATATAGTTTATATATATCACATAGTCTCCTGTATTGTCACAATACACTTCATATAATATGTATTCTCATAAGTCTAACCATGTGACTCACTTCCTTTTATTATTTAGTTATATCCAAAATGTCACATAATACTTTATATTATATAGTTGTAGATACTATACAATATGCGATTACATAACTTTACACTAAGCAATTAATTGAACAAACATAAATCTCAAATATTAATTAACCATTTATTCATTAATATGCTATTATTCATAATAACCATTAATTAATAATATATTATTAATTAATCATTTACTTATTAATTCCTTTTTTAATTAATTAAATCATCAATATTTCTCATCACTGTGCCACATAAGACATTCATTGAGCTTATCATAAACTCCACATTTTCTTCTCGATTATTATAAATTCAATCTGAAGTAATTGAGTTAACTCATCTCATAACACATAAATATTTATATTCAAATAAATATTCGACTTTCATTAATATATTTATTTAATAATATTTGAAAATTCTCGGGTATTACACCGCGGACCCGGGCTTCTTTTGCTAGGTCTATATATAAGTATATATATATGTTTTTCTTCGTTTGCACAGCCTGGATCGTCTATCAGTGGCTTTTACTAGCTTTTATGTATATATATATATACTAACTTGTTCGGCCTGGATCGCTGATTCGTGGCCTTTTCAGCTTTATTATGTATATAACTGACTATATATATATTAACTTTCAATTCAGTCGGGCATGGATTGCAAATTTGTAGCCCTTTTACTGCTTTTATATATATAACTATATATATAATTTTTCTGACTTCGTCTGGCCTGGATTGCTAATTCGTGGCCTTTTTCGCTTTAATATATATATATACTAACTGTATATATTAACATTTATATTTCAGTTTAGCCTGGATTGGAAAACCGTGGCCTTTTACGACTTTTATAAATATATATATATATATATATATATTTATATTCTGTTGAGCTTGGATTAAATCGTGGCTCTTTTACAGCTTTTATATATATATTTATATTATGTCGAGCCTGGATTAATTCGTGGCTCTTTTATAGATTATATATATATATATATTTACATTATGTCGAGCCTTGATTAATTCGTGGCTCTTTTACAGCTTATATATATATATATTTATATTCTGTCGAGCCTGGATTAATTCGTGACTCTTTTACAGCTTATATATATTTATATTTATATTATGTCGAGCCTGGAATAATTCGTGACTCTTTTTACAGTTTTTATAAATATAAATATATATATATATATATATATATATATATATATATTTACATTTAGTCGGGTCTGGATTGGAAATCCGTGGCCCTTAGCAGCTTTAATATATATATATAATTATATATATATATATAATTTTCTTGCTCATTGTGATTAAATATTTTCTTTAAATATTCATTTGATATGAATCTGCACTGATGTAAATATTATGAATTAGATTTACCTAAATCTAGCTCTTTCTAACTTTCAAACGGTCCCAAAATAGGTCTAACCGGAACCGAGAAGCTAGAATGGCTAAGATTTATTTAAATCTAACTTTCTTTCTAGTTTTGTAAATACTTAAAGCGTCCTCGCGACCCTAGATCCATATCTAGCGGAAACGCGAAGCTTTGGCTACGTGCATACAAGGATTTGACTGATGAATCATTTGTTTTTGCGACGTCTAGTGTACAAATTATATTTTCTATAAATATCTGTTTTGTGCAGATTTTCTCGGCCAATTTTTCTGTGAGCCTAGGAATCGTGGGATTCATGATCAAACTGATCAGAATCTTCCCACGATGGACAACTCCACATTACAAATGTATTCTGCCAGTTTTTCTATAAAATGTACAGCCGAAGGACCTTAAAACGGTTATCCGGATCTAAGGTTTCAAACATAATGAAATATGATTTGTAGTGCTAGAGTTACTCCGATGGCTGTCATGCCCATAAGAAGACCGGTATTTGTATATACATTATGTGGTCAAGGATGCTTCGCATCCCGACAATCACCATTCCAATCGAGCTAAAGGCTAAACAAAATAAAAATGGAAGTATCGATATGCTTCAATTCCTACGTGAGCGTAAGGGTTTGAAAACTTTCTTTCAAAACATCATTTTCATATCTTGTCTAAAAAAGGACTTTTGCAAATCAAATCAAACCATTCGTATATAGGTTCAACAAAGCACGACAATACTTTCAAAACAATCAAATGTAGGCTCAATTACTTCCAGTATATACACACATATTGCAATTTAAAAGGGAAATATTGAAAAGATGCGGTACCGTGTTTTCACGGGAGTCGAGGGGTGCCTAACACCTTACCCCCACTTAACCAAGCTCCCGAACTTTAAGAATCTTGGTTTCAAGATCAAGTTTTGACAGTGTCTAGTAATTGAGTCTACTTACAAAATCAAACAAAACTCGGTTAAGTTGGTACAACCATTTCCAAATCTACCAACTAGCGACTCTGTAAACCGTTCAAATCGTCGACCTGATACATGTTGGCCTTTTCCTAAAAACCATCACCCTTCATAAAATAGATAAAACAAATAAGGGTAGAAAACAACAAAATTTAGGAAGAGAGAAAGATCTGTCCAGAGAGACAGATTTTTTCCCAACGTTGATAGGTGGCGACTCTGCTGGGGACAGTAGAAGGCTTAGGCCGTGTTAAAACTTTTTCAAAATTTCCCTTTTCTATCTGCGTATGTGTGAATGCTGTGTTTTACATTGAATGGATGTGAATGAATGCTTTACTACTTTATATTAGTGCTTCGCATAATGTCATCATTTTATACTGTGAGACACGATGTATGTGAATGTATGTTGTGTGATTCCTCCACCAGGAGGCGAACTCGTTGGTGTTTGATTACTGGACTCAAAGGAGACTAATCCTGCGAGGCTCAGGAAAGGCACAACTCAGATCCGCTCCAATTGAAAGACCGGATTAATTTCCCCTTGAATAGATTGCGATGATCTGGGGACCTTTATGCCGAAAAGCCGCGAGAGTAGCCTAAGATAGGTAAGTCTCTGATTAACCAAATCCGTAGGGAAGCTTCTTCATGCCTTCCTCTTTCAATTCAATGTAAATTTTCTAATTCGAATGTAAATTTCAAGATTCAATGTAAATATACATTCCATGTCTTGTAAATCCCGTCATGCTATCCTGTCATCAAAACCACTAACCTTTGTTTTACAGGATAAGATTAAAAAACCTCAAAAATAAACACATCATGGCATGCATCTTGTTGATATATAGACATCAAAATTAACACACCTACGTTTATTGTAGGTAAAAATTGGACCTGTCACCAGGTTAAAATCTAAGAAAGCACTAAGCCCATCTCCAAACATGGCTTCAAGTGCTCAACCTGAGTCCACCCCTGTCTCTAGGGAGGAGTTTGAAGGATTAAAGAACCAGATAGTGGAGTTAGCTATTTTCCTCAAAGAACAAAGCAAAGGCCTTCAAGGGAAACAAACACCGGGTCATATAGGAGTGTCTACACCTAGTGGCAGTCAAGAGAATGGAAAGAAGGATACACAGACCCATGAGTCTCAGAACCAGGATCCTACCAACAAAACCCCTGAAATCATCAACCTCAACAAAGAGCAAGAAGCTGGTGATATTCTGAAAAAGGTCCAACAAATAGAAGAAACAATCCGGTCCATCAAAGGGACTGGGGCATTTGGAAGCGTAAATTACTCAGACTTATGTATATTCCCAGGGGCTCGTTCTCCCAAAAAATTTAAGTTCCTGATTTTGAGAAATATGATGGATTAGGAGATCCCTACACCCATTTAAAGGTTTTCATCGGAGAACTCGGATCCTATACAGAGGATGAGAAGCTCAGAATGCAATTGTTCCAGAATAGTCTGACCGGAGAGGCTAGAGCCTGGTATACCCGACTGGACAATTCAAAGATTCACAGCTGGGAAGAGTTAGCATATGCCTTCCTCAATCAATACAGCTTTTAGTCTCAGATGGCTCCAGACAAATATCAAATCACCAAAATCAAAAAGCAAAACACCGCGTTATTCAGAGAGTATGCTCAACGATGGAGATGAATGGCGGCACAAGTCACCCCACCTATGACTAAGTTAGAGATAGTCATGACCTTCTTCAACATTCAAGAAGCCCCGTATTATGAGAGGGTCCTAGCAGGCATAGGAAAACCATTTTCGGAGATGATCAAACATAGAGAGATGGATGAAATGGGGCTAAAGTATGGGAAGATAAAAGACCTGACCGCTTTAGAAGCCGTGGCCGAGCATAGCCAATCTGGGAATTATGGGAGTAATCCCCGGAGAGCCCACAAGAAGAAAGAAGAAGAAGTGTCCTTAGTATTGCAAGGACATAATCAAAGAGGCAATCCAAGCTTGCCAATTCAAAGGAGAAACTATCCCCCTTTTCAAGCTCCATCACAACCTTTTAGTCCTCCATTTCAGAAAATTACGGAGGCCAGACATTGAAGAACGTTCATCCCCTTAAGGGATTCACTCGAAAATGTGCTGAAACTGTTGACAGCACAAAAGAAGATTGCTCAACTCCTTCCACCAACCAGTTCTGGTGAAAGGAATTTTAACCCAAGTAAAAAGTGTGCATACCATTCTGGATCACCGAGCCATAATACACAAGACTGTTGGTCTCTTAAGCACAAAATCCAAGACTTGATAGACAACGGGGAGATTGTGGTAACCAAACCAGAGCAACCTCATGTTCAAGATAATCCCCTCCCTCAGCACAAAGAGGAGAGTGTCAACATGATTAGCACGAGGAGTGGAGATGGATCCAAATATCTTCATTATATTGAAGAGTCAACTCAATCAAGTACTAATAGCCCAGACAGTTGGGAGTTGTCAGAAAGGCAGTTCCTGATGGAACAGGAAATCAAGTCTATAAAGGAACATATTGGACAATTGGCAGATCTGGTTATGTATCAACATTAGATAACTAGGCAGTTGATAAATCAGACCAACCAGCATGAAGCAAGTCCTCCTACACCAGAAATTAGCCCCATTGCTATGAGGGATCATTACCGGTTTCATGAGCATGAACCCTGGGCTGACAAAGTGGCTAAAGAAGAGAAGTTTCAAGCTGATAGAGAATTCGCCTTCCAGAGGAATTTCACTCATTTAAACCAGCCGATGAAAGAAATCCTCCAAATACTGATCAATGAGGGGATGGTTACATATTTGTTACCTCCGATAAACCCTCGATCCAGGAAGTTTAAGACTGACCGGATCTATCAGTATCATTCCAATGCGCCCGGTCATGACACCGAGGATTGCTGGGGACTTCGTCACTTGATTCAGAATATGATTGAAAGTGGTGAGCTGATAAAAGGAAATCAAGATTATGGCTTCCTCGATGAAGAAGCACTCTTTATTCCTATGGCGTTGAATCAGGAAACAGTTGCTGTTATTTCTTGTGAGAAGGATTTAGCCATAACACCCCTAATACTTCCAGGAAAAAGGGGTACAAGAAGGAAAGAATCCCGTAAAAGTTGCTGCGCCCAAGCCTTTAATATTGCCTTTTAAACCGCAGTATCCGGTAGTCAGCATGAAGAAAGTCCCATGGAACTATAGGAAAGATGAAGGTTCAACTTTAAATAACATTGCCAGTGTATCGAAGGAAAACCCACTATACTTGCCTCAACGGGTGATCAATTCAGTCATTAAAGCTAAAGGGAAAGTGGTTGAAGAGAAAATTGAAGAATTCCTCAACAAAATGGGGCATAATGAGATCAAGGTGGTGCGAAGCTTGATAGAGGCACCCAAATAGATATCCATCCTAGATCTGGTCTTATCCTTGGTGAATCATCACAACATTCTGGTGAAAGTACTAGAGGAAACCCATCTGTCGAAGACGGTAGATACTGAAAAATTCCGTCACGTGATAGAGCACATTTTTAACAACAATGTAATATCCTTCACTGAAGATGATATATCTGCAGAAGGGACGGGTCATTGCAAGTCACTGCACATAGCAGTGATGTCCTCGGGGTATGGAGGATTGTCTTTAAACATCTGTCCCTACGATACCTTGGAAAAGATGAAGATCAACCCAAATCGAATCTGGACTAGTCATGTAATTATCCGGGCTTTCGATGGATCTCGTCGAGAGGCTGTGGGAGAGATTGAGCTTCCACTGGAGATTGGTCCCCACAGTTTCTATGTATCCTTTCAGGTACCCAACATTACCACTAGATACATTTTATTACTGGGAAGGCCGTGGATCCACATGGCAGGAGCAGTTCCATCCACCCTTCATTAGCAACTCAAATACATTATTAATGGCAACCTAATCATGGTAAATGCTGAACCAGAATACCCGGGCTGCACACAAGGAGACATGCTGGTGATCAGTCTAGATGAAGGGATTGAACTTGTTAGTTTTCAAGCTTTGGAGGTGAGCAATACTTAGTACCTAGCTATTGAGGCACCAGCTCTGAAACCAAAAATTTCCCCCGAAGTAATGACGGTGGGTCAGGAGATGGTATCTTTGGGTTTCCATCCCTGGAGAAGGGTTTAGAAAAAATCATTAAGGAATCAAGAGTCCGGTGCAAATCCAGAGCCAGTCAGGGAAAGCCGAATTGGGCTATTCATCTGGGTCAAATCACAGGAACCCGCACAAGCATCCAAAAGTTCTTGCTTCCACAATTTTGTTGCCAAACCTTACTAATGTCGGGTTTGTGAAGCCAATAAGGAAGATTCCTGCTGTAGAGGTAGCAATTCAAAGAAGAACCCCGACCATAATAGGAAGGATGTCTCAGTCGTCATCAGAGAAGAGACAAAAAACCACAACTCTTTTATCCTCCCTATGCACGAGGGCCTGACATTGGACAATTGGAGCAGCACCCCATACTTCTTTTAAAAAGGGTAAAAGGGCAGAAAGTCCATCTGCCCTGGAACATGGTTTCATTATGAGATGCCAAACTGTCATAGTTACTACAACTTTGATGTAGAATTGAACTTTGACTTGATGGAGTTTGATCAAGAGGAGATAGATGACTATGAGGTACCCGAGGAGATCAAAGAATGGGTCAAAGACAAACCCAAGCCAAACCTCGACCAAACCACCACTGTCAAAATTGGAAGCTTAGAAAACCTTAAAGAAATCCAAATAGGCCTAGACCTCACCAAAGACCAAAGAGTCGACCTGATTGAACTCTTAACTCAGTTTTAGGATGTGTTTGTATGGTCGCATAAAGACATAATTGGCATATATACTAACATTCTCATCCATTGACTGCCCATCAAAGATGGATTCAAGCCAGCCAAGTAGAAGCTCAGGCGATTGAAACCTGAATGGAGTCTGAAAGTCAAATTGGAGGTTGTCAAACAATTCAATGCCGGTATCATCATGGTATCAACATACCCAAAGTGGCTGTCAAACATAGTTCCCGTGCCTAAGCCCAGAGGGAAGGTACGAGTATGCGTAGATTACTGAGATTTGAACAAAGCTTGTCTCAAAGACAACTTCCCAGTACCTTTCATCCACATCCTGATAGACAATACGATGCAGTACAACATGTATTCTTTTGTGGATTGATTTGCTGGTTACCATCAAATCATGGTCGTTAAAGAGGATAGGGAGAAGACACCCTTCATCACTCTCTGGGAAACCTTCTGCTACAGACGTTTATCCTTCGGCCTTATCAATGCTGGTGCCACATATCAGCGAGCCATGATGGCCATATTTCATGACATGATGCACAAGGAGATAGAGGTTTATGTGGATGACATCATCATCAAATCCCGGAAGGAGGACGATCACATCAGCCATCTCAGAAAGATGTTCAATAGGTTGCGTAAGTACGACCTCAAGTTGAATCTGGCCAAATGTGCTTTTGGTGTCGAATCGGGTAAGTTGTTGGGATTTCTGGTGAGCAATAGAGGCGTTGAGTTGGATCCCGCCAAGATTAAAGCCATCACAGAGATGCCGTTGCCCCGAATAGAGAAGGAAATACGGGGGTTCCTGGGAAGAATCAATTTCATAAGCAGGTTCATTTCCCAGCTCACGGTAACTTGTTAACCCATCTTCAAGCTGCTAAGGAAGAATGCCTCCATGAAATGGAATGAAGATTGTCAAAAAGCTTTCCTTGCTATCAAGAAGCAGTTGATCAAAGCACCTGTCTTGGTACCCCTGAGGGATGAAGTTCCCCTGTTTATGTACTTGCCAGTCAATTCCAACGTAATGGGTTGTATGCTGGGACAGAAAGATGATAGTAGCAAGGAGAGAGCTATCTACTACATCAGCAAAAGATTCAGCAGCGGTGAATAGAAGTACACTCTACTTGAGAAGACACGCTGTGCGTTAGCATGGGTATCCATGAGGCTACAACACTATCTGCATAGGCACACGACCTATCTCATATACTGCATGGATCCACTAAAGTACGTGTTCAACAAACCAATGTTGAATTGTTGATTAGTCCAAATGGCAGTTGATCCTCCAACAGTTCAACTTTGTCAACTTGACTCAGAAGTCCATCAAAGGTCAGGGCATTGCAGATCAACTCGCCGAAGCACCGTCAGGGGATTTCGAACCTTTGGAAACTTATTTCCCGAACGACGAAATCATAGCAATTCAAAAAATCCATCAAGAGAATACAATTTAACCCTGGAAAATGTATTTCGATGGAGCAGTAAACAAAGAAGGTGTCGAAGCTGGGGCAGTCGTTGTCTCTGGTATAGGAGAACAGTATCCTATGGCTACCAAGTTGCAGTTTGTCAACACCAACAACACGGCTGAGTATGAAGGATGCATAATGGGGTTGAAATTAGCCCAGTCCATGGGTATCAAGTGTTTACTAGTCTTTGGGGATTCTGAATTTGTCATTAGACAAACTTCCGGGGCGTATTACACCAAAGATTTGCATCTACTGCCCTATCATCGGCAGGTTATTAATAAGTCCATAGATTTTGAAGAAATAACCTTCATCCACATCCCTCTAGGTAGGAATGACTTTGCTGATGCATTGGCAACATTGGCTTCCCTGATCCACATGTCTGGTAGGAGGGGAATTCCTGACATCAAATTCAAAAGACAAAAGGCCCCGACATATGGGAATTATATTGGAGAAGTATCAAATGAAATACCTCCTATCAAACAGCTTTGGTATCAAGACATAAAGGAATATCTACAAGATGGATCTACACCCGCTTGGCAAGCCTAGCTGGATGAAAGAGGATTCACAAGATGGCTATGAAGTTTTATTTGAGTGGCGACACACTCTATAAAAGGGACGCTGGAATAGGCCTTTTCAGATGCCTCGACAAGGATCAAGCTCAGAGATTGATGAATGAAGTCCACGGTGGACTCTGTGGCCCATACATGAGCAGTCATTTCCTGGCCAAGAAGATATTAAGAACAGGGTATTACTGGATCTCTCTCAAAGCTAACTGTGATGATCACGTTAGGAGATGCTACCAATGCCAAGTCTATGGAAATTCCATACACGCTCCTCCAAACGAACTGCATAATATGAATTTGCCATGACCTTTTTTTATATGGGGGATGGATGTGATCAGGCCCATAGAACCCAAAGCCAGCAATAGTCATCGATTCATCTTCACCATGATTGATTACTTCACCAAATAGGTTAAAGCTGCCTCTTTTCTCAAAGTCACTAAAGAGGTAATCCTTGCTTTCATCAGAAATAATGTCGTCTGTCGATATGGACAACTGGAGGTGGTCGTATCAGACAACGCCAAGAATTTAAATAACCAGATGATGATGGAGTTATGCAGCAAGTTCCATATCAAGCATCTTAATTCCTTCATCTACCGGCCCAAGATGAATGGTGTTGTCGAAGCGGCCAATAAAAACATCAAGAAGATCATAAAAAAAAATGTCCACCAATCACAAAGGATGGCCTGACCTGTTACCTTTGACTATGTTAGCATACAGGACGTCAATGCGTACTTCTATTGGGGCTACCCCATACTCATTAGTCTATGGCATGGAGGCAGTACTTCCCATAGAGGTAGAAATGGAGTCCCTGCGAGTGTTAATAGACGCTCAGATGGAAGAAGATCAGTGGTTGCAAGAGCGGTACCACCAATTGTCCTTGATAGATGAAAAAAGGGCTACAACCATTTTTCACAAGCAATTGTATCAGCAAAGGATTGCCCGATCATACAACAAGAAGGTTCGAATTCGGCAATTCAAAGAGAACGTCTTGGTATTGAAGAAAGTTTTTGCCAATAAAGATGAAGCCAAAGGAAAGTTTACTCCGAATTGGAAAGGCCCTTTCATTGTCAAAGAAGTGTTGACAGGAAGAGCTATCAGATGGCAAGAAATGGACGGGAATGAATTTCCCCAGCTTATCAATTCAGACACCGTGAAAAGGTAGTATGTCTAAAACATCTGCCAGCCACCATCTTGGTCCTACAAATCAAATCCAATCAGTTCGGGTTTTCATAAAAACCTAAACTACGAATGACCTGATCTCCCTCCACCTGGGAGTACGTAGTTAGCCATTCCTGGTGCAGTCAGACTAAACAAAAAATTCAAAACCCTCCAAACCAAAACAAAAAGTTTAAAACCCATCAAACCCAAAACAAACACTTCTCAAACCATTCAGGAAAAGCCTGAACTACGATTGACCTGATCTCCCTCCACCCGAGAGTACGTAGGAAACCATTCCTGGTGCGGTCTAACCTTCAAGAAAAAACAAAAAACCAGTCCCAAGACACTAAAAACCTATAAAACCCAAATACTATCAAGCCTCCCTGGTCAACATGCCCTTCTGAGGTACTCTCTGACAGCTCACTGCCCATCCATCAAGGAGAAGCTCATGATACATCAACAACAACAAGTCATGAAAGAAGTGGTAATCACTCAGTAATGACAATACATATCCGACATGGAAGTGAATCAAAATATATTTCTCTACTATATAATATTGTTTGATATATACACTGTGTTTTGTACATGACAAAAATGGTTGATCTAGTATGTGCATGAAAAATAAAGCTAGTCTATGAACCCGTGGACAAACTGAATAGAAGTGATAACATGGCATCCCTCTCAAAAGAAGGAGGAGCAGCTGCAAGATCATAACCCTCAGTCTCAATACGAGCAAGAATATCCACAGCCATCTGCATAGTGCTGCTGTGACCATCTATAAAAGCGCTCATATTTGCAACCAGACTATGTGTATATGATCTAAGTGCAGTGCTGTCCTCAATATAAACATCCCGGGTAGCTATGGCCTCGTCCCTCTCAACATAAGCGGCATCCCGGGCGCCAAAGGCCTCCTTAATCTCCTCAAAAGCTGCATCTCGGGTAGATCGAGCCCTGTCTTTCTCAACAAATGCTACATCCAGAGTAGCTAGCGCCTCGTCTCTATCGGCAAAAGCTGTATACCTGCTAGAAAGGGCTTTCAACATCATCACCCTAGCCTGATCCCTCTCGAAAGTCATCCAAGCTAGTGAATCAACAAGAGCTGGATCTGCCCTAGTCGGAATGCTCAGAGGGTCACTAACTAAAGCTGTTGTCAAACCAGTAAATAAATCATCCTCCGTGGGAGAATCAGGATCCTTCATAGGTTCCTCATCGTCAGAATCAATGCTCGGAGCTGACTGGATAATCGCAGATGCTGCAATATCGGCCTCCAACCATACTTAGTACTCTGGAGAATGATCTGGATGGCTAGTAGAGAAATCATCCCTCTCCCTATGAGTTTAACACTTATAAGTTCTGATGAGGTTAGTTGACGACAAAGATGAAGCTGATGTCCGCTGATCCATAGCCCCCTCAAAGTGGTGGAGGCTTTGAAACTGATCAAACTGACCCATGACTGCCAACAGATGATATGTGGTCACCCCTCTCAAACCCGTTAGGGGCAGATAATCCCTGCCAACTGCATGAGTGATAAAGTTATAAGGGGAACTCAGCCCGGAGCAAGGCAAGATTGAAAAGGGATGCTCGATCTCCGATAAAAATGCCGACCATGATGCCATATCTGAACACTCCGTTGGCCTGAAGGAGTATAACATGACTATCTTATGGGTAAAACAATACCCATGATGGCGGAAAGTGCCAATAGGACTCAAATGTGTCATGAACCACACACACAGCAAAACGACGCTGCCTCTGAAAAATCCCCCTGGATGGGTACTGCAGAAAGTGGGCGACCTCTAAGTCTCGACTAATATCATCAGCAGAATTGTACAACCATGTTTGAGGGCACGAACCACTTTTATCAGGCCGGTATCTAAGTGGTCCATATATAGTGGCATATACAAATAAGCAGTGACGCACATCAGCAGAATGTCCACATGTGAAAACTGCCACTCATCTGCAGGAATGATGAAATCTCCAGAATATCGCTCATAGCTGTCCAACCTACCAAAACGATCAATCAAAAAGTCTATGGACACCACATGTCATGTAGTAACCTCCTCAGTGATGACTCAGCGCCTCAGACATGTCATAGCCATGAATGGTTGCCTCATGTCACTGATGACTGTCATGGCACAGGGTAGATCTAGTGCTAAACCTGTAAGGCACTCATACTCCTCTAATGTAGGAGTCAACTCGTGAAGCTTGAATTGGAAAACTTGGCTCTCGGGTATCCAGCAGGATAACATGCCGTCCACAAATCCCTGCGGAACTTGGAAAGCTAAAAGGGCTAGAGAGTGCCCTAGCATCTGGTCAACTATACCTCTGGCTGTGAGAGGCAGACTATCATACCACGATCTCAGTGAAGATTGATAGTAGTGTGCATACAAGCCAATCATGTATGATGATAAAGCGCATACTTTGTAAACAATCTTATTTATTTATTAATAAAAAATTTATTTATTAAAGGCATTTAATTATCTACATGGTGCTGTTTTTATAATATGTAAATAACCCATAGTTTTAAGCAATGCTTTTAGAATCATGATGTTGATCATGCTAATGAGATCTAAATTCTTAGAAAGCTTTAAAACTAAAATAGTTCCCAATCGTGGGATTACTAAAAAGGGGATTAGTAAATCCGGATAGATTGGTACATATGTTGCTTGCTCATTGGATGAGGATGACTGATCTCATGGTCATTTGTGTGGTGACACTAAAGCAAGTATGTAGGTGCTTATTGGAGAATAAGTTCACTGAACGTGACTCGCTATGGAATACCTAATGGAGTTTTACTCGCCTGTCAATAGGAATTCCTAATGTGATAGTAGTACATGTGATCCTTGGACTTGAGATCATCATAGTATCTTGTATGTAACAAATTATACTTTGACTAATTCCTTAAGGCCTTTTAAGGCATATATAGGGTATGCTTGGGTGTAATGAGTTACATATGGAGATAATGAATGATCAATAAAGAATCTACCACCTCTAGTAAAAGAGGAGATATGTCCTATGTGATTCGTTAAATAACAACCCAGGAATCCTTGGCCAAGGTAGAATGAAATTAGAAAGAGGTTTCTAATTTGCATTATTTGGAGTTGTGCATTTTCTAATCGAAATACATATGATTAAATAAATTAAGACTTGACAGTAAATCCATGTCTTATATTTAATTGGGACATTGTATGGTGGAAGGATTGAATTGTACAGTAACTATTAACTCACAGGTTCTTTTATGATTAATGTTGAAATCTATATTATCTGGAAAGTCGTTGATCGCTAGGGAGGCTTATCCCTATTGTAGAATAAATGTTATTTATTTAAATAGATTATTAGTTTAATTTGTTTATTTAAATAAGATTAGAATTGTTCTAATTGATTTATTCACAACCGGTTTAATATGGAGAACCTAAAGGGTCACACCATAAAAGGAAGAAGAATTATTTAAGAAGAAAATGGCATGATAGTAATAATGCATTAAGTATAATTAATTTAATCTATGATGATAGAATAAATTAAATAGCTTAATGTTTATTATTTAATATTTTAGAAATATTAAATATATAAATTAATAAGAGGAGTCTTATTATTATTATTATTATTATTATTTTAATTCTAAAGGAGTTTAGGAATTAATATAATATCAGTACTCTCTCTCAATCCTAATAAAGATTAGGATATAAATTAATTAAATAAAACCCTATTCTAATTGGATTAGGAGGGTTAACCTAATATCTATATAAGAGAGTCTTATATTAGAAATAAATGATGTGAAATTTTCCAAGAGTTGGGAGTACACATATTCTATAGAGATAGAAACAAGGGTTAAGCCAATAACCCATCTTCTTGAGTTCTTCATCTTCCTTGGTGGATCACCGTTAGAGGCCAAACATTTGGGTGGCTGACATTATTCAAGGGAAGGAGCCACTATCAGAGGAATCAAAGGAATCAAAGGAGTAGAACTTGTACCTGAGGAAGCTTAGATCTTCAAAGGTATAATTCCATGTTCTCTCTTTTCTGTTATTGATAACAAGCACAAAGCATGATCATGGTTATGGGTTTGTATAAATTTTGAAAACCTAGTTTTTACGCTTCCGCCCTATTTATGTGATTTGATTGCATGATTGCGTTATATACAAACCCAACAGTGGTATCAGAGCCTAACTTTGTGCTAATTATCAATTTTATAATTCCATGTATGAATTGATGTGAGAATTGGATCGTTTTTCTGGACAAAAATCATTTTCTGCAAGTTTCTGCGGCGAACGGCGTAGCTGCCCAGCTGCCCAGTTCATTACTGGCGCAGCTGCGCCGGTCTGCAAAAACTGCTGCTTCTGTCTACCTGCGCAGCTGCGCAGCTACCCAGTTCATTACTGGCGCAGCTGCGCCGGTACCTGGACAGACCCTGAAAATTGATTTTAATTAATTAAGTAAACTGTTTATTTAATTGATAAAGTTTTAAAATAAAGAAGTTTATTTTATCTGAAATATGATTTCAGAATGCTAAAATTAAAGGAGTTTAATTTGGATTTATTTTTGATTAAAATAAAAGAGTTTATTTTGTTCAAAAATAAAATTTAGCAAAACCTTTGTCCATTAAATAACATCGATCCATATATGGAATAGCATTGTTATTCATGAGATGAATGGATATTTATTGATGCATATGTTGATGTGTATGATAATAAATGGGGTTTATTATGGACTATGACCAATGTGATTGGATTTTATTTTGGTTGAATGCTTGAATGAATGGGTTTTATAAAATGGGGTCTGCGTACCTCGTCTTCTCTAGTTTTATTCTCAATGTAAATTCTATCTCCTTTCTATGTACTTCCCCTTGACTGCTGATCAAGGTTTCTATTTAATTTTAAATAGTTAATGTAATAGAGATAGTTAGAATTATTTTGAAGAAATTGGAGACCAAGGAGCAAGGAACGCATGAAGACTCATTTGTATGGAGCCAGGGTTTAAATGTAATAGTTATATTTAAATTTAAATTCTTGCACTCCTAGGTTTGACCTTTTGGTTCACTTGGTGGCTCTAGTGAACCAAACTAGAATAAAAGTCCATAATCAATCCGGGTAGAATATAGTATTCTATATTGCATGCTAAATATTATATATATATATATTATATTTTATACAAACATGCTTCGCATGTTTAATAAAATGACGCGTATTTTATATATATATGTGCATGCGTGCTTAAAAAGATGAGACAAATAATAACAAACCCCTCAAAGAAATAATATTAAGTTTGAAGCGTTCAAATGATATTTGGAATATCGAACGTCGCCTTCTAGCATGATTAGTTAATAGAGTATTAAATATTTAATATGAGTTTGTTGTGCTATTCACAAGGCGAGTATTGAATATTTAAGATGTTAATTAATCACATTTGATGCTTATCAAGAAAATTGAATGATCTAGTCTTGTTGTGCTATCCACAAGGACGAAGATTTTTCTTTTTTGAATTTATGGAAGTGCTAGGCTGGACTTAACTTAAATCATTTTAGTTCGGATGTGCACACACATGACCATTATGATTTAAGAGGCAAAATAAAAGGAGTTATATGGTGATGTAATTGACAAGAGTTGTCTACCTATTTATTTGTATATCGCTTGTTGTGCTATCCATAAGGTTATATACATTTGAAATTGGATCCTTAATCTCACTAGCAAATCTTTAATTAGATGTTGCCGAACTATATGAGTGAGGGTAATATAGTTTGATGAAAATAGTGGGAGATACCAATTTAAAATAAAGACCTAAATTTATTTTGGTATGCAAAGTTAATAAAATGAATGTTTGCTAAAATATTGTCTTTTCACATGCAGAATTTTAAAAATGTCAAAATCACTAATCTCACTACGAAGCATACTTGATGCAAATAAGCTTACCGGCCCGAATTATGAGGACTGGCTAAGAAATCTGAGAATTGTTCTCACTGCTGAAAAGATTTCTTATGTCCTAAATTCCACTATCCCTGAATCTGTTTCAGAAACAGCCTTTGAGGAAGAGATTGCCACTTTCAATAAGTGGCAAGATGATGCATCTGTGGCTCAATGCATCATGCTCGCATCCATGAATAACGAGCTTCAGCGTCAGCACGAAAAAATGGATGCTCCTGCTATGCTGCTTCACCTCAAGGAGTTGTATGGTGAACAGAGTAGGACTGCTAGATATGAGATATCTAAGGAGCTCTTCCGATCTCGGATGACCGAGGGCACTACCGTCGAGACTCATGTTCTGAAGGTAATCAATTTGATTGAACGCCTTGGACAGCTTGGGTTCGTCATGGATGGGAAGTTGAGTCAAGACTTGGTCTTGCAGTCACTCCCTGAGACCTTCTCGCAGTTTGTGGTTAATTTTCACATGAATAAGCTAGATGTCAGCTTACCTGAGCTGCTTAACATGCTGAAAACTGCAGAAGGTCACTTCTCATCCAAGAAGAACCATGTCTTGATGGTGGATTCTTCCAATAAAAGGAAGAGGCCCAAGGTGTCTTCTGAAAAGAAGAAATCTAAGAAGGCTAAGGGAAAAGGGAAAGAAAAGGAGCAAAAGAAACCTGAACCTAGCTAAAGGAATGTGCTTTCATTGCAATGAGCCGGGACATTGGAAGAAGAACTGCAAGAAGTTTCTAGCAGAGAAGAAGCTTGGAGAAGCTTCGACTTCCAATCAAGGTTTGTTTATGATTGAAATTAATTTTTCTGAAAGTCATAATTCTACTTGGGTATTGGATACCGGCTGTGGTTCTCACATATGTAATACTGTGCAGGGACTGGTCAGAAGTAGAAAGCTGAACAAAGATGAGGTGATCCTACGAGTGGGAAATGGAGCAAAAGTTGCTGCATTAGCTGTAGGAACTTATTGTTTAGCAATGCCTTCGGGCAAATCCATTTATCTTAATAATTGTTATTATGTTCCTAATATTATTAAAAACATTATTTCAATTTCTGTATTGGATATGGAAGGTTTTGACGTTATTATAAAGAACAATGGTTGTTCTATTTATAAAGACGATGTTTTATATGGTATTGGAAATTTGCGAAATGGACTTTATACACTTGACTTGCAAGAAAATATATTTCAAATTGAACAAATTAAGAAAAGGAAAAGAGATGATATTAATTATACCTATATGTGGCACTGTAGACTCGGTCATATCAATGAAATAAGATTATCCAAGTTGCATAAAGATGGGCTCCTCGAGCTATCTGATTATGAATCATATCCAACTTGTGAATCTTGTCTCATGGGTAAAATGACTAAATCTCCTTTTAGTGGAAAAGGGGAGAGAGTTACAGAGTTGTTGGCATTGATTCACACAGACGTTTGTGGACCTATGACAACAAGTGCACGGGGTGGGTATTCTTATTTTATTACTTTCACTGATGATCACTCAAGATTTGGATATGTGTATTTAATGAAATACAAATCAGAATCATTTGAAAAGTTCAAAGAGTTCAGAAGTGAAGTAGAGAAACAAACGGGCAAGAGTATTAAGATACTTCGATCAGATCGAGGTGGAGAATACTTAAGCAGTGAGTTTCTCAATTGTCTCAGAGAAAATGGTATAATCTCACAATGGACTCCTCCAGGTACACCACAGTTAAATGGAGTATCTGAAAGGAGAAATCGAACACTGTTGGACATGGTTCGATCCATGATGAGTTTTACCGACCTTCCAATTTCCTTCTGGGGATATGCCCTAGAAACGGCTGCATACCTACTTAACAAGGTACCTACCAAATCCGCCCCAAAGACTCCATATGAGATGTGGAAAGGGAGGAAACCAAATCTTAAGCATGTTAAGACTTGGGGTTGTCCAGCTTATGTCAAAAAGTTTGAAAATGATAAGCTACAGACTAAATCCGATAAGTGTAGATTTGTGGGATACCCTAAAGAAACCGTAGGGTATTATTTCTATCATCCAATTGATCAAAAGGTGTTTGTTGCGAAACATGCTACCTTCTTGGAGAAAGAGTTTATCCATGAAGGGGTCAGTGGGAGTAAGATATATCTTGAAGAAGTTCAAGAACCACAAGTTACCACGGACCAAAGTCAGGTTCCTAACCAAGTAGAAGAACCTACTGTACCACACCATGTTCATAAATCTGGAAGAGTACCGAAGATACCTGAGAGGTATGGATTCGTTATAGAGGATGACGATGAGGTACACATCATGAATGATGATGATCCATTGAATTACGAACAGGCTATGAGTAATAAAGACTCAGGGAAATGGCTTGAAGCCATGAAATCTGAAATGGACTCCATGTATGAAAACAAAGTATGGTCTTTGGTTTCACCACCTGAAGGTATTAAACCTATTGGGTGTAAATGGGTTTTTTAAGAAAAAGAATGGAGCAGACGGAAAGGTAGAGACCTATAAGGCCCGACTGGTTGCAAAAGGTTTCAAACAAAGACAAGGAGTTGACTATGATGAAACCTTCTCACCAGTAGCCATGCTCAAGTCCATTCGAATTTTGCTTGCGATTGCAGCTTACAACGACTATGAGATCTGGCAGATGGACGTGAAAACGGCCTTCCTCAATGGGAAACTTGAGGAGGATGTGTATATGACACAGCCAGAGGGATTTATTTCAAAAGTTGGAACAAATCAAGTCTGTAAGCTACAACGATCCATTTATGGGTTGAAGCAAGCTTCTTGTAGATGGAACATTCGTTTTGATGAGACAATCAAAGAGTTTGATTTTATCAAAAACGAGGATGAACCATGTGTATACAAAAAGGTTAGTGGGAGCGCAGTATCATTCCTTGTATTATATGTTGATGATATATTACTGATAGGGAATGACATTCCTATGTTACAATCCATTAAAATCTGGTTATCTAAAAACTTCTCCATGAAGGACTTGGGTGAAGGATCCTATATTTTGGGGATAAAGATCTATAGAGATAGATCTAAAAGGATGCTCGGCTTATCCCAAGGAACATACATTGATACGATGCTAAAGAGGTTTAGCATGGAAGATTCCAAAAGAGGTCTCATGCCGATGAGCCATGGAATAAATCTCTCCAAGAAACAGGCCCCAAAGACACCTGAGGAGAGAGACCATATGAGTAAGATCCCTTATGCTTCTGCAATAGGATCTATCATGTACGGTATGATATGTACTAGACCGGATGTTGCTCACGCACTTAGTGTAACAAGCAGATACTAGTCGAATCCAGGAGAAGAGCACTGGAAGGTAGTGAAAAATATCCTAAAGTACTTGAGAAGGACTAAAGATATTTTTCTTGTCTACGGTGGGTCTGAATTAAAACTCGAGGGATTCACGGACTCAAGTTTTCAAACAGACCAAGATGACAGTAAATCTATTTCAGGGTGTGTGTTTACCTTGAACGGAGGTGCAGTGAGTTGGAAGAGTTCCAAGCAGCAAACGGTTGCTGATTCAGTGACAGAGGCAGAGTATATAGCTGCAAGTGAAGCTGCAAAGGAAGCTGTTTGGATGAAGAAGTTCATAACTGAACTTGGTGTGGTTCCTAGCATTGGAGAAGCAGTTCCCGTATACTGTGACAACACCGGAGCGGTTGCACAGGCTAAGGAACCCAGGTCTCATCAGAAATCTAAACACGTGTTGCGGCGATTTCACTTGATCAGGGAGATCATTGAAAGAGGAGACGTCACCTTGGAGCGTGTAGACTCTCAAGACAACATTGCAGATCCATTTACTAAAGCTTTAACACAACAGTAGTTTGATCGTCACTTAGAGAAGATGGGTATGAGATACCATGGCGATTGGCTTTAGTGCAAGTGGGAGATTGATAGTAGTGTGCATACAAGCCAATCATGTATGATGATAAAGCACATACTTTGTAAACAATCTTATTTATTTATTAATAAAAAATTTATTTATTAAAGGTATTTAATTATCTACATGGTGCTGTTTTTATAATATGTAAATAACCCATAGTTTTAAGCAATGCTTTTATAATCATGATGTTGATCATGCTAATGAGATCTAAATTATTAGAAAGCTTTAAAACTAAAATAGTTCCCAATCGTGGGATTACTAAAAAGGGGATTAGTAAATCCGGATAGATTGGTACATATGTTGCTTGCTCATTGGATGAGGATGACTGATCTCATGGTCATTTGTGTGGAGACACTAAAGCAAGTATGTAGGTGCTTATTAGAGAATAAGTTCACTGAACGTGACTCGCTATGGAATACCTAATGGAGTTTTACTCGCCTGTCAATAGGAATTCCTAATGTGATAGTAGTACATGTGATCCTTGGACTTGAGATCATCATAGTATCTTGTATGTAACAAATTATACTTTGACTAATTCCTTAAGGCCTTTTAAGGCATATATAGGGTATGCTTAGGTGTAATGAGTTACATATGGAGATAATGAATGATCAATAAAGAATCTGCCACCTCTAGTAAAAGAGGAGATATGTCCTATGTGATTCGTTAAATGACAACTCAGGAATCCTTGGCCAAGGTAGAATGAAATTAGAAAGAGGTTTCTAATTTGCATTATTTGGAGTTGTGCATTTTCTAATCGAAATACATATGATTAAATAAATTAAGACTTGACAGTAAATCCATGTCTTATATTTAATTGGGACATTGTATGGTGGAAGGATTGAATTGTACGGTAACTATTAACTCACAGGTTCTTTTATGATTAATGTTGAAATCTATATTATCTGGAAAGTCGTTGATCGCTAGGGAGGCTTATCCCTATTGTAGAATAAATGTTATTTATTTAAATAGATTATTAGTTTAATTTGTTTATTTAAATAAGATTAGAATTGTTCTAATTGATTTATTCACAACCGATTTAATATGGAGAACCTAAAGGGTCACACCATAAAAGGAAGAAGAATTATTTAAGAAGAAAATGGCATGATAGTAATAATGCATTAAGTATAATTAATTTAATCTATGATGATAGAATAAATTAAATAGCTTAATGTTTATTATTTAATATTTTAGAAATATTAAATATATAAATTAATAAGAGGAGTCTTATTATTATTATTATTATTATTATTATTATTATTTTAATTCTAAAGGAGTTTAGGAATTAATATAATATCAGTACTCTCTCTCAATCCTAATAAAGATTAGGATATAAATTAATTAAATAAAACCCTATTCTAATTGGATTAGGAGGGTTAACCTAATATCTATATAAGAGAGTCTTATATTAGAAATAAATGATGTGAAATTTTCCAAGAGTTGGGAGTACACATATTCTATAGAGATAGAAACAAGGGTTAAGCCAATAACCCATCTTCTTGAGTTCTTCATCTTCCTTGGTGGATCACCGTTAGAGGCCAAACATTTGGGTGGCTGACATTATTCAAGGGAAGGAGCCACTATCAGAGGAATCAAAGGAATCAAAGGAGTAGAACTTGTACCTGAGGAAGCTTAGATCTTCAAAGGTATAATTCTATGTTCTCTCTTTTCTGTTATTGATAACAAGCACAAAGCATGATCATGGTTATGGGTTTGTATAAATTTTGAAAACCTAGTTTTTACGCTTCCGCCCTATTTATGTGATTTGATTGCATGATTGCGTTACATACAAACCCAACAAAGATGCTACCAAAGAACGTGGCAAATGCTTGATACGGCTGACTATGGATGACGACATCTGTATAATCGTATCATAAGACCATTCAGGGGTCAAATCTAAACTCACCTGTCTAAGTGCATATCCTGCATGATATAATAAATGCATAATAACAATGATAAAATGACAATAGGATGCAATAGATAGGAAATATCATGCATTTCTAGAATATACTATCTACTGAAAGCATCATCTCTGTCTGCTCATAAAATACAAAATAAAAAGTTCAGTGAAATGGGGAACAACCGCCCAACAATTAATAGAGGCCTATCAAAAGATATAGCGAGAAATGGGGCACAACCGCCCAATATCTAACAGAGGCCTATCAAAAGATATAGCGAGAAAAGCTATCAGAAGAAGTCTATGACGTCTACATCCATGCGATCGACCTGCTGCAGCTCCTCTTGAGTGACAAAATCTCGGCCAGTGGGAATGTTCGGTGGATACAAGGGAGAATTAGCACCTGCATAGCTGCCAGAAAATGGATCTGTTGAGGGGCCAGCTTCAGAGCTGGAAGGATCAAAAGAATCTTCCTTGAATGGATTCTGGCCAAGATGCCTGATGAAGAAATAAGCCCTCTCCAACCGCCGGGTCAGTCCTGAAATCTGCTCCAGATGATTTGGCTCTCAGAGGCAAGCTATCTAGTCTAGCATCATCACAGACCTAGGCACCATGTCTGCCATAAACTGGGTAGCATGAGTCTGAGCCCCGATAGTGCGAGGACTCCACCAGCTATAAAATGCCTCCTGGCTATAAGGACCCTCTAACAGGGTGATACCATGTATGCCCACCGTGCGAATGTCTGTGAGTGGCTGAGCTAATGGCCAATGATGCCAAGTAGAAGGAACAAAGGGAATGCGGATATCTCCAGTGATGCTCTGAATAGCGCGCTCTTCTAGATAGAGCTCCCATCCTCCCTGGGTCAAAAATGGAACCTGACAAGTGGACAATGCAAACTCCCGACCAGTCGAAAAGCCATCCTCGAACCCGACTGTCAAATAGTCCGAGGTGTAGGGATCCCACAAGATCGAGTCAGCCGTCAACAGCTCCAGATGTAAACGTGAGTTGGTGAATCCCTCGGCTACAGGGACCTCCATCAACGTGGAGTGATGTCAGTGCCGTCCCCTCGGATAGGTCTCCAGGTCCATAATAGTGGCTGGGCTTAGGCACAGAAGCCTCTCATATGCCCAAAACTGGCAATGCATAGATCAAAAGTCCTCAGTGATAAAGACTGACAAATATAAATGAAGAAAGTGAAAGGTGAAAGATGAAGTACTCACTAGCAGGAATGTGTAAAAACCTAGGCAAGCCTTCGTCACGCCCTCTGAGCGCATGCGCATCCCTCAGAGAAAATAGGTAAAGGTGTAGGTACCTCAATCAAAATCGCTGAGGTGCGCCACGTATTGAGTAGCGCTGACCAGGGCGAAAGACACCGTCGAGGAGTTGTCTGCAACCAAACAACCTCTGATGATCACCAAAAATAGTCTTCAAAGGATGCGATCTCTAACCTTCTGATCATCAGGTAGAGGCTCAATCAAAGCCCCACTTTGGGCATCTATGCTCAAGGGACCAAAACGGACAGTCCGACCCTTGATGACCGTCGCAGGAACTCCTAAAAGGGAGCGAACGGCAGCAGGTGAAATGTTAGCCACCAACGGCACTGGCTCGCCTGCAAACTCTATCTCAGTGATGAACCTCAAGTCCATAGATGTCATCATCACCTCACAGTCCAATAGATAGAGAGACTGGGACTAGTGGAACCAGCACTCACACAAAACCCTCAGATAACCGCAGCGGCAACGACGGGGAAGAATAGAAAAGAAGGCCTCGAACCCCCAGGTGTTGACGATGGCCTGATACTCCGGATGCAGAGTATGATACAATGAGTGGATATCGGTCCTAACGGACTGACTCTTTTGTTTTAACTAACGTATATTGTAATATACATATGTCTATATACATATAACACAATCATAAATATAAAACATAATAACCCCTTTATTAATTATAATAATTACCATTAATATATAAGTTACACTATTTTGAATTTTAAAAGCTCTAAGGCTTGTTTGGCAAAATAACTTATTTAAAAAAAATAGGTTTTTGTAGTTAAGGCCCCGTTTGGCAAAACGGATTTAAAACAGGTGCAAGGGCCTTGTTTGGCAAAATGGTTTTAAAAACTCTCTTTAATCCTTTAACACATACTTTAAATGTTACACTTTAATTAATTAAATCTCAACATTCTAATTTAATTAATTAAAAGCTAACATTAATTAACCACATAAAAATTGCCACATAACAATTATAATTACTCGCTAATTATAATTTTATGTAACAATTACCACATAAAATTCATCTAATTTAATTATCTCAATTAAATTAGAACCATACCATAAAATCATTACACAACAATTAAATTAAATATTAAATATTCATTTAATTAATATATTAAGCTTAATTAAATTACTCCACAACAATCACATAATTTATTTATTTAACTCAAAAAATAAATCAATCATAATATTAATTTAATTCAATAAATATTAAAATTTAATATATAAAATTCTCATTCGTTACAATCTTCCCTCCTTAAAAGGATTTTATCCCCAGAATCATAAAAAAAATCTCATCCGTTACATTCTTTCCCCTTAAAAAAATTCTGTCCCCAGAATCGGTGTACAACAAATTACACAAATAATTAGGCAAATAATTGGGAATACATTTTCTTCATTACATCTTCGAGTTCCCACGTGGCTTTTTCGGCACTGTGGTTCTTCCAGATTACCTTAACAGAAGGTATCACTTTATTTCTAAGTACTTGTTCCTTTCTGTCGATTATTTGAACAGGAACCTCTTCATACGTTAAGTCTTTATCAAACCGTAAAGGCATGTATTCTATAACATGTTTTGTAGTCATGTTTGTACGGTCGCAACACGAAAATATGAAAAACATTGTGTATATTATCTAGCTCCGGAGGTAACGTAACCTCGTAAGCCACTTCGCCAACCTTTCGCAGTATCTCAAAAGGTCTAATAAATCGGGGACTCAACTTCCCCTTCTTGCCAAATCGAATCTTCCCTTTCTAGGGAGATACCTTCAGGAAAACAAAGCTTCCTGCTACAAACTCTCGATTCTGTCGATGTTAATCGGCATACTTCTTCTGTCTGTCTTGAGCAGCAACCAGTCTCATTCTAATTAACTTCACGATTTCAGCGGTTTGTTGTACCAGTTCCTGTCCCAACAGTTGTCGTTCACCGACTTAATCCCAGCACAATGGAGTTCTGCACTTTCTGCCGTATAACGCTTCGTAAGGCGGCATGCCAATACTCGCGTGGTAACTATTGTTGTAGGCGAACTCCACCAACGGTAGATGATCATCCCAGCTTCCTTTGAAGTCCATAATGCAATCCCTCAGCATGTCCTCTAGCGTCTGAATCGTTCCCAGACATTCTTGTAAACGTTTCTAAAACTTTGACGTAAAATGCGGATCTCTATCGGACACAATTGACACCGGAACACCGTGTAGAGAAATAATCTCCTTAACGTAGAGTTTTGCTAACTGATCCAAGTTGAACTTAATCTTGATCGGTAGGAAATGAGCTGACTTCGTCAGTCGATCCACAATCACCCATATCGCGTTGAAACACTTCTGAGTTGTTGGAAGACCAACCACAAAGTCCATCGTGATATGCTCGCACTTCCATTTCAGAATCTCCAACGGTTGTAGCAATCCACTTGGTCTCTGGTGTTCTGCTTTAACTTTTTGGCACGTTAAGCATCTCGCAACCCATTCAGCAACGTCCCTCTTCATATTCGGCCACCAGAAATGCTGTCTGAGATCCTGGTACATCTTCGTACTCCTAGGGTGAATCGAATATCTCGAACTGTGAGATTCGTTCAAAATCTCCTCTTTGACTTCTGGTACTGGCGGTACCTAGATTCTTCCTTTAAATCGTAACAGTCCTTCATTATCGATCTTGAACTTTATTTCTTTACCATCGACTATTCTTTTCCAGATCTTCTCGCATTCTTCGTCGTGAAGTTGTGCTTCTTTCACCTGGTCTACTAGAGTAGAACCAATGGTTACTTAAAACAGCTTCTCATCTGATTCCTTCGGATACTTTACTTCTATTTCCAATCTAGCCATCTCTTCTATCAACTGTTCCTGATCAGTTAATATATTTAACTTCTCCCAACCCTTTCTGCTTAAAGCGTTAGCAACCAAGTTAGCTTTACCCGGATGGTAAAGTATCTCGCAGTAGTAGTCCTTGATCAGTTTCAACCATCATCTTTGGCGTATGTTTAAATCTTTTTGTGTAAAGATATACTTCAGACTCTTATGATACGTGTATATCTCACACTTTTCTCCATATAAGTAGTGTCTCCATATTTTCAGAGCAAACATTACTGCCGCCAATTCTAAATCATGGGTTGGATACCCTTTCACATAATCCTTCAGCTGACATGATGCATAGGCAATGACTTTGCCATTCTGCATCAACACACAGCCTAATCCCTTATGTGAGGCATCACTATAAACTACAAAATTCCTCGTACTATCTGGCAAGGACAACATAGGCGCAGTACTCAACCTCTTCTTCAGTTCCTGAAAACTTTCCTCACACTTTTCTGTCCAAATAATCTTAACTATTTTACGAGTAAAATTCGTCAATGGAGTTGCGATCTTGGAAAAGTCTTGGATAAATCTTTGATAATAACCTGCCAATCCTAAGAAACTCCTCACTTCAGACGGTGTCTTCGGCTGTTCCCAATTTATTACAGCCTCAACCTTTGACGGATCCACTAAAATCCCATCCTTGTCAATCACGTGGCCAAGAAATTACACACGTTCTAACCAGAATTTGCACTTCGAGAATTTTGCATAAAGCTTCTCTCGTCTCAGCGATTCTTAGGTCAGGCTTAAATGTTCACTGTGTTCTTCCTCAGTTTTGGAATAAACCAGGATGTCATCTATGAACACGACTACAAACTTGTCTAGGAACGACTTAAACACTCTATTTATTAGGTCCATAAATGCATCTTGGGCATTCGTTAGACCAAATGACATCACTAAGAACTTATAATATCCATAACGAGTTCTAAAAGCCGTTTTCGGTATATCTTCCCTTTTCACCTTCAACTGATGATATCCACTTCTCAAATTAATTTTCGTGAAGTATCTAGCACCCTTCAGTTGATCGAACAACTCATCGATCCTAGGTAAAGGATACTTATTCTTGATCGTGACTTTGTTCAACGCCCTATAATCAATGCATAGCCTCATTGATCCATCCTTCTTCTTTACAAACAATACTGGCGCTCCCCACGCTGAAACACTTGGTTGAATATACTTCTTGTCCAGAAATTCCTTCAGTTGAACCATCAACTCCTGTATCTCGACTGGAGGCATTCTGTACGGGGCTTTCGAAATCGGAGCAGTTCCCGGTGCTAAGTCGATCACGAACTCTATCTCTCTTTCTGGCAGAAGTCCTGGCAAATCATTCAGAAATACGTCCACAAACTCCCTAACCACTGATATCTCCTCTATCTTCGGGCTCTCCTTACGAGTATCTACTATGTAGGCTAGATATCCTACACAGCCTTGCGTCAAATGTTTCTTGGCTTGCATGATTGTCAGACAACTCGCTTATCTAGGCGATTTGCTACTATAGAACACTAACTTCGACAGAGTCGTAAGGTTTACCGACTTCTTCTGACAGTCGATTACCGCCCCATGGTTGAACAACCAATCCATACCCAGTATCACATCAAATTCCCCAAGTTTTATCAAAATCAAATCTACCCTTAATTCCTGACCCTTAATGTCCAATCTACAGTTCTTGTATACAAACTTAACGGGAATAAGCACCCTATTCGCAATCTCTATGTTCAATGGGTACACTAATTCCTTTTTAGATAAGTCTAGGGTCTTAGCAAATTCATCACATATGAATGAACAAGTAGCATGCGAATCAAATAATACATAGGCATTTATACTATTGACCAAAATAATACCTGACACCACATCTTTTGACGTGCACAGCATCCTGCATCGTCATGTTGAATGTTATAGAAGTGGGTTGAATCGCCTGCAATGGCCCAGCGATAGCCAAGGTGCTGCCGCTGCCATTTCCTCTCCCTCCTGCCTATCCTCCAGCTGGCTTCTTAGGGCAACTTCGGGCAATGTGATCCTTGGATCCACATGTGAGGTAAGCTCCCTTCTTCGGGTTCGGGTAGTTCGGCGCAATATTGCCTTCCTGACAACAGTTGAAGCATAGCCGCTTCCCCCTCAGACACACTTCAGTGTGATTCTTCCCGCATGTCCCACATGCTTCAATCTTCCTCTTCTACTGGCTTCCCTGTTGACTCCCAGTAGAAGTGCTGTCATTCCACTTCCTTTTCTGGTTAATAGCCCCGCTACCACCAGCCTTGGTTTTTGTCTCAATCTTCTTCTTCTTTTGGTCTAGATTGAACTTGGTCACCGCGTCGCTTCCACCTTCAGTGAGGATGGACTTTTCCAGTACAGCTGCAAACGTATTCAGCTGGAACATGGAGACCTTGCTGTAGAGCCAGGTCTTCAGTCCCCGCTCAAACCTTCTTGCCTTGTTTACGTCAGTACTGACCTGGTATGTAGTGAACTTGGCTAGCTCGTTAAATTTTGCGGTGTATTCTGACACCGTCATCCCTCCCTGTTTAAGCTCTAGAAACTGTACCTCCATCTGATCCTGCGAGCTATTTGGGAAGAACATTTCAAAGAACATCTCTTTAAAATGGTCCCATGATATAACTCCTTCTCCTTCACTCGTTTTATTGGCCTACCACCAAAAACTAGCATCTGACTTCAACATGAAAGTCGCGAAAGCCGTCTTCTGGTCCTCGCTAACTCTAGCTACGTCAAAGACCTTCTCCATCTCCATTACCCACGTCTGGGCATCTATCGGGTTCACCAATCCTTGGAATTCCGACGGTCCTACTGCCTTAAATTCCTTAAATATCGTACCTTGCACTTGCAGCTGATTCGCAAGTGCTCCTGTCAGCAGGTTCACTAAATACTGAACCGAATTAGGGTTCATCCCATCATTATTGTTGTCATTATTGTTAGTCGAACCTTCGGGTTCAGACGTGTAGGTCTTCTTCTAGGAGGCATTTTTCTGTTAAGAAATACTCTTATTAGATCCTTTACTCATTCTTAACTATTCAAGTTCAACTTAAACATTTAAATTATTTGATTCATATCTGAACACATAACACTTCAATAAATTCTTTATTTATTCATTCGTAGTTTTGAAAAACATAGAATAGATAGCATCTCTGCTATTTACATCCTCTTTCCTGAACTGAAAAAATTACAGGAGTACATCATTATCTTATCCCATTATTATTTCAAATTCTGGGATTTATATTTATTTATATATAAGCAACACATAATTTAAGAATCTACTATCTAGGCATGTTAAGACGTCGTACAACCTCTCTGTGTTCTTCCTTCATCACCCAAAACACCGTTCTTCAGTCCACCACGTACCATGGTATACCTTGGAACAGAGCTGGGTAATAGAAGACACGATCCTGGGCCCTATCTATAGCCGTATGGAAAGCGTATTCTGTCTCCCTTAGCTTGGCCTTCTTCGCTTGAGCCTCATCTTCAACTCGATCGGCTCGTTGAGTAGCCCTTAAGCTTGTTTCCTCCGCCCTGGCACTCTTCGTTGACTCCTCTTGGATGTCGTTCTTCAGCTTTGCTAGCTCAGCCAGTGCATCGTCTCTTTCCCTCTCCACGTGGACTAGATCCCACTTCACATTTCCTAGCTCACTGTCCAACTCTTTAATGGTCTCGTCCCGCTGCTAGATGGTAGTCCGACTCTCATCCAACATGTCCTGAAGCTCCACGTTGCGGTCGTAGATCTCCTCGTACACCTCAGCACTAGTTGAGTGAGGTGGGAATTCCTCCTCGGGATCCTCCTCCTCCTCTTCCTCCTCTTCCGACTCATCCTCGTCTTCATCCTCTCGGTCAGACATCGGCTCATGCTCTTGACCAGCTATGGTGATCAATGGAGATGGCTCTCTCTGAACCAATTGCTCCCAGACAACCTGGATGTCTCGGGGCGTCTCGTCCCTCGGCATTTGAGGTAACTCCTCTCTAGCCTGACTGGACTCTCTAACGTTTGTCATCGTGATAAGAAAATTTTAAAGTTTGACAATTAAGTGATATTGGTTATGAACCTTAGGTGGAGGGAAAACCTTAGGTAGTAGCCTTATAGGAGATCGAAAAGATAGTGGTGATAGGTAAGTTTGACAATTAAGTGATATCTTTTGACAGCACAGCATTCTGCACTGTCATGTTGAATGTTATAGAAGTGGGTTGAATCACCTGCAATGGCCCAGCGATAGCCAAGGTGCTGCCGCTGCCGCTGCCATTTCCTCTCCCACTTGCCGATCCTCCAGCTGGCTTCTTAGGGCAACTTCGGGCAATGTGATCCTTGGATCCACATGTGTAGCAAGCTCCCTTCTTCGGGTTCGGGTAGTTTGCCACAATATGGCCTTCCTGACAACAGTTAAAGCATAGCCGCTTCCCCCTCAGACACACTTCAGTGTGATTCTTCCCGCATGTCCCACATGCTTCAATCTTCCTCTTCTACTAGCTTCCCTGCTGACTCCCAATAGAAGTGTTGTCATTCCACTTCCTTTTCTGGTTGATAGCCCCGCTACCACCAGCCTTGGTTTTTGTCTCAATCTTCTTCTTCTTTTGGTCTTGATTGAAATTGGTCACCTCGTCGCTTCCACCTTCAGCGAGGATGGACTTTTCCAGTACAGCTGCAAACGTATTCAGCTCGAACATGGAGACCTTGCTGTAGAGCCAGGGCTTCAGTCCCCGCTCAAACCTTCTTGCCTTCCTTACGTCAGTACTGACCTGGTATGTAGGGAACTTGGCCAGCTCGTTAAATTTTGCGGTGTATTCTGACACCGTCATCCCTCCCTGTTTAAGCTCTAGAAACTGTACCTCCATCTGATCCTGCGAGCTATTTGGGAAGAACATTTCAAAGAACATCTCTTTGAAATGGTCCCATAATATAACTCCTTCTCCTTCACTCGTTTTATTGGCCTGCCACCCAAAACTAGCATCTGACTTCAACATGAAAGTCGCGAAAGCCGTCTTCTGGTCCTCGCTAACTCTAGCTACGTCGAAGACCTTCTCCATCTCCATTACCCACGTCTGGGCATCTATCAGGTTCACCAATCCTTGGAATTTCGGCGGTCCTACTGCCTTAAATTCCTTAAATGTCGTACCTTGCACTTGCGGCTGATTCGCAAGTGCTCCTGTCAGCAGGTTCACTAAATGCTGAACCGAATTAGGGTTCGGCCCATCATTATTGTTGTCATTGTTGTTAGTCGAACCTTCGGGTTTAGACGTGTTGGTCTTCTTCTAGGCGGCATTTTTCTGTTAAGAAATACTCTTATTAGATCCTTTACTCATTCTTAACTATTCAAGTTCAACTTAAACATTTAAATCGTTCGATTCATATCTAAACACATAACACTTCAATAAATCCTTTATTTATTCATTCGTAGTTTTGAAAAACATAGAATAGATAGCATCTCTGCTATTTACATCCTCTTTCCTGAACTGAAAAAATTACAGGAGTACATCATTATCTTATCCCATTATTATTTCAAATTCTGGGATTTATATTTATTTATATATAAGCAACACATAATTTAAGAATCTACTATCTAGGCATGTTAAGACGTCTCACAACCTCTCTGTGTTCTTCCTCCATCACCCGAAACACCGTTCTTCAGTCCACCACGTACCATGGTATACCTTGGAATAGAGCTGGGTAATAGAAGACACGATCCTGGGCCCTATCTATAGTCGTATGGAAAGCGTATTCTGTCTCCCTTAGCTTGGCCTTCTTTGCGTGAGCCTCGTCTTCAGCTCGATCGGCTCGTTGAGTAGCCCTCAAGCTTGTTTCCTCCTCCCTGGCACTCTTCGTTGACTCCTCTTGGATGTCATTCTTCAGCTTTGCTAGCTCAGCCAGTGCCTCGTCTCTTTCCCTCTCCACGTGGACTAGATCCCACTTCACATTTCCTAGCTCACTGTCCTACTCTTTAATGGTCTCGTCCCGCTGCTATATGGTAGTCCGACTCTCATCCACCATGTCCTGAAGCTCCACGTTGCGATCGTAGATCTCCTCGTACATCTCAGCACTAGTTGAGTGAGGTGGGAATTCCTCCTCGGGATCCTCCTCCTCCTCTTCCTCCTCTTTCGACTCATCCTCGTCTTCATCCTCTCGGTCAGACATCGGCTCATGCTCCTGACCAGCTATGGTGATCAATGGAGATGGCTCTCTCTGAACCAAATGTTCCCAGACAACCTGGATATCTCGGGGCGTCTCGTTCCCTCGGCATTTGAGGTAACTTTCTCCTATTCTTCACAGGTTTGTACCCAATTCCTTGTTTGTCTAAACTCGACCTTTGAGCACCCCACATAATATTCAAGTTTTCTTCACCTTGAACAAATTTTGCACGATCCGTTTTTAATGAAATTATTTCTTCATTTTTGTCATCTTGTATGTTTATTATTTTTCCATCATTAAAAGAATTTATACATGTATCTCTCATTTTTAGGCTTTCTTTCATATCACCATTTTCCTTTTTGAGAACATTGTTTTCTTCATTGAATTTATTTGCACGATTATACAAAATTTTATTATAGTTATCTAAATAATCAATTTTAGCATTTAACTTAGACACTTTATTTGATGTACAATCTCTAACAATTTCTTGTTTTTCTTCAATCAATGTTTCTACTTCATTCATTAAATCTTTTATCCAATTTTTTAAATGTGTAGTTTTTCTTTAAGACGCAAGTTTTCATTTTTCAACACAAGATATTCTGAAACTGTAATTTCAAGAGTTTCATTACTTACTTTAGATGTTTCTTGATTGTCTAGTCCGGTGAAGCAAAATTGGGCAGTTTCATCTTCTTGCTCTACTTCATTTTCTGATTCATCATCGCTCTATGACATCAAGGCTTGTCTTTTTGAAGTGTTGCCTTTCTTATTCTTTTTAATTTGAAAATAGTCCTTCTTTAAATGGCCAGGCTTTCCACACTCAAAACAGCTTTCTTCTTGAGATTTCTGTTTGAACTCTTTCTTGTTGTTGAAGTTCTTTCCTTGAAGCTTTGTTTGGTTCTTCTTTCTGATTATGTCTCTCAACTTTCTGGTCATTAGTGCTATTTCCTCATCAGAGTCATCGTAGTCCCCATCATTGTTGCTTTTGGCTTAAAGAGCTAAGGTTTTCTTCTTCGGTGTCTCATCTTCCTCATCGTATCTTTTTAGTTGGTTCTCGAATTCCTCAAGTTCTCCAAACAGCGTAAGTGTTTCCATGGTGCTGATGGTTGAAGAATCTTGTAGTGTAGTGACTTTTGGAGCAAATCTTTTGGGCATGACATGTAGTAACTTTTTGTTGATTTCTCTTTGATCAATATTCCCTCCAAGCATGCTAAGAGAGTTCATTATAGTGAGGAACCTTGCTTGAGCTTCCTTGATTGTATCATTCTTTTCTAGTTTGAACAATTCATACTCTTGCATCAACATACTAAGTTTCACTTCTTTCACCTTGTACGTCCCTTCACAGCTCATGATGATAGTATCCCATATTCTTTCGTTGTATTGCAGCCGGAGACTTTGTCGATTTTTGATTGTACCATCCCACTTAGCAAGGTATTCATTGCTTTGGAATTGTAGGACATCATGTATGATTCATTCACATCCATCTCCATAAGAGTTTTGGGTAGGTCATCATCATGCTTACGAATGACGGATCCATTGTCAACAACCCACCGTTCCCATGGATCTGTTAAGATATATTTTCATCCTGAACATCCAAAAATTAAAGTTTTCATTGCCTAGCAACAATGGAGGTCGGCTAGTGGACTGCCCCTCTTGAAAATTAAAGTATGCCATTAGAATCTTACCTTACGGTCTGCAAAGACACACGTTAGTAGAGCTAAAGCTCTGATACCAAATGAATTTAGAAGTGTCTGCACACCTAGGGGGGTGAATAGGTTCTTATGATGAAAGTGATCTACAATGACAATTTTAAATTTATCTGCTAAATGAGCTATGCAGACAGGTTATCGCCTTTCTGCTTAAGTATATTAACCTGAAATGCAGAACCTTAATTAATATGCAGAACTTCCTGAATTAATTGAGCAGTGCAGAATATAACTTGTGGTTGAGTGCAGAATTTAAACAATATAAGCAAGATAAACAGTAAGTAAGAACACCAAGATTTTTACGTGGTTGGGCCCTTCACCTCTAATGGCTTAATCTACGTCCAATACCAATTGGTATTGGATACTCTTTTATTAACTTTAGAATTTAAACAATTACAAAGTCAACTCCCTGTGCAAAGTAACTTAGAAATTATCGGACACCACTGCCCCTTGTTGCACAGCAACAACCTCTTGCTCCACAGCAACCTTTGCTCCACCGCAACCTTCTAAGTCTTGCTTTGCAGTAACCTATCCACCACTGGATCAAGCACAAGCAACAATAGCTTGTATACTCTTTTTGATTTAAGAAAGAATATAATTACAATATCTATAAATCTCTAGCAACAAAGAATTAATATCAAGGCACAAACAGTTTGCTAGAATTTTTTCAATGGAGGCACTGATAAGTATTTTCTCTAAGTTGGTTGTCTACTTAAGCTTTTGTCAAGAGGAAGTATATATATAGATAAAAGTTATCAACGGTAGGAAACTACTTTCTTTAAATTCAGAATCCCAAAAGATATATATGTTAAACAGTAAGAATGGAGGGGATATGAATTTTGAAGCTAACTGCAAGAATAAAGGAATAACAATTAGAAAGGTTAGCAGTATGAAATCAGCCATGAAAAGATCTTTTTACTTGGTAAAACAAGGCTAAGATTTTGATTTTTGTTTCCAAAATAACTTACCTTCTTTTCAGCTCTAACAGATACAAACAGGATTGATTTTGTTTCCAAAAAAAACTTTCAGTATTTTAAAATTTGAAATATCAGCTCTAAGCTAGATTGGTTCGATCTTTTCAAAAGAAGTTTCCAAGATATAGATTTGAAGTAACAACTCTTTTGAAATAAGGAATTAATAAGATAGGAAATAATTTAAGCATATAAAATTCTTTTTAAAATACTTTCTAGCATAATGTAATTGCCTTGAAATTATTAAATGAGCTATAAATTTTTACATTTGATTTCCTAGGTGAAGCCCTATGGACCGAAGTGGCATAAACACCTTTTCTTCATATATGCTTCACTTGATATCTTGCATTCCATAACCTATTTGTCATAAAACAACTCCATACAAAATATATGTTGTCATCATTAAAATAAAAACCATAAATCAACACACTGGAGATCTCTATGACCACACCCAAGCGTATGATCGACTCATAAAGTTTTATGATTATTCCGATGCTGCTAAGTGTCAGATGTTCATCACCACCTTGAGGAAAGGGGCCCGATAGTAGATGATGTCACAACCATCGAACTCCATCACCTCGTGGAAAGAACTATACGATATATTCCACAGTTAGTTTCGGAGAAACCAAGAGGAGGGGAACACCGACATCTTTCCTGATGTAGATAAGGCAGTTCTCCAACAAGACTCTAAGCCAATATATAAAGAGATTCTGAGAGGCGGTCGGAATGGTGACGAACTTGAATGGTCCTCAGGCCCTCAAATACTTTACCACGGGGTTGGACGTGGTGAGGTCGAAGAAATTGGTGAAGGATATGATGTTCAACGCCTCGAAGGACCTCGCCAAAACATACGACCAGGAGTAAGGTTTCACCGTAATTGAAGAGGCTATGGGGAGCCTAAGGCCGAACACATAATCTTCGGAGAAGCCTAGAGATCGGGATAGGAATAACCATCCCAGGTTAGATAATAACCAAAATAGGTCAAACAACCAGAAAAAGACGAGTTTCAATAATGGGGGTTCAAGAGGAGACCGATCACCTTTCCTGAACCGTGGCTTCTACAAAGTTTATACCCCTCTTAATATAGATCGGGCGAAGATACTGGAGGAGATGAGAGACAAGCCTTATTTTGAGCCTTGTCAGACAAATACCCGTCTATAGAGAGGAAATCAGAACAAATATTGTGACTATCATCAGACCTCTAGACACTCCACATAAGATTGTTAGAATTTATAGAATTTAATTGAGAAGAATGTTCAAAGAGAGGAATTGGTCCAATATGTCACAGGGTGAGTGGGTTCAGGAATGAAATAGATCAACACAAATCAGGAGCAGAACGTGAACTCATAACCGTAACCATAAACCAAACACGTTCTGGTGACTTGACGCGTAGTGGATGTTATAACTGGCGGTTCGGTCGAGAAGGTGATCGGGAAGAAGCAACGTGGGGTCTTGGATTCTGTACTAACTGTGTTCGAACAACCTTCCATAAGAGATCGGCAGTACACTGGCACCGTTATTTCCTTTTTCGACTAGGATTACCTATTTGAATCTATTGAACCACATGAAGGTGCACTGGTTATCACGGCACAGGTCGAGTCGATGGATATGAGGAGGATTATGATTAAAAACGGTTCTTTTACGTTATACTGTATGCCCATGTGTATCAGAGGATGTATCTGGAGGGGTGGAAGATGGAGGTAGGACAGTAGCCCCCTTTGTATGGATTTAGCAATGACCCGGTACATGTGGTGGGGACTATCGAACTGTTTGTGGTTTTTGGTGCGGCTCCCCAGTAAGTTGAGGTGAATGTTAATTTTTTTGTAGTGTACGTGGATTTGACATACAACGCCCTCTTGGGAAGACCGACATTGACTGCTTTATAGGCGGTAACATTTATAACTCACTTTAAATTAAAGTTCTCTACACCGAATGGGGTCGACGAGGTCAAAGGAGACTTGGATATCCCTAGGAGGTGTTATAGGAACTCTTTGATTTCATCAGGTGTTGAGGTCAGTAAGCAGAGACAGACTATGGCGATCGAGGTGGAGTTATTTATGGAAGGAAGTACGGAATCCCTCACTTTGCTAGTCGAAGAGACCGAGGACATTGAATTGATCCCGAGGAACAAGGATAAAACGATCAAGATTGGGTCGGGTTTGCAGAAGCCCTTTCGGACGGGGCTGATTAAGTTACTTTGGGTGTATGTTGATATATTCGCATTGAAAGTAGTATGCATACAAGCCAATCATGTATGATGATAAAATATATACTTTGTAAACGATCTTATTTATTTATTAATAAAAGTATTCATTTATTAAAGGCATATAATTATATACATGATGCTGTTTTTATAATATGTAAATAACCCATAGTTTTAAGAAATAATTTTAGAATCATGATGTTGATCATGCTAATAAGATCTAAATTCTTAGATAGCTTAAAACTAAAATAGTTCTCAATCGATGGATTACTAAAAAGGCGATTAGTAAATTCGGATAGATTGGTATATATGTTGCTTGCTCATTGGATGAGGATGATTGATCTCATAATCATTTGTGTGGAGACACTAAAGCAAGTATGTAGGTGCTTATTGGAGAATAAGTACACTGAACGTGACTCGCTAAGGAATACCTAATGAAGTTTTACTCGCCTATCAATTGGAATTCCTAATGTGATAGTAGTACAAGTGATCCTCAGACTTGAGATCATCATAGTATCTTGTGTATAATGAATTATACTTTAACTTATTCTTTAAGACCCTTAGGGTATATCAAAGAGTATGCTTGGGTGTAATAAGTTATATATGAAAATAATGAATGATCAATAAAGAATCTACCGCTTCTAGTAAAAGAAGAGATATGTCCTATGTGATTCGATAAATGACAACCCAGGAATCATTGGCCAAGGTGGAATGAAATTAGAAAGGAGTTTCTAATTTGCATTATTTGGAGTTGTGCATTATCTAATCGAAATACATATAATTAAATAAAATAAGGCTTGACAGTAATTCCATGTCTTATATTTAATTGGGACATTGTATGATGGAAGGATTGAATTGTACGGTAACTATTAACTTAATGGTTCTTTTATGATTAATGTTGAAATCTATATTATCTAGAAAGTCGTTGATCGCTAGAGAGGATTATCCCTATTGTAGAATAAATATTATTTATTTAAATAGATTATTAGTTTAATTTATTTATTTAAATAAGATTAAAATTTTTCTAATTGATTTATTCACAACCGATTTAATATGGAGAACCTAAATGGTCACACCATAAAAGGAAGAATAATTATTTAAGAAGGTAATGACATAATCGCAATAATATGTTAAGTGTAATTAATTTAATCTATGGTGATAGAATAAATTAAATAGCTTAATGTTTATTATTTAATATTTTGGAAATATTAAATATAAATTAATAAGAGAAGTCTTATTAATATTATTACAAATTTTATTATTTTAATTTCTAAAGGAGTTTAGGAATTAATTTAATATTAGTACTTTCATGTATTCCTAATAAGATTAGGAGACAAATTAATTAAAAGAGTTTAATTAATTATTCCCAATGTGTTGGGAAGCCTAATTAATTAAAGGAGTTTAATTAATTAAATAAAATCCTATTTCTAATTAGATTAGAAGGGTTGAACAATATCTATATAAGATGAGTCTTATGCTAGATATCAGTTAATGAAAATTTCAATTGTTGGAGAGGGTACTCCTTTTCTATAGAGAATAGAAAAACTAGGGTTTAGCCAACCATCATCCTTCTTGAACAATTCCTCTTCCTTGGTGGATCACCTCTAGAGGCCAAACACTTAGGTGGCTAACGTTGATGAAAGGAAGGAATCAATCCCGAAGTTTCAAGGAGATCGCGAAGAACAAGGAGTTGAACTCGTACATGTGGAAGCTTAGTTTTACGAGGGTATGATTCCATAACTTTTTATTTATCGTTTTAAATTAATAATTTGCATAAAAGATTATCCGGGTAATTAGTTTGTAGAAAATTTTAAACTCTGATTTTACCATGCTTCCGCTATTTTTGCAATTTGATTGCGCCATGATTTATTACAAACCTAACAGTGGCATCAGAGCCAAACCTTTATAAGAGTTATTAATTGTTTTGATTTGATATATATACTGATATGTGCTTTTGAACAATTTAATTGGGCATAATAGTTAGCAAGGAATAAAGTTTTTGGAGGAAAATTGCACAATTTGAAAACCAGAAAAACAAACACTGCCAAACGGAGCTACAACGCCTGTCCTAGGCTTTACTGCCGCACCGCAGCGGCCACTCCGTGTCCCTGGTGCTGATGTGGCGCTGCAATGCCTGAAGCCAGTACTTCAGTAGCGCCGCAGCGCTAACCAGCTGTCTATGTTTTTAGTAACGTGGCATCGCAACACCTGATGCTAGTTCACTAGCTGCGCCGCAGAGCCATTCCCATAAAATAATTTTTTTTTTGTTTTAATCAAGATAAAAGGTTTATTTTAATTAAAATTAAAATTGAAAGTTTTTTTTCCTGTAATTCTAGATTAATAAAGGAGTTTATTAGATTTAAAATTGGATTAAAATAAAGATGTATATTTTAATTGGAATTGGATTTCATGCTAACTAATTAGAGTTGGAATTAGATTCCATGATAACTAATTAGAGTTGAAATAGGTTTCTGAAACTAATTAGGATTGCCCATTAAATCGATATCAATGTATATATTAAATGTTTAATTTATTGATGCATATGGTGATATATATGAAAATATATGGGGTTGATTATGGACTATATTGACCAATGTGATTGGATTTTATTTTAGTTGAATGCTCGAATGAATGGGTTTTATTAAATGGGGTCTGCGTACCTCGTCTTCTCTAATTTTTTCTTGATGTAAAATTCTATCTCCCTCATATGTACTTCCCCTTGACTGTTGATCAAGGTTTCTATTTAAATTAAATAGTTTATGTAATAGAACTAGTTAGAATTATATTGAAGAAGAATTGGAGAACAAGGAGCAAGGAGCGCTTGAAGACCCATTTGTATGAAACTCGGGTTTAACTGTAATAGTTATGTTTAAATTTAATTCTTGCACTCCTAGGTTCGACCTTTTTGGTTCACTTGATGGCTCGAGTAAACCAAACTAGAATAAAAGTCCATAATCAATTAGAGTAAAATATAGTATTCTATATGTGCATGCTAGTATTATATATATATATATTATGCAAACATGCTTCGCATGTTTTAATAAAATGATGCATATTTTATATATATGTGCATGCGCGCTAAACAAGATAAGACTTGTTTATTACTTATATACTTGCCCCATAATTATCATGTAGAAAGTTAGGTTAACAATTGTCCATGTCAGAAAATTTTTCCTTAAGGGCGCTGCGGCGCAGTGATTAACCCTTAGAGCCGCGCTGCGGCGCCATCCCTAAAGAGAATTTCTCCTGGACAGGCGCTACGGTGCTGGAAAACAAAGCTTGGGCGGCGCTGTGGCGCCGACCTTGATCCTTAGAATTTTTTTTCTTCAAACGGTGAGATTTTCGAGCTCGTAACGCGATCGTTATAACTCGGTATTGACTCATTTCAAAGCCATTAGTTCACATATCTCATATTCTACAATTCCATCAAGTTGGAATCAATTTCTGAATTCGTTGGCGAGAAATTCACCGTTTCATGTATTTTAACGCGTTCGTTAAACGTTCGTGAACGTTCGACGCTCATTTCGTCGTTTTAAGTCCGAATTCGACCGTTCTTGTTCCCGCAAGTCTTAATTACCTAATTCTACGATACGCCATCGAAAACCAAGGTTTCCGAGTTAGACGACGACTTTTAACTTTCATTCCGGGAGTTTTACGATTTCAATGTTTTAACGTTTGATACTTGTAAATCTCGCCGTAACTTCGTTACTTGAGATTTTTACTCCAAACTAAATGGAATCAATCTAATGGTTATTCATCTATGATTCTAACCATCATAATTATCTAAGTTTAATGGTTTCACTTGTTCATTAACAATAATCTCAAGGTTTTAATATATGTTCTTCATTGAATGCTTAGTCAATTAATATAATTTCAATTGTTCATGGCTTATTAGTGTTCTATAGTCCACTAATATCCACCTTATTACTTCGTTCAATTCATGCTCCACCAATAAACACTTCTCTATCAATTACATATTGAAGGAAGATGAAAATTAAAATTTACATATTTATACGTCTTGAGGTTCTTCCTTGTTCTTGACAAATGACTATAGCTAGCTTCTTGGCTTTTTAATTCCTTGTTTCTTACTTTCTTATCTCTCAATATTTCTTTGCTCTTGTATTGGTGAATATGTTGATAACTTAGGAGAGAGAAAAGTGTGAAATGGTTTGGTATTTATAGATGTAACGAATGAGAATTTTATATATTAATTTTAAATACTTATTGAATGGAATAAATATTTTAACTGATTTACTTATTGAGTTCAATATATAAATTATGTGATTGTTGTGAATTAATTTAATTAAGTGTTATATATTAATTAAATAAATATTTAATAATTTATTTAATTGATGTGTAATGATTTTATGGTATGGTTCTAATTTAATTGAGATAATTAAATTAGATGAAGTTTATGTGATAATTGTTGCATGAGATTATAATTAGCGAGTATTTATAATTGTTATGTGATAATTTTTATATGGATAATTGATGTTAGCTTTTATTTAATTAATTTAAAAGGTTGGAATTTAATTAAATTAAAGTGTAACATTAAGAATATGTGTTAAAGTTTATTAAAAGAATAAAAAGAATTTTAAATTGATTTTACCAAACAAGGCCCTTGCACCTATTTTAATCTTATTTTACCAAACATAGCCTTAACTACCAAAAATCTATTTTTAAATAAGTGTTTCCCAAACAATTCTTATGGCTTTTAGAATTCAAACATTTGTAACATATGTAATAATATGTAATTATTATATATATTAAGTGAATAGCAGTTACATATATATTATAAGTATATGTATATTATATTAGTTATAATATATCAGTTAGTTTATACTACGTTAGAAAGTTAGAGCAAAGAAAAAACAAAAGGAGAAAATATACAGAGAAAGATAGAGAGAAAAGAGAGAAGAAGAGGAGGAAAAGAGGAGAGGCTTTGAGAATCAAACACAATAATCATCTTCTTCTTCCAACCTACTATCAAGGGTATAATCTCTAACCTTATAATTTTAAATTTCAATTGATGTTCTTGATAATTTTAGTTCTCTGTAAAAATAGTTCTTCATGAAAATTTATGATTTTTATTTATGTATGTGATATTGTGTATGTAAATTGTTTACATATGATTAGTAGGATAAATTAAGTTGTTTAGTTTGTGTAAACATGATGAACGTGAAGAATCATGTTCATCATGAATTACAGTAAACTTGTTTTGAAAACAATTGGTCTTTAAAATCAAAATTTAAGTTTAATTGTTAATTGTTGTACAATTGATTTTAGTTTTTGTTAGCTTGTCAAGAAAAGAATTCAATGTGATTTGAAATGTGTGATTTGATTAAGAAATAAACTTACAGTGTTCAATTTTATCAAGAACACTGAAAAATAGTTTTTATCCAAAATTTTCAAATTTAGAGTTTGTGATTATGTGTTTTGATGATTCAATGTGTTAAAACATGATTAGAAGTTTTAAAATTATGTTTCTGTAAAGTTTTACATGCAAATTATTGGCTGATTTCAGAACACGATGTGGAGAAATAAGCCAAATTGGTTTTTTCTCTGCACAGTTCGCGAACCTGTTTGCGTTCGCGGCAGAGGGCCCGCCCCGGCGGGCCTATCAAGGCTAAAACCCCCGCCCCGGCGGGGGGGGGGGGGGGGGGTGGTTGCAGAAAGTAATAATAATTTATTTTGTTTATATTTTGAAATTAACCCAATGTGATAATGTGATAACATGTGAGATATACATTAAAATGCTAGATGAATATTAATAGATTATATTAATAAAATATAATATGTGATTATAATTTTGAATAATTATAATTACGAGTAAAGGTTTAAGCTTAATTTGTTAAATTATAATGAATATAGCTTGATTAAATTTAATCAAGTAAATGTTAATTTAAATTATAATATGCTTAATTATAATTTAATAAATGCATGTTGATTAATTATAAATTATAATTTGTTTAATTTAATTAATATATGATGTAATTATAATTTGATTAATTATAATTGAAGTGAATGTTTAAATTGAATTATAATTTGTTTAATTATAACTTAATTAATATGAAGTACATAATTATTATTTGATTAATTATGTGAATGTGTAATTATGTGGTGTGATTAATTACATGATAATTAATTATTAACTTGATAATTATATAAGAATGAGTTAACCTAGATGTAACTAATTATGTGAATTAGTTACTTGTTAACTAATTTAGATTATTATGGTTAAATATATATGTGTATGAAGTGTTAAAGAACGTGAGTTGTAACTGTAGCTTGCGCTTGAGACAAGTTTTCTAAACTCAAACTTGTTATTGTTATACAAGTGTTTTAAATTCAAATATTTATTGAATTTGAGATTGTCCTTTTATTTCTGCAATGGATAAATACTTATTTAAAGTTCATGATTTAATTAAAGTGACCTTGACTTAATTGTTCAAATAAGGTCTATCTTATCTTTTGTATGCTTTAAGTTTAAATTCTAAAGAATAAGTTATTTCATAATTTGTTATTATTGAATTATTCGTGATTATTGTGAGTCGATTCAACTACTCCTTAGTTGATGATAGTTGAGACTCCAAATTTCCTTTTAGCTATTCAAATCAACCTTTCTTTGGTGCGGACTCGAATCAAATACTGAGATGAACAACCCTATTTATTAGGGGAGGTTACTATGCGAAAGCGTTAAATATTTGTGCACAATACATGGTACGAGTGGTTGATCCCCCTCAGTACGAGTTAAGAGTCCATAGTCTATATGATTGTTAATGGTTTTCAATAGAAATATTTATAACATAGGACAAAGTTCAAGGTCTTACGACCCTCAGATGTTTCAATATTCAAAATTCTAAATATTGATGAAAGAATTATTATTCAATTCTTTATTGTTGATGAAAGTAAAGTTATTCAAATCTTTTGAAGTTATTCAGTTATGTCATATTATTGTTGTATTCCAAATGAGCTTTTGTTTGCTCACTCTTGCATATTTAATAATCCCTTGTAGTTAAAGCCAAGAACGTTGACGTACCGTCAACGAGTAAAGGGAAGGGCAAGATGAACAAGTGAATACTTGTTATCTTTTGATTTTATTTGTAATAAGACTTTATGATTATTTTTGTTTCCGTATTATTATTTATGTTAAGGTTAGATATACCCTGGGATATTTTGGACAAAGTTGTAATCCATTTTACAAGGAAGATTTTTATTTAATTATAAGGTTGTAATTTATTTTGCATTCCTTATTATTGGGTAGATGTATGTTTTATTTAGAAAGTGAACACCATATCGTGTGGAAACGAAATACCCAGATTTGGGGGTGTCACAATAGATTTTCAAGAGTTAGGGTAGGATGGTCATTAATCCCACCTCCTCAACTTAACTTTCCCACCAAGAAAAAGCCACTTCTCCCCCCATGTCTCCCATGTGATACCATGTGCTCATATGCATCCCCATGTGATACCATGTGCTCCCATGGGCCCCATATTGGTTGCCCCATGGGTTTTACCCACCTGTTAATCCATTGGTTCGATCCACGGGTTCGGTTCTTGATTTGGGCATTAGCATTAATTCAAATTGGGCTTATGCTTGGGCTTGATTTAAATTATCATTGGGCTTTAATCATTCACCAATTGGGCTTGACAAAGTCCAAGTCCAATGGTTAAAGTCCATTAAGAATTATCGTATTCTTATCATATATACTTCATATGATATTCGTATTATACGCATATTATCTTCGTATTATACTAGTATAATATCTGGTGATATTATACTAGTATAATCATTTCATTTCATTCTTAGGTTTCACTTTCCTTAACCCTTAGGTTTTAAGTCCTTAGGCGAAAACTTCACGAGCCATAACTGAAATATTATTAAATATTCCATCTCGTCTTCAAATCCTATCATTACGCGTTTCTCCAAAATTCAAAAATAATTCCCAAGCAGAAATGAATGAATAGTGATTTTACGAAAATTTCTCGAAAAACTTTTCATCTTGGAAATTTAAATTATTTATTTCTAGCATATAGCCAGAATCCTAACCACATTCGCATCTTCTAGGTCATAGAATGACCTTCAACCAGCTTACTCAGTTTAATAAACATATATTATAATTTTATTCAATAAAATTAAATAAAATTTATTTACATAAAAGTCCGATTTTCTTAGGTGTTACAGGGTATGCATAGATTGTTGTTTGAGCACAGTTTATGGCCTTGTATGGCCTAAATTGTGTTCTTCGCGAGCTGTGTATTTGTCCTCCTGTGTCGTGGTGCCGCAGCGTCTGTTTTGTTAGTAAACAGAGCGTTGCAGTGCCCTAACAATGTCTGGTGACGTGACACGGTGTCGCAGAGCATGTTCTGTGAGTAAAATAGGGTGCCGCAGCGCCGAGGCCTAGTTGCAACGCCTGACCAAGGCTTATCTTGAGCGCGATAGTGCATGACCAATGCAGCAGCGTCGTTTCTAAGTTACAACTGGGGCGCCGTAGCTTCAGTAGGCAGTTTGACCTGAAAATGTAATTTTTATTATACAATCATGTAACATGATTTTATGAATATAAAATATTCTTAATCGTGTTATGTGATGATAGATCAAATTGTGGTGTTGTAAAATATTGTAAGTTAAGTAGATGTTTAATTGTGTAATGTGAACATACGGTAACTAATTATGCTACGATTTTAAATGACATGTGCATAGGATATTGGGAATCAAGTTATAACTGTTTAACTTACGCGCAAGGTAAGTTTCTAAACCCTACTTTTCATTGAACAAATTCCTATACCTTACTTTTACACTGAGAAAGTTTCTTATCTTCTTTGTTAACAATTGTTCAAGTTGTATCTTTATTGAACAAGTTTCCTATTTCTAAACCTGTTCCTATATGTTTCCTTATTGATAAAGAATGTAACCTTAGCTTAATATTCTTGTTCAAGCAAGCTTTATTTATACTTTGCAATGCTTCTCAGTTTATTCCTAAAGCATGATTTTGATGCGTGATATTTAATCATTTATGTCTCATGACTATTATATACTACGTTGTTATCAAATTCTTGTAGCGTTAGTAAACTGTTGATTCAACTACTCCTAAGTTGATGAATGTTGAACTCTAAATTACCCTTAAAGCTTATCTAAACCAAACTTCCTTTGGTGCGGACTCGTATGATAAAACTGAGATGAAGAACTATATTAATAGGGGATTACTATGCGAAAGAGTTAAGATGTTTGTGCACAATACATGGTAAAAAGGACTGATCCCCCTAAATATGAGAGGGAAGGTCCGTATAGTCTAATAACTGTTAAAGGTTTAAGTAGAAATACTTATAAGCTGGGACATAGTTCAAGGTTTTGCGACTCTCAGATGAAATCTAAGTCTTGACTTCAGTTATTGATTTATCAAAGATAGAAAATGTTGTTCAAATCTATCGATCTTATTCATTTGCAGTTATTATGTTGTCATTATGTATTGCGATTCCAAGTGAGAAATTATTTTGCTCACTCTTGCATATATAACCATTGCAACTAAAGTTGAGAGGGTTGACGAGCCGTCTACCAGTACAGGAAAAGGCAAGATGAGCAAGTGTTGACTTGTTTTATTATATTATAATGGTTTATGTGACTAGATTTGATTATTGAGGTGATGTAATAAAGTTTTTCGCACTTGATGACTGTATTAAGGTTAGATGACCTGAGATTTATTTGACTACGTTATGTAACCTTTTAATGGGAAGGATTATGATTTAAGTTGTTCAAGTTTATGGTATTATCCTTTATTTATTGGGTAGTTAGATGTGTACGTTTTAGACAGTGAGCACCAAATCCTGTGAAAATGAAGTACCCGGATTTGAGCGTGTCACACACATCCTATTCATACATTCACATATCCTTAAGATATAATTAAAACTCCAAAATACAACAATATATTTCTTCAAATCCAAGAGTCTATTACCTTAAAATGTTTAGTCCCTTACAGATAATGACAATTGCATTATTCACTATTTATAAGTGTGACTTTCATCCACCACAACGGATGCATAAACATTTAACTAATTACACTTCGACGACTTGATCTTTTCCTTCAATTCGCACTGGATTCTTCAATTCCTCTTGCTTCACTGAAAATATTTTTATTTTAAAAGCAAGGGTGAGCATTCAATTGCTCAGCAAGTTATAGCTGTTAAAGAAAAACAATATCAAGAATCAAATATTCCTTCTTTAGAAAACTTCAATAACTGTACAATAGTTATAAAGAAGCGTGAATAAACAGGAATAATTCAGATTTCTATCATTTAAACACATCACTAACATATATCCTTTCATAACCATTAACGCTCCTTATAACACTTCTAAGACTTAACTCAAACATACACAAATACATATGTGAAGAGAATCACCTTTTCGACATATATATTTATGAATAACCACACAACATACATATACTTCAAACTTAATTATTATCTTACCATTTGTCTAGCTAATTAATCAGCATAGACTCTTCCTTACGCAGTTCATGACTTAATAGAACTATAACAACTTCAACAATTTCAACTTACAAGTACATAACATAATACATTTATAAATATCTTTCACAAATATAAAACATTTGCACATAGATAACAACTTCCTCTGTTACAACATTTGAGTAAGTTAAAAAAACTTGCACAGAGTAACATCATGCACAGGTTAGGAAACTTGCCTTAAGCGCTGCTTACAACTTTACACTATACCGTTCTTCAAGTGCCCTATATAACATATAAGGACAACACATCAATTAATCACGTAAAGACGTTAATTATCGGCTTACATTAACTTATTCATTCCTTTCCATATCCATGTTATTAGACTTGTATTACTTCTCTTAATGTCGTTCATAATTGAGATTTAAATCTCAAAGTCATTCTATAGGTCTCTTCTATCTTTATTTCATTTCATATTGTTCACATTTAATTACGCGACTAAATTCCAAGACTATTTCTTAGCGTTACAACGTTCAAGAGTGTCTTAATTATCATATTCACCCTTTTGTTGGTTTAACTTATCTTTATTCATCCTTCTTAATGTTTCTTTGTTAATAAAAAACATCAAAACAGTACACTAAACCATGTCTTTAACACTTGTTATCGTCCCTCAAATATATGTGAAACACTTCCCCGGAAATGTCTCTTCTTACGCGTGTTTACATTATTTAACATATTCCACGCTACAATGTTTATTTATTTATTATTATTATCTACTACCTTTCTTTAACATTTGTTACCATACATTGACATTTAATGTCATTCATTACTTCTATTAAGTTAAATGTTCAAAACATTTATCCTAAACTTCTTAATTGAATACAACTACAGAGCAATTATCTCATTTCGTTACTGTATATTAAAGTTAAATTATTCGTTCAATTTATCTTTCAATCGTTAAGGTTTTAAAACCCTTATTAAGTTGTTATAAATAATTAATATTTATCTTTATTTTCATTCCACATCACTTCCTTTTCAATCAACATTTAAACATTCCTTATTGTGCAATACATAAAACCGGCGCTGCGGCGCTGGTTTCCCTTCCTTTTCCTAGCGTCGCGGCTCAACTCTGCAAAATGAGTTGGCTGGGGCTGGCGCTGTGGTGCCTCATTTCTAGGCTTAATAGGCGTTGTGGTGCCGAGCTTAATTCTTTGAAAAATTTCTAAGTTTAAAACTTCAATCTTGTGGTCTACTTTGCAAATTCATATCTTAGTCGTTATAACTCAGAATTAGACCATTCCCAAGCCATATTCTAGCTTTCTTTACATATTTCAAATCCCCCGGACAGAATAATTTTCTGAACTTCCCAAAAAGGCTTTTAATCGGCTAAAAAATTCCACGTCGTTTACTTTTTTCAACTTTACGTTCTTTATGTTTTAAATTTTCAAAACTTCATAACTTTCTCATCCGAAATCGGAATGAGTTCGTTCTTGAGCCTACAGCTCTATTTTATCCGTGTCTACACTTCCCCATAAAATATTCATTATTCCAAAGCATTAACTATTGATAGAAATTCGTACATAGTTCGTTTTAACTATATTAGCATATTATACTTAAAATTTCGCCATAACTTCGTTATAGCTCGTTTTTAGTCCGTTTCACTTGGAACAATCATATATTTTCATTAAACACGATAACATCCTTTCGGATTCCATCATCTAAGCTATGAACAATAAATCAAAAATAGTTTGCTTATACGTTTTCGTTCGATAATATATTTTCCCATAACTTTTGTTGGATAATTACACTTAGCCCCCTTGTGCATATAATTGGTGGCATGGATAATTACTATTACCCCTTCCATGTCATATAATTAGCAACATGGTTAATTTCATATAGCCCCTCTTGTATATAATTGGTGACGTACACCAATAATTGGTGGTTAAGTGGCACCTATAATTGGTGTCACTATTTAGCTTTATTCTTTTATTATTCTTCTGGTTTTATCTCTCGTTCACTTCTCGAAATCCATTACGCAGTCGAAAATTTTCATTTTCCATCTTTAAATTTTTTTATTACATGCTCCTCATTATTATAATGTTAACATGTTCTTTAAAGAATTTAAAATAAATGTTTCTATGCTTCCGGATGAACAGTAAATTTTCAGCTTTTTCCTCAAAAACATTTCATTTTCCAATACGATCCTAAAACTCGTACATTCAATGTAACGACCGAGAAAATCGAATTATTATGTGAATTAATTTTTATTTGATTATATGAATTAAATGAGATTATATGTTTATTTAACTGAGTAAGCTGTTTAAGGGTCGTTCTATGACCTAGAATGATTGAATGTGGTTAGGATTCTGGCTATGAGCTAGAATTAAATGCTTTGAATTTCAAAGAAGAAAATAAAATTTTTCCGAGAAATTTTTGTAAAATCACTATTTATCCATTTATACTCGGGAATTCTTTTTGAATTTCCAAAAAACGCGTAATGATAAAATTCTAAGATGAGATAGAATATCCGATAATATTTCAGTTATGGCAAACAAAGTTTTCGCCTGAGGACTTAAAACCTAAGGGTTAGGGAAAGTGAATTCTAAGAAAAAAAAGATTAAGTATAATAAGAATCATTATTATACGTGAAGAATATGAGTATAATACTAGGTATTATACGAGTATAATACGAAGATTAATACGACGTATAATAAGAAATATCATTATACGAGGTATATGCAAAGAGAATACGAGAATTATACGGTAAGAATACGAATAAGTCTTAATGCACAATAGCTATTGGACTTAGACTTTGTCAAGCCCAAGATAACTAATTAGCAAGCCCAATTGAACAATAAATGAGGTCCAATGATGAATTATATCAAGCCCCAAAGATAATTTAAACCAAGCCCAAAGTTAGGCCTGATATGAATTAAACCTAAGCCCGAACCAAGAACCGAACCCGTGGGTCGAATCGATGAGTCACCGGGTCGGTCAAACCCATGGTGCAACCCATGTGGGTCCTCCATAGGGGCACATGGCCTACCACATGGCCTTGGCTTCCTTGGGAAGCTAAGGTGAGGAGGTGGTGAATAGTAAGGAGGTTTGAGTGTGGAGGTTTACCATTTTGACCAAACTACCCCCATCTTACTTTTCCTTTATAATAAGCTTAAGTGGTTCATTAGTTGGTTTACAAACATTGAACACTTATATTGAGAGTGAAGTGAGAGCTTAACAAGCAATCAAGCAGAAAAAAAGCTAATTAGTTCATAAACTATCAAGAACGCAAAGGAAAAAATACGTAAACCCTAACTTTTGATTATTTTCTATTGAATTTTTATAGAGAAGTATGAATTGGTGGAGCATGTCTCTTCCGGAGTAATAAGGATGGCTATTAGTGAACAAAAACGTTAATAAGCCATGTATAAGCGAGAGTCATAATCGAATGATTAAGCATTAATCAAAAAACACATAAAACTTAAAGCTTGCTATTGATGGACAAATTGAAAACCATCGCGTATAAGTTAGGTGAAAATTGCTTGGTTAGTACATAGATGAATGACCAATGGATTGATTCCATTTGGAATGGCGTAAAAATCTCGTGTAACGAAGTTATGGCAAAATTTACAGTAAAAGACGTTAATCGTCAAAATCGTAGTTAACTAGGATTTCTGGATGATAGTGAATTTTTGATAATGAACTTAAAAACCTAGGTTTTCATTAGAATATCGAAGAACTATGAATTTTAGAGTCGTGGCTCAAGAATGGATGAATTCAGACGTAAAACGAATAAGAAACGGGCGAACGAGCAAAGAACATTTAAGAACGAATAATGAAATTTCAACCAATGAAATGGTCATTAACGAAATCAAAAACTTATTATGTCTTGGGGGAATCGAAGTAAGTAAGATAAGTAAGAAAATGGCTTTTGAACGAGCCTATTCCGAGTTATAACGATTAAGTTACGAGCTCGGGAAGTAAGCGGTTCGAAAATATTGAAAATTAGAAGAAAAAAAATTCAAAGGCTCGGGGGAGGCACCGCATCACCGCCCCAAGCATAAGAGAGTCCCGCCGCAGCGCCTTCCTGGGGGCTTCTTAACTGCTAACCCGCGGCGCGGCGCGGCGCGACTAGTATGCCTAAGGGTGGCGCCGCAGCGCCCTTAAGGGAAATGTTTTTCGACACGCGCTTTTGTTAATCTAACTTTTTGTGTGGTAATTGAGGGGCATATATATACTTAAATATTTGAAGAGAAACATCCTAAAATATATGTTTATCTATGAGTTTAGGAATTAAACGATTATTAAAAGTTAATAAACTTAGAACGTGAAATGTGATAACGCTGATTGTGTATCGTGTTCGAGTTTAACGAGCGTCTTAATGGTACACGATATGTAATAGATAGACGTGATACGAAAATGATGAAGTATAAAAATAATACATATGTAATCTCTATATGGGGTTCTATATCGGTAATCCGGGGGAAACCGTATCCGAACTAGGATATAGTTATCGTTATACTTAAACGATGAACAACGAATGCAGTTTATGACGTGTAAATGTTAATATGTCGTAATGAATGTTGAATACCTTAAACGAATGTTATTAATGAAATAAATTCGATTAAGCTTGTCGACGTCGGGAAAATTTGGGTTCCCTTTTCCTTAGTGTTTCTACCCTTTATGTTTTCTATTTGGTTTTGTTTAATCTGAAGGGCGAATTTTTAGAAAAAGGCCGACATATAATGTCGATGATTTGAAAATTTTGATTTTATTGGTCCGAATTAGATAAAGCGGCTAGTTGGTATGAGTTAAAAAGGTTGTACCAGCTCAACCAAATTTTGAAAGGTTTTGCAATATGGCCCAATTACTGGACTCTGTTTAATTGGTCTTGGAAACTGAGATTTCATAGAGTTCGAGGGCTTGATTAAGCGGGGGGGGGGGGGGGGGGGGGGAAGGTGTTAGGCATCCCACGACTTCTGTGAAATACGGTTATCGCACTTTTCATTCCCTAATCTTTGTGTATGTGTGTGTGTGCTTTGCAGTTAATTGGGCCTAAGTGCTTTATTTGAAAGTAGTGTTATGCTTCGTTGGACCTATATACGAAGGGTTTGATTTATTAAAAAGTCCATTTTTAGACAAGAATATGAAAATGATGCTTTAAAAATTAGTTTTCAAACCCTTTCGCTCGTATAGGAATTGAAGCCCTTTGATACTTCCATTTTTATTCCATATTCGTCTTTATTGGATTTTATTCTCGTGATGCGAAGCATCCTCGAGAAAAAAAAATATATATAATATATATATATATATATATATATATATATATATATATATATATAAGTGTCGGGCTCCTCATGGGCATGAAAGCCATCAAAGTGTGCCCGGCCAACACACATAGGATTTCCATTATATACGAAGGGTTTGATTTATTAAAAAGTCCATTTTTAGACAAGAATATGAAAATGATGCTTTGAAAATTAGTTTTCAAACCCTTTCGCTCGTATAGGAATTGAAGCCCTTTGATACTTCCATTTTTATTCCATATTCGTCTTTATTGGATTTTATTCTCGGGATGCGAAGCATCCTCGAGAAAATAATATATATATATATATATATATATATATATAAATATATATAAGTGTCGGGCTCCTCATGGGCATGAAAGCCATCAAAGTGTGCCCGGCCAACACACATAGGATTTCCATTATTACGGGGACCTTAAATTCGGATAACCGTCTTAAGGTCCTATATTTATAATTACAAAATTTGCTAGCTAGTTGTACAACTCAACCAGGTTCATCATGGGAACCGGATTTAGATCCATGAGTTGAATCGTAGATCCTGTAGCTCCTAGGCTCACAGGAAATCAAATAAACAGCATGCATAATGAATATATTGCAATAAAAGCAAAACTATACTAGACGTCACTAAACAAAAGATTAATGAGTCAAATCTTCATATGCGCGTAGCTTATAGCTTCCAATTTCCTCTAGATACAAATCTAGGGTCACGTGGTCGCTAAATATTTACAAAAAAACTAGAAAGAAAACAAGATCTGTACAGATCTTAACCATTCTAGCTTCCAAGTTCAAGGTTTACAACTTTTGAACTGGTTAAAAGCTAGATCTGGCTAGATCCAGTACAGATGTACACATTCAAAATTTTGTTTCTCTGTTACTCACATTGTAGGAGGGAAAAATTATCTTTTCAAATCAACCCCAGTCTCAATACCGGGCCATCAAATCAACCTCGGTCTTAGTACCGGGCCATCAACTCAACTCCGGTCTCAATATCGAGAAATCAACACAACCTCGGTCTCAATATCGGGCAACCAAATCAACCCCGGTCTCAATACCGGAACATCAAATCAACCCCGGTCTCAATATTGGGCCGTCAACTCAACCCCGGTCTCAACTCGGGAAGTACCGGTCAGCCCCGGTCTCAACTAGGGAGGTACAGGTCAGCCCCGGTCTTAACCCGGGAAGTGCAGGTCAGCCCGGATCTCAACTCGGGTGGTACAGGTCAGCCCCGGTCTCAACTTGGGAAGTAAAGGTCAGCCCCGATCTCAACCCAGGAAGTACAGGTCAGCCCCGGTCTCAACCTGGGAAGTACAGGTCAGCCTCGGTCTCACCCCAGGAAGTACTGGTCAGCCCCGGTCTCAATACAAGGACGTCAAATCAAGCCTAGTCTCAATACCGGGATGTCAAATAACCCCGATCTTAATACAGGGACGTCAAATCAACCCCGGTCTCAATACCGGGACGTCAAATCAACCTCGGTCTCAATATCGGGACGTCAAATCAACCCCGGTCTCAGTACCGGACCATAAACTCAACCCCGGTCTCAATACTGGGCAATCAACTCAACCCCGGTCTCAATACCGGGCAACCAAATCAACCCCGGTCTCAATACCGGGACATCAACTCAACTCCGGTCTCAACTCAGGAAGTACCGGTCTGCCCCGGTCTCAACCTGAGAGGTACAGGTCAACCCCGGTCTCAACTCGAGAAATACAGGTCAGCCCCGGTCTGAACCCGGGAGGTACAGGTCAGCCCCAGTCTCAACCTGGGAGGTACAGGTCGGCCCTGGTCGTAACCAGGGAGGTACAGGTCAGTCCCGGTCTCAACCTAGGAAGTACCGGTCAGCCCCGGTCTCAACCTGGGAGGTTCAAGTCAGCCCCGGTCTTAACTCGAGAAATATAGGTCAGCCCCGATCTCAACCCGGGAGGTACAAGTCAGCCCCGGTCTCAACCCGAGAAGTAAAGGTCAGGCCCGGTCTCAACCCGGGAGGTACAGGTCAGCCCCAGTCTCAACCCGGGAGGTACAGGTTAGCCCCGGTCTCAACCTAAAAAGTACATGTTAGCCCCGGTCTCAACCCGAGAAGTACAGGTCAGCCTCGGTCTCAACCCGAGAAGTACAGGTCAGCCCCGTTCTCAACCAGGGAAGTATAGGTCAGCCCCGATCTCAACCCGAGAAGTACAGGTAAACCCCGGTCTCAACCCGGGAGGTACAGGTCAACCCCGGTCTCAACCCGGGAGGTACATGTCAGCCCTGGTCTCAACCCGGGAGGTACAGGTTAATCCCGGTCTCAACCCGGGAGGTACAAGTCAGCACCGGTCTCAACCCGGGAGGTACAGGTCAGCCCCAGTCTCAACCCGGGAGGTACAGATCAGCCCCGGTCTCAGCCTGGGAGGTACAGGTATTTCCCGGTCTCAACCCGGGAGGTCAGGTCAACTTCGTAAACAATCTTAAAGCATAACAACATCTCCAGAGGAAAACTTGGAGGGACCAAGTCAGCCTCAAAGACAACACTGAGGACAAACATTCTCGAATGGGATCTAAATCTTGGAAGCAACCCAGGAAGTCAAGCGAAGGCCATGCCGACATTGAAGGCAACCCTAGGTGGGGAAAAATAGTCATTTCACCAACTCTAAGCCGATTCAGCCAAGCTTAAGCCTGAATTGATGCCACCAAGGTCAGAACGAACCATAACAATGATCCCGAGTGCAAAAAGTGCAAGATAACTCAACGGACAAACTATGGGAAATTGAAGACCTGGTTATGAACATGTCTTCTTGCACCCGGAAATAGTTTTATCCCATGTCATTGTGACACTCTCAGCGAGGGCTTTCAGGAAAGGTACAACACGCCTCAAACGGACACTCTGATAAAAGGTTAGAAAGATTTGAACCTGACATCGCATTGCTTGGAGTGCACGTACTTCGATGCAATAAGACCCGCCATGTGGGCCCTGCCACATGGAGCCGTACCTCTACCTGTAGCAACAACAAGTAGAGTGGAGGCTCCTAGGTCTATAAATAAGTGGTGACCCCCAGCTCATTTGAAAAAAAAGAAAAAGAAAAACGCTCTGATCCCTTGCCCGTTTGGTTTTCCAGCCATTTTCTTATCTTCCAAACCCAAATTTTTTCACTCTAACACGTAGATATACCCACATACTACCACATATCAGAAAATAACCAGTAGATTTGGACGTTTAAAGCCTACGATTTGGCAAAAAGCCCGTGTAACAGTCCATTGTGAGTATTTTTACGATCAGAAAGTTATTATTACTTCTTCGCACTTTTATACACTTGTATATCAAGTTTTGTTTTCTAAATATGCCCGAAACTCAGTTCCGTGGCCGTTTTTGTTAACTTTTGGTATATTTTAATACCTAAACGCATTTTCTGGCATTTCTACAACTCGGATTGACGATCCGTCGCTTCTAGCAGCTTTTATATACTTGCATCTTCGTGTTGAGCAACTTTGTCGGACTGGGTTATCTTCCCAGTTCGAGTTTGGCTTTTTTTGTATATCTTTAACTGTATATATACTAACTTTTCAATTCTGTCAAGCCCGGATGTCAAATCCGCAGTAGTTTAATGCTTTTGAATATATATATATATATATATATATATATATATATATATGCATATATAAGCAACATTCACCACACTGGGTTATCTTTTCAGTCTTGGTTGACTACTTTTTTGTCTATATATATATATATTTACATTCCACTTCGGCCTGGATCATTCTGTGGCCTTTTTACTGCTTATATATATATATATATATATATATATATATATATATATATATATATATATATATATATATGCATATATAAGCAGCATTCACCACACTGGGTTATCTTTCCAGTCTTGGTTGACTACTTTTTTGTATATATATATATACATATATATATATATATATATATATATTTACATTCCAGTTCGGCCTGGATCATTTTGTGGCCTTTTTACTGTTTATATATATATGCATATATAAGCAACATTCACCATACTGGTTTATCTTCCCTGTCTTGGTTGACTACTTTATTGTTTTTCTATATATATTTACATTATGTCCAGCCTGGATCATTCCGTGTCTTTTATACAGCTTATATATATATATATATATATATATATATATATTTATTTCAGTCCAGGCACCGGCGTGAAATCCATCGCCCTTTATAGTTTTCGTATATATAATTATATATATATATATATATATATATTGCTTTACTCATTTTTTATTAAATTTTTGCTTTAAATATTCATTTGATATTAATCGACATTAACATTTTTGCGGGCGAACTAGATTTCTTTAAATCTCGCCAACTCTAGTTTTCAAACGGTTCAAAATAGGTCCAGACGGAACCGGGAAGCTAGAATGGCTGAGATTTATTTAAATCTAGAATTTCTCTAGTTTCAGTTATAAAAGCTACTTCGCGGCCCTTAGATCGCTATCTAGTGGGAGCGAGATGCTTCGGCCATGTGCGAGCCAGGATTTACTGATGAATCCTTGGTTCTGGCGATATTTGGATATATTTCTGTACAAATTTGATCTGTGTAGGTTTATCGGCCTCCCTATGTGAGCCTAGGAATCGTAGGTTTTATGATCAAATTGATCAAAATCTGATTTCCACGATGGACAAACTCCACTTTACAAATGTACCCTGCCAGTTTTTCTTTAAAAATATATATACAAAAAGACCTTAAAATGGTTATCCGGATTTAAGGTCTCAACATAGTGAAAATATGGTTTGTTGTGTCAGAGTTCCTCAGATGGCTATCATGCCCATGAGGAGACCAATATTTGTATATATATTATGGTCGAGGATGCTTCGCAGCCCGACAATCACCATTCAAATTGAGCCTTAAGGCTGAAAAGATAAAACTTAAGTATTGATATGCTTCAATTCCTATGTTAGTGTAAGGGTTTGAAAACCTTCTTTCAAAACATCATTCAATAATTTTTTCGAAAAAAAGAAGCTTTTGCAAATCAAATCAAACACTTTTGCAAATTAAATCAAAGACTTTTTGCAAATCAAATCAAACCCTTCATATATAGGTTCAACGATGCATAGACATGCTTTTAATCAAAAATAGGCCCAATTTTCTTCCAGCATTCACACACACAGTACAGATTTAAAAGGAAAATATTGAAAAGATGTGGTACCGTGTTTTCATGGGAGTTGTGGTGTGCCTAACACCTTCCCCACACTTAACCAAGCCCCCGAACTCAAAACTTTGTTTTCAAAGATCAAGTTTCGATAGTGTCCAGCAATTGGGCCTCTTTTCAAACAAAACTCGGTTGAGTTGGTACAACCATTTCAAATCTACCAACTGGCAACTCTGTAAAACGTTCAAATCGTCGACATGATACATGTTAGCCTTTTCCTAAAACATCCTTCAAAACCATTTTCATAATAAAAAGAATAAGGATAGACATAACTTAGGAAGAGAGAAAGATCCGGGTTATGACCTGACCCGCAGATTTTTTCTCGACATCGACAACAGATCTAGTCAATACAACTCAAATATTGACTATTTACAAGAAATGAATGGTGAAAACTTTAGATTTGGCGAATATAAGCTACTAAATATATGTATATAGCACTTATATACGTATTAAAGTAGGTGAAGAAGATAGATCTGGAGAAATCTTATAGTATATTGCGAGAACAACTCTTGAACTGCTTTTGGCGCCCCGATACTCATTTCCCACCGGTTAAAATTTGATATGTTGTAATATATATGTGTATGAATGTTTGAAAAGAAGTTTTAAAAGAATCAGAGTGAGTTAGAGCCTCCGTTTGACCCTATTAGCCTCTATTTCTCTCGTCGTGGCCCTTTCTTCTTCTCTCTCTCTTTTTCTATAAGCTTAGAGAAGAGGCCAAATATATAGACCTGATGGCCGCGGGTCTACCTGCGGTTGTTTATGGTGGGCCCGGGATGGTGGGCCCCACTATCTCAAAGTACGTGCACTCTAACCAACGCGCTGTCTGCTTGAACCTTCATAACTTGCAATCCAGGAATCCGATGGAGGCGTGCTATACCTTTTTGAAAAGCCTTTTCTGAGAGCTAAACAATGGCATGGGGCTTGACCTTTTCTGATTCCAGGAAGACGGGTCCATGACCAGATCTTCGAGTCTTTGCATTTAGTTTGTTAATATGTCTTGCGCTATTTCCACTTAGGATTGCTGTTATGGTTCTACATGAAATTCTTCATGGTAATTTGACTTGATTTGATGCTGTGTTGGCAAAATTACTCGTTTGCCTTTTCGGGTTGGTTCCGGGTTTGACGTAGCTACAACTGTCTTTCTCGGGGTTGTCTTCGGGGTTGGACTGCTGTTAACTTTTGTCTATCTTCAGGGCTATCAATGAAGTGGATTTGATGATTCCCATGGCTGTCTTTGGGGAGATTGATTTGATGATTTCTCGGTGTTGTCTCCTAGGGTCTGGTTTGATGATTTCCCGGTGTTGTCTCCGGGGGTATGGTTTGATGATTTAATCCTCCAGGGTTGTCTCTGGAGTGCGAAAAGATACTTTTGCCCTCTAGCAAGGTTAGTAACAGGAATGCAAAATTTTGAGTATCTACAGATGCCCCTCTTTATCATGTTTATGCAATACAATGGAATGAACATGATAAAGATTGCTAGACACTGGAAATATGATAAAATGAAAATGTAATGCAATGCATGGTATGATATATCATGATTGCCATATGCCTCTATGGGGTCAGCTGCCACAGGTTGGATCAATGCCCGTTCTCTTTTTCCTGCTAGGAATGACTTTCATGGCTGATACCACTGTACCTTTCTGAATTTGATGTTGGGGTTGTCGCCAACGCTCTCTTTCCTAGATACGCTCTCTGGTTTTACCTCTGCTGGGGATATTTCTCTTTTTATGAGTGACCTCAATGGGGACTCCTGGTGCTTATTCTGATGATAACTTGCACTAGTTTATATCATTGAGTCTTTCCCGATGCTACGTTGGGGCTGTCACCAATGATTTAGATTTCTATCCGGTTGGTGCCAACATTCTTGTCTTGGATAGGATCTTTGATGCCTACTCAAACGGTAGTTTATAACGATTTGACCATCATCGAACCTCTTCGATGCCTACTTGAACGGTAGTTTACAACGATCGACTAAATTGATTTGATGCCTACTCGAACGGTAGTTTGCAAAGTTGACCATCACCGAACCTCCTTGATGCTTACTCGAATAGTAGTTTACAATGCTCGATTAAACTGATTTGATGCCTACTCGAACAGTAGTTTGAAAGGTTGACCATCACAAAACCTCCACGAAGCCTACTCGAATGGTAGTTTACAACGGTTGACTGAACTGATTTAATGCCTACTCAAATGGTAGTTTGCAGAGTTAACCATCACCTAACCTCCTCAATGCCTACTCGAATGGTAGTTTACAACGGTCGGCTGAACTGATTTAATGCCTACTCGAATGGTAGTTTGCTAGGTTGACCATCACCGAACCTCTACGATGCCTACTCGAACGGTAGTTTACAACAGTCGATTGAACTGATTTAATACCTTCTCGAACTGTAGTTTTGCGGGGTTGACCATCATCGAACCTCCTTCATGCCTACTCAAATGGTAGTTTACAACGGTCGGCTGAACTGATTTAATTCCTACTCGAACGGTAGTTTGCAAGGTTGACCATCACCAAACCTCCTCGATGCCTACTCGAACGGTAGTTTACAATTGTCGATTGAACTGATTGAATGCCTACTCGAACGGTAGTTTGCAAGGTTGACTGTGACGCCCCCAAATTCAGACCGCTACAGTCTCGAATTCGGTTCATCACGTGCTAATTCTAATAACAACTAAAATCCAAAATAATGGAATAATAGAATAATTTACATTGATATAACATAATTATTCTCGTCCCAAGTCTCGAAACTATTACTAATACACTTCATAACTTAATCCAAACATATCTTAATACAAACATTAATTAAGTCTTAATACAATATAAAGAAAACATCCTAATATAGAAGAGCACAGCTACTTCATAGCCTTGCCTTCACTCTTGTCTTGTCCGAGGGTTCTGCCTTGCTCTACCCTAACTGAAATGTTTATGGGAAGCAAGAGTGAGCAACAAATTTGCCCAGCAAGTAATATGGAAATAAATATGAACAGGTGTATATACGGTTCTTAATCTGAAGGGTAAAATGGTAATTAATAGCTTAGGAATTCAAGTAAGAATGTTGTGAACAAAATAAATATTAATGACTTCCAAATCTATTCTGTGAAGTCAAATAAGAACCACTACGGGTCGAGAAATTATTAAAGGATTCAAAGGTTTCAACAATTTCAAGTGAATGAGTAGATATCACTGAGTGTCACTATGGACCAACAATTAATAGAAGAATCCAATGAATTCAAAGTTTCAAGTTATTAAATACTGGATACTGAGTGGTTGCTAAGAACCACGAACTTCTACTAGAATCACCAAAAATATTTCTGATAACCCAAACAAGTACAATTAGGGGATCATCTTATTGTACATGGTGTTATGCATAACCTATCCTACTATTGTCGGCACCCCGACTATATAGTTCCCTTTTTTATGAGGGTTGTTCATCTCAGTCAATTTATAAGAGTTCGCACCAAGGCAATTGGTGTGGATCGCTTTCTAATTTATGATATGGGTCTAGCCAAATCAAATGGCATAGACAATTTCAACAATGTATATAAGAACAATTTATGAGTTCAATACTCGCAACATAATTTGAAGAATATAATCGTGATTTAAATCAAGCTATGAAATATTAATTTATAAGATAAGAATTATTCTAGCACTTATTTAGTCGTCGATCAATAATAGTACAAGCTCAAGTACATGCCCAATAAAGAGTATGGTTCGAATACTTGCTCAATAAAAAGAGTAGTCCGGATACTTGCATTCAATATATAAATCAAATTAAGTTAGGAAACTCACTCGATAAAAGAAAGGTAAGAACTTGCATCAAAGAGATAAGGTTTAGATACTTGCACAACAAAAGAGTGTAAGTCAGAGAACTTGCCTTATACGTAGTTTACCAATGTAAAGCTTATCAACGTTTTTTGAATCCTATTATAACATATTTACGTAAATAGGATACTTTATTAGTTACAAAGTTTACCATACATTATCTTGTGCACATAATCAACACATACATTAAATCTTTAACCTTGCTACACAGTCATATCATGCACAATGTCATACTAAATCACAATTCTTGATTGATATTACTTTCGTTGTCTTTTATCTTTAGAATTACCCTTTTTAAGTTAAACATCTTCACAACACATTATATGGATACAATAAGCATCAATAAAATTCTGTTTAACAGCTTAGAATTACATTATGAACTAACTAACACAATCAGAAAATAATCAGAATGCTTCAGGCCAGATTTCAGGCTGACGCAGCTGTACCCTGGTTAAACCTAGCGACGGCGCAGCTGCGCTGTCCCTTGACCAGACCAGGGTTGAGCTTTTGCTTTGCTACTTCTGTCCAAAACCTGAGCATACAATGCCATATAGTATATACATATGTTAAGGATCCTTTCATGCTTTTAAGGTCCATCTAAGTTCAACCTTTTATGTTATGGTTCTAGATTAATATCTTTAATGAATTAAGGCCATACATAGTCATGAAATTATATAGGACTATCATGCTTTCCATATATGCATGTGAGGTGGTCATATAATCTGTCAATAAATATGCCCACATGTTTTCATAATATTTACGCATGACTAGCAGTGTTATTTGCTTTAAAACATATCTAATCATGCTTAATTATCTTTCACGGTATCTAACAAAGTATGTGCACATGTAGGTCATCTAAGTAATGTTAAATGCACTATCATGCACATCCAAAAATATCAGAACACTATTACACCATGTTCATGCAACTTAGTTTGCAAAAAGTCCGAATTTTGCTTTTGAAATCATTACGACTTAAACCATATATGCTAGTGTAAACTCAACACCTTTAAACTTACATTTCATGCCTATCTAGACAATGCAATTATGCTCAAAAAGTCAGAATATAAACATGATACATATATGTCAAAGTTCATTTCAAAACTTATACTTTCTTTAGTAAACGTTCACTAATGAGGTCAAACATGTTCATGCTACATCATGGAACATATATACATATATTAACATGATCTTCATGCCTATCTAGACCATACAAATGTGCTTACAAAGTCAGAACATAACCATCAATATAATATGTCAAAGTTTATTTTAAACTATAAGTTTTCCGTCAATAATGTATACTAACGAAGTCTAACATGTTCATGTTATGCCAATGTACTTATATATACATGTTATACATGTTTTCATGCTTGTCTAAGCGATATCAACATATTAGCACTTAGCAGTTTACAACAGAAATTGAAGTTCAAAGTTTGAGCCTAACGCAGCTGCGCTGCACCTTAGTACAAAATGGGAGCAGCTGCGCCGTGTCTCGGCCAGAACTAGAAAAGATTTCTGCTTCGGCAGTTTATAACCCAACATCAAAATTTCTCAACGAAATCCATTCTAACTATGCCACATTGCAGTTCTAACATGCTCATAAGCTTAGATAACAACTAACAATCATATTCCAATCCAATTATCATATAACTTATGCATAATCAATTACTTAGCCATTACAAGAAATGAAGAACATGAAATGGGAAATATACCTCTGCTAAATTGATTTGAGCTTGCTGCTAATTTCTCTTTCTCTCAACTGATTTCCCTCTCTCTCTATATCTCAGTGAACTCACACTATATCTAACACTTAACAGATTCTCAGCAAATGAAAAAAGAGAGGAGAAGAGCTTTATTTATAGGAAAATAAATACACAGATAATGCCATTGCCTTCCAAATCAAACCAATGGAAGGAATGAGAATTTGATGGGTAATTGAGGTTTGGTAGAGTTGTTGAAATGCACTGTTATGCCCTCTCCCCTTTGTAATCATTGGCTAGTTTGCTGAGTTTGCTAATCAAGGAATAGGCTAGCCTTTATAAGCTATACACGTGAGAAAGAAAGGGCCACTTATTTTGGGACAAATGAGATCTCAGCATTTGCAAGTTGGATTAAAAACAACACTTAAGTTATTATATATACACATACTATATACTTAGGTTATAATTAGAGTCACAATGTATTTCTAATGAGGAGACAATATCACAATGTAGTAAGTTTAATTTAGACACATAATATAATTCATGTACATTTCATCATACCGAATATAATTCAATTGGGTATTATCTTTCCTCATTATCATAAACTATATTATTTCAATTATTTATAATCATTGAAATAATTATTATTTTAAATTCCACATTAATATTAAAATAGATAACCATTTATTATTTCCTCTCATATATTTAAATATACACTTAGTTCAATTTAATAATCCATAAGGTACACCTATAATGTATCCATACATGCATGTTGTCACATAACATCGTTATAACTCTTATTATTTCAATTACATTAAACTATTGAAATAATCATTAAGTAAGAATTGTTTATTTAATACTCATGATGTACATATTTAATGTGGTCACACATCACATTTTGTCACATAAGTATTATTATGTAATTCACACAATCCAATTAATCTTAATATATAGTTTCCATATATTGTATAGTCACATTAAGGTGTCACACTACACTTTATAGTTTGATTTAATATTGCACAATGTACACATATCATGTATTCACATAAATTCATTTGTGTAGTTCATGTGACTTACTTCATTTACCATATAGTTCCTATATTACATAGTCATATCCCAATGCCACACTATATTTTATATTATATAAGTGTAGTTACTATACAATATATGATTATATAACGTTACACTTAGTAATTAATCGAACAAGCATTGATCTATTATATAAATTAATTATTTATTCTTTAATCTACTATCATTCATTAATTAACAATTAATAAAATATTAATTATTCAATTACTCAATAATATTCTATCACTCACCATAACAATTAATTCATAATATAATATTAATTAATTATTCACTTATTAATTCCTTCATCCTTTAATTAATTAAATCATCACCATTTCCATTCTCATCCCACACAATGCATTCTACGAGTTCACACAATTCTCCATATTTCCTCAATTATTATAAATTCAATTTAATATAATCGAATTACTTCTCTCATAACACATAAACATTTATATTTTAATAAATATTATTTTTTTTATTAATATCAAAATTTATATTTATTCATGAAATTCATGGTTCTTACATTGACCATCACCGAACCTCCTCGATGCCTTCTCGAACGGTAGGTTACAATGATTGATTGAACTGATTTAATGCCTACTCGAATGGTAGTTTGTAAGGTTAACCATCACCGAACCTCCTCGATGTCTACTCGAATGGTAGTTTACAACGGTTGACCATCATCGAACCTCCTCGATGCCTACTCGAACGGTAGTTTACAACGGTCGACTGAACTGATTTAATTCCTACTCGAACGGTAGT